>JAOPSE010000009.1:67720341-68320341 GCA_029449295.1 Zea luxurians | reverse complement strand
CCGCCTCGCCCGACAACAGGGCTCGGACTCTACCTCGACCTCAGAAGACGGTCTCCGCCTCGCCCGACCCCAGGGCTCGGACTCAACCTCGACCTCGGAAGACGGTCTCCGCCTCGCCCGACCCTAGGGCTCAGACTCAGCCTCGACCTCGGAGGAGTCTCCGCCTTGCCCGACCTTGGGCTCGGACCGACCATGTCGCAGGGGGTACATCATTACCCTACCCCTAGCTAGCTCAGGCTACGGGGAACAAGACCGGCGTCCCATCTGGCTCGCCCCGGTAAAACAAGTAATGATGGCACCCCGCATGCTCCCATGACGACGGCGGTTCTCAGCCCCCTACGGAAGCAAGGAGACGTCAGCAAGGTCCCGACAGCCTCGACAGCTGTGCTTCTACAGGGCTCAAGCGCTCCTCCGATGGCCACGACGCCACATGCACACAGGGCACTAACACCTCTCCGACAGCCATGTCGGCATGTACATAGGACTCTGGCTCCTCTCTGCCGGACACGTTAGCATACTGCTACACCCCCCATTGTACACCTGGGCCCTCTCCTTACGTCTATAAAAGGAAGGTCCAGGGCCCTCGTACGAGAAGGTGGCCGCGCGGGAGGACGGGCTGACGAACAGGCTCTCCCCCTCTCTCGCGAACGCTTGTAACCCCCTACTGCAAGCGCATCCGCCCTGGGCGCAGGATAACACGAGCCGCGGTTCCTCTTTTCTTTCCCCCTTGTGTTCCATCTCACGCCGACCCATCTGGGCTGGGACACGCAGTGACAATTTACTCGTCGGTCCAGAGACCCCCGGGGTCGAAACGCCGACATTAAGGTACTGTTTCAAATCTCTAAAATTAATAGTTAGCGGCTAAAGTTAGCTGAGAGTTAGAACAGGTCAGCTAACAGAGCAACTAATTATTAACTATACCTCTCAAATAGCTATTAGTTGTTAGTTGGCTTAACCTAGCTAATAACTTGTTAGCTCCTAGCAATTAGCTCTAAAGTTTTGTAACGGGGCCTTAGCTAATAACTTGTTAGCTCCTAGCAATTAGCTCTAAAGTTTTGTAACGGGGCCTAAGGTACTGTTCAAATCTTTTAAAACTAATAATTAGCAACTAAAATAAACTGAGTGGTTTAGAACGGAAACCAACTAATTGTCTCTTAAATAGCTACTAGTCGGTTGCCCGTACGTTGCGACGGCTTACAACAATACCCACGTAAACTATCCATCAAAAAAATTTCAAGATTTTTTATTTGATTGTCTCCGCTCTCTGTATAATATATTTTTTGATTTGGCTAACTGATGTTATTGTTTACTCCATGCAAATATGTCTTGGTACAACACAGCTAATGAAGTGAGTGATTAGAAGAGAGTTCACAACGATTGACTGAATGAACAGAAATTATAAAATGACATAATTCCATCATATAGAGACAAAATAAGAGAAAGTTTGTGAGATCAAGTTTCTAAAATAAGTCTCATGAAGTCAAACTTATAAAAAAGATAGATCAAAATATGGAGTGATTGCTAAAGTCAGGTATCAATAAAAATTGGATGCGCTCCATATAAATTATGCTACTTCATAGCAATTACTAACGTTTAAAACCAACAAATAACCTTTCATTTTGCTGTTAGTGTGACAAATTATTGCTGCTCCATCCAATTCAGCAACCTCAAACATCATGTAGTTCATTGCGCCAATGTGGTCTCAGAAACGACCTAATGCTTGCAAGAGCCAAGAACGTCGTGCCGTGCTTGGGCTGTAGCCTCGGCCAGTAGTGCTGGCCCGGCCCGACATGATTATTTTTTTATTTTACAATAAAATGTATATGCTTATATACAATTTATATTCAATATTAAAAACATCTTAGCGTGATGTTCTACTGGTTAGACAGTTTCACCTAGTGTCTCCCGCCATTCTTCCATCAGGGTATGGGTTCGAACCCCACCTTCTGCATCGTTTTTTAACATTTTACGCTGATTTAATTAAATGGATCGATGAGCTAACGGACTCGCCCGACACAGTTAGTAGGCCGGCATGACGTGCATGTGCCATAGTTGTGGCCCACGTGCATCTAGCCCGTGTCGGACGTCGTTACGCTGATTTAATTAAATGGATCGACGGACTAACGGGCTAGCCCGACACAGTTAGCAGACCGGCATGACGTGCCTGTGCCATAGTTGTGGCCCGCGTGTATCTAGCCCGTGTCGGGCGTCGTTTGGCATCTATAGACGTGCAGCGGATTAATTTGAAATAGCTGTGAGGGGTTATTTGTAAAAAAATGACGCATGACGACCGTTGAAACTGGTGCTTTAAGTATAGTATAGAATATTTTTTGATTTGGCTAACTGATGTTATTGTTTACTCCATGCAAATATGTCTTGGTACAACACAGCTAATGAAGTGAGTGATTAGAAGAGAGTTCACAACGATTGACTGAATGAACAGAAATTATAAAATGACATAATTCCATCATATAGAGACAAAATAAGAGAAAGTTTGTGAGATCAAGTTTCTAAAATAAGTCTCATGAAGTCAAACTTATAAAAAAGATAGATCAAAATATGGAGTGATTGCTAAAGTCAGGTATCAATAAAAATTGGATGCGCTCCATATAAATTATGCTACTTCGTAGCAATTATTAACGTTTAAAATCAACAAATAACCTTTCATTTTGCTGTTAGTGTGACAAATTATTGCTGCTCCATCCAATTCAACAACCTCAAACATCATGTAGTCCATTGCGCCAATGTGGTCTCAGAAACGACCTAATGCTTGCAAGAGCCAAGAACGTCGTGCAGTGCTTGGGCTGTAGCCTCGGCCAGTAGTGCTGGCCCGGCCCGACATGATTATTTTTTTTATTTTACAAAAAAACGTATATGCTTATATACAATTTATATTCAATATTAAAAACATCTTAGCGTGATGTTCTACTGGTTAGACAGTTTCACCTAGTGTCTCCCGCCATTCTTCCATCAGGGTATGGGTTCGAACCCCACCTTCTGCATCGTTTTTTTAACATTTTACGCTGATTTAATTAAATGGATCGATGGGCTAACGGACTCGCCCGACACAGTTAGCAGGCCGGCATGACGTGCATGTGCCATAGTTGTGGCCCGCGTGCATCTAGCCCGTATCGGGCGTCGTTACGCTGATTTAATTAAATGGATCGACGGACTAACGGGCTAGCCCGACACAGTTAGCAGACCGGCATGACGTGCCTGTGCCATAGTTGTGGCCCGCATGTATCTAGCCCGTGTCGGGCGTCGTTTGGCATCTATAGACGTGCAGCGGATTAATTTGAAATAGCTGTGAGGGGTTATTTGTAAAAAAATGACGCATGACGACCGTTGAAACTGGTGCTTTAAGTATAGTATAGAATATTTTTTGATTTGGCTAACTGATGTTATTGTTTACTCCATGCAAATATGTCTTGGTACAACACAGCTAATGAAGTGAGTGATTAGAAGAGAGTTCACAACGATTGACTGAATGAACAGAAATTATAAAATGACATAATTCCATCATATAGAGACAAAATAAGAGAAAGTTTGTGAGATCAAGTTTCTAAAATAAGTCTCATGAAGTCAAACTTATAAAAAAGATAGATCAAAATATGGAGTGATTGCTAAAGTCAGGTATCAATAAAAATTGGATGCGCTCCATATAAATTATGCTACTTCGTAGCAATTACTAACGTTTAAAACCAACAAATAACCTTTCATTTTGCTGTTAGTGTGACAAATTATTGCTGCTCCATCCAATTCAGCAACCTCAAACATCATGTAGTTCATTGCGCCAATGTGGTCTCAGAAACGACCTAATGCTTGCAAGAGCCAAGAACGTCGTGCCGTGCTTGGGCTGTAGCCTCGGCCAGTAGTGCTGGCCCGGCCCGACATGATTATTTTTTATTTTACAAAAAAACGTATATGCTTATATACAATTTATATTCAATATTAAAAACATCTTAGCGTGATGTTCTACTGGTTAGACAGTTTCACCTAGTGTCTCCCGCCATTCTTCCATCAGGGTATGGGTTCGAACCCCACCTTCTGCATCGTTTTTTAACATTTTACGCTGATTTAATTAAATGTATCGATGGGCTAACGGACTCGCCCGACACAGTTAGCAGGCCGGCATGACGTGCATGTGCCATAGTTGTGGCCCGCGTGCATCTAGCCCGTGTCGGACGTCGTTACGCTGATTTAATTAAATGGATCGACGGACTAACAGGCTAGCCCGACACAGTTAGCAGACCGGCATGACGTGCCTGTGCCATAGTTGTGGCCCACGTGTATCTAGCCCGTGTCGGGCGTCGTTTGGCATCTATAGACGTGCAGCGGATTAATTTGAAATAGCTGTGAGGGGTTATTTGTAAAAAAATGACGCATGACGACCGTTGAAACTGATGTTTTAAGTATAGTATAGATTAGTTATTAGTTATCTCATCCTAGATAATAACTTATTAGTCGGCTAACATAACAATTAGCTTAGAATTTTGGAACAGGGTCTTAGTCTACTTGCGTAGATGATTAAACTTTTATTTTCTATTGTGAATCTCTCTGACCCTTCATTTTTAGTTTCTCTTTTCTTGCACGAATACTCATAAATGTCTCTGATAATTTCCATTCGCTACTAGGTCTTAGCAACAAGTGATCTTGCAATAATAGTCCTGTGTCAGAGAGCCTGGCCTATCCTATATATTAACCATCAAATGGCAAGTACTCCGAATTACAAAGGAAATATTCTCATACCGTCTCAGATCGAGGTTTAACAAACTGGTCAGTGCGCTATTTCTAGTTCGCATCCTTTGCCATGGCAAACCAAGTGCAGCAGGTGTTCATGCGTGAGATGATGTCTCCACGAGCATGGTTTCTACTACTCATCCCACTCCTGCTCTTGCTCGTGCGCTACTCGTACGGTGCCAAGAGAGAGAGGCAGAGGCAACCTCTGGTAGTAGACGATGACGACCCTCTCCCGCCTTCGCCTCCGGCGCTGCCCGTCCTTGGGCACCTCCACCTGGTCGGCTCGCTCCCTCACCTCTCCCTCTGGAACCTCGCCAGGAAGCACGGCACGGACCTCATGTTCCTTCGCCTCGGCGCCATGCCGGTCATCGTGGTGTCGTCGCCACGGGCCGCCGAGGCGGTGCTGCGCACGCACGACCACGTGTTCGCGTCGCGGCCGCACTCCTTAGTCGCTGAGATCGTCCTCTACGGCCCGTCCGATGTGGGTTTCGCGCCGCACGGGGAATACTGGCGGCAGGCGAGGAAGCTGGTCACCACGCACATGCTCAGCGTCAAGAAGGTGCAGGCGCTGCGCCTTGCCCGCGAGGAGGAGGTAATTAAAACAAAACAACCCCCGTTTGTTGTTCAGAGAGGCGCTTCCCACTGATTCCTAACCCTGTGCGTATATATGCATCCATGGCGATGTGCACGCAGGTGAGAGTGGTGATGGCCCAGATTGGCGAGGCGGCCGCGGCAGGTACGGCCGTGGACATGAGCGACCTGCTTGGCTCGTTCGTCAACGACCTGGGCTGCCGCGCCGTGATGGGCAAGTCCTTCCGGAGCGAGGGCCGGAACAAGCTGCTCCGGCAGCTTCTCAGTGACACCTCGCCGCTGCTGGCTGGTTTCAACGTGGAGGAGTTCTTCCCGTTCTTGGCTCGGTTTGGCGTGCTCAGCAAGATGGTTCGCGCGAAATCCGAGAGGCTGAAGCGGAGGTGGGACCATCTGCTGGACAAGCTGATCCAGGACCACGAGAGGGATAACAGCGATCCGAAAGATAAAGATGCCGATTTCATCCATGTTTTGCTGTCCGTTCGACATGAGTACGGCCTCAGCAGGCAGCAGATGAAAGGAATCCTGCTTGTGAGTATATACATTCTAGCAGCTATAAGCTTTAAACGCCCAGCCATTTGCCGTCCCTAGACGTGCTCTTCCTCGATCTTCTGAGTGTACTGTTGTGTGCAGGACGTATTTTTCGCAGGAATAGAGACGTCGTCTTCGGTGCTGGACTTCACCATGTCGGAGCTCATACGGAAGCCGCGTCTGATGAAGAAGCTTCAAGCCGAGGTGGACAGCAGCGTCCCCGAGGGACAAGAAGCCGTCACCGAAGCTGATCTAGCCCTAGCCGACATGACTTACCTGAGAGCCGTCGTGAAGGAGTCGCTCCGGCTACACCCCGTGGCGCCTCTGCTCCCGCACTTCTCCATGGCTCCCTGCAGCATCGACGGCTACACCGTCCCGGCTGGGGTGCGGGTCTTGATCAACGCCGTGGCCATCGGCAGGGACGCGCGCTACTGGGAGGACGCCGAGGAGTTCGTCCCCGACAGGTTCGTCGGCCACGGCAGCGCCGCGCACGTCGGCTTCAAGGGGAACGATTTCCAGTTCCTGCCTTTTGGGTCTGGACGGAGGATGTGCGCTGGGGTGAACTTCGGGATAGCCAGCGTCGAGCTGATGCTGGCTAACCTCGTGCGTCGTTTTGACTGGGAGCTGCCGGTGGGGAAGAAGAGAGGTGACATCGATATGTCGGAGGTGTTTGGATTAGTAGTGAACAGGAAAGACAAACTTGTATTGGTTCCCAAATTGCGCGTGTAGAATTGTACGTTATGTATGTTGCCTGGAAGCTCAAAATAAGATGTTGCACTTGCATGGGTGCATGTGTGGGCACAGTAGTATAATTTATATATATACTAGGTAAATATTCGTGCGTTGCAACGGAAAAAATAGTGCAACAATAATATGTATGGCCATATATTATGTTATTAATCAAAATTAAGCTGTCTCTAGAACTTTGTTGTAGTCGTGCATCAACAAAATTAAGTTTATTAAATAAATATAGCATACAAGCTCTAGATTGGAAACATTTTATTTACAAATACAGTAAAGAAGGTCAATTTTGTAAATACTCAATTTTAAAGCATCTTGCAAATACTCAATTTTAAAACAACTTGTAAATAGGAAAAAAATTGTTGCATCACCCACACAGTCCTCGAGATCATGCCTCTGAAGGGAGTATCATAACTGAACAGAGACAGCTGTTAGTTTCAGATAAGTTTAGTAAATACTCAATTCTGGTTGGCCTTGCTAAGGGATAGCAATTGCCACTAATTCAAATACCATCTCCCATAGACAACTGTCAGACCTACACGGCAAGAATCAAATTGAAGAATCAACACCAGTTTCTCTGGCACATTACACAAACAAATCAATCAAGCATCACACCTCAACCTTTGTTCAAATAAATATTCATTTCTCTGTTGCTGTGAATTGACAAGAGGTATTTCTTTGCATCGAAGCATCTAGATCTTATGGGAGGAACACATGCAGTATGAATCTAGAGTTTCACATTGAAGGATAAGAATTCAGTTCAGTTTATGTTTCAGTTTACTACACAGATATAAGAACTCAGTTTAGTTTATGTTTCAGTGAAATATATACAATATTTTTGTAGCTTATTTGCATCTTTGTTTATTTGAAAAGAGAGTTTTGGGAAATACAATGCATGCCAAAATTACATATGTCCCAATTCCAAAGGAAAACAAGGCAGAAAAAAGATAAAATAAGAAGAGTAGATTGTTGTTGTGCGATGCTTTAGAATCTAGACAAGTGAACCACACATCTACATTCCATAGTACATGATTCTTCAAAAAACATTCCATAGTACATCATACTATAATGAACAACTACACCAGTCTTAACTAAATTCGATTCATTGAACCAAAACTTTAGTATATTTAATTATAAGTACGACAGGATGGCCTCATCTGGAAACTAAAACTCCCCTTAAAGATCAAGATCTTCTTCTGGTTCTTAAGACAAGGGGTAACCTTAACTAAAGATAACCTTGCCAAGAGAAATTGGTCAGGATCAAAAAAATGTGTTTTTTGTCCACAAGATGAAACCATTCAACATCTTTTCTTCCAGTGCCATTATGCGAGATTCCTATGGCGTACGGTATATTTTACATTTGGCATTAGAGAACCAACTAGTATAGAAGATATGTGTTCTTCTTGGCTTCAGGGGTTTCACCCTAATGTTAAAGCTAAGATATATGTGGGCGCTATAGCTATTTGTTGGGCGTTGTGGCTAAGTAGAAACGATGTGGTTTTTAATAAATCTCCTATCCAAACTTATTTACAGGTACTCTTCCGAGGAACTTACTGGTGTTGTTTCTGGGGGATGCTTCAAAGGCATAAAGAGGACACTAGAAGCATGAGGGAGGCCTGCAGACTTTTGGAGACATCGATGATGCAAGTCTTCTCGACGCATGGTTGGACCTTCAGTAATAGATTAACTATGTGATGTTTGTCTATTCTCCCAACTGCGTTTGGGTTTTGTGGCCAAATGTGGCGTTGTTTCGGTACTTTATGTTGTGGTGTGTGGACGGCCGTCATCAGCTGATGTAGGTCGGGATTTGGTTTTTTTCCCATTATCTAAAAAAAGTATATTTAATTATTGTCCATCTTTGTTCATGCTTTTTTGTACTGTCATTTATCCGTGTCATTCAGAAAACAATAACATGCTAACAGAAAACAGTACCAAAACTTTAGTATATTTAAATTCGGTAAACCACTATTTTTCAGAATATCAATAAAAACATAAAACAAAAACAGTAACATGCTGACAGTATTTAGTGTCAAATATTGTGAGCGATGAAAAAAGAGAACCTGGACCCTGAGAAGTCCCAAACTCATCAAAGTGACACAACTCAATGTTAATCGAACTACAAAAGGAAATAGAAAAAACATCAATCCTCCAAAACTACATCTTTGAGAAATATAATTAAATTACAAAACATCAGATATCATAAACATCTATGGAAGATTATGTACAGAGCTTTCACGATCACCTGTAAGAAGACTATAGGACTCTGGAACACGAAGTAAACGCAATACAAAGACCATGTGAGTGATGACACTTACTGCATTGTCTAACATATCATAACAGTAAACTACAGACTTAACAAAGTATAGCTATGCCATTGTCTTCACCTGCATTGAATAAGAATAGTAACTATCAAAGAAAGGCAGAATTAGTGTCAAAGATATTCTTGAGAGTGAAAGGGAAATGAGCCTAATCATTTCCTATAATCGATTTTGGTGGTTGACATCCATCACAAACCACGTAAACTAATTAGTTTGCCAAGATGTCATTTCTCTCAGATCCATAAGGTTCAACACAACCAAGAAAGAAATTCAGTTAGGGACTCAAATAAATTTGGAGCAAAGGACTTGAGAGTGTGCTGCCAATGGCACACCGGACAGTGTCCGATGTGCTAGGCCGAGCACCAAGCGAACATGCCACTCTTGGGTTTTCTCAGGGCGCGCTCCGCTATAATTCACCGTTACTGTCCGGTGTGCACCGGACATGTCCAGTGAGCCAACAAAGCAATGGTAACTTGGCGTCAACGGTCGACTGCAAAAGTGAACAGTGCGCAACAGAAGTCAGAGCAGAGAAGTCAGAGCAGTGTGGCACCGGACTGTCTGGTGCAACTACAGGACAAACAACTTCAACGGTCGACTGCTCCAAACCCCAACGGACGAGCTGACGTGGCACGCACCGGACAGTGAACAGTGGTTGTCCGGTGCACCACCGGACTGTCCGGTATGCCCATCGCCAGCAAACTCAGTCAACGGCTAGGAAGTGGTTGGAGGCTATAAATACCCCCCAACCACCTCCTTCAATGGCATCCAAGTTTTCTGAAGTTCACATTCAATATAAGAGCAATAGCATTCACTCCAAGCCACATTCCAAAGATCAAAACCTCTCCAAGCCTCCAAGTCAACTCAATTCATTAGTGACTTGAGAGAGGATGTTTTGTGTTCTTTTGTTGCTCTTGTTGCTTGGATTGCTTTCTTCTTCTCTATTCTTATTCTCATAAGTGCTTTGTAAAGCTAGCAAGAGACACCTAAGTGTGTGGTGATCCTTGCGGGGTCTTAGTGACCCAAGTGATTAAGGAGAAGCCTCGACCGGTCTGTGTGACCGATTGAGAGAGGGAAAGGGTTGTAATAGACCCGGCCTTTATGGCCTCCTCAACAGGGACTAGGTTCTTTGGATCCAAACCTCGGTAAACAAATCACCGTGTTCACTTTCATTGATCTTCACTTGATTTGTTTCCCCTCAATCCACTCTCTAAAGTTCCCTTGCTCATATTGATTTGAGTTTGCTCCCAAACGTCATCCGTATTGATTGAACGGTCGGTTGTGCCCGATAAGGAAGGAGATCGAGCACCGGACAGCTACTGTTCATGTCTGGTGGTGCACCGGACTGTCCGGTGCGCCACCCGACAGAAGGAAAGAATTGCTTTCCAATTGGATCTCCAACGGCTCCTTGCTGCCTTGGAACTATAAAAGGGACCCCTGGGCACATGGAGCAGTACACCAAGCATTCACTAAATATTCTAAGACCCCTAGACTTTGCCACCACGCACTCGGATCATTGTGTTAGAGATTTGAGCACCGTTTGAGTTGTAAACTCCCTGCGCCGTGTTTTGTGCTCACGTCTTGGCTTGTATGCGTGTGTTTGCTGCGTTTCTAGACTTATGTGTGTTGCTTTCCCTCCCTTACTCTTGTGCTTTTCATGTGATCAACATTGTAAGGGCGAGAGGCTCCAACTTGTGGAGATTCCTCACAAACGGGAAAAGACTGCTAAGGAAGAAAATTGTGGTACTCAAAGTTGATCATTAGATCACTTGAGAGGGATTGAGTGCAATCCTTGACCGAAGGAGGTCACCACAACGTGGAGTAGGCATCGGCCGAACCACAAGATAAAAATCATTGTGTCTCGTGTCCCTCTTCATTGTGATTGATTTTCTTCTAGAGTTCTCACTTTTGCAACTTGGTTTTAATTGCACTAAAATTTCATAACCAAGTTTTGACTATTTAGTACTTGATTTTATAGGATCACCTATTCACCCCCCTCTAGGTGCTCTCAATTGGTATCGGAGCCATTCTCTTCATTAAAAGGACTAACCGCCTAAAGAGATGGATCCTAAGGGAAAGGGGATGGTGATCAACGACAAGGAGAAGGAGTCCCTCTTCAACGAGCCAAGAGACGACAAGCCCACGGACTCAAGCTCGAGTCATAAGAAGAGAGATGGGAAGAAGAAGAGACGTATTAAGAAGATCATCTACTACGACAGCAACGCCTCCTCTTCTTCAACAAGGGATGACGACGACTCCTCGTCCAAAAAGAAAACGGTAAATCAAAAATACTCATTTGATTATTCTCGCATTCCTTACAATTCAAATGCTCACACTACACCATGACACAATATTGCCAACGGATTGTCTGATGGTAAAACACCTAAATAGCGTCGCACAGTCCGTCGGTAAAGAGCTTTGCCGACAGATAATGTGTGTCGGCGAAAGTCCTGTCGGCAATAACCTTTACCGGCAGACATAGATCTACCGACAGACTACCTGTCGGTAATGTTTATATTATTGCCGACAGACATATCTTTGCCGTCAGACAAATTTGTGCCGACAGATTCTTGTGCCAACAGCTTGTGTGTCGCTAAAAGTCTATATACCGACAGATTGTCTGATGTTATTCCCTATGTGCAGTTAAAAAAAACATGTATACAAATATATGCTAATGAAACAAATAATAAACTGATTATGATGCACATTACAGGACAACTTGAATAATATGTAGCTCAGAATATATGAAATTTGATTACTAAAAGAAAGAGATCAATCTTTGACTTTGAATTCCAACGTATATTGTTTTGGAACACAATTTGTGTGATGAACATATAAAAAAATAATAGCATACATGTTTTCTAAATTCTGAAGTGATCTTTCAGTTCAATTACATGCAAAGTCTAAAGATTCATCTAGCTAGCAAACTAAAATCTCTCCATCAGCTGGGTGATGTTACGCCAACGGCTAGCATGCATGCGAGTAATCATTTTTTTCACACACTTCAAGCACTCCTGATCCTTGCTTCCAGCACCTCCCCTACAACATATTTTGATAATTTGTCAATTACTATATATATCAACAGATCTATAAACTCCCAACAGAAAATTCAAACTGAAAGTTTAATAAAAGTATTAAATTGCAAAAAGTTCGGTGATACTGCTGATGAAAGTAACTCACAAAGATGAAAGTAAATCACAAAGTTCGGTGTACTGTAGATGAAAGTTTAAGGGTGAATGGAGAGATGGAGTTTTATGAAGTCATTTAGGTGGGCACATACTATACCTTGACAACAGCAGCATGCGTACTTTGTCGGTATTAGCAAAGATGGGCCAAAAGATCACCGAATAAGTTCTGAAGAGGACAAAACAGAGACATGAATTTGGACATTAAAAATTAAGACAAAATAGAGACAGCATGCAGAAAATATATGAAGAAAATAGTATGAAATTTATGGAATTTCTATGTAAGGACGTCGCTTCAGTTAGCTCACTCATCCAGATCAAACAACTGAACTTTGGTTCCTCTAGAACCTCCTTCACAGATTTTGGAGATTTAGGAGACAGGGGGCGATCTGGCTCAAAGAGGCATGCTCACTGTTGGACACAAAATAGAGCCTCTCGAGCATGACAAGGGACTCCTATATATCCATAGTGCCTCTCAGGAGTATGACAACAGTTAGCTCACTCATCCAAAAGCTATGGTCACGTTTGGTTAGCTCTACCAAGGACAACTAGGCTCCTCCGGTGCAAGCACACATGATTGGTTGGGTGCGCTTGCAATCTAGCCAGGCTGAGCATGTGTAGAAGGTTCCGCCGGGCCTGGCTCTCTCTGTGCAAGATTTTTATCCGTTTCTATGGAGCCTGGCTGATCATGGGAACCAAACAAAGACTCTGTCAGACCAAGCTAATAGTGGGGGGCTGCCCATCGCAGCCGCCACCGATCTTGCCTTTGGTTGGGAATACTCCTTTTTTTGTTTCTTCGATAACTCATTAGGGACAGCAGGAGGATCTCCATCCCCCTCATCATCAAAAAGTTGATTCACCCGAATGGACACTGAACCTGCCGGTGAATTATCCGAACCCGGTTCTGACATCTTAGATTTCCTTTTCCTTGGAAGGCCCCTGGTTCCCTCTGAACTCTTCTTGAACATAACATGGCAAACATTCAGGGGGTTTGAAGCCTGCCCTTTCCCAACTCTTAAATCATCAAACTGTGGCCCTGGGACCTCCCTATTCCCCTCTTGATTCACCTTATCCTTATGAGCATCTGAACTCCCAGATCCCCCACAGTGCCCGAAAACTCTATGCCACAGCTTCTGTCGTTGACCTGCACACATGCCAGTTGATGGGGAAAAAAGATGTTCCAGCTAGTTACCGTCAGTAACCAAGCCAGTTGCGCTTGCTGACTCTCCTGTGAATGGACATGTGCGTACAGCCTGTGCAAATTAATCAAAAAACAGACAAATAAAATAAAGCCTTGGTTCAATTATGAGAAAGCAAACAGATTCTTTGCACGAGCGCAAGGGCTACTAGGGGCCTGGCTGGCACATGTAGTCCATTCACAGGCTATGCTTCCATCCAACACAGAGCACCAATCCTTTCAGGTTCTAAACTTTATAAAAGATCGATCCCAGGAAGGCAGAATTGCTTCAAGAAAAGGCAGAATTGCTTCTCTATCCATTATCCTCGTTCTGAGGCTATGCTTCCATCCAACACAGAGCACCAATCCTTTCAGGTTCTAAACTTTATAAAAGATCGATCCCAGGAAGGCTGAGTTACAAATCTTGATAAAACAGAACCCAGGAAGATTGATCCCAGGTACATTGATGGCTAAAACATCAAAAGAGAAAAGAAACTAACCTAGGTCTAGTCAGGAATTTTGACTTAGACTAAGTAACTTGGACAGGGACCCCTAGACTTGGAAGACCGACTCAGACTTAGCTAGGTTCAAGAAAGTTTGGTCCACACATCATGATCAGAACAAGTGGCGCCTTCACAAAAAATACAAGTCTACAACTAAACTATAAACTGTTGTAACTGTAAACTATTTACCTGCTGTAAACTAGATGTCATTTATTTCAAGAGTCTGAAAACATATTTTCAGGCAAAATATTTACCTGCTGCTGTAGAACCTTGGGTCAATGTTGATTTTTTGTTACGACCCATCTAAAAATACAGAACATTAGAAGCTTGTTCCATTAATTACATAAATAAAAGACAAGGTTGTAGTATTACCTTGTTTGTTGGCCATGCAACGGGCATAAAAAGAGCATCCCCCATACTCTCTACACCTAAGTATGGTCGTGGCAGAGTACTTTCCCTTTTTAGCACGCGAGTCACAAAAACCTGTGTGAACTCCCTTCCAAGAGGAACATCTGCAACCTTAGTGGTTGGGTCGGTTGAGATAATATTTGCTATTGCAACAGGAACTTCTGATCTCATCATAGAATATAATATGACTTCTTTACCAACCTAATAAAATATGCGAAGTAAGATTACAAAGTTCAAATAATGAAACATAAATATGAAGTGATAGATGAGAAATTACATGATTATCGTCTGCATTTTGAGGTGATCCATGATTTCTTTGAGGTACCATTGTTGCAATGTCTCGCCTGCGACTTTGCTCTTCAATAGTATTAACATCTTCACGATTCCTTAGACGACCCACAGTGCTTGCAACTCGCCTAGTAAGCTGCAAGTCATCTTCAACCATATTTTGTGAATAGTCATTACCATTGTAATCATGTGCCACCTCATCTGACCGATGCACCCTTGAGTTCTAAAGAAAAATAAAAAGGGAAAAAGTGTTAGTGAGATAAAGGAAACAAGCCTAATTAACTGGATAGACGGCGAACTGCTCGATATATGCTACACTGACTAAACATATGCAATATTATATCACCTGTCGAGAATTAGACCCATGTTGTGATGGGCTTTCTATATGTTTCACCCCTTGAGCTGCTACCATCATTTGATAAATTTGATCCATTTTTTCTTTCATTTGATTCATATCCTGTCTTAAGGCTCTAACCTCTTGCTCAGACTGACTGCGAGCTTGCAATGCCATTTGAAGCTTTGTTGATATTTTCATTTGAGTTCCAGGGGTGCCTACATCTTGTGGAGTTGGTCCTAAGCCTAAACCACGAATACGACCTCTTGGTTCTTTCTCTCCAAAAACATGTGCATATAAATCACCATCTTCAATACTTCTGTCCTTCAGTTCTGGGTTCTCAGCAACAGCTTCTTCAAATTTATTCTTAAGAGGACCACACATATGTTATATTTTGTTCACTTATATTTTAATTATTACATAAATCAAAAATATGTGTACTCACAATGAATATTTCTGCTCCAGGTAGAGGCACAATATCCCCTTCTTTGTTCTTACGCGTGTGTGTTCTAACATATATTTCATCTCTTCTCGCAGGGCGTCCTTGTTGCTCGGCCTACAAGAAAAATGATTTGGTCCAGTAATTGACTAGATTTTTCATAAATTAAACTAATGATTATACAAACTAGTGATTATAATTTTTTTTACCAGTTCATGCCCCACACGAGCATAACTCTTGCTGCCAGCTGCATGCGACATAGTCAGCTTTGAACGGTTATCTTTACCTCTGTTTGTACGAACCTACAACATAAATATGAATATATCAAAACAATAATACAAATTCATTCATACAAAAGTTTAATGAAGGTTTATATCTCAAAAAAGAATTAAAAACAAATCAGCATGTACCTCGGCTTCTGGAGACATCCAATAAGTTATCAACCACTCCCAATCAGATTCTTTCACCCTTTCATCCCTTTTAGCAATAAGCTCTTCAAAACTCAATGTTTCATCAAAATATTTGTTCTTTAGGTCAGCCTTAAACTCTCTCCACTTTTTTGCTGCAGATGTTATAACATAATCTATACCAGATTCATCCACTTCATAGTATTCCTGTTTCAACAAAAATGTAGTTGCTTACCAAATCTACTGACAATAGGCTAAGACAAATTATCTCACTAAATCAGATTACCTTCACTTTTGTCCATAACTCAAACTTCTTTTTAGAATCAACTAGTCTCCAATCCTCACAAGAAACCGGGATATTTTTCCTCACCAAAGTTCCTATGAAATTACCAAACTCTTTGCTGTTCCTACCAACTGGTTGTCCATATTCATTAAGGGTAATGCAGATTTTAGGCCCACCACTACTTGAATATATGTTCTTCTTCAAGGTTGGGCCCCTTCCTTTCTTTATATTTCGATGCCCAATAGGTTGCTCTGCTTATTACAGGAGATAAAACAGATGAAAACCTTTGTTCATAACTATTTTCAAAATTGCTACAATAAATTTAAAGTTTGTTTGATTTTTACCTTCATCATTGATGGGGTTTTCAGATTCTTCGTAACTATTTTCAGATTCTTCATCAACAATATCCCTTTCAGTCCTTGATCGCAAAGTAGGTCCATTAGTTGAAGCTGCTAATGTCCTTGTCTACACTCAAAGAAATGAAAACATTAAAACTTAAGGTTCAGAAATTAAAGCAGTCAACCAATTGCCAGTGAAGCAGCAGAAATTTCAAGCAGTAATATAGCTGTAATATAAACTACCCACACAACAGTAATATTAAGTGCCAGCAGTGCATGGCTGACCCACATGGCAAACATGGGTCTTTGGAGAAAACAAACTACCCAAGCTCAAGAAACTGAGCAATTCGACATCAGGGGAATTGTAAATGAGTTTAAGAATACTATTTGTGCATATCAACACCGAAAAGAAGGAATGGACATTGAAGTGTCCCATGTAAAAAGAAAAGAAATCCCTTTGTTTGTTTTTCCTGGTGGAGTGCGTCCTTCTCGTACTTCTAGAACAACGCACAAGAACAGCCGTGCCATTCCAACACGTGATGTTTCAGCTGATGATCAAGTGGGAAACCTATTGGGCGTTGCCAGTTGTAGTGATGCTCAACATGTACCATGTAAAGGCAGTTATATGAAACAACCAGAACCAGCTGATGAGTGCGCTACTTCGCTTACTTGAAATTACTTGATGTCATGGTGATGCTTTCTACATTGTGTGATTGGTGGGTGAATTCATAAAATTAACTCAGCAGTTGCCATGTATTGCATCTGATTACAATTGTATATACTAGGTTTGTTTATGAGTTATGCTTCTTGATGCCTTCACCACTTATGTTCCTCTGCTTAGGCACTGTTTGGTCAATTAGAGGTGTGCTCCGTGTTTTTGTTTGTGCACTAGCAATATTTATCTTCTTTTACTACACCCCTCCTCGATTTCAGTCGTCTAGACATCAATTCAGTCAACTGCAGTTAGTGGTGGTGCGATTTTTCCTGGTGAGATACTGTCAATCATCAGCGCCATAAAAAAACTGTTTAGCATAGCAGGGTTGGCGTAGGCAGACTTGAGGATAGCATCACTGTCGGGGATGGGGCGATCTCAGGAGGGAGGGCCTGCAATGTTTTGGCTGACAATGGGTTGAAGAACACAAGGTGAAAGAACAGTAGCGTTGTTAATCTGAACAGTTGGCAGAACGTCAGATTACCTCTTACGGCGGAGACAGAACAGGAATTACACGGTCGTCTTACGCAAAAAGAGCAGGAATTGGATGAGTCGAAAAAAATGAACTTTGAGTTATGCAAAACAGTGGAGTTCCTTGAGGTAAAACTAGTTAGTAAATTGGCTATGTCATCTTCAACAAAGCAAATCAGCAACTGAGTCATCTTCAAGGAACATGCCCCACACTTATCTCCTCTCTGCACTCAGGGTAGTTAAAAAATATTTCCAATACTCCACTTTCGAATCCCAAGTTAACTCTATCTACAAGCTGCCCAGAATCTGCTAGAAAGGATAAGGGATCAGGATATTCTTCAGACATTTTGAAAAAGAAAAACTAGAATCTGATCAATCGACTAAAATATTAATTTCCTCCCCACTTCCCTTCGAATTCCACATAAGGACAGACCTTGCCCATTACACCAAACTTGTTCACCAAGTATTGGTCTTCCACTTTGCTATAACATTACATATCTAATAATACATGAATTTTGTGTTACATTGCCCCAAAGTCAAGCATCCTGCCCTGGTTTTTATTTCTGTTATCTGAAACCAACTCCATCTGCACAGTCTGACAGGGCAAATTGGGAATCACTTTCCTCACATTTTGTGTAGCACCAAGCCATACAACCTATAAGAAGTTCTATGGTCTACCAACTTACTACAGAAGCTTCAGCCAAAAACTGCATGGTTTGAGTACCAAAGAGCCCCAATCTAGGTGCCACATGCAGTCCTATGGTTCTTCAGCGACTGAATAACCCTCAGTTGCCACTACATGTCAGTCCATATGAGCATTGATTTTCTTTTAAATTTTTTATGTAGTGCCAGGCTTAATTACCTCAGTCCCCTTATTCTTCCTGAATTAAGCTACCACTTACCAAAGATACCTTTGCCCAAATCCCTACAACTAAGCTACAGGAACTCTCCAAGGTTTGAGTCAAACACTGAAATTGGCACTGACTGCTATTTATCATCTGAAAATCACAAGGGCCTAACAGCCCATTTTCAATGGTCACTGGTGAATTTATGTGGCTATGGCAGAAAAATCTAGTTACTTGTGACTGGTGAATTTCAATGGTCACTGGTGAATTCAATGGTCACTGAGTCTGAAATTACAAGCAGTGAAGCAGCAGAAATGAAAGTCTGAAATTGGAATGGAAATATAGCAGTAGCAGCAGAACTGAAAGTCTGAAACTGAAATATTGGAAAGAAAGTACAAGCAGTATTAAATAGATTGTGGTACTATTAAATTAAATGTAAAAAACATGAACTTATTAAATAGGGAAATACATTAACCTTATGTTTCTTATTGGCTTGATGTGATCCATTTGCTTCTTCACTAACCATAGTACTAGGTACATGGAGATTAAGAGATCTCATCCGCTTCAAATTTTCTTTTATGTTGGCAGCCCTTTGTAGTTCATATTCATTGATCTCCGTTTCTTTACCCATTCCTCTTCCTCTTACAAACTTTCCTCCTAAATCAAGACATAAAGAGATTACAATCAAGATTCAAGACAAAGAGATTACAACGTAAAATGAAACATTTTTGCGTAAACAGATATAAACATATCTTACTTGCTAGGTTGGTTTTCAGCAACCATTATTCCATCTATATCAGTCCTAACACAACTACCACCAATAGATACATTCACTTGCGTGTTTGCATCAAAATCTGGCAAGAAAGAACCTATTTTTGTACTATTGTCTAGCCTTTCTTCCATATCATACATGTCACGTTGTTTTGACTTTAAAACAGCAAACCAATCAGCATCAATAGGATCTTGCACATAGTAAACTTGAGTTGCCTGAGATGCAAAAATAAATGGCTCATCTAATTCCTTGTCACCGGTATTGAATAAATGCTTGAAGTTGACCATTGTCACCCCAAACTTGTCTATTTTGACCCATTTGTCTCGTACTCGGTTATCAATCCAATCACATTTGAACAATACTATTTTTCCCTGGTGATGGTAGTTCAGCTCAAGAATGTCTTTTATAACACCATAATAAGTTTTGCTCATTGATACTGGGTTATTATTGTTTGTCCCATCAAAACTTGTTGCATGTGCAACTAGGGCTACACCACTACACTGCACTGACCTACCCACATCATAAGAATGTGTATGGAAATTTATCCCATTTATAGAATAACTATCATAAGAATGTGCAACCATGTTAGGCTCCTTAGCTAATATTGTTATCTCCTCAGGTACTTCCTCACTTGTTGTTTCCACCTGATGATATTGAAGATTGTTATTGCACTAAAAAAATAATGTGGAACTATACTCTATACAAACAGTTTCCTAGATACTTACGTGTGACTTAAACCACTCGTGAAAAGTCTCATAGTGTAAACGACTGATTGCTCTTTGATTTTGATGACCAGCAGAGTAAAGGTATTCTATATGTTTACTAAACAAACATTATAATTTAGTAATCATGAAATAAATGGATGATATTGATTATAAAATATAATGTTCAACTTACTTCAAGTAAGGCTCTATATGGTCATAGTTGAACAAGACATATCTATGTGCTTGAAGCCATGTTTTGTGGTCTAATGTGACACTACGCTTACCAACCAATCCACGACCTATGTTATGGAAGAAAGGGGTGGTATTGATTAAATCAACATTGAAGCCATCATCATTTCTTTTTTCCGGTTAAATCTAGTTTCACCATGTAAATAGCGAGAACAGAATGTGAGACTCTCATCAAATAGATAACTTTCTGCAATTGACCCCTCTGGGTGACTCCTAGTGCGAACATGGCCCTTACATCTCATTAAAAACCTATAAAGGAGAAATGGCATATATGTTAAACCTTCCTTTGAGTAAAACTAAGTTTAATTTATTGCTAAAATATTTTAAAATTTACCTCTCCACTGGGTACATATTACGAAATTGAACAGGGCCAGCAATTCTGACTTGAGTAGGGAGATGAACCATTAAGTGTACCATAATATCAAAAAAGGATGGCAAGAATATAGTCTCAAGAATGCTTAGAGTCTCAGCTATTTCTGACTCTAGCTTATGCATATCGCTTATACGAATAACTGGCGAATAGATTTGCTTGAAAAAATTGCTCACACGAATAAGTGCAGCACTAACTATTTCTGGTAAAATCCTTCTCACAGCAAGTGGGAGTAAATACTGTATCAAAACATGGTTATCATGGCTCTTTAGCCCAACAAGCTTCTTCTCCTTCACATCCACATTGTTTCTTATATCTGATGCATATCCATCTGGAAATTTTACTCCTTTCAGTACCTCACAAAATAACGTCTTCTCGGACGCACTCATTGTATATGATGCTGGTGGTAAATATAACTTGTCACCCACTGGAATAGGATGAAGCTCAGTTCGAATGCCTAGGGACTGAAGATCCAAACGATATTTCAAGTTATCCTTGGACTTTCGTTGAATGCCTAGGAGGGTGTTGACAATGTTATCACACACATTCTTCTCGATATGCATGACATCTAAATTATGTCGTAACATTAAATCCTTCCAATATGGAAGCCTAAAAAAATAGACCTCCTTTTCCATATGATAGTAGGCTCCCCTTCCTTCTTTTTTGCTTTATTTTTATGTTGGCAACCTTTCCCATGCACTGTGTGCATATTCTCTGTTTGCAATAAAACTTCCTCTCCAGAAAGTGGTCTAGGCGCTGGCCTGTCCTCAACTTTACCATCAAACGAATCTAGATCAAATCTATATGGATGGTTTGGGCCCAGGAATCTACGGTGTCCCATATAACAATTTTTTGTACCTTGTTTCAATCGTAGAGAACATGTATATGAGTGGCATTCAATACATGCTACTTCACCTGATGTAGTACATGCTGCAATGTACCCTAGGCCTGGATAATCAGATATGGTCCATATTATTGCAGCACGTAATTGAAAATACTCATGCTTTGCAGAATCGTATGTTCTCACCCCTTCAACAAACATATCTAGCAGATCATCAATTAGTGGCTCAAAATAAACATCTATATCACTACCAGGAGATCTACGGCCCGGAATCAGCAATGAGATAATGAAATTTGTTTGCTTCATACACAACCATGGTGCAAAGTTATATGGGATGAGAATAATAGGCCAAATGCTATAGCTAACATTCATGGACCTAAACGGATTAAAACCATCTGTAGCTAAAGCAAGTCTAATGTTGCGACTGTCAGAAGCAAACACTGGGTGCTTTTGGTCAAAATCCTTCCAGAGAGGTGAATCTGCAGGATGCCTTAGTAATCCATCTTGTATACGCTCCTCATCGTGCCACCTCATGTCACTTGCTGTCTTAGATGATAGAAATAACCTCTGAAGCCTTCTTTTTATTGGAAAATAGCGAAGAACTTTGCATGGAACCTTGTGTACACGTTTTCCATTTAAACTTCTCCTTTTTGATTTCCAGCGTGACCTTTCACATGTGGGACATGCATCACAATTAGCATACTCCTTCCTAAACAAAATGCAATCATTTTCACATGCATCAATTTTGATATACCCGAGTCCTAGACACTTAATTACTTTCTTTGCTTCATTGAAATTTTTTGGCAATGCCAAGCCATCAGGGAAAGCCTCCATTAGTAGATCTAGTAGCATATCAAAACTTTTATCTGTCCACCCTCCAAGCAATTTCAAGTGAAGAATTCTTATTAAGAAATGCAACTTTGAGAACTTCTTACACCCTGGGTATAGCTCTTGGGTATTATCTTTCACTAACTGATTGATGGCTTCTAAATCTACATCAGTTTCATCTAAACCATCAGATACTTCAAAATCCCCTTTATCATCTAGACCACCAGCCATGTCTTGAACCAAATTGGCTATGTCATCTTCATCTGAATTGTTTGCAGCCTCTATATCACTATAGTCATGACTATTAATAGGCATAGAGTCTGTTTCTCCATGATAAGTCCACCTTTTGTATCCCTCTTGAAAGCCATCACATATCAAGTGCGCACGAACTTCATTTTCATCTTTCCATAGAGAATTAACACATTTTCTACAAGGACATAGAATTCTATTTCCACCTATAGAATTGCTAAACGCAAACTCAATAAATCCAGCTATCCCATCTATGTAGACCTTCGTGTGCCTATAAATATTAGGTACAAAAATGATATGTTGGTCAAAGGTGATTACTACAAAATAATGGTTTATAGAACATTGTCAGAAATATACCTAGGTTCATTCATCCACCTTTTATCCATGTTGTACCTTAACAAATAATAAGATGAAATATACCCTTCCCAGCTTCACAATATTTGTGCAAAAAGGCTGGAAAAGGGGGAATCATTACAAGTATCAAAGATAAAAGCCGAACTTGTGACAAATAGTGTGATGGTAATATTTTAGCTTTCAATTTCAGTTCAATAAAGATATGAAGAGTCAAAAGAGACCAAGAACAACACTTCATCGTTTCTTTAAGCCAGTTGATTCTAGCACTGTGGTAGCTGCTGATGTCCATGCTGACTTGACATGTGTGCTAGTTAAGACAGGTAAAAGTGCTTCTTATCCAATGGTGGAAAGGTTGCTAAGATTAGTCATAACTCTTACAGTATCAACAACGACCACCAAAAGAGCTTTTATGTTGATAGTTGATATTCGAAGGATTGGTCTCGTCCCCGTCCCGCTGTTCGGCCTGTCCCCCCCCCCCAATCCAAAATCCTAATTCGCGCCTGCCTACAGACTACAACAGAGCACACTACAGAAAACAGGGAGACCGGAGACTCGACCCCGTACCTGCACGCCGGCTACTGGCGCCGCCACGCCGGAGATGGAGGAGGGGCCGAGGGGGACGATGTCGCTGTATCCCCGTCACCGATAGCGCGCCGCCGTCTACTGTTCCGCGCGCTAGGGCTCCTCCCTCGGCAGCTGGTTGCCGCCGCGCCGGAGATGGAGTTCCACCACATTATACAACCCTACTAATAATGCTAAAACCAGGTATCCAATCGCAACCAACACACAAGCAAAATTTCAGGGAGCTAACACTAGTAGGCTACCTCTCAATCGCCGCCGCCTGCTCGCCCGCGCCGGCATTCCAACTAAACAAACGGGGCCTAACAGTTGTCTTCTTCGAGTTTTTTTTGCTATTATAATATTTGTTTTAATAGGCTTCTCTATTAGAGTACTCTGAACTCCATCGTCTCACTAATAGTATTTAGAAGTGATATTGTCATTCTTAATAGCAATCTAATATTTTTTAAAATTATTTCAATTATCTCCTACTCCTTTCCCTTCGTCTTCTCAGCTGACCACATTGCCCCTGCAATCTATCCATCGATACGTCTTTCCATCGCAGAGTTGAGATTTCCTGTTCACTGCCGCCAATCGGAGATCACCTTCCTCGCCGTCGCCACAACAGGTTCGTCTCCCTCCCGCCACTACAAAGTTCTTGTTGGTCTACTTCATGGACGTGTTTTCCTGCTCGCTATACATACACCATGTGTCTCTCATGCGAAACTTTGCTGCCATCACAAGCCATCACATCTCCCCATGCGAAACTTTCGCTGGAGTCTGGAGAGGTTGCTTCTCTAAGAAAGGACAAGAACACTTTGACGAACACCTAGCGGGCGTGCATCGCAAGGAACAGCCACACTACATGCCGGCCAATGACAAACACAGAGATGCGGAAAACTGGGGAGCAGCTTACGGAGTCGAGGAGGGAGAGCGCCTCGCGGGTGGCCTGGTGCTCGCGGCCGCCGTCGCAGGTGATGAAGAAGCCTGCACGCCGGGGCGCAGTCGCTGCTGTTAGGTCTAGGGACGCACTCACGGGTGACGGCGCGCTGGTCTGCTCGCCCGCCGGTCTGCTCGCCCGCGCCGGTCTGCTCGCCCGCCGGCCTGCTCGCCCGCGCCGGTCTGCTCGCCCGCCGGCCTGCTCGCCCGCGCCACCCTCTATTTTCTCAAGCGCCGCCGCCTGTTGCTAGAGTCGCGCGGGACACGTACGGCGCCAGGTTTTTTACTGGGCCGATGTGTTGTATCCCCTTCAATAACTAATGTGTACATGTTTATAAAAAACAATACCGAAAGCAGATTGAATAATCATCACTAGTTCAATGGTTCTGTGTCTTCTCTTTTTGCAAAGGGTCACGGGTTCGGTTCCTGATTCCTACATACGTACTCACGCTCGTTTATTTTTTTTCCTATAGGATCGTGACATCCATTTACCGACAAACGATCTGATGCTACTTTTTTCCGACAGACTGTGCGCCACGCATAATAAGTTTTACCGACAGATGGACTGTCACAATAACTCGACATTATTGCCGACAGATTTGTTGACTCCAATACAATAAATACCGACAGATAGTGTGATGGTAATATTTTGTGACACACTGTCTGTCGCAAAACGTCTATTTTTACCGTCAGATGTTTGACGCTAAAATTGTGTCATGGTGTAGTGTCATTTACTCTCTATTCCACTTGGAAAACCCCCATAGTTCGATGGAGAGGACTACTCATTTTGGAGTCACAAAATGCATAGTCACTTATTTTCCCTCCATCCTAGCATTTGGGAAATTGTAGAAAACGGAATGCATTTTGATAGTACTGATAACCCTGTATTTATTAATGAACGAATACATAAAAATGCCCAAGCTACTACTATTTTGCTAGCATCTCTTTGCAGGGATGAATATAACAAAGTAAGTGGCTTGGACAGTGCCAAGCAAATCTGGGATACCCTCAAGATCTCTCATGAGGGGAATGACGCCACCATGATCACCAAAATGGAACTGGTGGAAGGCGAGCTGGGGATATTCACGATGATAAGGGGAGAAGAGCCAACGCAGACATACAACAGGCTAAAGACTCTTGTCAATAAAATTCAAAGCTACGGGAGTACAAGTTGGACGGATCATGACGTCATCCGACTCATGCTCAGGTCATTTACGGTTATTGACCCCCATCTTGTAAATCTTATTTGTGAAAACCTAGGTACACTAAGATGACGCCCGAGGAAATCCTCGGAAAATTCGTAAGCAGGCGTATGATGGTGAAAGAAGCACGATATGTGGACGATGCCTTGAACGGTCCACTTCCCATCTACGAGTCGCAGCTCGTTGCTCTCAAAGCAACCAGCAGCAAGGAGGCGCTACCTAGCAAGGTAGCACAAGTGGAGGTTGTCGGGCTCAATGAGGATAAGATGGCACTCATCATCAAACGCTTCAAGCCCGCACTGAAAGGACGCAAGGAGTACCCCAACAAGAACAAGTCAAGGAGAAAATGCTCCTGCTTCAAATGCAGTAAGACTGGTCGCTTTATTGCATAATGCCCTGATAACAATAATGATCAGGCACAAGAAAAGCATGAGAAGAGGGAAAAGAAGAAAAACTACAGGAAGGCCAAGGGCAAGGCGCACATCGAGAAGGAATGGGACTCCGACTGTTCCTCATCTGACTCCGAAGATGAAGGACTAGCTGCCTCGGCCTTCAACAAATCTTTGCTCTTCCCCAACGAACGCCATACGTGCCTTATGGCCAAGGAGAAGAAGGTATGTATTCGAGACACTCCCAAATATACTTCTTCTAGTGATGAAGAATCATCTGATGATGAAGTAGATTATACTGATTTGTTTAAGGGATTAGATAGAACTAAGGTAGACAAAAATAAATGAATTAATTGATGCTCTTAACAAAAAGGATAGATTGCTAGAAAAGCAAGAAGATATTTTGTATGAGGAACATGATAAAGTCATTAGTGTTCAAAAATCTCTTGCTCTAGAAGTCAAGAAAAATGAAATACTATCCTCTGAATTGTCTATCTTTCATGAATCTATCTCTAGCTTAAAGAATTTAAATGATGATTTGAATGCTAAGCTAGAGAAAGTTAATGTAACTAGTTCATGTGTAGAGCATGTTGTTATTTGCAATAGATGTAAAGACTTTGACGTTGATGCTTGTAATGAACATGTTTCTGCTATTGCTAAGTTAAACAATGATGTTGCAAGTCTTAATGCTCAACTTAAGACTTGCAAAGAAAGTTATGAAAAACTAAAATTTACTAGGGATGCCTACAGCATTGGTAAACACCCCTTAATAAAGGATGGACTTGGTTTCCGAACGGAAACCAAGAACTTAACAAGCCAAAGGACTTCCAGTCTCAACAAGGAGAAAGGGAAAGCTCCTATGGCTAGTAGTTCTCAAAAGAACCATGCCTATCTTTATGATATGAAATTTACTAGTCGTGCTCATAATGATAGATGTTATGATAATACTGTTTCTCATAATACTACATTTAATCCTCATGCTATGTTTGCATCTAGCCCTACAAATGCTTATGGTAGAAATAGGCCTAGGCATAATCATGTTGTGTCTCATGTGCATAGGAAAGCATGCACTGGTCCTAATACTGTCTATCATATATGTAATGCTTCTTTTGTACTTTCATGTAAAAATGCCAAAATAGTTGCTAGAAAATTGGGATCTAAATGCAAGGGAGACAAGACTTGCATTTGGGTTCCAAAAGTTGTTGTAACTAACCTTGTAGGACCCAACAAGAGTTGGGTACCTAAAACCCAAGGTTAATTGCCTTGCAGGTTTATGCATCCGGGGGCTCAAGCTGGATTATCGACAACGAATGCACAAACCACATTACGGGGAAGAAGAAAATGTTCACCTCCTACGTCAAGAATAGGGATTCTTAGGATACTATCATCTTTGGAAATGGGAACCAAGGCAAGGTCAAAAGCTTAGGCAAGATAGCCATCACATTCGAGCATTCAATCTCTAATGTGTTTTTAGTTGAATCGCTCGGGTATAATTTATTGTCTGTGAGTCAATTGTGTAACATGGGCTATAATTGTTTATTTATGAATATTGATGTATCTTTCTTTAGAAGGAGTGATGGTTCATTAGCTTTTAAGGGTGTATTAGACGACAAGCTCTACTTAGTTGATTTTTCGAAAGAGAATGCCGATCTAGATGCATGCTTAATTGCTAAGACTAATATGGGCTGGCTTTGGCATCGCCGTCTAGCACATGTTGGAATGAAGAACCTTCATAAACTTCTAAAGGGAGAACATGTGTTAGGACTAACCAATGTCTGTTTTGAGAAAGACAGACCTTGTTGAAAGGGAAATGTGCCCTTGGGCCATTTCTAAAGTATTTTGGTGATTAAGTGTCCAACACAATTGCCTTAAGTTTTAATAGTTGCCAAATGGTGGATGAAGTGCAAATCAACACAAAGGTATGATTCTAGACTTAGTACATTGGTTTTTGTGCACTAATATATTTATCTAAGTGCTAGAATCAGATAAAATACAAAAGGAAAAAGACTTGGCTGGAGCAGCCAAGACTCTGCGCAGTCTGAGTGCACCGGACAGTGTCCGGTGTGCCAGGCTGGCGTCTGGTCAACTGGCCGCTCTCGGGAATTCGGCGGCGGCGTACGGCTAAAATTCACCGAACTGTCCGGTGGTGCACCGGACTATCTGGTGAGCCAACGGTCGGCCGCGCAATCCGCGCGTGACGCGTGGCCGAGCCAACGGTCTGATGGGGGCACCGGACTGTCCGGTGTGCACCGGACAGTGTCCGGTGCGCCAACGACTCCAAGTCTGCAACGGTCGGCTGCGCCAATTTAGGAAGGAGATCTGCACCGGACAATGAACAGTGGATGTCCGGTGGTGCACTGGACTGTCCGGTGCGCCACCCGACAGAAGGCAAGAATTGCCTTCCTAGAATGCCTCCAACGGCTCCTAGCTGCCTTAGGGCTATAAAAGGGATCCCTAGGCGCATGGAGGAGAAATACAAGCATTCTTTGATCATCTCTAAGCACCAAAACTTCATTCTCGCGCATTTGATTCTTTGTGATAGTGACTTGAGCTCTATTTGAGTAGAGAACTTCTCGCGTTGTGTTGTGAGCTCAAGTTGTGGCTAGTGTGCGTGTTTGTGCTCTTGCTTTGAGTCTTGTGTGTGTTGCTCTTCCCTCCCTTACATCCGTGCTTCTTTGTGATCATCAATTGTAAGGGCGAGAGGCTCCAAGTTGTGGAGATTCCTCGCAAACGGGATATAGTGAAAGAAAGAAAAACACCGTGGTATTCAAGTTGATCATTGGATCACTTGAAAGGGGTTGAGTGCAACCCTCGTCCATTGGGACGCCACAACGTGGAGGTAAACAAGTGTTGTACTTGTCGAACCACGGGATAACTCGCGTGTCTCTTGTGATTGCTTTTTGTGTGATTGTTGTGATTCGCAAGAGCTCGCCTTATAGTCACTTGGTATTATCTCTCTAACACTTAACCAAGTTTTGTGGCTATAAGTTTTAAGTTTTTACAGGATCACCTATTCACCCCCCCTCTAGGTGCTCTCAATTGGTATCAGAGCCGTTCTCTTCACGAAAGGGACTAATCGCCCGAAGAGATGGATCCTAAGGGAAAGGTGAGAGCACCTAGAGGGGGGGGGGTGAATAGGTGATCCTGTGAAACTTGAAACTTAAGCCACAAAACTTGATTAAGTGTTAGCACAATGATTGCCAAGTGGCTAGAGAGGAGTCTTGACAAAACACAATAACCACAAAGATATCAATCACAGAGATGGCACGGTGGTTATCCCGTGGTTCGGCCAAGACCAACGCTTGCCTACTCCACGTTGTGGCGTCCCAACGGACGAGGGTTGCAATCAACCCCTCTCAAGCGGTCCAAAGACCCACTTGAATACCACGGTGTTTTGCTTGCTTTTCTTAATCCCGTTTGCGAGGAATCTCCACAACTTGGAGCCTCTCGCCCTTACACTTGAAGTTCACAAAGAAACACGGAGCAAGGGAGGGATTAGCAACTCACACAAGACACAAAGATCACAGCGAACACGCACACACACGACCCAGACTTAAGCTCAAAAGACTAGTACACTAGAACGAAGCTCAAATCACTAGAATGTCGAACAAGTGCGCAAGAATGAAGTGTGAGTGATCAAGATTGCTCAAGGAATGCTTGGTATCTCCTCCATGCGCCTAGGGGTCCCTTTTATAGCCCCAAAGGCAGCTAAGAGCCGTTGAGAGCAATCTTGGAAGGCAGATCTTGCCTTCTGTCGACTGGCGCACCGGACAGTCCGGTGCACCACCGGACACTGTCCGGTGCAGATATCCTTCCTTATTTGGCGAAGCCGACCGTTGGAGTCTGAGAGCCGTTGGCGCACCGGACACTGTCCGGTGCACACCGGACAGTCCGGTGCACCAATGTGACCATTGGCTCGGCCACGCTTCACGCGCGGAATCCTCGGCCGACCATTGCCCCGGCTGACTGTTGACTCACTGGACAGTCCGGTGCACCACCGGACAGACCGGTGAATTTTAGCCTTACGCCGTTAATCATCTCCCGAGAGCGACGAGTTCGCCTGTGAACGGCTCACCGGACAGTCCGGTGCACCACCGGACCGACCGGTGAATTTTAGCCGTACACCGCCGTCAAGTCCCGAGAGCAGCCTGTTCGCCAGAGCCAGCCTGGCGCACCGGACACAGTCCGGTGCACCCAGACTGAGCAGACTTTGGCTGAACAAAGCCATCTCATTTTCAATTCAATTTCTCCTGTTTCCAGCACTTAGACACAATAAATTAGTCCATAAAACAATGTACTAAGTCTAGAAACATACCTTTTGACAAGATTTGCATTTGTCCACCACTTTGCATAGATTAGCACAAAAGCACTTGTGTTGGCACTCAATCACCAAAATACTTAGAAATGACCCAAGGGCACATTTCCCTTTCAATCTCCCCCTTTTTGGTGATTTATGCCAACACAACATAAAGCAACTAGAACAAGTGCGATATCAATGCAAATGAAAACCAAAAGTTGTTTTGAATCAATTTTGGCATATATGGATCACTCTTTGCCACCACTTGGTTTGTTTTTGCAAATCAAACTCAAATTCCTATCTCTAAGTCAAATCCACTTGTAGAGACATAAAGAGAGGTATTCCAAAGGAAATTGATTAATGATTTCAAAAACTCCCCCTTTTCCCATAATCAACACTTCTCCCCACAAGAGGCCAACTTATTTCAAAAACTCCCCCTTTTTCCCATAATCAACACTTCTCCCCACAAGAGGCCAACTTTTGACAAACGAGACAGTAAAAGAGTTTTGACAAGCCAAAAGCTCTAATCTACTATTTTCAAAATTTCTCAAGTGGTAGCTGATCCATTTATTGCTTTGGCCTTTATTTTCTCCCCCTTTGGCATCAAGCACCAAAACGAGATCAATCTTGGCCCTTAAACCCCATTGCCTCACCAAAATCTTCAAATAAGAACATAAAGGCAATAAGAGTACATGAGATGAACTTGGAATAAGTTACCCTCTCATCGGAGTGCAGTGGAAGTCTTTCATGGTCCAAGTCCACCTTGTCCCTTTCAAACCTCCTTTGAGACTAAAACAAGCAAACTCAAGCACATGGTTAGTCTCAAAGGGTCAAGTTGTAGCACAGCTCCCCCTAAAAATGTGCATCACTTGCAAAAAGGACTTGTGAGGTCCAGGGAGTGTTTGTACAACTTGAGCACCACAAGTAAGCAACAAAATGCATAAGGAACATGATCAAAGGCATAAACACATGTATGCTATAAATCAATCCAAGTTCCGCGAATCTAGGACATTTAGCTCACTACGCAGCCTGCATAAGGTCTTTTCATCTAAAGGCTTAGTGAAGATATCAGCTAGCTGGTTCTCGGTGCTTCCTAAGAATTGGCACGTCCCCGATGTACTCTTCCTATCGACCTTACATCCAGCATAGTCGGAATCTGAATATCCAATCAAGTCAAAGTTAGACCCCTTTGGATACCAGATCCCGAAGCAAGGCGTAGCGACTAAATATCTAAGAATTCGCTTCACGGCCACTAAGTGACACTCCCTTGGATCGGATTGAAATCTAGCACACATGCATACGCTAAGCATAATATCCGGTCTACTAGCACACAAATAAAGTAAAGACCCTATCATAGACCGGTATGCCTTTTGATCAACGGACTTACCTCCTTTGTTGAGGTCGGTGTGTCTGTCGGTTCCCATCGGAGTCTTTGCGGGCTTGGCGTCCTTCATCCCAAACCGCTTTAGCAAGTCTTGCGTGTACTTCGTTTGGGAGATGAAAGTGCCGTCCTTGAGTTGCTTCACTTGGAACCCAAGGAAGTAGTTCAACTCGCCCATCATCGACATCTCGAATTTCTGCGTCATCACCCTGCTAAACTCTTCACAAGACTTTTGGTTAGTAGAACCAAATATTATGTCATCGACATAAATTTGGCACACAAAAAGATCACCATCGCGAGTCTTAGTGAAAAGAGTTGGATCGGCTTTCCCAACCTTGAAAGCATTAGCAATTAAAAAGTCTCTAAGGCATTCATACCATGCTCTTGGGGTTTGCTTAAGTCCATAGAGCGCCTTAGAGAGCTTACACACGTGGTCGGGGTACCGTTCATCCTCGAAGCCAGGGGGTTGCTCCACGTACACCTCCTCCTTGATCGGCCCGTTGAGGAAAGCGCTCTTCACATCCATTTGGTACAACCTGAAAGAATGGTGAGTGGCATATGCTAGCAAAATACGAATTGATTCTAGCCTAGCCACAGGAGCGAACGTCTCCTCAAAGTCCAAACCTGCGACTTGGGCATAACCTTTTGCCACAAGTCGAGCCTTGTTCCTCGTCACCACCCCGTGCTCGTCCTGTTTGTTGCGAAACACCCATTTGGTTCCCACAACATTTTGCTTGGGACGAGGCACCAGTGTCCAAACTTCATTGCGCTTGAAATTGTTAAGTTCCTCCTGCATGGCCAACACCCAGTCCGGATCTAGCAAGGCCTCTTCTACCCTGAAAGGCTCAATAGAAGAGACAAAAGAGTAATGCTCACAAAAATTAACTAATCTTGAACGAGTAGTTACTCCCTTGCTAATATCACCCAAAATTTGGTCGACGGGATGATCCCTTTGAATCGTCGCTCGAACTTGGGTTGGAGGTGCCTGAGGTGCTTCTTCCTCTTCAACTTGAACATCCTGTGCTCCCCCTTGATCACGCGCCTCCTCATGATGAACCTGTTCATCGTCTTGAGTTGGGGGATGCACCGTTGTTGAGGAAGATGGTTGATCTTGCTCCAATTGTTCCTGTGGTCGCACATGGCCAATCGCCATGGTGCGCATTGCGGCCGTTGGAACATCTTCTTCATCTACATCATCAAGATCAACAACTTGCTCTCTTGGAGAGCCATTAGTCTCATCAAATACAACGTCGCTAGAGACTTCAACCAAACCCGATGATTTGTTGAAGACCCTATACGCCTTTGTATTTGAGTCATAACCTAATAAAAACCCTTCTACAGCTTTGGGAGCAAATTTAGAAGTTCTACCTTTCTTCACAAGAATATAACACTTGCTCCCAAATACACGAAAATAAGACACATTGGGTTTGTTACCAGTTAGCAGCTCATATGAAGTCTTCTTGAGGAGGCGGTGAAGATAGACCCTGTTGATGGCGTGGCAAGCCGTGTTCACGGCTTCCGACCAAAAACGCTCGGGGGTCTTGAACTCTCCAAGCATAGTCCTCGCCATATCGATGAGTGTCCTGTTCTTCCTCTCTACCACACCATTTTGCTGAGGTGTGTAGGGAGCGGAGAACTCGTGCTTGATCCCCTCCTCCTCAAGGAACTCCTCCACTTGAAGATTCTTGAATTCGGACCCGTTGTCGCTCCTTATCTTCTTCACTTTGAGCTCAAACTCATTTTGAGCTCTCCTGAGGAAGCGCTTGAGGGTCCCTTGGGTTTCAGATTTATCTTCCTCCTATACTCAGATAGGCGACGAGTCCGAAGAGGTCCATATGAAGCATCTCCAAGGGTCTTGATGTTGTCATCACATTTTTGGTGTGATGAGAGCCTCCCACCTGTTTCCCTGCTTGACAAGCTGTACAAGGTCTATCTTTTTCGAAATATACATTAGTTAGACCTATCACGTGCTCTCCCTTTAGAAGCTTGTGGAGGTTCTTCATCCCCACATGTGCTAAGCGGCGATGCCATAGCCAGCCCATGCAAGTCTTAGCGATTAAGCATGCATCTAGACCGGCCTCTTCTTTTGCAAAATCAACCAAATAAAGTTTGCCGTCTAGTACACCCTTAAAAGCTAGTGAACCATCACATCTTCTAAAGACAGACACATCTACATTTGTAAATAGACAATTATATCCCATATTGCATAATTGACTAACAGATAACAAATTATATCCAAGCGACTCAACTAAAAACACATTAGAAATAGAGTGCTCGGATGAAATAGCAATTTTACCTAACCCTTTTACCTTGCCTTGGTTCCCATCACCGAATATTATTGAATCTTGGGGATCCTTATTCTTGACGTAGGAAGAGAACATCCTCTTTTCCCCCGTCATGTGGTTTGTGCATCCGCTGTCGATAATCCAGCTTGAACCCCCGGATGCATAAACCTGCAAGGCAAATTTAGGCTTGGGTCTTAGGTACCCAACTCTTGTTGGGTCCTACAAGGTTAGTTACAATTGTCTTAGGGACCCAAATGCAAGTTTTATCTCCCTTACATTTGGCCCCTAGCTTCCTAGCAATCACCTTCTTATTCTTTCTATAAATGGCAAAAGAAGCATTGCAAGCATGATATATTGTAGAAGGTTCATTAATTTTCCTAGGAACATTGACAACATTTCTCCTAGGCATATTATGAACAACATTTCTCCTACCAACATTTCTATCATGCACGTAGGAAGAGCTAGAAGCAAACATGGCATGAGAATCAAAAGCATCATATGCATTATAACTCCTATAAGCATTTCTAGATTGTCTCCTGTCATGATACATAAAATCATGGTTCTTTTGGGCACTACCAGCCATAGGGGCCTTCCCTTTCTCCTTGGTGGAGATGGGAGCCTTATGGCTTGTTAAGTCCTTGGCTTCCCTCTTGAAGCCAAGTCCATCCTTAATTGAGGGGTGTCTACCAATCGTGTAGGCATCCCTTGCAAATTTTAGCTTATCGAAATCACTTTTGCTAGTCTTAAGTTGGGCATTAAGACTAGCCAATTCATCATTTAATTTAGAAATTGAAATTAGGTGTTCACTACAAGCATCAATATCAAAATCTTTACACCTAGTGCAAATCATAACATGTTCTACACAAGAATTAGGTTTATTTTCTACTTCTAATTTAGCATTTAAATCAATGTTAACACCTTTTAAAGTAGAAATGGTTTCATGACAAGTAGATAGTTCATAGGAAAGCATTTCATTTCTTTTAACTTCTAAAGCATAGGATTTTTGTGCCTCTACAAATTTATCATGTTCTTCATACAACAAATCCTCTTGCTTTTCTAAAAGTCTATCCTTTTCATTCAAGGCATCAATCAATTCATTGATTTTATCAATTTTATTTCTATCCAATCCCTTGAACAAGCTAGAGTAATCTATTTCCTAATCGCTAGACTCATCATCACTAGAAGAATCATAAGTAGTACTGTCTCGAGTACATACCTTCTTCTCCTTTGCCATGAGGCATGTGTGATGCTCGTTGGGGAAGAGGGATGACTTGTTGAAGGCAGTGGCGGCGAGTCCTTCATTGTCTGAGTCGGAGGAGGAGCAATCCGAATCCCACTCTTTTCCGATGTGTGCCTCGCCTTTGGCCTTCTTGTAATTCTTCTTCTTCTCCCTCTTGTTCCCTTTTTCCTGGTCACTATCATTATCGGGACAGTTAGCAATAAAATGACCAAGCTTACCACATTTGAAGCATGAGCGCTTCCCCTTTGTCTTGGTCTTGCTTGGCTGTCCCTTGCGACCCTTAAGCGCCGACTTGAAGCGCTTGATGATGAGGGCCATTTCTTCATCATTTAGCCTTGCCGCCTCAACTTGCGCCACCTTGCTAGGTAACGCCTCCTTGCTTCTTGTTGCCTTAAGAGCAACGAGTTGAGGCTCATTGATTGGACCATTCAGTGCGTCGTCCATGTACCTCGCCTCCTTGATCATCATTCGCCCGCTTACGAATTTTCCAAGGACTTCTTCGGGCGACATTTTGGTGTACCTAGGATTCTCACGAATATTATTCACCAAATGTGGATCAAGAACGGTAAAGGACCTTAGCATTAGGCGGACGACGTCGTGGTCCGTCCATCGCGTGCTTTCGTAGCTCCTTATTTTGTTGATAAGGGTCTTGAGCCGGTTGTATGTTTGAGTTGGCTCCTCGCCCCTTATCATTGCAAATATTCCGAGCTCGCATTCTACCAACTCCATCTTGGTGAGCAAGGTGACGTCATTCCCCTCATGAGAGATCTTGAGGGTGTCCCAGATTTGCTTGGCATTATCCAAGCCGCTCACCTTATGGTACTCGTCCCTGCACAAGGAGGCTAACAACACAGTAGTAGCTTGTGCATTTCTATGAATCTGTTCATTAATAAAAATAGGACTATCCGAGCTATCAAACTTCATTCCACTTTCCACAATCTCCCATATGTTCGGATGGAGAGAGAACAGGTGACTACGCATTTTGTGGCTCCAAAATCCGTAGTCCTCTCCATCAAAGTGAGGAGGTTTGCCAAGTGGAATGGAGAGCAAATGAGTATTTGTACTTTGCAGAATACGAGAGTAGTCAAAAGAAAAGTTCGAATTAACTGGTTTCCTTCTCTCGTAGTCGTTGTGGTCGTCGTCCTTTTGGGAAGAGGTAGACTCATCGCTGTCGTCGTAGTAGACGATCTTCTTGATGCGTCTCGTTTTCTTCTTCTTCCCATCTTTGCGTCTGTGACCCGAGCCCGAGTCGGTAGGCTTGTCATCCTTTGGCTCGTTGACGAAGGACTCCTTCTCTTTATCGTTGATCACGATTCCCATCCCCTTAGGATCCATCTCTTCGGGCGATTAGTCCCTTTGTGAAGAGAATGACTCTGATACCAATTGAGAGCACCTAGAGGGGGGGGGATGAATAGGTGATCCTGTGAAACTTGAAACTTAAGCCACAAAACTTGATTAAGTGTTAGCACAATGATTGCCAAGTGGCTAGAGAGGAGTCTTGACAAAACACAATAACCACAAAGATATCAATCACAGAGATGGCACGGTGGTTATCCCGTGGTTCGGCCAAGACCAACGCTTGCCTACTCCACGTTGTGGCGTCCCAACGGACGAGGGTTGCAATCAACCCCTCTCAAGCGGTCCAAAGACCCACTTGAATACCACGGTGTTTTGCTTGCTTTTCTTAATCCCGTTTGCGAGGAATCTCCACAACTTGGAGCCTCTCGCCCTTACAGTTGAAGTTCACAAAGAAACACGGAGCAAGGGAGGGATTAGCAACTCACACAAGACACAAAGATCACAGCGAACACGCACACACACGGCCCAGACTTAAGCTCAAAAGACTAGTACACTAGAACGGAGCTCAAATCACTAGAATGTTGAACAAGTGTGCAAGAATGAAGTGTGAGTGATCAAGATTGCTCAAGGAATGCTTGGTATCTCCTCCATGCACCTAGGGGTCCCTTTTATAGCCCCAAAGGCAGCTAGGAGCCGTTGAGAGCAATCTTGGAAGGTAGATCTTGTCTTCTGTCGATTGGCGCACCGGACAGTCCGGTGCACCACCGGACACTGTCCGGTGCAGATATCCTTCCTTATTTGGCGAAGCCGACCGTTGGAGTCTGAGAGCCGTTGGCGCACCGGACACTGTCCGGTGCACACCGGACAGTCCGGTGCACCAATGTGACCGTTGGCTCGGCCATGCTTCACGCGCGGAATCCTCGGTCGACCGTTGCCCCGGCTTACTGTTGACTCACCGGACAGTCCGGTGCACCACCAGACAGACCGATGAATTTTAGTCGTACGCCGTTAATCATCTCCCGAGAGCGACGAGTTCGCCTGTGAACGGCTCAATGGACAGTCCGGTGCACCACCGGACCGACCGGTGAATTTTAGCCGTACACCACCGTCAAGTCCCGAGAGCAGCCTGTTCGCTAGAGCCAGCCTGGCGCACCGGACACTGTCCGGTGCACCCAGACTGAGCAGACTTTGGCTGAACAAAGCCATCTCATTTTCAATTCAATTTCTCCTCTTTCCAGCACTTAGACACAATACATTAGTCCATAAAACAATGTACTAAGTCTAGAAACATACCTTTTGACAAGATTTGCACTTTGTCCACCACTTTGCATAGATTAGCACAAAAGCACTTGTGTTGGCACTCAATCACCAAAATACTTAGAAATGGCCCAAGGGCACATTTCCCTTTCAAAAGGGGATGGTGGTCAACGATAAGGAAAAGGAATCCGTCTTCAACGAGCCAAGAGATGATAAGCCCACTGACTCTGGCTCGAGTCAAAAGAAGAAGGACAGGAAGAAGAAGAGGCGCATCAAGAAGATAGTCTACTACGACAGCGACGAGTCTTCCTCTTCCCAAAAAGACGACGACGACGAGAAAAAGAAAGCGGTTAACTCAAACTTTTCTTTTGATTATTCTTGTATTCCGTCTAACTCCAATGCTCATTTACTTTCAATTCCACTTGGGAAACCTCCGCACTTTGATGGAGAGGACTACGGATTTTGGAGTCACAAAATGCGTAGCCATTTGTTCTCTCTTCATCCAAGTATATGGGAGATAGTAGAAAATGGAATGCAATTTGATAGTACGGATAATCCCATGTTTATCAATGAACAAATTCACAAAAATGCACAAGCTACCACTGTTCTATTAGCATCCTTGTGCAGGGAAGAATACCATAAGGTGAGCGGCTTGGATAACGCCAAGCAGATTTGGGACACCCTCAAGATCTCGCATGAGGGGAATGACGCCACCATGATCACCAAGATGGAGTTGGTGGAGGGCGAACTGGGAAGGTTCACAATGATCAGGGGGGAGGAGCCAACCCAAACGTACAACAGGCTCAAGACCCTGGTCAACAAAATCAGGAGCTATGGAAGCACGAGATGGACGGACCACGACGTCGTCCGACTTATGCTAAGGTCCTTCACTATCCATGATCCTCATCTTGTAAACTCTATTCGTGAAAATCCTAGGTACACCAAGATGACGCCCGAGGAAATACTCGGAAAGTTTGTAAGCGGGCGAATGATGATCAAGGAGGCGAGATATGTTGATGAGGCGCTAAATGGCCCAATGCCGATCCATGAGCCTCAAACTGTTGCTCTCAAAGCAACAAGTAGCAGGGAGGCGCTACCTAGCAAGGTGGCGCAAGTTGAGGTGGCCAGGCTAAATGAGGATGAAATGGCCCTCATTATCAAGCGTTTCAAGACGGCGCTAAAAGGAAGAAAGGAGCATCCAAACAAGAGCAAAGCAAAGGGAAAACGCTCCTTCTTTAAATGTGGTAAGTATGGTCATTTTATAGCAAATTGTCTCGACAATACTAATGACCAGGAACAAGAGAAAAGCGGGAAGAGGGAAAAGAAGAAGGCCTACAAGAAGGCGAAGGGCGAGGCGCACCTCGGCAAAGAGTGGGACTCGGATTCTTCGTCGTTCGACTCTGACGACGAAGGACTCGCTGCCTCAGCCTTCAACAAGTCGTCGCTCTTCCCCAACGAGCGCCATACTTGTCTAATGGCAAAGGAAAAGAAGGTAAACACTAGAGAAACTCCTAAGTACTCTACTTCTAGTGATGAGGACTCTAGTGATGATGAAATTGATTACACTAGCCTGTTTAAAGGATTAGATAGAGCAAAAGTAGAAAAGATCAATGAATTGATTGATGCTCTAAATGAAAAGAATAGACTTTTAGAAAAGCAAGAGGATCTTTTATATGAAGAGCATGATAAATTTGTAAGTGTGCAAAAGTCTCTTGCTTTAGAAGTTAAAAGGAATGAAATGCTTTCTTGTGAATTATCTACTTGTCATGAGACTGTGGCTAGCTTAAGAAGTATTAATGATGATTTAAATGCTAAGCTAGAAGTAGAAAATAAATCTAGTTCTTGTGTAGAGCATGTTGTGATTTGTAATAGGTGTAAGGACTTCAATGTTGATGCATGTGTTGAGCACCTTACTTCCATTACAAAACTTAATGATGATGTGGCAAGTCTTAATACCCAACTTAAGACTTGCAAAAGTGATTTTGAGAAACTAAAATTTGCAAGGGATGCCTACACTATTGGTAGACATCCCTCAATTAAGGATGGGCTTGGCTTTCGAAGGGAAGCCAAGAACTTAACAAGTCAAAGGGCTCCCATTCCCAACAAGGAGAAAGGGAAGGCCCCCATGGCCAATGGTAGTCAAAAGAACCATGCTTTCATGTACCATGATAGGAAAAATTCTAGAAATGTTCATTATAATAGGAGTTATAATGCTTTTGACTCACATGCCATGATTGCTTCAAGTTCAAACTTTAATGGTAGATCTAGGAGGAATTTTCTGTCTCATGCTCCTAGGAAAGTGTATAATGGATCTACCACTGTCTTTCATGCTTGCAATACTAAGTTTGTTCTTTCATGTAAAAATGAAAAAGTGATTGCTAAAAAGGTGGGGGCCAAATGCAAGGGAGACAAGACTTGCATTTGGGTCCCTAAGGCTATTGTAACTAACCTTGTAGGACCCAACAAGAGTTGGGTACCTAAAACCCAAGCCTAATTTGCCTTGCAGGTTTATGCATCCGAGGGCTCAAGCTGGATTATCGACAGCGGGTGCACAAACCACATGACGGGGGAGAAGAAGATGTTCACCTCCTACGTTGTTGGGGGCCTTCGTCCTCCGAAGGTCCTCAAAAACATGATTTGACAATGTTTTCCAAGTGGATTATGTGAACAGGTATCTTCGGACTCAGAATTATGAACATAAAGCACGATCAGGACGAAGCCTGAGCCAGACGAAGGACGAGCTGATTACCAAGTTCTACGAAGGACGGTGCACAGCCGAAGCTGTGTGCAGGGAAGCTTCGTCGCGATAGCGGAAAGGGGAACCGACTTAAAGATGAAAATACTACGTGGGCCTCGACAGATTTCCATAAGCCGTTAACAAATGTAATGGACATGGATGTAATTTTACGTGGGCTGCGTCCCGCGTCTATAAATAGATGAACAGTACTCCCGTACTGTTCACGCTGACTTGGCATCTGCTTTTGCGTCACGCTTGTACTTTTTACCTTCTCTCAAGGCCGAAGGTACATTTGTAATTTGAAATCATTTCTATTTTTCCATGTTAATAAAATAGAAATGATTCTGTGATGGTGTTTACATTATATTTCATGCCTTATATGAATCCTTCGTCATTACTTATTATGTTTACGAAGGTATGTCTCTTATGACCTTCGTCCGAAAAGCATTATCTCCCGAAGGGACATAATGTTCCGAAGGACGAAGGACTTTAACACTTAACATTTTTATGTTGCCTTGTTCTTAACTCATAGCCTTTGAGAACAAGTCCCCAACATACGTCAAGAACAAAGATTCCCAAGATTCAATCATATTTGGTGACGGGAATCAAGGCAAGGTTAAAGGACTAGGAAAGATAGCCATTTCATCCGAGCATTCCATATCTAATGTGTTTTTAGTTGAATCGCTCGGGTATAACTTGTTGTCCGTTAGTCAATTATGTAATATGGGTTACAATTGCTTATTTACAAATCTAGATGTGTCTGTCTTTAGAAGGAGTGATGGTTCATTGGCTTTTAAGGGTGTACTAGACGGCAAACTCTATTTAGTTGATTTTTCGAAGGAGGAGGCCGATCTAGATGCATGCTTAATCGCTAAGACTAGCATGGGCTGGCTGTGGCATCGCCGTCTAGCACATGTGGGGATGAAGAACCTTCACAAACTTCTAAAGGGAGATCATGTGTTAGGTCTAACAAATGTAACTTTCGAAAAAGATAGACCTTGTGCAGCTTGTCAAGCAGGTAAACAGGTGGGAAGCTCTCATCATAGCAAGAATGTGATGACCACATCAAGACCTTTGGAGCTACTTCACATGGACCTCTTCGGACCCGTCGACCAGATATTGGGTGATATTAGCAAGGGAGTAACCACTCGCTCTAGATTAGCTAATTTTTGTGAGCATTACTCTTTTGTCTCTTCTATTGAGCCTTTCAGGGTAGAAGAGGCCTTGCTAGATCCGGACTGGGTGTTGGCTATGCAGGAAGAGCTCAACAATTTCAAGCGAATTGAAGTTTGGACACTGGTGCCACGTCCCAAGCAAAACGTTGTGGGAACCAAGTGGGTGTTCCGCAACAAACAGGACGAGCACGGGGTGGTGACAAGGAACAAGGCTCGACTTGTGGCAAAAGGTTATGCCCAAGTCGCAGGTTTGGACTTTGAGGAGACTTTTGCTCCTGTGGCTAGGCTAGAGTCGATTCGTATTTTGTTAGCCTATGCCGCTCACCATTCTTTCAGGTTGTTCCAAATGGACGTGAAGAGCGCTTTCCTCAACGGGCCAATCAAGGAGGAGGTGTACATGGAGCAACCCCTTGGCTTTGAGGATGAACGGTACCCCGACCACGTGTGTAAGCTCTCTAAGGCGCTCTATGGACTTAAGCAAGCCCCAAGAGCATGGTATGAATGCCTTAGAGACTTTCTAATTGCTAATGCTTTCAAGGTTGGGAAAGCCGATCCAACTATTTTCACTAAGACTTGTGATGGTGACCTATTTGTATGCCAAATTTATGTCGATGACATAATATTTGGTTCTACTAACCAAAAGTCTTGTGGAGAGTTTAGCAGGGTGATGACATAGAAATTCGAGATTGTTGGGGGCCTTCGTCCTCCGAAGGTCCTCAAAAACATGATTTGACAATATTTTCCAAGTGAATTATATGAACAGGTATCTTCGGACTCGGATCATGAACATGGAGTACGGTCAGAACGAAGCCCAAGCTGTACGAAGCTGATTACCAAGCTGTACGAAGAATGGTGCACAGCCGAAGCTATGCGCAGAAAGCTTCGTCGCGATAGCAGAAAGGGGAACCGACTTAAAGATGAAAAGACTACTTAGGCCTTAATAGATTCCCATAAGTCATTAGCAAATGTAATGGACATGAATGTAATTTTTCATGGGCTACGTCCCACGCCTATAAATAGATGAATAGTACCCCCGTACTGTTCACGCTGATTTGGCATTTGCTTTCCGTCATCCTTGTACTTTTGCCTTCCTGCAATCCGAAGGTACACTTGTAATTTGAACTCATTTCTATTTTTATATGATAATAAAATAAAAATGACGTTGTGATAATATTTAAATGTTTATATTACTCTTGATGTTGCATGTAAGTCCTTCGTCATAGTTTATTGTGCTTACGAAGATATGTTGTTTGTGACCTTCGTCCGGAACACATTATATCTCGAAGGGAAATAATGTTTCAAAGGACGAAGGGCTTTATCATTTAACACTTTTTATGTTGCCTTGTTCTTAATCCAAAGCATTTGAGAACAAGTCCCCAACATTGGCGCCCACCTCCGGTGAACTCACTTCCACTTTGAGTTTTTGAACACCTTCGGAAGCCATAAACCTTCGCTATGGCGCCGAAGAAAGCTTCAGCAACTGGGGCTGCAGCCCTGCAACCGCTGGACCACAATCAGGAGACTATCTCTCTTCGGGAGGCCCGAAGCCAGAAGAGGAAGGCCGTCAGCCCGATGCTTCAGGAGGATGAGCTAGACCAAGAGATCAGGGATATGGAGATGCTTCATCAACAGGTGCAGAGGAAGAAGGAAAAGATGGCCAGGCTAGTTGAACTGCAAAGGCAGATAGACGAAGCTTCTGAAGAAGTTCGCCATCTTACTCAGGATGAGCAGAACCGAAGGCCTCAGCACAAGGATCTTGATCAGGAGGGTCTCTTCAACGAAGATGACTGGTATGAGAATTTCCACCATGGAAATTTTGCTTTTGATGATACTTCTCCTCTGTCCGCTGAGCTGCAGGCTACACCTTGGCCTTCATCCTACAAGCCGCCCCAGCTTCCCATGTTCGACGGCCACTCAGACCCGAAGCAGTTTCTGATGAGCTACGAAACAACAGTATCTTCGTATGGTGGCAATACGGCAGTCATGGCAAAGTCTTTTGTTATGGCTGTCAGGAGTGTTGCTCAAACCTGGTATTCCTCCCTTCGACCAGGAACGATCACTTCATGGCAAAAGCTGAAGGACATGTTGTTAACCAGCTTCCAAGGGTTTCAGACGAAGCCGGTCACTGCTCAGGCCCTGTTCCAATGCACTCAGGATCATGAAGAATACCTTCAGGCGTATGTCAGAAGGTTCTTGCGTTTGAGGGCGCAGGCACCAACGGTGCCCAATGAAATTGTCATCGAGGCCATGATCAAGGGGCTTCGTCCTGGACCTTCAGCTCAATACTTTGCTAGGAAGCCTCCTCAAACTTTGGAGAAGCTGCTCCAGAAGATGGACGAGTACATTCGTGCCGACAACGATTTTCGCCAAAGAAGGGAGGAGGCTTTCAGATTTTCTGAAATGACCAGGGGCTTCGGAGGAAGATTCTATCCGAGGCATGTCAGGTCCATCCACAACTCTACTCAAAATGATGATAAGGGGAGTCAGCAGAACAGGCCGCGGTGCTCCTCACAAGCTTCGGGGCAACAGCAAAGTTTCTTCCGGCCACCAGCTCCAAGAGGCAGAGGCGCCAGGGGCTTCGGCGGAAGATTTGGAGATCAACCAAGGAGAGTATTTTGCTTATTCTGTGGTGAAAACAAGGGCCATACCACCAGGATGTGCCATGTTACCATCCAGAAGCAAAAGGAGATAGCCGAAGCTGCAGCGCAACAAGCTCAGCCGAAGCAGGTCATGCATACTGCTTCGTACCATCCGCCTTACATCCCAGAATACATAGGCAACCACCCTGCAGTTTCTGTTGCTTCGGCGAGTCAACCTCAAGCTTCCTGGCAACAGCCTCCGCCTCCACCACCGTTGCAGCAAGGCCAACAGCCAGAAGGGAGCCAATATGCTCCACACCAAAGGGATCTCAGAGAACAATCCGAAGCTCACACAGTCAATAGCACTGTGCCAGAGTCCAAGCACATCTATTGACAAATATCCTACCAGTTTTTTCCATTCAGTTCTATTTTCCGTGTAATAAAGGACATTTTTTAGTTTTCATGAAAAAGTTTACGATAACAAGGAGGACCTTCGAATTATTGAAAATCCTTCGAAGCAACAAAAAGTCGTTCTAAGGAACGCAGAGTAAGTTTGCTGAAATCAGAAAAAGTCGTTCCAAAAGGAACGCAGTGTAAGTTTTCTGCTCCAAAGTCGTTCCAAAGGGAATGCAGAGCATACAGCGAAAAGTCAACGCTGATACCGCCTAAGTAAAAGGCGAAGAAGCTCCAAAGACGTTCCTAAGGGAATGCAGAGCTTATAGCGAAAAGTCAACGCTGATACCGCCTAAGTAAAAGGCGAAGAAGCTCCAAAGTCGTTCCTAAGGGAATGCAGAGCTTACAGCGAAAAGTCAGCGCTGGTACAAAAATATTTTGTGGGATATGTGTGTATCTTCGGAACAAATGTCATCTACATAACATAACATCATCACATCATTTTGCATAGCATAAGCATCATACATCATGCTGCATATGGCACAACAAGGGGATCCAATATCGATCTTCAGAGAATGTTTTGAAAAAGTGAAAATTGTGCTAAGGCAGAAAAAGGAAATACGATATTGACCTTCGAAGTACATCTTCGGAAAAAAATTTTACGAAGCATAGATATGCTTCATCAGAGCAGTATCGAAGTTGTCGGGATACATAAAAGTTTTTCTTCACGAAGCATGAAAAGAAGGGAAGGTGTTTTTTTTCGCCGAAGGCTCAAAAACGGTATGTATGTTAAATTTCATGCATCGTAAAGAATTGAATCTTAAAAAGAAATTTGTATATTACATTCAAAGTTACAAAATACTACATAGATCACACTTCAAATGTTTTTACAATAACATCTAGTCTTCCCTGAGTACTACTTCTGCAGCCTCATTTAGTAGTTGTTCAACAACTTTATCCATGATAGCTTCGGCCATTTGTCTAATTTCGTCATCCCCCTTCGTGTGGGGGCCAGCCGACGATCCAGCAGGTTCTGAGGGAAGAGTGGATGCGGACTTATTACTATTACAAGCCGTCGTCAAGTTTGAAATCAAAAATTACAACAAAGAGATAAAAAACACTAGTCAATACCTATTTGCCCTTCGGGCTCTGTGCTTTTTTCAGCAGCTTCTGCTACTTTCCTAGCATCATGAATGCCTTTTTCGCTTTTTTGGATAATTTCTCGGGCCATTTCTCGGCCACCATTGTCCCAGACATCGGTGAAAAATTTTCCACCAGCCTGGCTAGCTTCGGCCGAGGGGTCTTTAATATCTTCAGGGGATAAGCTGGCTTCGGGTTGTGCAAGAACCTTAACATGATCGCAGCCTTTTTTCTCCAGTATAGAAGCAATCCCCCTGGCACCCGAGAAGGCGCAAATGTCACCTCGACTGTTTAGAATTTCTTCGAAGGCTTCAGCTTCGTGGCAGATCCATTCTATCGGCCCTTCTGGGTTACCTCTCACAAAATCTTCTTCACTCGAAAATGCGCCAACACTGGCGAAGCTGGTTTTTATTTTCTTTATACAATCCATGGATTTTTCGTAGCACCTTTTCTTAGAAGACCGAAGCTCTTCAACGGTCCCTTCCAAATGATTAGCCCATTGGTCGCTACATTCCCGCCTCGTCTCTTCAAGTATGCGTTCTTCTTTCGCCCGGGACAATTGCTTCTGAAGATCTTTAATTTCGCGTCTGTGAGCTTCGGCCTGAACCTTTGCAGCAGCTTCGTCCTTTTTTATCTTGTCTACCAATGTAAGCAGAATTTTATCTTTTTCTAGAGCTTCGTTTCTCAGTTTAATAACTTCTGATCGTAAATTGTTGAACGCAATTTCATAGCTCTCGTCTTCGGCACTCTTTTGTGCTCTTAATGCGTTGCTTAGAATTAAACCCTATACGAAAAAGAATCCATATAAGAATAAAAGAATGAGTTACGAATTATAAAATTTTTCAAACGTCTAGTTCCCATACCTTCAGGCTATTATACGCAAGACTATCCGCGAGATCTTCTTTCGTCATAGCACATAAGCCAGCTTCGAGCTTCGGGAACCCCATACTTCTAGCTATCTCCCGGCAGACAGATAATTCTTTGTTGTCAGGGAGACAGTATAGGAAGTCATCTTCGTTTGTCCCATTGAACACTAGTGCCCCCTTCGGATATTTTAATTCTTTCGCATAGTGTTTGGCTTCATAAATCTCTTCTTCAGATAATTTCTTCCCCGAAGCATGTCGCACAATGTAATCGCATATGGTGGAAGGAGCTTCGGGGGCGGCAGTGTCAATTTCTTCAACCAAAATTGGCTCTGGCACTTTTATTTTTTCTTCGGCTTCCAGAGGTTGTTCCTTGCTGGGCTCTGAAGGCCCAGCTTCAGCCTCAGGTTGTTGCTTCGAAGCTTCAGCGACTAAGGCTTCAGTAGACACTCCAGAAAGTTCAACAGTCTTCTTTGGAGTTATGCTTGAAGACTTAATTGTCTCCAAAACGTCTAAAACGTTCGCCATTCTTTTTCTTTTTGGGGTCACAGATGGGCCCTTTTGATTTTTTATTGTCTCAGCACTTGCTGAAGGACTTAAGATTTCCAATATTTTTGGTCCTTCAATTCTCGGTTTTTCTGTCTTCTCTGCTGAAGGTGCTTCAGTTTTTTCTTCGATCTTCGGCACTGGAGCTGGCTCGGTAGTTTCAGTGGCCAAAGAGACTTCACCGATAAATTCAGGCACTGTGGCCGGCTCAATAAAACGTGCCCGGTGGGTGAGCACCTTCATCTTTTTTCTTTGCGGCGCTGGCTCACTAGAAGCACTTGTGGCAACTTCTGTTGCAGGAGAAGCATTTTTTCTTTTGCGGCCCGGCACTGGATAATGGTAGTCAGGGTAGACAAACCCGATTGCATCAAATACCCGGTTGAGCCTCTTCTTCTTTCGGCCTCCGAAGGCTGCCGATAATGCAGTGTTTTCGGCCTTCGAATATACCCCAAGCAGTTCGTCACTTAATGTTTCAATGCTTTTTAACCAGTCGTCATCAGGTTCAACAAACTTATCCCCGTATTTGAATGTGTATTTTAGTCTGACTAGTCCACCTTCGTCAGACCCTTTGATGGTCTCCTTCGGCATTTCCCACTTTCCTGCAAGTGGCCACACCCTGAAGGCAATATGCTCTTGGACCAGATCCCTTGTCCCAATAAAAGAGCAGATTGCGCCGAAAGCTCTTTGGCATTCTTCGGCCGCTTCATCCATTTCAACCTTCGGCTTTCGGAGTCCGAAGCGTTGCCAGATGGGGCGCATAATGATACTCTTAACATCTTCTTGCGCTGTCAAGTCATTCTTTACATAGAACCATTCTGTCATCCAGGCCCCGGGCCACCTCTTCCGAAAGGTTGGCACAGGGCAGCTTGACCCGGAGCGAGCACCGAAGCTGTAACAACCAAAGTTGTTGTGATATTGTTCTTTCCCCCAAGGCTTCGTCTCATATACCAATTCATGAATTTTGCAAAAGCTTTTAGCATTTGGTTCTAAACCTTGGCTTTTCACAGCCCAGACAAAGATTCCCATTCTTATGATAGCTTTGGGAGTAATTTGATGAAGGTAGATTTGAAATGTATTCAGGACTTCGACAACAAAGCTGCTTAGGGGGAAACGAAGCCCAGCCTTGAGAAAGCTTCGGAAGATCACGACCTCATCTTCTTCGGGGGTAGGAGAAGTCTTTTCTCCAGCATCAGCCCTCACAATAGATATATCTCGAAAATATCTCCCCCTCATATTGTCAATATGACTCTGCTTAATAGTGGTTTTCCCGAAAACCGTGTGACTTGGCCGCCATGGTCGATCTTCAGACTCTCCCCCGCCGCTTTCTACATCATAACTGTCGCTGTCACCAGTATCTTCAGATAAACCTTCTAAAATCTCTTTGGTGATCTTTTCTGTATTGGTCTTCGACATTGCCTCAAGAAACCCCAGGTTCTTCTCTTCAGAGAGACTTAGCTTCATCTCGACAACAGCCTTCTTCTCCTCAGACATCTCTTCGGAGATCCTACTTCTCGCTTCCGAAGCTTAAAACTACGAAAGAAAACAAATATTTTTGGGCAGAAAGTTTTATAAGCAGGAAAAACAGATGGCAAAGAGAGCGTGCCAAATCAAATATGGCGGGCTCCTATTTATACACTCGATATGACGGAAACTGTGTGGTCCCAGGTGTCAGTGACTTTTGCTATTCTAGCAAAGGGAAGGTGTTTTTTCGGACCTTCGGCTTAAGGCCTTCGTCCATATCACAATCTGAATTTATCGCTAACAAATTAATATTGCGAGGGGCTACTGTTGGGGGCCTTCGTCCTCCGAAGGTCCTCAAAAACATGATTTGACAATATTTTCCAAGTGAATTATATGAACAGGTATCTTCGGACTCGGATCATGAACATGGAGTACGGTCAGAACGAAGCCCAAGCTGTACGAAGCTGATTACCAAGCTGTACGAAGAATGGTGCACAGCCGAAGCTATGCGCAGAAAGCTTCGTCGCGATAGCAGAAAGGGGAACCGACTTAAAGATGAAAAGACTACTTAGGCCTTAATAGATTCCCATAAGTCATTAGCAAATGTAATGGACATGAATGTAATTTTTCATGGGCTACGTCCCACGCCTATAAATAGATGAACAGTACCCCCGTACTGTTCACGCTGATTTGGCATTTGCTTTCCGTCATCCTTGTACTTTTGCCTTCCTGCAATCCGAAGGTACACTTGTAATTTGAACTCATTTCTATTTTTATATGATAATAAAATAAAAATGACGTTGTGATAATATTTAAATGTTTATATTACTCTTGATGTTGCATGTAAGTCCTTCGTCATAGTTTATTGTGCTTACGAAGATATGTTGTTTGTGACCTTCGTCCGGAACACATTATATCTCGAAGGGAAATAATGTTTCAAAGGACGAAGGGCTTTATCATTTAACACTTTTTATGTTGCCTTGTTCTTAATCCAAAGCATTTGAGAACAAGTCCCCAACAGAGATGTCAATGATGGGCGAGTTGAACTACTTCCTTGGATTCCAAGTGAAGCAACTCAAGGATGGCACCTTCATCTCTCAAACAAAGTACATGCAAGACTTGCTCAAGCAGTTTGGGATGAAGGACTCCAAGCCCGCAAAGACTCCAATGGGAACCAACGGACATGTCGACCTCAACAAAGGAGGTAAGTCCGTTGATCAAAAGGCATACCGGTCTATGGTAGGGTCTTTACTTTATTTATGTGCTAGTAGACCGGATATTATGCTCAGCGTATGCATGTGTGCTAGATTTCAATCCGACCCAAGGGAGTGTCACCTTGTGGCCGTTAAGCGAATTCTTAGATATTTAGTTGCTACGCCTTGCTTCGGGATCTGGTATCCAAAGGGGTCTACCTTTGACTTAATTGTATATTCAGACTCCGATTATGCTGGATGTAAGGTCGATAGGAAGAGTACATCAGGGACATGCCAATTCCTAGGAAGGTCCCTGGTGTCTTGGAGTTCTAAGAAACAAACTTTCGTTGCCCTATCCACCGCTGAGGCCGAGTATGTTGCCGCAGGACAGTGTTGCGCGCAACTACTTTGGATGAGGCAAACCCTTCGGGACTTTGGCTACAATCTGAGCAAAGTCCCACTCTATGTGACAATGAGAGTGCTATCCGCATGGCGGACAATCCTGTTGAACACAGCCGCATAAAGCACATAGACATCCGGCATCACTTTTTGAGAGACCACCAACAAAAGGGAGATATCGAAGTGTTTTATGTTAGCACCGAGAACCAGCTAGCCGATATCTTTACCAAGCCTTTAGATGAGAAGACCTTTTGCAGGCTGCGTAGTGAGCTAAATGTCTTAGTGAAAGGGAAATAGGCTTTAAACCTTTTCGTAAATGATTTTGGTGGTTGAAATGCCCAACACAAATAATTGGACTAACTAGTTTGCTCTAGAGTATATGTTCTACAGGTGCCAAAGGTTCAACTCAAAGCCAATACAAAGATTAAAAAGGGTTCAAGAAGAAAGGAGCAAAGGGAACCGAAGTGCTCCATGGTCTGGCGCACCGGACTGTCCGGTGTGCCACCGGACAGTGTCCGGTGCACCAGGGAAGATCGACTTCAAACTCTTCACCTTCGGGTTTCCCAGGCGCACCTCCGCTATAATTCACCGGACTGTCTGATGTGCCACCAGACTGTCCGGTGCGCCAGCGGAGCAACGGTCATCTGCGCGCAACGGTCGACTCTAACAGTGAACAGTGCAGCAGAGTACACGCGGCAGAAGTCAGGGCAGTTGGTCAGAGGCACACCGGACTGTCCGGTGTCGCACTGGACTGTCCGGTGCCACATGAGGACAAAGCCTCCAACGGTCGACCAGCTCCAAGCCCTAACGTCTGGATGACGTGGCGGCACACCGGACACTATGCGGTGGCGCACCGGACTGTCTGGTGCGCCCATCGCCAGCAGCCTTCTCCAACGGCTACAATTTGGTTGGTGGCTATATAAATACCACCCCAACCGCCCACTTCAAGGGGTGGGAGCCCAAGCAACATTCCAAGTCATCTAGTTGACATATTCAAGCCCTCCCAACCACCTCTTTTCATTGATCCATCCTATACACAAGATTTAGACCACTACAACCAACACAAGTGACACGAAAGAGAAATCAAGCGAAAGAGAGCTACTCGTTTGAGTTTAGCACTAGTGCCTTGTGAGATTCATTGAGAGATAGTGTGTGCTACATCTTTGTGTTCATTTGCGCGTGGAGTTTTGACTCCCATTGAACTTCCTCCAAAGTTTTGGAGGCTTGTAAAGCTAGCAAGAGACAGCAAAGTGTGTGGTGGTCCTTACGGGGTCTTAAGTGATCCTTGAGAAGAAGAAGAGCTCACCGGTCTTGCGTGATCGGTGGAGAGAGGGAAAGGGTTGAAAGAGACCCGTCCTTAGTGGACTCCTCAACGGGGACTAGGCCTTCGAGGGCCGAACCTCGGTAAAACAAATCACCCGTGTCTCGTGTGCTTATTACTTGTGATTTGTTTTTGTTCTTTTCCTTTCTAAGTTTTTCTTGCACTATTCTTTGCTAACATTATTTGGTGTTGCTTTAAGTTAAATTCTCATTTAGTGAAGTAACTCCTTACAAGAAAGAACTTGGATTATTACTCTTCTTATCAATGCCCTCTTGCTTTATTCTCATAGACTTATTAGTAGTATTGATTTATCAATTCCGCATTATTTAAAAGCAATACTCTTTACAAGCAAAGGACTTAATATTTATACTCCGATAATTATGTATCTTGTTCTAACCACTAATCAAGGGATCTAGTGGGGGTGTAAAGTTATAATTTTCAGGTTTCGCCTATCCACCCCCCTCTAGGCGACTCTCAATTGGAATCAGAGCTAGGCACTTCATATTGAGTCTAACAACTCGAAGTGATGGCTCATAGAAGATCCCAAAAGAACAAGAAGACAACTCCGAAGGAGAACAAGGAGGTAACTCTTGAGATATTACTTTCCGATTGTTCTAATTATGATTCTTGGTCTACTAGGGTGATAAATGCTTTTAGAACCGTAGATCCACAATTAGAACAAATTATAGACAAGAGTATCATGCCCTCCAATTGTGATAGAAAGAATATTTCCGAGGAAGATCAAAGATGTTTAAGCTTAAATTATCTTGCCTTTGACATCTTAGGTAATTCTCTTAGCAAAGAAGATTATCATGCCTTCATAATTAATTATAATGAATCTATTCATGATGCGCATGATATTTGGACTAGAATTAAAAGCAAATTTGATGAGTCCAAACATGATAGTTCATTTTGTGCTTCTACTTCCTTTGGTATTTGTGAAACTAACCCTTTGAAGGAAGAAGAAGAAAATGAACGATGGAGACCAAATGATGAATCCACCTCTCCAAAAGGTTTGTCTTTCCATTTCGATTCCCACATATGTTGTGTGGCTAATGAAAATGATAGCGGAAGCACAAATGAGGATGAGGAGGAAGAAAGAAGCTTCTTGCAACTCTACGCTCGCCTAAGCCAAGAAGATAAGGCGATCATGCTCAAACTTCTAAAAAGAGCGAGAGAGCAAAGCGAAGCTCGTCAAAGGCTAGAAGATATTCTCTCCATAAAAATGCTAAGCTTTGACGAGTTGACTAAAGAACATGAGGAGCTAAAGTGCTCTCATGTTGATTTGGTCCAAAGGTATGAAACTATTTCAATTGAGCAAGATAACTCTTTACATTGTATCGCTCAATTAGTAAATAAGAATGCCTTGCTTAAGGACCAAGTAGAAAAGCTAAAAGATGAAAATCTAGCTTTTCAAGAAAAATATAATATGCTCCTATGTTCTCATGAAAATCTTATGGATGATCATATCATATTAAATATTGCTCATGAGGTTGTGATAGAAAACTTAAAATCCCAACAACCTCACTCATGCACATGTATTCAAATTGAAACTACATTACCATGTGCTAATGCTTGTTGTCCGTCGACAAGCAAATCTTCCTTTGAGCTAGAATTTGTAGGAACAAATGATGATACATATCAAAAGCTCAAAAAAGAAAATGAGAGGCTAAAAATGAGCTTGACACAACTAAAAGGGAAGTGCATTGCTCAACCTTCTCAAGATAACCGTGATCACATGGTGAAGAAGCTTGAGACGGGTACAACCGTAGCATGCACTAAATCCCTTGAAGAAAACGTCAAGGACTTGAGGATTGCCAAGAGGAAGGAACAAAAGAAGAAAATCAATACCTCTTCCAAAAGCCTCAACCATGCCTTCATAAAAGGTAACATCCAAGGTAATAATCAAGTCACACTTCACACTAAGAAAAGTAAGAAGTGTAGTGAATGCTTTGAAAAGGGGCACTCGATTAGGTCATGTCCCTATATTAAAAATGACTTGATTATTAACAAGGATGATAAACTTTGTTTTAAATGCTCAAAGAAGGGACACTTAATTAGATCTTGTCCCTATTTAAAACAAAAAGGCATTATGTTAGAAAAGAAAATATTCACTAACCATGTAGCAAGCAAGAAACAAGGAAAGAAGAAATCTTCAAGACTTGAAGATCGCCTATGCTACATATGCCGAAAGAAGGGACATCAATGCAAGGATTGTCCCATTGGTAACAATCCCTCTCCTAGCTTGTCAATTAATTCTCATATAACTAGGCAACCCAAAATTGCAACTTGTGCTAGAAAGGTAATGAGTTTACCTAGTGCTAACACAAAGGACTTTTGGGTTCCTAGATCTTTGTTGACTAACCGTGATGGACCCATCAAGCAATGGGTACCAAAATATGCTTGACAAGCTTTGCAGGAGAAGGAGATGATATGAAGCTTTGGGTGCTTGAGAGAGTCAATTTAATTCCTATTAACTCAAGCTATCAATGTTCAATGATCTATATATCCAAGATTGACACAAAGTTATTTCAATTTATTATGTTCAAAACTCATATCATCTCGGGGAAAATATTGATGTAGGAAATAAAGAATTATTCTATGCTGAAAAATCAAGGCCTACAACATGGAGGAAAGCCGAAGGATGGTAACACTTGTGTTTTTAAGTGCAAGCATCTTAAATTATGATTTCTCATGTGTCTTGTGTAGTCGCATAGAAAAAGAAGCACTTCAAATGTCTTTAAATCTATGTTACCATTCTTTGAAGAATTTCCTCTCATATGGTAGTTTGCATACTCATCATTTCCATTTTATGGCAATCTACATGCTTTAAATTATTGCAAGTATCTCATGGCATGTCTTTCACTAATTATCTTATTGCCATGATTCTAGATATAGAGAGAGATTTCAAGTTCTTAAAAGAATAAGGTGTCATGTAAGGAATTTAAATCCTTAGGACACTTATAAAAGGAAAACTCTCTCTATAACTGGAATAGTGAGACTAATGATCTTATTTAAGTAACCCAAGTAGTCTCACGTGTAGAGAATAAGTTTCTCTTTGGAAATGTGTAATCTAACATGAAAAGAAAAATCAATCCAATGATTTATGATGTGTTTCTACTTGCTTAAATTGGATTTGATTCTTTCACATTTATCGCTTTCCATATCATGAATTAGATTTATTCCTATAATCTTAAGGGATTATTTATGCTTGTTTTATGAGTTAAAATTGAGCATAACATCATCTATAGGATAATCTAGTTCATGCTATGAAGATTCCATGTTCTAGTAATCCATCTTTTCATTCCTTATAAAAAATGATTACAAAAATGGAAACTAGTGCTTGTGTTACTAACGACGTATCTCTTGAGCTTACTTATGAATATATACAAAAGAGAAAGTGCACAAGCCTCAAGGGTTGCTCTTCACCCAAAGGAAGAAAGGTAAAAGCAAAGGTATGGGAACTCATCTTCTTAATCAAATATAGTTCCCATCAATGGTTATTTACTCTAAATTATCTTATTCTACCTATGTGAAGAATAGATTCTTTATTGGACTTAATTTTTGCTAGGTGTGCATTCAATCTCATTCTCATAAATGCACTAGTCCATTAGAATCTATTTCATGCCTTTGCTATACATATTCTCATATTGATTTACTTCCAAGTAATGATTAATAAATTCAATATGAAGAAGTAAATTTCCTATGATTGATCAAAATGCTTAAAGGATGCATATTGTTGTGCTCTAACGTTAAGGAATTTACTTCATGTATATGTAAAATATGGATGATGAATTGTGTTTATTTCCTATCTAAAGAAATCATCCTTCATTATATACTCCCTTGTGTTATTAACATCTTTCTTGAGTATTTTCAATAAGTTTGGAAGGAAAAAGAAGCCACTGCAAAGGGAGGACTCTCAAATGAAAGAGGAGGACATCAAGAACAACACCACCTACTTCTACAAAACAATCAATGGTGTGGTTGTGAGTATTCTAAATCCTTTTCATTGAGAGAATGTCAGGCATAAGGTGTTTATTGAAAATCTTATAAGCCTTGATCAAGATGTATAATGCTTCTCCCTACACATCTCTAAAATAAATGCATCTATTCATCCCATTCAAATTCTTGATGCACATCTCTAGGGGAGTCTATTTCTATATCTTGATTATGTGAGACTATCGCTTTTTCTTAGTAATCTCATATAGTCTCTTGCATGAGAATAAGTTTCTCATGATGTATGCTACTACATATCAATCCATCTTGTTAGAATAATGTCATCTTTATCAAGGATTGTAGCTTTCTTTGCTAAAGTAGCATATCTACTGGATTCTCCTATCTTGTCGAATGCATATGTTGTTCTTTTGATCACACCTGTTATTTGTTTGATCATTGAATAACTTCAATTAACTCTTATGTTTCTTAGTGCCTTATATACTATCAATCAATATCTCTTGATATGCACTAAGTTAAAAGGAGAATTCATGATACATTTATGCAATTTGTGATCCATTTGCCATATGTTAACAATAACTTTGAAAGGGATCACTAGTTGTAGAACACTCTATTGTGCAAAATATTTCCATACATTGTCTTGAATATAGGTCTTAAGCAGCTAAGACTAAAGGACAAAGCACAATGAAGAGAGCGTCTCTATGAGAAGGTACAAAACGGTAAAACTACTTCCACTCATTTACACATGTACCTAAATCTTCCTTTTCTATACGTTCCTTGCATATCTTGTAAAAAAAGGAAGAGAAAGCATGTCCATGCATTATCCCTGCTTCATACCTAGTTTAACCTCTTAAAATTTCATTCCTGCATTAATGCATCTTTGTTTAAACTAGATGAAGTGATTTAATTGTCAAAGAGCTTAAAGCTTAACCTTGTAACGAGGATAAGCTACCTTTGTTCCAAAGGTGGATGGTCCTTAAGCCTCTTTGAAATCCTTAAGGGAAAATGCTTAAAATGTTTATAACATGCTTTCATAAGTGCATAAACTGTCATTAGCATCACACTTATACTATGACACAATGCACTTCACATTCTCTATGATATAGAATTGTTCTCAGTAACCTAATTATGTGCAATTGGCATTTAAGGCCAAAATATGTTTTCATCTCAATGCATATATTTAGGGGGAGCAATCTATGTTATATAGAACTATGATCATGCTTAATTTGATATATCCTTTGGTCATATCTTTTTTATGTCTATGACTAATGTGTTTTCAAGTATATTCTCATGCTTAGTCATAGAATTGAAAGGGAAATGGAGTATTCGGCAAAGACGACGCTTCCACTCAACTCTTTCGGTATTATCCACTCTTTGTCGATATTCTGCATCGTTCTCCACTTTGGTATAATCTTCACTCATATTTATTTATTTGCCATTGGGAGAAAGTTTAAGGGCTTATATTTCACTCACAAGTATCCGTTTTTGGTGATTCATGCCAAAGGGGGAGAAAGTATTAGCCCAAAGCAAAAGGACCGCACCACCACTGAATTTACCGCACCACCACCGAATTTTCGAACTTTAAAAATGAAGTTTTCAAATTTGGTATATCTTATTTTGTTCAAAAAGGGGCGAGAAAAGTCTAGTATCTTCAAAAATTTGTAAAACCCCGCTTGAACACTAAGAGGAGAATTTCATTAAAGGGAATTTTGTTTAAGTCAAAGGAAAAGTATTTGAGACAGGGGGAGAAAAAAATTTCAAATCTTGAAAATGCTTCTTTCAATCTTATTCATGTACCTTTGACTATTTGCAAAAAGTTTCAATAAGAATTTTACAAAGGATTTGCAAAAACAAAACTTGTGATGCAAGCGTGGTCCAAAATATTAAATAAGAAGAAAAGCAAACCGTGCATATCTAGAAAAAGAATAATATTGGTTTAATTCTAAGCAACCTTTGCACTTACCTTAAGCAAACTAGTTCAATTATTCACTTATATATTTGCTTTGGTTTGTGTTGGCATCAATCACCAAAAAGGGGGAGATTGAAAGGGAAATAGGCTTTAAACCTTTTCCTAAATGATTTTGGTGGTTGAAATGCCCAACACAAATAATTGGACTAACTAGTTTGCTCTAGAGTATATGTTCTACAGGTGCCAAAGGTTCAAGTCAAAGCCAATACAAAGATTAAAAAGGGTTCAAGAAGAAAGGAGCAAAGGCAACCGAAGTGCTCCCTGGTCTGGCGCACCGGACTGTCCGGTGTGCCACCGGACACACCAGGGAAGATCGACTTCAAACTCTTCACGTTCGGGTTTCCCAGGCGCACCTCCGCTATAATTCACCGGACTGTCCGGTGTGCCACCGGACTGTCCGGTGCGCCAGCGGAGCAACGGTAATTTGCGCGCAACGGTCGACTCTAACAGTGAACAGTGCAGCACAGTACACGCGGCAAAAGTCAGGGCAGTTGGTCAGAGGCGCACCGGACTGTCCGATGTCGCACCGGACTGTCCGGTGCCACATGAGGACAAAGCCTCCAACGGTCGACCAGCTCCAAGCCCTAACGTCTGGATGACGTGGCGGCGCACCGGACACTGTCCGGTGGCGCATCGGCCACTGTCCAGTGGCGCACCGGACTGTCCGGTGCGCCCATCACCAGCAGCCTTCTCCAACGGCTACAATTTGGTTGGTGGCTATAAATACCACCCCAACCGCCCACTTCAAGGGGTGGGATCCCAAGCAACATTCCAAGTCATCTAGTTGACATATTCAAGCCCTCCCAACCACCTCTATTCATTGATCCATCCTATACACAAGATTTAGACCACTACAACCAACACAAGTGCCACAAAAGAGAGAGCAAGCGAAAGAGAGCTACTCATTTGAGTTTAGCACTAGTGCCTTGTGAGATTCATTGAGAGATAGTGTGTGCTACATCTTTGTGTTCATTTGCGCGTGGAGTTTTTACTCCCATTGAACTTCCTCCAAAGTTTTGGAGGCTTGTAAAGCTAGCAAGAGACACCAAAGTGTGTGGTGGTCCTTGCGGGGTCTTAAGTGATCCTTGAGAAGAAGAAAAGCTCACCGGTCTTGCGTGATCGGTGGAGAGAGGGAAAGGGTTGAAAGAGACCCGTCCTTAGTGGACTCCTCAACGGGGACTAGGCCTTCGAGGGCCGAACCTCGGTAAAACAAATCACCCGTGTCTCGTGTGCTTATTACTTGTGATTTGTTTTTGTTCTTTTCCTTTCTAAGTTTTTCTTGCACTATTCTTTGCTAACATTATTTGGTGTTGCTTTAAGTTAAATTCTCATTTAGTGAAGTAACACCTTGCAAGAAAGAACTTGGATTATTACTCTTCTTATCAAAGCCCTCTTGCTTTATTCTCATAGACTTATTAGTAGTATTGATTTATCGATTCCGCATTATTTAAAAGCAATACTCTTTACAAGCAAAGGACTTAATATTTATACTCCGATAATTATGTATCTTGTTCTAACCACTAATCAAGGGATCTAGTGGGGGTGTAAAGTTATAATTTTCAGGTTTCGCCTATCCACCCCCCCCCCTCTAGGCGACTGTCACTTAGATTCACGGAACTTGGATTGATCTATAGCATACATGTGTCTTATGCCTTTGATCATGTTCCTTTATGCATTTTATTGCTTATTTACGGTGCTCAAGTTGTGCAAGGGATCCCCAGACCTCACAAGTCCATGTGTGAATGATGCACATATTTAGGGGGAGAAAAGCTACAACTTGATCCTTTGAGACTAACCATGTGCTTGAGTGTTCTTAATTTAGTCTCAAAGGAGGATTGAAAGGGAAAAGGTGAACTTGGACCATGCAAGACTTCCACTGCACTCCGATGAGAGGGTTATTTACTCCAAGTTCATCTCCATGCTCTTATTGCCTTTTTACTCTTAATTGAAGATTTTGGTGAGGCAATGGGCTTTAAGGGCCAATAATGATCCCGTTTTGGTGCTTAATGCCAAAGGGGGAGAAATTAAGGTCAAAGCAAATGGATCAGCTACCACTTGAGAATTTTGAAAATAGTAGAGTTAGAACTTTTGTTTTGTCAAAATACTCTTATGTGCAAAATTTGGCCTTTTGTGGGGAGAATATAGGATTATGGGAAAAATGGGGAGTTTTTGGCTCTTGATCAAATTTTCTCATGAAGTACCTCTCTTTATGCCTAAACAAGTGTGTTTGACTTAAAGATAGGAAATTGAGTTTGATTTTGAAAACAAACCAAGTGGTGGCAAAGAATGATCCAAATATGCCAAATTTGAATCAAAAACAATTCTTGTTTTTAATTGCGTTGATGTTGCACTTCTATTTGTTGCTTTTTGATGTGTTGGCATAAATCACCAAAAAGGGGGAGATTGAAAGGGAAATGTGCCCTTGGGCCATTTCTAAAGTATTTTGGTGATTAAGTGTCCAACACAATTGCCTTAAGTTTTAATAAGTGCCAAATGGTGGATGAAGTGCAAATCAACACAAAGGTATGATTCTAGACTTAGTACATTGGTTTTTGTGCACTAATATATTTGTCTAAGTGCTAGAATCAGAGAAAATACAAAAGGAAAAAGACTTGGCTGGAGCAGCCAAGACTCTGCACAGTCTGGGTGCACCGGACTGTCCGGTGGTGCACCGAACAGTGTCCGGTGTGCCAGGCTGGCGTCTGGTCAACTGGCCGCTCTCGGGAATTCGTCGGCGGCGTACGACTAAAATTCACCGGACTGTCCGGTGAGCCAATGGTCGGCCACGCAATCCGCGCGTGACGCGTGGCCGAGCCAATGATCTGATGGGGGCACCGGACTGTTCGGTGTGCACCGGACAGTGTCCGGTGCGCCAATGGCTCCAAGTCTGCAACGGTCGGCTGCGCCAATTTAGGAAGGAGATCCGCACCGGACAATGAACAGTGGATGTCCGGCGGTGTACCGGACTGTCCGGTGCGCCACCCGACAGAAGGTAAGAATTGCCTTCCTGGAATGCCTCCAACGGCTCCTAGCTGCCTTGGGGCTATAAAAGGGATCCCTAGGCGCATGGAGGAGAAATACAAGCATTCTCTGATCATCTCTAAGCACCAAGACTTTATTCTTGCGCATTTGATTCTTTGTGATAGTGACTTGAGCTCTATTTGAGTAGAGAACTTCTCGCGTTGTGTTGTGAGCTCAAGTTGTGGCTAGTGTGCGTGTTTGTGCTCTTGCTTTGAGTCTTGTGTGTGTTGCTCTTCCCTCCCTTACATCTGTGCTTCTTTGTGATCATCAATTGTAAGGGCGAGAGGCTCCAAGTTGTGGAGATTCCTCGCAAACGGGATATAGTGAAAGAAAGAAAAACACCGTGGTATTCAAGTTGATCATTGAATCACTTGAAAGGGGTTCAGTGCAACCTTCGTCCATTGGGACGCCACAACGTGGAGGTAGACAAGTATTGTACTTGTCGAACCACGGGATAACTCACGTGTCTCTTGTGATTGCTTTTTGTGTGATTGTTGTGATTCGCAAGAGCTCGCCTTATAGTCACTTGGTATTATCTCTCTAACACTTAACCAAGTTTTGTGGCTATAAGTTTTAAGTTTTTACAGGATCACCTATTCACCCCCCCCTTTAGGTGCTCTCACTTGTGCGGCATACCAGGCAGGAAAGCAGGTGGGAAGCTGAGAGCACCGAGAGGGGGGGTGAATAGGTGATCCTGTAAAACTTGAAACTTAAGCCACAAAAACTTGGTTAAGTGTTAGCACAATAATTGCCAAGTGGCTAGAGAGGAGTCTTCAAAACACAATAACCAACAAGAGATCAATCACAGAGATGGCACGGTGGTTATCCCGTGGTTCGGCCAAGACCAACGCTTGCCTACTCCACGTTGTGGCGTCCCAACGGACGAGGGTTGCAATCAACCCCTCTCAAGCGGTCCAAAGACCCACTTGAATACCACGGTGTTTTGCTTGCTTTTCTTAATCCCGTTTGCGAGGAATCTCCACAACTTGGAGCCTCTCGCCCTTACACTTGAAGTTCACAAAGAAGCACGGAGCAAGGGAGGGATTAGCAACGCACACAAGACACAAAAATCGGAGTGTCAGCACGCACACAAGTTGCAACAAGAGCTCGCAACACAACCCAATGAGTTCACAACTCCACTAGAGCTCTATATGCGCGGAATCGATGTATTGGTGCTTAGGAATGTTGTAAGTATGCTTGGTGTGCTCCTCCATGCGCCTAGGGGTCCCTTTTATAGCCCCAAGGCAGCTAGGAGCCGTTGAGAACAATCCTGGAAGGCAGATCTTGCCTTCTGTCGACTGGCGCACCGAACAGTCCGGTGCACCACCGGACATCCACTGTTCACTGTCCGGTGCAGATTGCTTTCCTTATTTGGCGAAGCCGACCGTTGGAGTCTGAGAGCCGTTGGCGCACCGGACAATGTACGATGCACACCGGACAGTCTGGTGCACCAATGTGACCGTTGGCTCGGCCACGCGTCACGCGCGGAATCCTCGGCCGACCGTTGCCCCGGCTGACCGTTGACTCACCGGACAGTCCGGTGCACCACCGGACAGACCGGTGAATTTTAGCCGTACGCCGTTGATGGTTTCCCGAGAGCGACGAGTTCGCCTGTGAACGGCTCACCGGACAGTCCGGTGCACCACCGGACAGTCCGGTGAATTATAGCCGTACACCGCCGTCGAAGTCCCGAGAGCAGCTTGTTTGCCCGAGCCAGCCTGGCGCACTGGACACTGTCCGGTGCACCACCGGACAGTCCGGTGAACTCAGACTGAGCAGACTTTGGCTGAACTTAGCCATCTCTTCTCCAACTCGATTTTTTCTGTTTCCAGCACTTAGACACAATACATTAGTCCATAAAACAATGTACTAAGTCTAGAAACATACCTTTTAACATGATTTTCACTTTGTCCACCACTTTGCATAGATTAGCACAAAAGCACTTGTGTTGGCACTCAATCACCAAAATACTTAGAAATGGCCCAAGGGCACATTTCCCTTTCAATCTCCCCCTTTTTGGTGATTTATGGCAACACAACATAAAGCAACTAGAATACGTGCAATATCAATGCAAATGAAAACTCAAGGTTGTTTTGAATCCTATTTGACATATATGGATCACTCTAACCACTTGGTTTGTTTTTGCAAATCAAACTCAAATTCCTATCTCTAAGTCAAATCCACTTGTAGAGACATAAAGAGAGGTATTCCAACGAAATTTGATCAAGGTTTTCAAAAACTCCCCCTTTTTCCCATAATCAACACTTCTCCCCACAAGAAGCCAACTTTTGACAAGAGAGACAATAAAAGAGTTTTGACAAACCAAAAGCTCTATTTTACTATTTTCAAAATCTCTCAAGTGGTAGCTGATCCATTTATCGCTTTGGCCTTTATTTTCTCCCCCTTTGGCATCAAGCACCAAAACGGGATCAATCTTGGCCCTTTAACCCCATTGCCTCACCAAAATCTTCAAATGAGAATACAAAGGCAATAAGAGTACATGAGATGAACTTGGAATAAGTTACCCTCTCATCGGAGTGCAGTGGAAGTCTTTCATGGTCCAAGTCCACCTTTCCCTTTCAAACCTCCTTTAAGACTAAATCAAGCAAACTCAAGCAAACGGTTAGTCTCACAGGGTCAAGTTGTAGTACAGCTCCCCTTAAATATGTGCATCACTTGCAAAAAGGACTTGTGAGGTCCAGGGAGTGTTTGTACAACTTGAGCACCACAAGTAAGCAACAAAATGCATAAGGAACATGATCAAAGGCATAAATACATGTATGCTATAAATCAATCCAAGTTCCGCGAATCTAAGACATTTAGCTCACTACGCAGCCTGCAAAAGGTCTTTTCATCTAAAGGCTTAGTGAAGATATCGGCTAGCTGGTTCTCGGTGCTAACATGAAACACTTCGATATCCCCCTTTTGCTGGTGGTCTCTCAAAAAGTGATGCCGGATGTCAATGTGCTTTGTGCGGCTGTGCTCAACAGGATTTTCCGCTATTCGGATAGCACTCTCATTGTCACATAGGAGTGGGACTTTGCTCAGATTGTAGCCAAAGTCCCGGAGGGTTTACCTCATCCAAAGTAGTTGCGCACAACACTGTCCTGCGGCAATGTACTCGGCCTCAGCGGTGGATAGGGCAACGGAAGTTTGTTTCTTAGAGTTCCACGACACCAGGGACCTTCCTAAGAATTGGCACGTCCCCGATGTACTCTTCCTATCGACCTTACATCCAGCATAGTCGGAATCTGAATATCCAATCAAGTCAAAGTTAGACCCCTTTGGATACCAGATCCCGAAGCAAGGCGTAGCGACTAAATATCGAAGAATCCGCTTCACAGCCACTAAGTGACACTCCTTAGGATCGGATTGAAATCTAGCACACATGCATACGCTAAGCATAATATCCGGTCTACTAGCACACAAATAAAGTAAAGACCCTATCATAGACCAGTATGCTTTTTGATCAACGGACTTACCTCCTTTGATGAGGTCGGTGTGCCCGTCAGTTCCCATTGGCGTCTTTGCGGGCTTGGCTTCCTTCATCCCAAACCGCTTTAGAAAGTCTTGCGTGTACTTTGTTTGGGAGATTAAGGTGCCGTCCTTGAGTTGCTTCACTTGGAACCCAAGGAAGTAGTTCAACTCGCCCATCATCGACATCTCAAATTTCTGTGTCATCACCCTGCTAAACTCTTCACAAGACTTTTGGTTAGTAGAACCAAATATTATGTCATCGACATAAATTTGGTACACAAAAAGATCGCCATCACAAGTCTTAGTGAAAAGAGTTGGATCGGCTTTCCCAACCTTGAAAGCATTAGCAATTAAAAAGTCTCTAAGGCATTCATACCATGCTCTTGGGGCTTGATTAAGTCCATAGAGCGCCTTAGAGAGCTTACACACATGGTCGGGGTACCGTTCATCCTCGAAGCCAGGGGGTTGCTCCACGTACACCTCCTCCTTGATCGGCCCGTTGAGGAAAGCGCTCTTCACATCCATTTGGTACAACCTGAAAGAATGGTGAGCGGCATATGCTAGCAAAATACGAATTGATTCTAGCCTAGCCACAGGAGCGAACGTCTCCTCAAAGTCCAAACCTGCGACTTGGGCATAACCTTTTGCCACAAGTCGAGCCTTGTTCCTCGTCACCACCCCGTGCTCGTCCTGTTTGTTGCGAAACACCCATTTGGTTCCCACAACATTTTGCTTGGGACGAGGCACCAGTGTCCAAACTTCATTACGCTGGAAATTGTTGAGTTCCTCCTGCATGGCCAACACCCAGTCCGGATCTAGCAAGGCCTCTTCTACCCTAAAAGGCTCAATAGAAGAGACAAATGAGTAATGCTCACAGAAATTAACTAATCTTGAACGAGTAGTTACTCCCTTGCTAATATCACCCAATATTTGGTCGACGGGATGATCCCTTTGGATCGTCGCTCGAACTTGGGTTGGAGGTGCCTGAGGTGCTTCTTCCTCTTCAACTTGATCATCCTGTGCTCCCCCTTGATCATGCGCTTCCACTTGAGGTACCTGTTCGTCATCTTGGGTTGGGGGATGCACCATAGTTGAGGAAGACGGTTGATCTTGCTCCAATTGTTCCTGAGGTTGTACATCTCCAATCGCCATGGTGCGTATCGCGGCCGTTGGAACGTCTTCTTCATCTACATCATCAAGATCAACAACTTGCTCTCTTGGAGAGCCATTAGTCTCATCAAATACAACGTCGCTAGAGACTTCAACCAAACCCGATGATTTGTTGAAGACCCTATACGCCTTTGTATTTGAATCATAACCTAATAAAAACCCTTCTACAGCTTTGGGAGCAAATTTAGAGGTTCTACCTTTCTTCACAAGAATATAACACTTGCTCCCAAATACACGAAAATAAGACACATTGGGTTTGTTACCAGTTAGCAGCTCGTATGAAGTCTTCTTGAGGAGGCAGTGAAGATAGACCCTGTTGATGGCGTGGCAAGCCATGTTCACGGCTTCCGACCAAAAACGCTCGGGGGTCTTGAACTCTCCAAGCATAGTCCTCGCCATATCATTGAGCGTCCTGTTCTTCCTCTCTACCACACCATTTTGCTGATGTGTGTAGGGAGCGGAGAACTCGTGCTTGATCCCCTCCTCATCAAGGAACTCCTCCACTTGAAGATTCTTGAATTCGGACCCGTTGTCGCTTCTTATCTTCTTCACCTTGAGCTCAAACTCATTTTGAGCTCTCCTTAGGAAGCGCTTGAGGGTCCCTTGGGTTTCAGACTTATCCTGCAAAAAGAACACCCAAGTGAAGCGGGAAAAGTCATCAACAATAACTAGACCATACTTACTTCCTCCTATGCTCAGATAGGCGACGGGTCCGAAGAGGTCCATATGCAGCAGCTCCAGAGGTCTTGAAGTGGTCATCACATTCTTGCTGTGATGTGCTCCTCCCACTTGTTTACCTGCTTGACAAGCTGCACAAGGTCTATCTTTTTCAAATTGCACGTTAGTCAAACCTATCCCGTGTTCACCCATTAGAAGCTTGTGAAGGTTCTTCATCCCCACATGTGCTAAGCGGCGATGCCACAGCCAGCCCATGCTAGTCTTAGCAATTAAGCATGCATCTAGATCGGCCTCCTCTTTTGCAAAATCAACTAAATAAAGTTTGTCGTCTAGTACACCCTTAAAAGCTAGTGAACCATCACATCTTCTAAAGACAGACACATCTACATTTGTAAATAGACAATTATATCCCATATTACATAATTGACTGACAGATAGTAAATTATATCCAAGAGACTCAACTAAAAACACATTAGAGATAGAGTGCTCATTTGATATTGCAATCTTGCCTAAACATTTCACCTTGCCTTGGTTCCCATCACCGAATATGATTGAATCTTGGGAATCCTTATTCTTGACGTAGGAGGTGAACATCTTCTTCTCCCCCGTCATATGGTTCGTGCATCCGCTGTCGATAATCTAGCTTGAACCCCCGGATGCATAAACCTGCAAGGCAAATTTAGGCTTGGGTCTTAGGTACCCAACTCTTGTTGGGTCCTACAAGGTTAGTCACAATTGTCTTAGGGACCCAAATGCAAGTTTTATCACCCTTGCATTTTGCCCCTAATTTCCTAGCAACTATCTTCCTATCCTTTCTACAAATAGCAAAGGAAGCATTTAAAGCATGATAAATTGTAGAGGGTCCATTCATAACTTCCCTAGGAACATGAACAATATTCTTTCTAGGCACATGATGAATATTTTTCCTAGGCATATCTCTACCATGCATATAGGAAGAACTGGAAGCAAACATGGAATAAGAATCATAGGCATGTGAATCAAAAGCATTACAACTCCTATGAGACTGTCTTCTATCATTGTACATAAAAGCATGGTTCTTTTTAGTACTTCTTGCCATAGGGGCCTTCCCTTTCTCCTTGGCGGAGATGGGAGCCTTATGGCTTGTTAAGTTCTTGGCTTCCCTCTTGAAGCCAAGCCCATCCTTAATTGAGGGGTGTCTACCAATCGTGTAGGCATCCCTAGCAAATTTTAGTTTATCAAAATCACTTTTGCTAGCCTTAAGTTGGGCATTAAGACTAGCCATTTCAACATTTAACTTTGCAATAGAAGCTATGTGTTCACTACAAGCATCAATATCAATATCTTTACATCTATTGCAAATAACAACATTTTCTGCACAAGTTGTTGATTTACTAGCTATTTCTAACTTAGCATTCAAATCATCATTAATGCTCCTTAAGCTAGAAATTGTCTCATGGCAAGAAGATAATTCACAAGAAAGCATTTCATTTCTCTTAACTTCTAAGGCATGAGATTTTTGTGCTTCTACAAATTTGTCATGTTCTTCATACAACAAGTCCTCTTGTTTTTCTAAAAGCCTATTCTTATCATTCAAGGCATCAATCAATTCATTAATTTTATCTACCTTGGTTCTATCTAGGCCCTTAAATAAACATGAATAATCTATTTCATCCTCATCACTAGATTCGTCCTCACTTGAAGAAGTATAAGTAGAGTCTCGAGTACATACCTTCTTTTCCCTTGCCATAAGGCATGTGTGACGCTCGTTGGGGAAGAGGAATGACTTGTTGAAAGCGGTGGCGGCGAGTCCTTCATTGTCGGAGTCGGACGAGGAACAATCCGAATCCCACTCCTTGCCAAGATGTGCCTCGCCCTTTGCCTTCTTATAGTTCTTCTTCTTCTCCCTCTTGTTCCCTTGATCCTGATCACTATCATTGTCGGGACAGTTAGCAATAAAATGACCAAGCTTACCACATTTGAAGCATGAGCGCTTCCCCTTTGTCTTGGTCTTGCTTGGCTGCTCCTTGCGACCCTTTAGCGCCGTCTTGAATCTCTTGATGATGAGGGCCATCTCTTCATCATTAAGTCCGGCCGCCTCAATTTGTGCCACCTTGCTAGGTAGCGCCTCCTTGCTCCTTGTTGCCTTGAGAGCAATGGGTTGAGGCTCATGGATTGGACCGTTCAACGCGTCGTCCACGTACCTCGCCTCCTTGATCATCATTCGCCCGCTTACAAATTTTCCAAGGACTTCTTCGGGCGACATTTTGGTGTACCTGGGATTCTAACGAATATTATTCACCAAATGAGGATCAAGAACGGTAAAGGACCTTAGCATCAGTCGGACGACATCGTGGTCCATCCATCGCGTGCTTCCGTAGCTCCTTATTTTGTTGATAAGGGTCTTGAGCCAGTTGTATGTTTGGGTTGGCTCTTCGCCCCTTATCATCGCGAATCATCCAAGCTCGCCCTCCACCAACTCCATCTTAGTGAGCAAGGTGACGTCGTTCCCCTCATGAGAAATCTTGAGGGTGTCCCAGATCTGCTTGGCATTGTCCAAGCCGCTCACTTTATGGTACTCGTCCCTGCACAAGGAGGCTAACAACACAGTAGTGGCTTGTGCATTTCTATGAATTTGTTCATTAATAAAAATAGGGCTATCCGAGCTATCGAACTTCATTCCACTTTCCACAATCTCCCATATGCTCGGATGGAGAGAGAACAGGTGACTACGCATTTTGTGGCTCCAAAATCCGTAGTCCTCTCCATCAAAGTGAGGAGGTTTGCCAAGTAGAATGGAGAGCAAATGAGTATTTGTACTTTGCGGAATACGAGAGTAGTCAAAAGAAAAGTTCGAATTGACCGGTTTCCTTCTCTCGTAGTCGTTGTGGTCGTCGTCCTTTTGGGAAGAAGTAGACTCATCGCTGTCGTCGTAATAGACGATCTCCTTGATGCACCTCGTCTTCTTCTTCTTCCCATCTTTCCATCTATGGCCCGAGCCCGAGTCGGTAGGCTTGTCATCCTTCGGCTCGTTGACGAAAGATTCCTTCTCTTTATCGTTGATCACGATACCCTTCCCCTTAGGATCCATCTCTTCGGGCGGTTAGTCCCTTTGTGAAGAGAACGGCTCCGATACCAATTGAGAGCACCTAGAGGGGGGGTGAATAGTTGATCCTGTAAAACTTGAAACTTAAGCCACAAAAACTTGGTTAAGTGTTAGCACAATAATTGCCAAGTGGCTAGAGAGGAGTCTTCAAAACACAATAACCAACAAGAGATCAATCACAGAGATGGCACGGTGGTTATCGCGTGGTTCGGCTAAGACCAACGCTTGCCTACTCCACGTTGTGGCGTCCCAACGGACGAGGGTTGCAATCAACCCCTCTCAAGCGGTCCAAAGACCCACTTGAATACCACGGTGTTTTGCTTGCTTTTCTTAATCCCGTTTGCGAGGAATCTCCACAACTTGGAGCCTCTCGCCCTTACACTTGAAGTTCACAAAGAAGCACGGAGCAAGGGAGGGATTAGCAACGCACACAAGACACAAAAATCAGAGTGTCAACACGCACACAAGTTGCAACAAGAGCTCGCAACACAACCCAATGAGTTCACAACTCCACTAGAGCTCTATATGCTATCACAAAGAAACAAATGCGCGGAATCGATGTCTTGGTGCTTAGGAATGTTGTAAGTATGCTTGGTGTGCTCCTCCATGCGCCTAGGGGTCCCTTTTATAGCCCCAAGGCAGCTAGGAGCCGTTGAGAACAATCCTGGAAGGCAGATCTTGCCTTCTGTCGACTGGCGCACCGGACAGTCCGGTGCACCACCGGACATCCACTGTTCACTGTCCGGTGCAGATTACTTTCCTTTTTTGGCGAAGCCGACCGTTGGAGTCTGAGAGCCGTTGGCGCACCGGACACTGTACGGTGCACACCGGACAGTCCGGTGCACCAATGTGACCGTTGGCTCGGCCACGCGTCACGCGCGGAATCCTCGGCCGACCGTTGCCCCGGCTGACCGTTGACTCACCGGACAGTCCGGTGCACCACCGGATAGACCGATGAATTTTAGCCGTACGCCGTTGATGGTTTCCCGAGAGCGACGAGTTCGCCTGTGAACGGCTCACCGGACATTCCGGTGCACCACCGGACAGTCCGGTGAATTATAGCCGTACACCGCGGTCGAAGTCCCGAGAGCAGCTTGTTTGCCCGAGCCAGCCTGGCGCACCGGACACTGTCCGGTGCACCACCGGACAGTCCGGTGAACTCAGACTGAGCAGACTTTGGCTGAACTTAGCCATCTCTTCTCCAACTCGATTTTTTCTGTTTCCAGCACTTAGACATAATACATTAGTCCATAAAACAATGTACTAAGTCTAGAAACATACCTTTTAACATGATTTTCACTTTGTCCACCACTTTGCATAGATTAGCACAAAAGCACTTGTGTTGGCACTCAATCACCAAAATACTTAGAAATGGCCCAAGGGCACATTTCCCTTTCAGAAGCACTCATCATAGCAAGAATGTGATGACAACATCAAGACCACTAGAACTTCTACACATGGATCTCTTAGGACCCGTTGCCTATCTCAGCATCGGGGAAGTAAGTATGGTCTTGTTATAGTTGATGATTTTTCCCGCTTCACTTGGGTATTCTTTTTGCAGGATAAATCCGAAACCCAAGGAACCCTAAAGCGCTTTTTAAGGAGAGCTCAAAATGAGTTTGAGCTAAAAGTGAAGAAGATAAGAAGCGATAATTGGTCTGAGTTCAAGAATCTACAAGTTGAAGAATATCTTGAGGAGGAAGGCATCAAGCATGAGCTCTCTGCTCCCTACACACCACAACAAAATGATGTGGTAGAGAGGAAGAACAGGATGTTGTAGCATCCCAAAAATTCAAATCTTGAAAATTTCTCAAACTTGCTCTAAATTCAAAATGAATTTTAAATTTCGTTTCAAAATGTTTGTTTGTGAGTTGATCTCAACAAATAAAATATAGTGGTCTATATTCTCTCCAAAATCCTCCTCAAGATATCCACAAATATTTTCCCCAGTGATCCCCCTCAAATTCTTTCCAGAAATATTTTCCAAATATTCCACCGATAGTTCTCCAAATATTCTCCTCCTAAGAAATACCTTCAGAATCATTTTTAAAGTCCCTACAAATATTTTCTTCATAATTTTCCTCATGCTCATACGTATACGTATGCCTCCGGTGTCATACAGTGAGCTCTACAAGCTAATTACACTTATACAAGACAAATACATGCTTATCTCCCACTAATCCTCGCATCCTCCCACTAATCCTCGCCTCCTCCCCCCTAATCCCCCCACCTAGCCTATAAATAGAGGGGCAAGGGCCTCCTCTCAAGCCACCCCAAGCCATTTCATGGCAACTCTCCCTCCCCCCCCCCACACACACGCCCACTCCACCTCCCACACAAGCACACACTAGCACAAGGATAGTTCGGTCGTTTTTCGATCGTTCGTCCACCTGTTCTTAGTTTGTTCGTTCGTTCGTCCGATCGTTCGATAGTTCGTTCGTTCATTCATGGTTCGTTCGTCCGTTCGTCCGATCGTTCATCCAAATAATCTTTGTTCAGCTGTTATGCTACCGAAATTCCGATCGTTCGTCTGTTCATTCATAGTTCCTATTCATCGTTCTTCGTTCCTATTCATCGTTCTTCGTTTGTTCATAGTCCCTATTCATCGTTTGTCCAAATAATCTTTGCTCAGTCGTTATGCTGCAGAAAATTCCGATCGTTCGTTCGTCTGATCATTCAATCGTTCGTCCGTTAGTTCATAGTTCCTATTCATCATTCTTCGTTCGTTCATAGTCACTATTCATCGTTCATAGCTCGTTCATACAAACTATTCACCATTACTATTCATCGCCACTATTTACCATTACTATTCATCGTCTTTACTATTTATCATCGTTACTATTCATCGATGATATCTATTGTGACTATTTGATCGTCACTATTCATTGTTACTATTCATCGATCATCTGATCACCCCAAATTTCAACTACTCATCTATCATGCTGTCCAGCTCACCTAAGACCTACCAGACCAATATTTCAGTCATACGAACTTCAGTGACTGTGATTTTCCTTCTAGTAAGAACTTCCCATCTGGTCACCCATCCCAGATTTCTCCAAGTTGAGCATGCATAACTTTGAGATTCTTTCGAATCAGGCTTCCAAACTCAGATTCCAATAATTCTTGTTTCTAAATTCTTATCAAATTATTCCCTATCCAACCATGTCATCCCTTAAGCATGGTTCATATTCTAGAAAACTCCCAAAATACTCTTGTCCCATATTCTGCCTATAACTTTCCTGTTCAGACTAAGTCAGATGATTCACTCGTCACTATTCTCACCAATAGTGAACTCCACTGTACTACACCACATACACCCAGCTATAAATACACCTAGCTACCCTCTCCCTCTCCACACACTCAACACCCTCAGCCCAGGCAAACCCCCACCCACTCAGTTACTCCGCTTTGCTGGCTACACGCATAGTGTCGCTTCGCCTCCAATCCACCCTCCTGGTAAGCACCTCTACTCCACCACCAGTAACATCACAACACCACATGACACAGATTCTGCTCAAGACTCTACCCATCCATATATCGCCATTCTGACCACTATACTAAATATTTGTTGATATACTTGCTGGTTTGTATGTTTGCTTGTTCATGTTGTATAGTTATCGGAGCGTTCGTGCCATCTCATGAAGGCCAGATCTGCAAGTCTATGCCAGACGGTGGAGCTAGAAGCCAGTTCCGCGAGCTCTCCCCCTTTCACCGGATAAGCACGGCAAGCTCACTGGATCCCTTTGATGCATAAATTACCTATGCTTTTTCAACCACAACCCTCAGCCTGTTATTTTATGCATGATATGATTTTGAGACAATTTATTATGGCCACCCAGCCGCTTGCCGCAATCAATCTTTATACTCCTTGACATATTTGTTATAAATGATTTGAGAAAGTGTGTGAGTTTTCAAAAGAAAATGTTTTTCAAAATGGGTATGATGAAGGGTTGTCACCCTTATCACCTTTCAGCAGGATGATCAGGGACTCCCTAGTTTAGGGGAGGGCCTAAGGTGTTGGCTCAGCCGTGTTAGGTGTGAGCATTGAAGGATTGTCCCTCTCGCCTAAGGACTAGTTTGTCATCACTCCTTACCTATACTCTTATCAAGTACAACCACTCGAGACTATATGGGCAGTCACTCAATCTGAACTTGTACGGTTTGAACCCCAGGGTTATGATGGTTGGGGAGCACCGAGAGGATAAGGAGGGGAATGTTTTGTCCGGTTTGGGCATGGTGGTGGCCTGACTCCTTTCGGTATAATCATTAAGGTAAGGACGTACAAGGAAAGAGAGATTCGGCATTCGGATCTCACGACGGTGAGATTGCAGAAACCGGACTAGTGGGTAAAGTGTACACCTCTGCGCAGAGTTTAAAAACCTATTCGAATAGTCCGCGTCCACGGATATGGATGAGTCATGCCATGGATTTGACAATTAGTGTTTTGTTTTCCAAAAATGCTTTTGAAAAGTGGTTTTTAAAAGGTCCAGCGGTTGAGCCGTGAGCTATGGTGGACGAGAAGTCCGGTAGCTGTTTTGAAAATGAAAACTAGTGGGAAACTGCTGAGATACCTAGATGGTTTAGTCCAGGGGATTTTGTTCTATATTGAAAAACTTCCTGCTCCTTTGGGAGAGGATGTGCTTTGAAAAATATAAAATGTTTTACAAACTAACCCTGCATAAAATATTGCTCATTCTGCAAAATATCCTAAGCTCCACACACTCCATGCATTATATCTGATTTCCCCATTCCGCGGGGGCTTTTGAGTACGTAAGTACTCACCCTTGCTTATTTGTTGTTTTTCAGAGAAGGAGATCGCTGATCGGGTAAGAGTTACGCATGTTCTCAACCTTGCCTGTGGCTGTTGGACCGCTGATTTGCTTCGCTGCGTATATTGGGCTGCTTCAGCCCCACTTTGATGATATGTCCCAAGTTGTGGACCAACTCTCAAAGTTGATCGCCACCTTTATAGGTTTGTCTCGTTTAAGCAGATCTAGAATCATCTGATGTATAAATGTGTTTACTAGCCTCCTGGGACTAGTAATTGTATCACATTTGAGTCCTAGAGGATTGGGGCGCTTCAGACGCTAATCAACATGGCGAGAACGATGCTTGGAGAATACAAGACGCCTGAGCGGTTTTGGTCGAAAGCTGTGAATACAGCCTGCCATGCCATAAACCGGCTCTATCTGCACCGCCTCCTCAAGAAGACATCCTATGAACTCCTAACTGGTAACAAGCCTAATGTTTCCTATTTTCGTGTATTTGGGAGCAAATGCTACATTCTGGTAAAGAAAGGTAGGCATTCAAAGTTTGCTCCCAAAGCTGTAGAAGGTTTTGTACTAGGTTATGACTCAAATACAAAGGCATATAGGGTCTTCAACAAATCATCAAGATTGGTTGAAGTCTCTAGCGACGTTGTATTTGATGAGACTAATGGCTCTCCAAGGGAGCAAGTTGATCTTGATGATGTAGATGAAGATGAGATTCCGACGGCCGCCATTCAAACGATGGCAATAGGTGATGTGCAACCACAGGAATTACAGGAACAAGATCAACCCTCTTCCTCTACTATGGTGCATCCCCCCAACTCAAGACAATGAACAGGTACCTCAAGAAGAGGGGCAGGATCAAGGGGGCACAGGAAGAACATGTTATGGAGGAAGAAGAATCACGGGCCCCTCCAACTCAAGTTCGAGCTTCGATCCAAAGAAATCATCCAGTGGATCAAATTCTGGGTGACATAAGCAAGGGACTAACAACTCACTCACGATTAGCAAAATTTTGTGAGCACTACTCGTTTGTTTCTTCTATTGAGCCTTTCAGGGTAGAAGAAGCCTTGCAGGATCTGGACTGAGTGTTGGCCATGTAGGAAGAGCTCAACAACTTCAAAAGAAATGAAGTCTGGAGCCTGGTGCCACGTTCAAAGCAAAATGTTGTGGGAACCAAGTGGGTGTTCCGCAACAAGCAAGACGAACATGGAGTGGTGACAAGAAACAAGGCTCGACTTGTGGCAAAAGGTTATGCCCAAGTCGCAGGTTTGGACTTTGAGGAGACTTTCACACCTGTGGCTAGATTAGAATCAATTCGAATTTTATTAGCCTATGCCGCTCACCATTCCTTTAAGTTGTTCCAAATGGACGTGAAATAGACCAATCAAGGAGGAGGTATACGTGGAACAACCCCCTGGCTTTGAGGATGACAAGTATCCCGACCATGTCTATAAGCTCTCTAAGGCGCTCTATGGACTTAAGCAAGCTCCAAGAGTATGGTATAACTGCCTTAGAGATTTTCTCATTTCTAATGCTTTCAAGGTTAGGAAAGCTGATCCTGCTCTATTCACTAAGACTTGTAATGGTGATCTCTTTGTATGCCAAATATATGCCGATGACATTATATTTGGTTCTACTAATCAAAAGTCTTGTGAGGAGTTTAGCAGGGTGATGATGCAGAAATTTGAAATGTCGATGATGGGCGAGTTGAAGTACTTCCTTGGATTTCAAGTGAAGCAACTCAAGGAAGACACCTTCATCTCCCAAACAAAGTACACTCAAGACTTGCTCAAGAGGTTTGCGATGAAGGATGCAAAGCCCGCGAAGACACCTGTAAGATCTAAAATTGGTAGAAAAAATATAATAATTATAAAATAAATAAACAAATATAGTTATTATAGTGCTTTGGGAATTAGGGAATGAGAAGAGAAATTTGTAATAAAGTCAATTATTGTTAGAGTCAAAAATGGGAAGGAGAATAAGATAGTAAAATTTTAAATGATAAAGTTTATATTCACATTTGATTTCAATTGAGACATTTGGAAAATCTAAAATTTAAAGTAGGAGTATAAATTTCAGTTGAATAATTGAATTTGGAATTTGGAATAGAAAATGGGAAAGAGAAGTTTTCTTTCCATAAATAAATAATATTAATAACAGTAGAATCCATATTCCCAATAGAATTACATATTGAGAGTTGAAATCTGAATTTCAAACAGAAAGTAAATCAGGTTTGAGTTTAGAATATGGATTTGAAAATTTAAATTGAAAATAGAAATCAGAAAACAAAAAGGAAAAGAAAAGAAGACTTACCTCGAGTGTTGGGCCGACTTCACTTTCCCGCGGCCCATCTCCACTCTTCCTTTCCCGCTCGGCCCACCCCTTTCCTTCTTCCCACACCCGCGTAGCCCATTTCTGCCTTCCTTGCAATCTCACCTCCAGGCAGGCCCCTCTGGTCAGGTCTGGTGCGTGCTTGCCCCCACTGATTGGTGGACCCCTAGGGCCAGAAACTTGAGGCGCGCTGGGACCATGGCACACTGGCTCTTTGTCGTGCGGGGCCCACTCCCCAGCCTCCCAGTTCACATGCGCTAGGTGGATAAGACGTGTGTGGGGCTGGTGTCGTGTGCGTCATCTTCCAGGTCTGGATGGGCAAATCCTAAACAAACCAGTGAAATTCCAGTCGTGCAAGTCGCCTCAACCCCAAGATAAATCCGGCCGCCGTTCTGCTATTCTCTTCGTCCGCCTAGCGTTCTCCTCGATAAACCATCTCTCTCTCTCTCTCCTCTAGCGATGTGGCGAACTCGCCGGCCAGCTCGCTCCTCGTCGCGGGTGCCCATGCGATGCTATGCGCATCGTCTGCTGAAGACGGCGCGGCGTTCGCCACGGCTGCCGCGCGGATGAAGACCTTGGCGATGGCGGGATACCCTGGCGCTTTCCGTGCACGCGCTCCTTGTGTCGCTGCGTCTCCGGGCACTGCCTGGACGCACACCACCTTGGGCTGAAGAGCCTTCGGATCCGAGAACGGGTCTGGGTGGTTGTTATGGTGGGTAGCCCGTGGCCACCCCGTCCCATGCCGGTTGCTAGCGTGGGTGGTCTGGTGCTCACGGATGTGCTCACCGTCGAGCTTCGACATATCGGACCCGTGTGCCAAATGTTAGCCATGTCGTCACCTCCAAACGCCGGTTTGGCACCATTATCTCTGTCCGCTTTGGCATCCGTGTCCGGTTAGAATTTCCAGGATTGATGTTGGTGCGCGGGGTCTTGGTCAGGTTGTGCTCTGGCGTGCGGCTCTGTCGTGGTGGCGGGCGCACTATCATCTGGCTTGGTCGGTGGGAAGGGAAGAAAGAAGATGACTCATGGACCGTTGATCAGGAAATGCATGGCTCAGATCATATGGCGAGGTAACGTTTCGCGTGGACTTATCCAATGTCGTAGATCGTAGATCGTGGGGCTGTGAGAGAATTGTGTTTCGTTAAATCTGGTCCGTCGGGTCTAATCCAATGGCTCTAGGTGCTTCATACCCCTTCGCGCGTATCAAGTTGCAAAAGAGTCCCTGCAGAATTAGGTAATCAACTCGCCATCCTGCGCGGGGTGAATATGAGTCTTAGAAACTTTTGTGGGTTAGCCCCTGTAGTTTCTAATATTTATGCGCCCAGTCCAGAGAGTTAGAAAAATCAGAAAAGAAATATAGAAATGGATTTTTGATGTAGAAATAAATGCTAGAATTGTTTTAATTCATAGAAAATTCTTATGAAGTCCAAATTAATCCATTCTAATTCCTATAATTTTGTAATATTATTGTTTATCATTTAGTACCACTATTTTGACATGAATGTCACAATAAAATTTATATCCTATTTAATCTTGTACAAAACACATAAAACCTTTAGAAATTCATAACTTAAAATCTATAACTCCAAAATTAATGATTCCTGTTCCTAGAATCATATTTTAATGTGTAGATTATTATTATGTATTTTGTTCTTATGTTTGGTGTGATGTTAATTTTGCATATACCATGTTTGTCTGTATTGGTACGTTTAGCAGTGAGGACACGTGTCATCTGAAGAGCAAGTTGGTACCTGGAATCTCAAGTGCCAGGCAAGTTGTACCCTTGATCACTTCTTTTTACCCAGTCATGTTCTGATTAATCATAATGATCTGCATAGGTTAATTTTGATGGGACCTAATAGGTTACCCTAGTTTGACTATCTTTATACCTTGTTTACCACTGAATTTTGGATAGTACCTGCTATTGCTTTATGTGGTTTTGGGTATGGAGATACACACTATTCATGATTATACTTTTATTATCAGTTTACTATTTACTATTCATGATTAGATCATTATGTTAATTGGAACATGGAGAACCACCCGGGAAAATAGTGCTACCACAAGTGTGGAATAGGACGTCCTTGGCTGACTAATTAGGAAAGCTAGTGGAGGACTACCTTACCCTAAAGGGGCAAGGGCAGTAGGGGAGTAGTCAGTGTAGGGAGGTCCTTGGGTTGATTTTGCTGTGATGCGGTCAGGTGAGGGATCCCTGCATTGGAGCTTCCTATAAACTGTAGCGGGTTTTTTGAGGCTTGTGGAACTTTGTAAAGGCCTCGTAGTGTTACCCTGCCTCGCCTCCTCGGTAGAGGTGTATGAGATTGGCAGTCTCTTGGCAGATGGGTTACATGACTTGTGGGTAAAGATGTGCAACCTCTGCAGAGTGTAAAACTGGTATACTAGCCGTGCTCACGGTCATGAGCAGCTCGGACACTCACATGATTAATTTATGGAACTAAATTCAATTTGTCGTATGCATTGCATCGCAAGTGTTGTTATCACATTTGTTCTGCTACTTAATTGGGTTGGTATTTACTTATACTTAGTAATTGCTAATAAAATTTTGACAAACTTTAAAAGCAATGCTCAGCTCTAACCATCCTCTTTGGTAAGCCTTACACTTCACATGAGCTTCCACCTTTGACGAGTTCATGCACATTATTCCCCACAACTTGTTGAGCGATGAACGTATGTGAGCTCACTCTTGCTGTCTCACACCCCCCACAGGTCAAGAACAGGTACCACAGGATGAGGCACATGGAGGATGCTGTGACGAGTTCGTGAGAGGTCTAGGTCGTCGTCTCCCAGTCAACTTTGGGTTGCTGGATCGTTGTCTTCATATGATGTAATTATTTATTTATTTTGTATAGAACTCCTGTTATGTAGTAAAGATGTGACATTCAATCCAGTGCCATGATTCATCATATGTGTGAGACTTGGTCCCAGCACACTTGGGTGATTATGTTCGCGCCTGGGTCTTGGTGTCCAAAAACCCGAGTGTGACAGAAGTGGTATCAGAGGAATGTTGACTGTAAGATAAAACCTAGATAAAACTGGACAACCCTTAACTACTTACCTTTGCTACTCTGATTCTTTCTAAACTTTTCTCAATCTTTTCTCATCCACAGCTGCTTCACTCTGATTATTCTTATCTTTTCCTTCTGAGAACAAATGTGAATTTCACACTTTGGAATCCTGTACCTAAAGTGACTTTTAGGAATAGGAAACCTAACCTTAGGAACAAAAACAAAACTATTTTTGTAAGTATCTATGCACTTGAATGTTTGTTCTTATGATATTTGTCTGATTTGGATCTTTTATTGAGTGTGATGGGTTGTGGAGTAATGTCCACAATTATATCTGCATATACATATAGGGAAAAAGATGCTTATAAAAATAACTAGATAAACTAGGTCATCCCTCATTAAAGTATCTAGCCTAATAATATCCATCTCATCTTAAAAGATTCTATCCTACACTCATAGATCCATCTTATCTTAAAAGATACTCTATTACCTTAGTAGACTCATCTTATCTTGAAAAGATGTTTATGTCACCCTAATAGATCTAACTGACCTCAAAAGATTCTACCTTACCCTTATGGATTCATCTTGCCCTAATTAGCATATTTATCCCACTCTAGAATAACAACCATGAGCTAATCCAAAATTTATTTAGATCTTATCTAGTCTAAAATAGTTATATCAATTTATTCTAGATCTGATCCAATCTAATAGGTTAATCTAACCTAACAAAGTCTAACCTTAAGATGAGATAACCTAAGGATAGTCACTTAACCAGTTAATAGTGGTAAATAAATGGGACTCTACTCCTATAGAACGTGTTCTACCCTAGTTCACTCAGCACTAAATTAAGAACGACAGACCAGCTCAGCTTTGTGCAACTATCTTAACTATCCGATGGATGCATAACCCCTCTGTTTTAACCTAATAGAGATTCTGACTTACCTACACCATATAATCCATCTTATCTCAAAAAAATCTAACATAAATTAATAATATATATCCTACCTGGAAGATCTATCTTACATAAACTAGTCTAATCTAGTTATATCCAATCTAATCTAGACCCTACCCAATCTAATATGATCCAATCTAAAGGGGGTTTCTTAAACAAGTTAGTTAATACTGATAACATAGATTAGACCATATTTCTATAAATGAGTTTTCAACCTAAATTGGTATCTTAACCCAACTCGTTCGTGAAACCATGACCTAGCCTATGTTATAGGTTTCCCAATCCATTTATACCAAAAGCAAAATAAAACCATGTTTAACCTACCTACCCCATGTACCCTTATTTTCTATACCACACTTGCTAATGGCATGAAGAATTTTAAGTGTATAAAAAAATTGCAAGTTCCACTTAAAAAATATATACTAGAATTCCATAGAGATAAAGTCAACACGATATGCTTAACTAAATGATGTTCTAATGTGATCTAATCTAATATGATCTAATCTAATGTTGTCTACTTAAAATAGATTAGTGTTACTGGTAGAAGAGATTAGACCCTACTAGTCGGGTGTTAACTTAACTTAACACCTTAGACCAACTCAGCCACGTGCATGAAATCTAACCCAACCAATAGAATCATGATGGATTGCATAATCAGTCTATCCCTACCTAACATCAAATAAACTTTTGACCTACATCATGTATTCTATCTCATCCATATCTATCTTAACCATATTCTCAACCTAATGATATACACTAACCTCGAATCAATGTGATCAAGACTAGAAAAAAATCGACATCGACAAGGAAGAATATAACGGTCAAAGCGAATCTCGAGGTGAATCAAAAAACAATGAAGTCTTTTCCTTGCCATAACCTATTTTTGCCCTAACCTATCCCTCTCTTATTCCACATAATAAGTAGCTGGATACATATGCTCTCCTAATCACCCACTATTGAAAAAAAGGGACTCTGAATTCTTCAACCAATTATAGACTAAAAGTTGAATTACACACCAATCTTTTTGTATCCATTTTCTTACAAATCTCGAGGACAAGATTATTGTTAAGGGGGTAGGATTTGTAAGACCTAAAATTGGTAGAAAAAATATAATAATTATAAAATAAATAAACAAATATAGTTATTATAGTGCTTTGGGAATTAGGGAATGAGAAGAGAAATTTGTAATAAAGTCAATTATTGTTAGAGTCGAAAATGGGAAGGAGAATAAGATAGTAAAATTTAAAATGATAAAGTTTATATTCACATTTGATTTCAATTGAGACATTTGGAAAATCTAAAATTTAAAGTAGGAGTATAAATTTGAGTTGAATAATTGAATTTGGAATTTGGAATAGAAAATGGGAAAGAGAAGTTTTCTTTCCATAAATAAATAATATTAATAATAGCAGAATCCATATTCCCAATAGAATTACATATTGAGAGTTGAAATCTGAATTTCAAACAGAAAGTAAATCAGGTTTGAGTTTAGAATAGGGATTTGAAAATTTAAATTGAAAATAGAAATCAGAAAACAAAAAGGAAAAAGAAAAGAAGACTTACCTCGAGTGTTGGGCCGAGGGTTCCCTTTCCTGCGGCCCATCTCCAGTCTTCCTTTCCCGCTCGGCCCACCCCTTTTCTTCTTCCCACACCCGCGCAGCCCATTTCTGCCTTCCCTGCAATCTCACCTCCAGGCGGGCCCCTCTAGTCAGGTCTGGTGTGCGCTTGCCCCACTGATTGGTGGACCCCTGGGGCCAGAAACTTGAGGCGCGCTGGGAGCATGGCGCACTGGCTCTCTACCGTGCGGGGCCCACTCCCCAGCCTCTCGGTTCACATGCATTGGGTGGATAAGACGTGTGTGGGGTCGGCGTCATCTTCCAGGTCTGGACGGGCGAATCCTAAACAAACCAGCGAAATTCCAGCCGTGCAGGTCGCCTCAACCCCAAGATAAATCCGGCTGCTGTTCCGCTATTCTCCTTGTCCGCTTGGCTTTCCCCTCGTTAAACCGTCACTCTCTCTCCTCTAGCGATGTGGTGAACTCGCCGACCGGCTTGCTCCTTTTCGTGGGCGCCCGTGCGATGCTATGTGCATCATCTACTGAAGATGGCACCGTGTTTGCCACGGCTGCCGCGCAGATCAAGACCTTGGTGATGGCAGGATACCCTGGCGCTTTCCATGCACGCGCTCCTTGTGGCACTGCGTCTCAGGGCACTGCCTAGACGCACACCGCCTCGGGCTGAAGCGCCACCGTTCGAATCCGGGAATGGATCTGGGTGGCCGTTATGGTGGGTAGCTCGTGGCTGCCCCGTCCCATGCCGGTTGCTAGCGTGGGTGGTCTGGTGCTCGCGGATGTGCTCACCGTCAAGCTTCGGCGTCTCGGACCCGTGCGCCAAATGCTAGCCATGCTGTCACCTCCAAACGCCGGTTTGGCACCATTATCTCTGTTCGCTTTAGCATCTGTGTCCAGTTAGAATTTCTAGGATTGAAGTTGGTGTGTGGGGTCTTGGTCAGGTTGTGCTCTAGCGTGTGGCTCCGCCGTGGTGGCGGGCGCACCGTCATCTGGCTTGGTCGGTGGGAAGGGAAGAAAGAAGATGACTCATGGACCGTTGATCAGGAAATGCATGGCTCAGATCATATAGCGAGGTAACGTTTCACTCGTACTTATCCAATGTCGTAGATCGTAGATCGTGGGGCTATGAGAGAATTGCATTTCATTAAATCTGGTCCATCGGGTCTAATCCAACGGCTCTGGGTGCTTCATACCCCTTCGCGCGTATCAAGTTGCAAAAGAGTCCCTGCAAAATTAGGTAATCAACCCGCCATCCTGCGCGGGGTGAATATGTGTCTTAGGAACTTTTGTGGGTTAGCCCTGTAGTTTCTGATATTTATGCGCCCAGTCCAGAGAGTTAGAAAAATCGGAAAATAAATATAGAAATAGATTTTTAATGTAGAAATAAATGCTAGAATTGGTTTAATTCATAGAAAATTCATATGAAGTCCAAATTAATCCATTTCAATTCCTATAATTTTGTAATATTATTGTTTATCATTTAGTACCACTGTTTTAACATGAATGTCACAATAAAATTTATATCCTATTTAATCTTGTACAAAACACATAAAACCTTCAGAAATTCACAACTTAAAATCTATAACTCCAAAATTAATGATTCATGTTCCTAGAATCATATTTTAATGTGTAGATTATTATTATGTATTTTGTTCTTATGTTTGGTGTGATGTTAATTTTGCCTATATCATGTTTGTCTGTATTGCTACGTTTAGCAGTGAGGGCGTGTATCATCTAAAGAGCAAGTTGGTACCTGGAATCTCAAGTGTCAGGCAAGTTGTGCCTGTTAGTATTTATGGGCTAGGCCCAATTGAGAAATTCAATTAAATCATAGGAAAATCTCAAAAGCCCATATATGTGTATGGCTAGGGAATGGTGAAACCAATAGTACCATATTGCTAGTCCAAGTGGAGTGGAACTAGTTTAAATATGGAGGCCACACTCACTCACCAAGTTATGGATGAGAGGAGAGAGTGTGGAGAGCCACACACGCGCGCTCGCTCGCCTGGCCAGGGCAGGGCGGGGCGGGGCGGGGCGAAGGGCGCGGGCGCACGACATACGCGTGAATGGTCCGCTGAAATCCGGCCCCTCACCTTACGGGGGTGCGGCTCCCTTTTGCCGTTTTAATTTTTTGGTTGCTTGACTGTTAAGATCAGAATCCTAACCGATCGCTTTAAAATATAAACTGAATGCGAGATTTTCGCAGGCAGATCGGATCGCAGATAGCTATCCGTTCGCGGACTCGGCCCTATAAAAGGCGTCTGGCAGCCAGCATCCAAACCATCCCAGTTTTCGCTTTTGCCTCTCTTCACAACTGAGCCGCCTTTAGTTCCTTTCATCCCGACCGTCGACGTGCATCTGCGATCGCAAGAGCAGGTCTCCAGAACCCTTCGCCCTTCGAGATCCTGCACCGGGAGAGGGCGAATAAGGTTTTTGAGAAGCGTCCTCACGCGACTGCTCGCTGATTCCGCTGGTCATCAACCCCGCTGCTTCGACATCGCCGACCCTGCTGATTCCGGCCTACGCCATCTATCAGTATGTCTGATCAGTATGCATCATCTGATTTGACTTTTTATTTCAGTTCTTCTGATTTGGTCATGATTTATATTCGGAATTTAATCTAGAAATTGTCTAATTATTCAACAATCCAAAAACCTTATTGTAGACAATTTCCTAGTTTTTCTATGGCTGCTTTTATCGACACGTTGAAGCTAGAAAAGTTCAACGGTATGCACTTTAAGAGGTGGCAAGTCAAGGCCACACTCTAGCTTACCACTATGAATGTGTTCCATGTTAGTAAAGGCAAACCTGAGGGCGCACTGACTCCTGAACATGAGAAAGATTACGACCATGCCAATACTATATTTACGGGAGCAGTTCTTAGCGCCCTTGTTGACCTTCTGGTTGATGCGAATATTCAGCACACAGACAGGAAAGAGTTGTGGGATGCACTTACTACTAAGTATGGTGCATCAGATGCTGGCAGTGACCTGTATATCATGGAGAGCTTTCATGATTATAAGATGGCTGATAATCGCTCTATTGTAGAGCAAGCTCATGAAATATAGTGTATAGCCAAGGAGCTCGACCACCTCAAGATAGTCCTTCCTAACTGATTTGTGGCTGGATGCATTATTGCAAAGTTGCCTTCTGCATGGAGGAACTTTGCCACATCTCTGAAACATAAGAGACAGGAGATATCAGTTGAAAATCTGATAGCGTCTCTGGATATTAAGGAGAAAGCTCGGGCTAAGGACACGGGATCTAAAGGAGGCGAGGGCCACTCCAGTGCCAACATGGTTTAGAAGAACCACAACAAGGGCAAAGGAAAGACAAAATCTAACAAGCCCAACAAAACTACCAACTTCAAGAAGAAGAAGAACAAGGCTGAACTGACATGTTTCACATGTGGCGAGACGGGTCATTTTGCCAAGCATTGTCCTGATCGAGCGGATCGCCATGGCAAAAAGGCAATGTTATCATAGTGATCGCTAGCAATGAGAAAGACAAAGGGTATGGTAATTTACCTTTCATCTTCTCAGTATTTCAATCACCTAGTTGGTAGCTTGATACCGGTGCTAATGTTCATGTGTGTTCTTACATTAATTTGTTCTCTTCTTATTAGGGTGCCCGGGATTCTTCCGTCCTAATGGGGAATGGGTCACATGCTTCTGTTCATGGCACTGGCACGGTGGATCTGAAGTTTACTTCGGGAAAGATCGTGCAGCTGAAGAACGTGCAACATGTCCCTTCTATACACAAGAATCTCGTTAGCGGAACCATTCTATGTAGAGATGGGTTCAAGGTAGTTTTGGAGTCCAATAAATTAGTTGTGTCTAATTATGGACAATTTATTGGTAAAGGCTATGATTGTGGAGGCTTGTTCCGCTTTTCTCTGTTAGATTACAATAATAAGTCTATGAACCATATTTGCGCGAATGTTGATGATCTTGTGAGTATTTGGCATTCTCGTTTGTGTCATATTAATTTTGGCTCTATGTCTCAACTTTCAACCATAAGCTTAATTCCGAATATCACCATAGTCAAAGGTTCTAAGTGCCATAGTTGTGTGCAGTCAAAGCAACCTTGAAAGCCTCACAAGGCTGCTGAGGAGAGACACCTGGTACCTCTAGAACTCATACATTCTGTTTTTGTGAGATGAATGGTGTGTTGACAAAAGGTGGCAAGAGATACTTCATTGCATTGATTGATGATGTGTCTAGATTTTGCTATGTATACTTGCTAAAAACCAAAGATGAGGCTTTAGACTACTTTAAAATCTATAAGGCTAAAGTTGAAAACCAACTAGAGAGAAAGATCAAACGTCTTAGATCAGATTGTGGTGGCGAATTCTTTCCTAAAGTCTTTGATGATTTCTGTGCAGAACATGACATTATTCATGAGAGGACACCTCCCTATTCACCCGAATCAAACGAGATTGCTGAAAGGAAAAACCATACGTTGACTGACCTGGTGAATGCTATGTTAGACACTTGTGGTTTATCTAAGGCATGGTGGGGGGAGGCAGTCCTGACTTCATGTCATGTTCTGAATAGAATTCCTATGGGCAAAGAAGAGAAAACCCCTTATGAGAAGTGGGTTGGGAGAAAACCATCACTTTCATACTTGCACACTTGGGGGTGCATGGCGAAAGTCAATGTACCAATTAATAAAAAGTGCAAGCTTGGTCCAAGGACAGTGGATTGTGTCTTTCTTGGATATGCTTCGTGTAGCATAGCATATAGATTTTTAGTAGTTAAATCTGAAGTTCCTGATGTGTATGTTGATACTATTATGGAATCATGTGATGCTACTTTCTTTGAACTCATATTTCCAATGAAAGACATTCATAGCAATTCTTGATACTCCTCTGAGATAACTCCCAAACATAGTACACATGTTGAGAGTTCTGAACAGCCACATGAAATTGTCCTAGAGGAGGATGACAATGATGCTCCTAAAAGGAGCAACAGACAAAGGGTTGAAAAATCCTTTGGTGATGATTTCATTGTGTACCTTGTGGACGATACTCCTACTACCATTGCAGAAGCATTTGCATCTCCAGATGCAGATGATTGGAAAGAAGCAGTTCATAATGAGATGGACTCCATTCTTTTAAATGGTATGTGGGAAGTCACTGATCGACCCTATGGATGTAAACCTGTGGGTTGTAAGTGGGTGTTTAAAAAGAAGCTCAAGCCTGATGGTACAATTGAGAAGTACAAGGCTAGGCTTGTGGCTAAAGGCTATACTCAGAAAGAAGGAGAAGACTTCTTTGATACTTACTCACCTGTTGCTAGAATGACTACTATTAGAGTACTACTTTCCTTGGTTGCCTCGTATGGTCTCCTTGTTCATCAGATGGATGTAAAGACAACTTTTCTTAATGGAGAGCTGGACGAGGAAATCTATATGGAACAGCTTGATGGATTTGTAGTAAAGGGTCAAGAAAACAAGGTGTGCAAGTTATTGAAATCTTTGTATGGTCTGAAGCAAGCACCAAAGCAGTGGCATGAGAAGTTTGACACGACTCTAACGTCTGCAGGCTTTGCCATTAATGAGGCAGACAGGTGTGCATATTATCGCTGTGGTGGGGGCAAAGGAGTTATATTGTGCTTATATGTTGATGATATATTGATATTTGGCACAAACATTGATGTGATCAATGAAGTCAAGTCTTTTCTATCAAAGAGTTTTGATATGAAAGATCTGGGAGAAGCTGATGTGATTCTAAATATCAAGCTAATTAAGGCAGATGGTGGGATTACTCTCTCGCAATCTCACTATGTTGAAAAGGTTTTGAAGCGATTTGGCTTCTCTGATTGCAAACCTTCTCCAACACCTTATGATCCCAGTGTGACACTGCAAAAGAACAAGAGAATTGGTTTAGACCAATTGAGATATTCTCAGATCGTCGGTTCACTCATGTATCTTGCTGGTGCAACAAGGCCCGATATTTTATTTGCTGTGAGAAAATTGAGTAGGTTCATGTCAAATCCAGGGACTGATCATTGGCATGCACTTGAGCGGGTTATGTGCTACTTGCAAGGTACAATGAGTTATGGAATTCACTATTCTGGTCAGCATGCAGTACTTGAAGGATATAGTGATTCGAACTGAATATCTGATGCAGACGAGCTTTATGCCACCAGTGGTTATGTCTTTACTATTGGTGGAGGTGCGATATCATGGAGGTCATGCAAGCAGACCATCTTGACGAGGTCAACCATGGAAGCCAAGCTAGCTGCACTTGACACAGCAACCATTGAGGCAGAATGGTTGTGTGAACTCTTGATGGACTTGCCGGTGGTTGAGAAACCAATACCAGCTATCCTTATGAACTGTGACAATCAGACAGTGATTGCTAAAGTGACAAGTTCTAAGGATAATGGGAAGTCATCAAGACATGTCAAAAGATGATTGAAGTCTGTCAAAAAGTTGAGAAACTCCGGAGTTATAAGTGTGACTTATATTTCAATAGATAAAAATCTGGCAGATCCTTTTACCAAGGGACTACCACGTAATGTGATAGAAATCGCATCAAGAGAGATGGGTATGAGACCCGTATAAGTTGCCATGGTGGAAACCCAGTCTATGTGATCGGAGATCCCGTGAATTAGGTCCTGGGAAGAACAAGCCATTGGTGAACTGAGGAGAGTAACTTTTGACCCTCTCTAAGTAAAGATGCAATACTCTCAAGGCAGGTTGGCTTTGTGCCTTAATGTGTTTTGTTGGCTTGTATTAGCAAAGATGTTGTCCTGCAGAACATTCTTGAAAGAACACACCTATATGAGTTAGACTGTCTAACGTCGTAGTCTATGAGATCTGGGTGATCTCTAGTAAACTCATGAAGAGACCTTGGAGTACGACGTATATGCTCCACCCGAGAAGGGGACTACTGGTAGCCAAGTACTGGTCATGGCTTTAAGTGAAACCCATTCACACAAAACTTGCAATTCAAGGCATAGTCCATTGTCCAAGTTGTGGGTTGGTGTAGCTTGGAGTTCTAGGTGGAAGTTCAACTTAACAGTCTCTGCTGAAACACTAGTATATTAAACAGTAGTGAACAGTGGCGAAAACTGCAGATGGCATTTGAGATCTGGTGGGGATTGTTAGGATTTATGGGCTAGGACCAATTGAGAAATTCAATTAAATCCCAGGAAAATCTCAAAAGCCCATATATGTGTATGGCTAGGGAATGGTGGAACCAATAGTACCATATTTCTAGTCCAAGTGGAGTGGAAGTAGTTTAAATATGGAGGCCACACTCACTCACCAAGTTATGGATGAGAGGAGAGAGTGTGGAGAGCCACACGCGCGCGTGCGCGCTCGCTCGCCTCGCCTGGCCTAGCCTGGCCTGGCCTAGGTAGGGCAGGGTGCAGGGCAGGGCGAAGTGCGCGGGCGCACGACATACGCGTGAATGGTCCGCCGAAATCCGGCCCCTCGCCTTGCGGGGGCGGCTCCCTTTTGCCGTTTTAATTTTTTGGTTGCATGGTTGTTAAGATCATAATCCTAACCGATCCCTATAAAATTTGAACTGAACGCGAGATTTTCACGGGCAGATCGGATCGTAGATAGCTATCCGTTCGTGGACTCAGCCATATAAAAGGCGCCTAGCAGCCAGCATCCAAATCATCCCAGTTTTCGCTTTCGCCTCTCTTCACAACTGAGCCGCCTTCAGTTCCTTTCATCCCAACCGCCGACGTGCATATGCGATCAGGAGAGCAGGTCTCCGGAACCCTTCGCCCTTCGAGATCCTCCACCGGGAGAGGGCGAATAAGGTTTTTGGGAAGCGTCCTCACGTGACTGCTCGCTAATTCCGCTGGTCATCAACCCCGCTGCTTCGACATCACCGACCCTGCTGATTCCGGCATACGCCATCTATCAGTATGTCTGATCAGTACGCATCATTTGATTTGACTTTTTATTTCAGTTCTTCTGATTTGGTCATGATTTATATTCGGAATTTAATCTGGAAATTGTCTAATTATTCAATAGTGCCCTTGATCACTTCTTTTTACCCAGTCATGTTCTGATTAATCATAATGATCTGCATAGGTTAATTTTGATGGGACCCAATAGGTTACCCTAGTTTGACTATCTTTATACCTTGTTTACCACTCAATTTTGGGTAGTACCTGCTATTGCTTTATGTGGTTTTGGGTATGGAGATACACGCTATTCATGATTATACTTTTATTATCAGTTTACTATTTACTGATCATGATCAGATCATTATGTTAATTGGAACATGGAGAACCACTAGGGAAAACAGTGCTACCACAAGGGTGGAATGGGACACCCTTGGCTAACTAATTAGGAAAGCTACTGAAGGACTACCTTACCCGAAAGGGGCAAGGGCAGTAGGGGAGTGGTCAGTGTAGGGAGGTCCTTGGGTTGATTTTGCTGCAATGGCGGTTAGGCGAGGGATCCCTGCATTGGAGCTTCCTATAAACTGTAGCGGGTTTTCTGAAGCTAGTGGAACTTTGTGAAGGCCTCGTAGTGTTACCCTATCTCGCCTCCTCGGTAGAGGTGTATGGGATTGGTCGTCTCTTGGCAAATGGGTAACATGACTTGTGGGTAAAGATGTGCAACCTCTGCTGAGTGTAAAACTGGTAAACTAGTTGTGCTCACGGTCATGAGCAGCTCGGACACTCACATGATTAATTTATGGAACTAAATTCAATTTGTCATATGCATTGCATCGCAAGTGTTGTTATCACATTTGTTCTACTACTTAATTAGGTTGGTATTTACTTATACTTAGTAATTGCTAATAAAATTTTGACCAACTTTAAAAGCAATGCTCAGCTCTAACCATCCTCTTTGGTAAGCCTTACACTTCACATGAGCTCCCACCTTTGACGAGTTCATGCACATTATTCCCCACAACTTGTTGAGCGATGAAGTATGTGAGCTCACTCTTGTTGTCTCACACCCCCCCACGAGTCAAGAACAAGTACCACAGGATGAGGCGCATGGAGGATGCTGTGACGAGTTCGTGAGAGGTCTAGGCCGTCGTCTCCCAGTCAACTTTGGGTTGCTGGATCGTTGTCTTCATATGATGTATTTATTTATTTATTTTGTATAGAACTCCTGTTATGTAGTAAAGATGTGACATTCGATCCTGTGTCATGATTCATCATATGTGTGAGACTTGGTCCCAGCACACCTGGTGATTATGTTCACGCTCGGGTCTTGGTGTCTCGAAACCCGGGTGTGACAACACCGATGGGAACAGACGGACATCTAGACCTCAATAAAGGAGGTAAGTCTGTTGATCAAAAGGCATATAGGGCAATGATAGGATCATTACTTTATCTTTGTGCTAGTAGACCGGACATAATGCTTAGTGTATGCATGTGTGCTAGATTTCAATCCAACCCCAAGGAGTGTCACCTTGTGGCCATTAAGTGAATTCTTAGATATCTAGTCTCTACGCCTTGCTTCGGGATCTGGTATCCAAAGGGGTCTACCTTTGACTTAATCGGATACTCAGATTCTGATTATGCCGGGTGCAAGGTTGATAGGAAGAGCACATCAGGGACGTGCCAGTTTCTAGGAAGGTCCCTGGTGTCTTGGAGCTCTAAGAAACAAACATCCATTGCCCTATCCACCGTTGAGGCCGAGTATGTTGCCGCAGGATAGTATTGCGCGCAACTACTTTGGATGAGGCAAACCCTCCGGGACTTTGGCTACAATCTGAGCAAAGTCCCACTCCTATGTGACAATAAGAGTGCAATCCTCTTGGCGGATAATCCTGTTGAACACAGTCGTACTAAGCACATAGACATCTGGCATCACTTCCTGAGAGACCACCTGCAAAGGGGAGATATCGATATTTACCACATTAGCACCGAGAACCAACTAGCCGATATCTTCACAAGCCTTTAGATGAGAAAAGGTTTTGTAGGTTGCGTAGTGAGCTAAATGTCTTAGATTCGCGTAACATGGATTGATCTATAGCATACATGTGTTCTATGCCTTTGATCATGTTACTTTAAGCTTTACTGTTTTTAACTACTTATATGTGGTGCTCAAGTTGTACAAGTCATCCCCGGACCTCACAAGTCCCTATGCAAATGATGCACATGTTTAGGAGGAGGATGTGCTACAACTTGACTCCTTTTGAGACTAACTTGTATGTTTGAGTGCTCTTGAAATAGTCTCAAAGGGATACTGAGAGGGAAACGTGAACTTGGACATAGAGAAAGCTTCCACTGCCTTCCGGTAAACGTATCTTGTCCTAAATTCTTTGTCGTACTCTTATTGCCTTTTGCTCTTATTTGACATTTTGGTGAGGCAATGGGGTTAAAGGGCCAAAAGTTATCCCATTTTGGTGCTTAATGCCAAAGGGGGAGAAATTAAGGCCAAAGCAAATGGATCAGCCAACCACCTGTGAAATTTCAAAAATATAGAGTTAGAAGCTTTGTATTTGATCAAACCCTTTTATTGCAAAATTGTTCTCTTATGGGGGAGAAGTTTCATCATGGGAAAAGGGGGAGTTTTTAGCACTTGATCAAATTTACTCTTGAAATATCTCTATTTGCTCAATCAAGTGTGTTTGACTTAGAGATAGGAAAAAGAATTTATTTTGTGAAAGTAAACCAAGTGGTGGCAAAAGCGATCCAAATATGCCAAATCCTAGTGAAGTTAAATTGGTCTTCAATTTGCAATTCTTGAGAATGGTATTGCACTCTTTAGTTACTTTACAATGTGTTGGCATAAATCACCAAAAAGGGAGAGATTGAAAGAGAAATGTGCCCTTGGGCAATTTCTATAAATGTTTTGGTGATTAGATGCCCAACACAAATTACTTTGATTCAAATGTGCTAAAGAAGATGCAAAGCGAGAATCAAGGTATGTTTCTAGCCTTAGTGAATTGTTTTTGATACTAACATATTTACCTAAGTGCTAGGAAAACATCAAAAGAAAGTGGAGAAGATTTGGCTGAGTTCAGCCAAACCAGCACCAGCCTGTGGTGCACCGGACTGTCCGGTGTGCACCGGACAGTGTCCAGTGCTTAGGCTGACCCGGCGACGAACTCGTCGCTCTTGGGAAAAAGCCGAAGGCGCTGCTGCTAAAATTCACCAGACTGTCTGGTGTGCATCAAACTGTCCAGTGAGCCAAAGGCGCCCGCGGCCAACGGTTGGCAGCATAATCAGCAGGCGAAGCATGGCTCGCGCCAACGGTCAGTTGGTCACACCGGACTGTCCGGTGTGCACCGGACAGTATCCGATGCGCCAACAGGACCGAAGGTCCAACGGTCGGCCACGCCCGATAAGGAAGGAGATCGAGCACCGGACAGCTACTGTTCATGTCCGGTGGTGCACCAGACTGTCTGGTGCGCCACCCGACATAAGGCAAGAATTGCTTTCCAATTGGATCTCCAATGGCTCCTAGCTGCCTTGGGGCTATAAAAGGGACCCCTAGGCACATGGAGCAGTACACCAAGCATTCACTAAACATTCTAAGACGCCTAGACTTCGCGACCACGCACTCGGATCATCGTGTTAGAGATTTGAGCACCGTTTGAGTTGTAAACTCCCTGTGCCATGTTTTGTGCTCACGACTTGGCTTGTGTGCATGTGTTTGCTACGTTTCTAGTCTTGTGTGTGTTGCTTTTCCTCCCTTACTCTTGTGCTTTTTGTGTGATCAACATTGTAAGGGCGAGAGGCTCCAACTTGTGGAGATTCCTCGCAAACGGGAAAGACTGCTAAGGAAGAAAATTGTGGTACTCAAAGTTGATCATTGGATCACTTGAGAGGGATTGAGTGCAATCCTTGACCGAAAGAGGTCACCACAACGTGGAGTAGGCATTGGCCGAACCACGGGATAAAAATCACTGTGTCTTGTGTCCCTCTTCATTGTGATTGATTTTCTTCTAGAGTTCTGACTTTAGCAACTTGGTTTTAATTGCACTAACATTTCGTAACCAAGTTTTGGCTATTTAGTACTTGATTTTACAGGATCACCTATTGACCCCCTCCCCCTCTATGTGCTCTTAGATAATCACAACAGCACACCTGTACAAAAATGGTTCCCAAAGATGTACCTTCCTAACTAATTCTATAATCATGGCAACTACAGGCTCTGTCAAGTATCGTTTCTTGCTACCGAGTTCTGCATCCAACTCACAAATTCCTTAACAATGGGTGAGCTTTTGTCGCACGTCCACTGTTGTGAAACACGGCCAGACCTCACAATTGCTCCAAATCCAAACTGGTGCCCCAAAAGATTGTCCTTAGCATCCTAAAACAGAAATGTAAGTTGCCATCAAAACAAAAAAACGGAGATGTAGATAGCCATAACGAGTAGTGACATTAGTTTTTCAATTTATCGGTCCCTTCATAAAAATGAATGTTCTAATAAATTAGGGACAACTTCATAATTGTCTTGAACCTTGATTGCTTGAATCGATTTGAGCACTACAACACAACCCAAAGCAAACCTTGTCTTGCATACTGCAAACAAATTACCAGAGTTAATCGAGTAAAGCAAAACGTGACATCAGCCAACTCAAACTAAGCTCATCCTGAACTTATGGAAAAGCATTTCTACCTCTCTAGAAGAAGAGATATCACAAATAGGTCGCCGATCACGGCATCCTCAACTGTGAACAATTTCCTGTTAGAAATATAGGCATTTTCCATGTCATTTTAATTCCATAAATTATCATTATGATGATGACATATAAAATATGTTTAATCATAGAAATCGCGATCTCAAATATATCCATAATAATATGGATCATGAGAACATAAAGCATATGAATCATATAAATATAATAAACATATAAACATGGAACATGTTTTATTATGGAACAACTGAAAATAAACAGATAGCAGCATAAACAGCATGACTGTAAAATTAAAACAAACAGATTTATCATACTACTAGTATGAACAGGCATCACACATGTCAAGATATAATACGACAAAACAGTTTGGATAAATTTATGGCTATATATGAAACAGCAGGTATTAATATATGAAACATATATAATCTGTAGAACGTAAAACAGTAAGGAGATGAAATGATCATACCCTCCCATACGCTCCGAGGATCTAGATCCTTGTCCAACCTCACTTGTCATGTCGTACGAGATGAAGACGTCAGGAACTAGCGATGAAGACAATGACGGACGTTGGGCAGTCGCGTAGACGCTCCCCAAAAACCTAATTGTCGATCCCCCGAGCAGGGTCTCGAACGGCAAGGGCTTCGGAGGCACCTGCCGTCTCGCCTCTCTGTGCGCGCAGAGCTACGAGATGGAAACACCCTCACTTGCGGCTGGACTTGTGACTCTGAAATGGTTCTGTTCTCGTGTACCAAGTGCCAGGGAGGTTCTCCTCTATTTAACCTCTCGCAGAGGGAAGCTGAAGGAGAAGAGTCGCATGCGACACGCCAAGAGACAGGCAACTGAAGGAAAAAGGTCTCGCATGCAGCTAACGAAGAGACAAGCACCTGAAAGGTTTACGCGGTTAGTGAGTGCTAAAAATTAACACAACCACACCACGCCCACTTGCTTGCCTGCCTGCCTGCCTCGCCTCACCTCGCCACGCCACGCCACGCCCGGCCCGGCCGGCGGCGGCGGCAGCGCGCGCGCACGTGTGGCACACCCTTGTCCATTTCTTGACTTCTCAAGTTAGGTGGAATAAATCCCACCATATAAGTCAAGCCAAAAGACCCTTGGACTTCCAATGTGGTACTATTGGTATTCTCCACCATTACACACCATAGAGTTTATTCAATAAATGGGCCAAGCTCATAAAAGATCCAACAATCCCCACCAAACTCTAGGGTTTGTAATGATGAAGTATCAGAATCACAATCCTTTGATATACCAGTGTTTCGATGGAGACTGTTAAGTTGAACATCCATCTAGAATAAGAGTTTCACTCATTCACAACTGAACAATGGACTAAGCCTTGAATTGACAGTTTTGTGCGAAATGAGATTCACTCAAATCCTTTGCTGATACAAGGCTGCAAAAGGGTATTCTCGCTATTTAGAAGCATATAAGTCACCCTTCAGTGCCTTTCATGAGTATTTAGGGATTACCCAAGTCCCATAGACTGTGACTAGCAGTCTGACTCATATAGGTGTATTCCTCAGAAGATGTTTTGTAGGACAACATCTCACCTTTATAAGACTCTTGGAATACATTAACGTAAATATCATCCTGCCTTACAGATAGGAAAGATGTGCATCAGAAATGAGTTAAAGAAGGGATCTTTCCTCACAATCTACTTGTAGCTTGTTTCTCCACTCTACTTCACGGGATCTCCGATCAAATAGAGCAGGTTACCACTAGAGTAGATTTCACATGGGTCTCATACCCATTTCTCTCGATGCACTTTCTATCACATTGCGTGACAGACCCTTAGTGAATTGATCTGCCAGATTATTCGATGTGTGGACATAATCCACTGTAATAACTCCGGAGTTTTTCAGCTTTCTGACAGATTTTCATCTCCTCTTAACATGCCTTGTAGACTTCATGTTATTCCTAGAACTGTTAACCTTTATAATAACCGTTTGGTTGTCACAGTTCATGGAAATAGCCGGAATCGGTTTTTCAACTACCGGTAAATCCAATAGGAAATCACGAAGCCACTCGGCCTCAGCCCCAGCAGTGTCTAATGCTGCGAGTTCTGCTTCCATTGTAGACTTCGTTAAGATAGTCTGCTTGCAAGACTTCCAGGAAACAGCGCCACCTCCAAACAGAAACACATATCCGCTTGTGGCATAAAGCTCATCAGCATCAGAAATCCAGTTGGCATCACAATAGCCTTCCAGCACTTTTGGGTTTCCAGTATAATGAATAACGTATGTCAAAGTACCTTTCAAATACCGCAACACTCTCTCAAGAGCATGCCAGTGATCATCTCCTGGTTTCGACAAAAACCGACTCAGCTTACTCACTGCATAAGAGATGTCTAGCCTTGTTGCACTTGCAAGGTACATGAGCGAGCCAATTATCTGGGAGTATGTCAATTGATCCCTTGCTATTATCCAATTCTTTCTCAATAGCACACTAGGATCATAAGGTGTTGGAGAAGGATCACAGTCACTAAAACCAAAGCGACTCAATACCTTTTCCACATAATGGGATTGTAACAAAGTTACCCCACCATCAGCTTCTCTAACAAGCTTGATGTTTAGAATGACATCAGCCTCTCCCAAATCTTTTATCTCGAAATTGCTCGATAGAAGACTTTTAACTTCCTCAATCACATTGAGATTTGATCCAAAGATCAAGATGTCATCAACATAAAGGCACAGCATAACAGACTCACCCCCACCATACCGATAATATACACACGTGTCAGATTCATTTACAGCAAAACCAGCAGCTGTAAGAGTATTATCAAACTTTTCATGCCATTGCTTAGGTGCTTGTTTTAGGCCATACAATGATTTTATCAACCTGCACACCTTGCTCTCTTGACCATCCACAATGAACCCTTCTGGCTGATCCATATAGATCTCCTCATCCAACTCCCCATTTAGGAAAGCTGTCTTAGCATCCATCTGATGAATGATAAGACCATAAGTGGCTGCCACGACTATTAATGTGCGAATCGTAGTCAATCGAGCCACTGGTGAGTAGGTATCAAAGAAATCTTCACCCTCTTTTTGGGTATATCCTTTGGCCACAAGCCTTGCCTTGTACCTCTCAATTGTACCATCAGGCCTAAGCTTTTTCTTGAAGATCCATTTGCAGCCTATAGGTTGACAACCATAGGGACGGTCAACGACCTCCCAAGTTCCATTAGACATAATAGATTCCATCTCACTCCTTACTGCTTCCTTCCATAAGTCAGCATTAGGAGAGGAATATGCCTCACTAATGGTTGGTGTGTCTTCCACAAGGTACACTATAAAGTCATTACCAAAGGATTTTGCAACCCTCTGTCTCTTGCTCTTTCGAGTGACTATAGTGTCATCCTCCTCAGGGATGTGCACGTGAGAATCCTTAGCATGATCTATAGGAATCGACAGTTCGTGCTCATGGGGAATTATAGTCTCATGACTTGTATCACTAGGTGTATTCTTCATGGGAAACTCATTCTCAAAAAATGTTGCGTCTCTTGATTCCATGATAGTGTCAACATACATATCAGGCACATCAGATTTTATAATTAAGAATCTATACCCAGTGCTGTGAAAAGAGTACCCAAGGAATACACAATCAACAGTTTTAGGCCCAAGTTTACGCTTTTTGTTGATTGGCACATTCACTTTAGCCAAGCAACCCCAAGTGCGCAAATATGAGAGATTTAATCTTCTCTTTTCCCATTCCTCGAATGGTGTGATCTCTTTGTTCTTTGTTGGAACTCTATTCAGGACATGACATGCCGTCAAAATCGCCTCACCCCACCATACCTTGGATAATCTCGCTGTACTCAACATGGCATTCACCAAATCTGTTAGAGTGCGGTTTTTCCTTTCAGCAATCCCATTGGATTGTGGTGAGAATGGCGGTGTCCTCTCATGAATAATACCATGTTCCACGCAGAACTCATCGAACACATTAGAGAAATATTCTCCACCTCGATCGGACCTTAACCGTTTTATTTTCCTCTCAAGTTGGTTCTCAACTTCAGCTTTATAGGCCTTAAAATAATTGAACGCTTCATCTTTTGTTTTTAAGAGATACACATAGCAAAATCGGGTGGAGTCATCTATAAAAGTGAGAAAGTATCTTTTACCACCTTTGGTCAAAATTCCATTCATCTCACACAGATCAGAATGCACAAGTTCTAGAGGTGCCAAACTCCTTGCCTCAGCAGCCTTGTGAGGCTTGCGGGGTTGTTTTGATTCAACACACACATGGCACTTAGACTTTTTGACCAAGTTAAATTTAGGAATTAGATTTATATTTGCTAACCGCATAAGACAGCCAAAGCTTGCATGACAAAAACGTGAATGCCATAAATCTGATTCATCAGAAAAATGAACAGAATTCACCAGTTTATTACACACATCATGCAGTGATAAGCGGAACAAGCCTCCGCAGTCATATCCTTTACCAACAAAAATACCATGTTTAGACACAACACATTTATTAGACTCAAGAACAACTTTATATCCATCTCGACATAGCAACGATGCACTAACGAGATTCTTCTTGAAAGAGGGCACATGCTGCACGCTCTTCAATGGCACCGTCTTTCCCGAAGTAAACTTCAGAATGACCGTACCAACACCAAGAACATGAGCACGCGACCCATTTCCCATTAACAAGGTGCCAGACCTCCCGACCTGGTAGGAAGAGAACATAGAGACATCAGCACACACATGAATGTTTGCACCACTATCCATCCACCACTCAGGTGAATTGCAAACTGAGAGAACAAATGGTAAAGAATTACCATACCCAGATGTTCCATCTCCAGTTTCAGTGGTTACAACATTAGCTGATTTCTTGTCTTGTGTGAACTTGCGATCAGGGCACTCTCTAGCCCAGTGTTGAACACTGCCACAGACAAAGCATCCTCCCTTTCCCTTGTTGTTGTTGTTCTTCTTTTTAAATTGTAATGTTTGAACAGGTTTATTTGCGTTCTCTGGTTTGTTCTGGTTTTTCTTCTTGTTAAACTTGCGGAAGTTTCTCTTCTGCACCACATTAGCAGTAGAGATCTCAACACCTTTTCCACTGTCCTTTGTTCTAGCCCTTTCCTCAACATCAAGAGTACCAATGAGCTCCTCCACATTGAACTCTTGTCTCTTATGTTTGAGAGAGGTAGCAAAGTCCTTCCAAGAAGGTGGCAACTTGGCGATTATACCGCCAGGCACAAACTTGTCAGGCAAAGGACAAGGAAAAAGTTCGAGTTCCTTAGCTAGTGCCTGAAACTCATGAGCCTGTTCCACTACAGATCGGTTCTCAACCATCTTGTAGTCATACAGTTGCTCCATGAGATACAGCTCGCTACCAGCGTCAGTAACTCCAAACTTTCCAACAAGTGCATCCCACAGCTCTTTCCCTATAGGAAGGATGATATAGCTTTTCTGGAATTTTGTGTCAAGTGTGTTAATTACTGCTTCTCGAAAGAGGTTGTCATCAGCCTTAAACTTGGCCTCATCCTCAGGAGGTAAGTTGGCAGGCTTGCCCTCAGCGGCATAATAACATGACATTGCAGTTAGCCACAACTCCATCTTAGCTTTCCATATCAAGAAGTTTTTACCATCAAAAGGATCAGGTTTAAGCACAGCAGCAAAACCTCTGACAAAAAAATGCCTAACATTAGGTTTTTGGATTGTTAGAAATATAGGCATTTTCCATATCATTTTAATTCTATAAATTATCATTATGATGATGACATATAAAATATGTTTAATCATAGAAATCGCGATCTCAAATATATCCATAACAATATGGATCATGAGAACATAAAGCATATGAATCATATAAATATAATAAACATATAAACATGGAACATGTTTTATTATGGAACAACTGAAAATAAACAGATAGCAGCATAAACAGCATGACTGTAAAATTAAAACAAACAGATTTATCATACTACTAGTATGAACAGGCATCACACATGTCAAGATATAATACGACAAAACAGTTTGGATAAATTTATGGCTATATATGAAACAACAGGTATTAACATATGAAACGTATATAATCTGCAGAACGTAAAACAGTAAGGAGATGAAATGATCATACCCTCCCATGCGCTCCGAGGATCTAGATCCTTGTCCAACCTCACTTGTCATGTCGTACGAGATGAAGACGTCAGGAACCAGCGATGAAGACGTCAGGAACTAGCGATGAAGACAACGACGGACGTTGGGCAGTCGCGTAGACGCTCCCCAAAAACCTAATTGTCGATCCCCCGAGCAGGGTCTCGAACGGCAAGGGCTTCGGAGGCACCTACCCTCTCGCCTCTCTGTGCGCGCAGAGCTACGAGATGGAAACACCCTCACTTACGGCTGGACTTGTGACTCTGAAATGGTTCTGTTCTCGTGTACCAAGTGTCAGGGGGGTTCTCCTCTATTTAACCTCTCGCAGAGGGAAGCTGAAGGAGAACAGTCGCATGCGACACGCCAGTGAGTGCTAAAAATTAACACAACCACACCACGCCTGCCTGCCTCGCCTCGCCCGGTCCGGCCGACAGCGGCGGCGGCAGCGCGCGCGCGTGACACGCCCTTGTCCATTTCTTGACTTCTCAAGTTAGGTGAAATAAATCCCACCATATAAGTAAAGCCAAAAGACACTTGGACTTCCAATGTGGTACTATTGGTATTCTCCATCATTACACACCATAGAGTTTATTCAATTAATGGGTCAAGCGCATAAAAGATCCAACATTTCCCAAACCATGAGACGGACATCTATTTCACATTTGTTGCTTGCGTCCATAATAAGAGATGTTTCTTGCGTCTAGAACAAGAGAACAAACATGTAGCCTACTGAGGCGATGGTGGCGGCGCGGGGTTCAGGTCTCTACCGGGATCCATCCGCCCAGTCCATCGCTCCCTATTCATGGTCTGACAAACGGTGGAAGCCAGAGCCCCATGGTGGAGAGAGGTCATGGGAGGTGCGAGTGCGTGCTATTCCCCTGCTTCAGTCTCACTTCGATCAACAGGAACAAGCGATTCTACGAGAAGGGGGAGGGGTTATGAAACTTGATGGTGTCCTGCCTCCGATAGAAGGATAGCTCCATGAGCCACCGTGTGTCGGGCGCGTCCAGCGGCATGAGCAAGTTAGTCGTGAGCGCAAACTCGGCGCCGGCACGCTGGAGAAGAGCCCTGTCGTCGTTGGCCATCTTGAGCAGGTTAGAGTGGCAGGACAACAGACCCACCTGCCAGCGCCAGTGCAAGGTGTCCATGGCCCCGAAGCCGTGGATGATGAGGGAGCCATGTGTTAGCAGAGGCAGGGGAGAGAGAGATTTCGTGGAGCAGAAGAAGAAGGATAGCGGGGAAGCAGGTAGTGGTATTGTGATATCTGATAAATCCTGACGATAGTGTCCTGCTTATTACATATATATATATACTAGGTAGGTGCCCGTGCGATGCCACGGAACACAAATTGCGAGCCTTCAATGGACTTAGAGCCCTAGCGACGGGCGGCGTGAATATAGTGGTGAGTGCCCGTGCGCTGCGACGGAAGTAAAAAAAACTTGTATGAAATATATAAACGGAACGACAAATATCACTATGATATGTAAAATCTATGTGGTGATTTCTCTCACTGACTGTAAGATTATTGTATACATGACTGGAGATATTTAGTCTTCAAACTGTCCAGAACAACCGCCTGGTGGTTCCATGTCCCTGAACCAGCACACTGCACAGACTGTGGAATCATGACCCCCTCTTTTTCTGGTGCTACTAAGCCGTTATTTGTCAAACTGAAGACTGAATTCCAATAATACCTGCAAATTATTCACAGCCAAATGTATTTGTAAGTGTCATTGATCATACGACTTAGAAAATAATTAAATATTTTGATAGATCACTGGTGAGCATCTAAATGAAATCTGACCTTTTTTATAAATGTTAGTACCCTGATCAAATGAATAGCACATCATGGTTCCCCACCCACACAATATAATGATGTTATTACAAACTATCAATCAGGCAGATAGTACCTCCTTTTTTCTTCTTTGTTCAGCGAATCTGTTATTTTTTCGCGCAGTCGAACTGCATGCGGGATTAGCTTTAGGATTTCAGGAGTAGTACTATATGCAGAGCAGAAAAGGGCATTGAAAGCTGGTCGACGACACAATATTACTGGTGTTGCTGCTTCCCTCTCATCTAGTGTCTAGTCTAGTTCTGCCTGCTGCCTGCTAAGAGCAAACACAACATGCATGTACAGCAGCACCAACATCACCATGCTTGCTATTGGCTATCGCTAGCTATAGATGGAGTGTGTGCACTCTATAGCTTTGTTGCAATATTGCAAGCAAGGACCACGCTATGCTACTGGCGTCTAGTGTGTTGTTGGCTTCATTCTTTCATGCTCTCACTCTCCCTCTCCCTCCAATGATAATGATGGTCCGACCTAGCTCCGTCTCTGATTGTTCCAAAATCGACATCTATCCTGGCAGTCTCATGCATCTCTGATCATCCATACATATATGGAGCCAGCCAACCTGTAGAGCCAGTACTACTACTACAGCACATGAATAATACTGAAGGTCGTGCACCATTTCATCATATATGATTGATTGTATTAACTAAGGAGATGTATGTATTGCTCTTTGACTGGTAGCTAGGTGGTGCTAGTACTATATTCCCAGTACCCAGTCAGGACTCAGGAGCATGGATGTCTTTTGCGCTGTTATTGAGTTGCTTCCATCAGTCGGTCAAACAGATATAATGCATTGCAATTGGTATTTTTTTAGGTGCGTAGCTTGTTCTTCTCTTCTTCAGGGCTCAACCTCTGAGGGTAGGGCAGAGAAAGGAAAGGATCAATTAATGAAGTGAAAAGGCTCTAGACTCCAGCTCCAGTTTAACACAAGACAAAAAATCAATCAAGGGAAATTAGAGAGAACAAGATCTTTACTTTTTTTTCTCCCCTCTCGAAAAATTAGATCTTTTCTTTAGCAGTCGCCAGTCGATTAAGCAAGAGGGACCAATGCAATCATCTCTATAGGAGTCACCTGCTCATCGCTCACCAATTCACCATGCCTTTCCATTCAATTAGTTCCTCTACAGAAGCAATTTACAGCAGCGCGCAACAAATAAATGGGAAACAATTAGCTACAATATTCAAGGAAGAGTGAGCTACAGAAATTAAAGAAGAGAAGACCATCTGTCCATGGATGGATGGATGCATCATATGTAGGTCGGTCCGAGGAACGAACTCATATGCAGTGAGCGAGCGAGCTCCACATAGCAGAGAAGGGAAGGGACGTGAGGGACAAATTGGAGAGGAGACGCGTGTATCAGCAAGGAGGGGCCGGGGGCAGTTGCTTGCTCTCCGATGGCAGTGGAGTCAAACGAGCGACGCCGACCCCGCCGAAGACGAAGAGGAAGAGATAGACAAATGACCTTGCGCCCGCTGCCCGACGCCGAACGATGTCGAGGCAGATGCGAGGAGCGCAAGGGATCGCATCGCCGATGCCGCCATGAGCCCGACGCCGAGCGATGCCGAGGCAGACGTGAGGAGCGCGAGGGATTGCGCTGTCGATGCCGCCATGAGGGGAGGAAAACGCGCAAGGCCATGCCTGAATTTGGTGTTCAGGACGGGGGGTGGGTGCATGAAGCGCACTGTTTTGTAGTAGTAGTGGCGACGCGGAGAGAGAGAGGACCCGCCAGTACCGCCAGTCCCGCCATGACTGCAGTGGCCACCATGGGATGCAGCTGGCGCGCGTTGTGTTTGTCTTCTTTGTCCGTCGAGGTATTGGACTGGACATGAGATGGGAGCCGAGGCGGAGCTCGACAGGATCAGGGGCCCGTGGAGCCTCGAGGAGGGCGACGCGCTGTTGTGGCTCGTGGGGCGGCGATGGAGGGGCGCCGATGGAATGGGAGATGCGGAGTGCGGATGGGGGCGCAGCGCGTGGATGGGGGATGGCAGGTCGCAGATGGGGAGCGTGGAGTTGTCCTGGAATGTCGTCTCGTCCGTCGAGGGTAGGTAGAGCGGGGGCGGCTGCGCGCATGGCGGCGGGTGCGGGAGCGGGAGCACATGGCTGGGGGCGGCTGCGCGCATGGCGACGGGTGCGGGAGCGAGAGCGAGGCAATCGGACGGTTGGGATGGAGGCGGGGTTAATCCGGCAATCGGACGGTCGAGATGGAGGCGGGGGCATGGTTGTGCCTAGTCTACATTATTGTCTTAAGGATTAGTAGAGATTTCTCACTACTGCCTCAGCCATTCCGGCCCACACACACGCACATTGGGCTTGCGAACTCGACTTGCCACTCGCGGCCCATTCACAGAAGGTGTCTTTCCAGCAGCGCCTTCATCAGCCACCGGCGTCGCGTCTTCTTCAGCTACCCCTTCCACTGGAGAGTCCGTGGGTGGAGTCCTGACATTCCCCCCTTGTAAAGAACCTGCTTGTCCCCAAGCAGGCGCGCGAGGAAAGGCTTGCCGCAGAGCAGTAGTGTCGGGGACCATAATTAGGGGTACCCTCAAGACGCCTAATTCTCAGCTGGTAACCCCCATCAGCATAAAGCTGCAGAGGCCTGATGGGTTTGATTAAGTCAGGGATCAGTCCATACGAGCGACTCTATCACGCCACGCCCGAGCCTAGCCTCGGGCAAGGGCAGCCGACCCTGAGATGTTTCCGTCTCGCCCGAGGCCTCCTCTTTCACGGCAGACGCATCTCCGGCTCGCCCGAGGCCTTGCCTTCGATAAGAAGTAACCCTGACTAAATCACCGCGCCGACCGACCAAGTCACTGGGGCCTTTAACGCAAAGAGTAAGACTGACGGGCAGCCAGGCTTGGCCAAAAGCGCCAGAGGAAACTCCGCTCCGCCCAACCCAGGGCTCGGACTCGGGCTAAGGCCCCGGAAGACGGCGAACTCCGCTCCGCCCGACCCAGGGCTCGGACTCGGGCTAAGGCCCCGGAAGACGGCGAACTCCGCTCCGCCCGACCCAGGGCTCGGACTCGGGCTAAGGCCCCGGAAGACGGCGAACTCCGCTCCGCCCGACCCAGGGCTCGGACTCGGGCTAAGACCCCGGAAGACGGCGAACTCCGCTTCGCCCGACCCAGGGCTCGGACTCCACCCCGACCTCTGTCGAACGACCTCCGCCTCGCCCGACCCGGGAGCTCAGGTTCGGCCTCGGCCATGCAGGACAGACTCGACCTCGGCCTCGGAGGAGCCTCCACGTCGCCCGACCTAGGGCACAAGTCCGCCACGTCGACAGGAAGCGCCATCATCACCCTACCCCGAGCCGACTCGGGCCGCAGGGAACAGGACCGACGTCCCATCTGGCTAGCCCCGCCAGATAGGCAATGATGGCGCCCCACTGGACCCATGACGACGGCGGCTCTCAGCTCTCTTACGAAAGCAGGGGGACGTCAGCAAGGGCCCAACCACTCCGACAGCTGTCCCTCCGTCAAGCTCCATTGCTTCTCCAACAGCCACGACGCCACACTAGCTGGGTGCCAAGATCTCTCCGGCTGCCACCTTGGCATGTACTTAGGGCACTAGCTCTCCCCCGCTAGACACGTAGCACCTTGCTACACCCCCATTTGTACACCTGGATCCTCTCCTTACGCCTATAAAAGGAAGGACCAGGGCCTTCTTAGAGAAGGTTGGCCTCGCGGGAACGAAGGGCAGGGGCAGGCGCTCTCTCGGGGCCGCTCGCTCCCCTCACCCGCGCGGACGCTTGTAACCCCCTACTGCAAGCGCACCCGACCTGGGCGCGGGACGAACACGAAGGCCGCGGGAATCTCCGACTCCCTCACGACCCGGCTCCGGCCACCTCGCTCTCGCTCTCTCTCCCCCCTTCGCGCTCGCCCACGCGCTCGACCCATCTGGGCTGGGGCACGCGGCACACTCACTCGTCGGCTCGGGGACCCCTCGGTCTCGGAACGCCGACAGTTGGCGCGCCAGGTAGGGGGCCTGCTGCGTGTTGACGAGTAGTTTCCCGTCAAGCTCCAGATGGGCAGTCTCCAACGACCTCTTCAACCCGGGACGGTGCTCCGTTTCGGGAGTCTCGAGTTCATGTCTTTCGACGGCAGCTACGACATGATACTCCTTCCACCGCCGCGCGACAGCGACAATAGTGGCGGACAGCCCGCCCGCCGGCGGCGGAATCGACGACGCCTTTCCCGCGTGGGGGAAGGACAACTTTCGAGCTCACCCCATCCTCTCCCGGAGGAGGAGGCGGGGCAACCAAGGCCCAGCGGGAGGCTGCGCTCAGTCGACTGTCGAGCAAATCGACATCCCCAGCGCCCCAACGGAGGACGCGTCGGGCATCACCCACGCGTTTGAGGCGAAGGCGAGCGTCGTCCCCCCGCGACACGCCGATCCCGAGCAAGTGGACGACGCCAGCACGCTCACGGAGGGCCTGCAGGACGTCGCCCTCGCACCCAGGACAACGGCGCAATCAGCCCCCGATGTGACTTCGTCGCTCCTCGTCGACCGAAAGGTACGGGCTGATTCCCATCCTTCGTCATTTCGACTCGGCCTCAACCCGCCTGGCGGCCTCGCTTTGGCGGGCGCTCACGTTGAGGCGAGTGCAACCTCTCTGGGGTTTCGTGTGCGGTCGCCTTGGGACCGATTGACGGGTGTCTCGACCTACGGACCCTCTGGGTCCGAGGAAGATGACGACCCCAGCATCTGCTGGGATTTCTCTGGATCTGGCAACCCCAGTGCCGTGCGGGACCTCATGACCGCATGCAACTATTGCCTCTCCGACTGTTCCGACGGCAGCCGCAGCCTTGACGACAAGGACTGCGGCCCGAGCCGTGAATGTTTCCATGTCGAGCTAGGGGATCCCTCCGGAGGTAGCTGTCTCGGCATGCCGGAGGATGGTGATCCCCCTAGGCCAGCGCCTCGCGCCGACATCCCGCGGGAGCTAGCTGTGGTCCCCGTTCCGGCGGGGGGTCACGACCCACAGCTCGAGCAAGTCCGCGGGGCGCAGGCCGGGCTCGATGAGGGAGCAGGAGCGCTCGAGGCAATCCGCCGGAACGTCAGGCAGGTATGGGCGGGCCAGCCCCTGGCCGGAGAAATACGTCACCTGCCCCAAGGTCTCCAGCACCGCATCGCCAACGATGCCAGGGACAGACCGCCACCCGCATCCGGCGGAACCGGTCAGGACCTGGCCGCCGCAGCGATGCTCCTCCGCGCGATGCCGGAGTCATCAACCACCGAGGGTCGGCGAATCCAGGGAGAGCTCAAGCATCTCCTGGAAGGCGCTGCGGCCCGGCGGGCCGAAAGCTCTGCCTCCCGAAGGCAGGGGTACCCCTCGGAACCTCGCGCCGCGACTTCCCGACTCACGCGGGAAGCCTCGGTCTTCACCGGGCGCACGCGCAACGCCGCGCCTGCGGCCCCGGGCCACCTCGGTGACGAGCACCCTCATCGCGACCGTCAGGCCCGCCTCGACGAAAGGGTGCGCCGAGGTTATCACCCCAGGCGTGGGGGACGCTACGACAGCGGGGAGGATCGGAGTCCCTCGCCCGAACCACCCGGTCCGCAGGTCTTCAGCCGGGCCATTCGGCGGGCGCCGTTTCCGCCCCGATTCCGACCCCCGACTACTATCACAAAGTACTCGGGGGAAACAAGACCGGAATTGTGGCTTGCGGATTACCGCCTGGCCTGTCAACTGGGTGGGACGGACGATGACAACCTCATCATCCGCAACCTCCCCCTGTTCCTCTCCGACACCGCTCGCGCTTGGTTGGAGCACCTGCCTCCGGGGCAGATTTCCAACTGGGAGGATCTGGTCCAGGCTTTCGCCGGCAACTTCCAGGGCACGTACGTGCGCCCCGGGAATTCCTGGGACCTCCGAAGCTGCCGGCAACAGCCGGGAGAGTCCCTTCGGGACTACATCCGGCGATTCTCGAAGCAGCGCACCGAGCTGCCCAACATCACCGACTCCGATGTCATCGGCGCGTTCCTTGCCGGCACCACCTGCCGTGACCTGGTGAGCAAGTTGGGTCGCAAGACCCCCACCAGGGCAAGCGAGCTGATGGACATCGCCACCAAGTTCGCCTCTGGTCAGGAGGCGGTCGAGGCCATCTTCCGAAAGGACAAGCAGCCCCAGGGCCGCCCGTCGGAAGATGCTCCCGAGGCGTCTACTCCGCTCGGCGCCAAGAAGAAAGGCAGGAGGAAGTCGCAAGTGAAATGCGACGCCGCCAGCACGGACCTTGTCGCTGCCGCCGAGTACAAGAACCCTCGGAAGCCCCCCGGAGGCGCCAACCTCTTCGACAAGGAACTCAAGGAGACGTGCCCCTACCATCAGGGGCCCGTCAAGCACACCCTCGAGGAGTGCGTCATGCTTCGGCGCCACTTCCACCGGGCCGGGCCACCCGCAGAGGGTGACAGGGCCCGCGACGACGGCAAAAAGGAAGATCACCAAGCAGGAGAGTTCCCCGAGGTCCGCGACTGCTTCATGATCTACGGAGGGCATGCGGCGAATGCCTCGGCTCGGCATCGCAAGCGGGAGCGTCGGGAGGTCTGCTCGGTGAAGGTGGCGGCGCCAGTCTACCTAGACTGGTCCGATAAGCCCATCACCTTCGACCAGGATGACCACCCCGACCACGTGCCGAGCCCAGGGAAGTACCCGCTCGTCGTCGATCCCGTCATCGGCGACGTCAGGCTCACCAAGGTCCTGATGGATGGGGGCAGCTGCCTCAACATCATCTACGCTGAGACCCTCAGGCTCCTGCGCGTCGATCTGTCATCCGTCCGAGCAGGCGCTGCGCCCTTCCACGGGATCATTCCCGGGAAGCGCGTCCAGCCCCTCGGACAGCTCGACCTTCCTGTCTGCTTCGGAACACCCTCCAACTTCCGAAGGGAGACTTTGACGTTCGAGGTGGTCGGGTTCCGAGGGACCTACCACGCAGTGTTGGGAAGGTCATGCTACGCGAAGTTCATGGCCGTCCCCAACTACACCTACCTGAAGCTCAAGATGCCGGGCCCCAACGGGGTCATCACCGTCGGCCCCACGTACAAACACGCATTCGAATGCGATGTGGAGTGCGTGGAGTACGCCGAGGCCCTCGCCGAGTCCGAGGCCCTCATTGCCGACCTGGAAAGCCTCTCCCGAGAGGTGCCGGACGTGAAGCGACATGCCGGCAACTTCGAGCCAGCGGAGACGGTTAAGGCCGTCCCTCTCGACCCCAGCAGCGATACCTCCAAGCAGATCCGGATCAGTTCCGGGCTCGACCCCAAATAGGAAGCAGTACTCGTCGACTTTCCCCGCGCAAACGCCGACATTTTTGCGTGGGGTCCCTCGGACATGCCTGGCATACCGAGGGATGTCACTGAGCACTCGCCGGATATTCGGGCAGGAGCCCGACTCGTCAAACGGCCTCTGCACGGACGACGCTCGGGGGCTACGCCCTTCCCCCACTCACACACGAGAATCAGTCATCAAGGAAGGGTCGGCCTCGCCCCGGCGGAGCCCGACCCTCCCTCGGGGGCTAAAAAGGGGGAACCCCTCTCGTCGAGTTTGGATGCGCCTCTCCGCGTCAAAAAATTCTTTTTTCGATCAAGAAGGGGTTTTTTTGCGTTCTCCCGGATACGTCAGAAGCAGGGTCCCGAGGAGCGAACTTGGGTACAAATGAGTGGCGAGACCGACTGAGCCGAGGAACACCTATGCCTCCGGGCTAGGGACACCTCACTCATCGTCTGCCACGAAAAAGGACCCAGCTCGGGAAATCACCCTGTTGTTGACAAGTCGGGCCAGGCGCGCAAATTGAAACAGAAAAGAGTATGACTTCACGCAAGAGAAATAAAGTGTCCAGGCCTCGGTGGCCGCGGCAAATCGCACATCCAACAGAAATTGTCCCAACAAAAGTCAGGCGTCGCCTTGGGAAGGCGCCGCGCCCTCAGCTCCACTCCCGCCGTCGGTAAGGTCCACCTCCGCTTCCGGCGGCGGCACAGGAGGAAGAATCTCCGCCTCGAAGATGGTCGCCAGCGCCGCGCTCGGACCCGCAGCGACCGCGTCGAGCCGCTGAACTTCCGCCAGGGCGGCCTCGTCTTCGTCAGGAAGGCAATACCCCTCACTGACCAGCTCCAGGTCCACGACGTAGTGGGAAGCGAGCACGGCGAAGGCCCGCCTGACGCCGTGGTGTAGCGCCCCGCGGACTTTACCGCGCGCGTAACCACCTAGGGCTTGAAGACGGCTTTGGGGGGAGCTTCCTGAAGGGACGTCGCCGGGACCAAGGGTCCGATAGACATCCGAGACAGCCTCGGACATGGCCGCGAGATCGGCCTCCCTCTGCTCAGCAGCCCCAGCGAGCGCCTCGGCGAGCGCTTTGGCAGACTCGTCGAGGGCAGACTCGAGCTCTGCGAACATCCAGAAGAAAGACCTCAAATACAAGCGGAAGAAACGGACAAGAACGGGAACCGAGGACGGTCGAGGCATACCTCCGGCTCGGACGCGCTGCTCCGAGGCCGCGACTTGGGCTGCGGCCAGATCGGCCGCGAGGGTCTTGGCCCGGCTTTCGGCCTCGGCAGCCTGGCCCCGCGATTGGTCCCGCTCCTCGGCAACCTGGACGAGCTCCGACCGCTGCCTTAGCGCCTCTGTGCGCGCCGCCGCCGCCTCGGCCCTCAGGTCAGCACAGAGCAACTGGAGGTCCGCTATCTTGGCGTCCTGCTGAGAAAGGCGCAAGTTAGCCCCGGCGAGCGAAGTCCTCAGGGACCGCAGCGAGCCCCAGACGTCGACCTCGCGGCGGATGAACGACGACTTGGCGGCGCTCCGGTCCGTCAGATCCTGGAAAGGAAGACAAGGCATCACGGCGAACGCCTCGCTCGCAGAAGGGAGAAGGTATGCCTGAAACCGTTACCTGGAGGATTTTGGGGACGTCCCCGCAGAGAACCTCCAGCGACGATCGGAGCGACCCCACCGCTGCTTCCGCACGATTGCGGAGCTCGTCCCAGGACCGGTCCTCCTGTTCGTCGTCAAGAACGAAGATAGGGTCCGGAGCCTCGCGGGTCCGGAATCGGAGCAACTGGCCCCGGGCCTCGGGGCTCCGCCGCACAGCGACAAGGCTGCTGCCCGCCTGGATGAACTGCGCGTCCATGCCCACCTCTTCTGAAGCCCCGGGCGCCGACGCTGCGGCCGTCTCGACGCCGGCAGCAACCATATGCTCTCCGACTGGGGCGATGCCAACTGCGGTGGCGGCAGGCGCCGGCATGGCCGACACGGCAGGCGGGTTCGGGACCGCGTCGGCGCCGGCCGCCTCCCCGATCACGATGGCCGCCTCGGCAGAGGAGCCCACCTCGGGGACCTGCTCCCCCGGGACACGCGACGCCTGAGCCCCATGCGGCGGGGCGCCCTGAGAAAGGGTCGGCTGAGCGGCGGGGCCCGAGATGGCGCCAGCCGCCTGGACCGACGCCGTCTTAAGGGCCTTCCGGGGCGCCAGGTCGGTAGGGCCATGGCTCCGCTTGCTGGAAAAAAGAAGGAAGGGAAAATCACGGCCAAGACGTATGAATGAAGCGCCGGAACGGAGACATTCCAAGGTACTTACCCGCTCCGGGCCATGATCCACTGTGCCTGGGGGGAGGTCTCTTGGCTCCCGCTCCCTGGAACCACCGCCGAGGTCCGCCTCGCCGACAGCCCTGGCACCGCCCTCGCCTTGGGCGCTCCTGACGCCCGGGAGGCGGACTGCCCAGGCGCCGCCATGGCAACCTGAGGACCGCTCCCCCGCGCTGCCGGCGCGGGGGACGGCTCTCGAGGGACGAACCCCTCGGCCCGGCTCCCTGGAGTCGCGTCAGCCCCTCCAGCCGAGGGGTCAAGTACCCTCTCGGGTTGCCCCCGCCCCTCAGGACGGGGGTCCGGCGTCTCGGCCCCAGGAACCGACGACATCGGCCCGCTCGGGGGCTGACTCGACAGCTCCCGGCCACACCCCAAGCTGGGGCTGAGGCCGAGACGGGCGGCCATGTCATCCTCCTCCTCTTCATCGTCATCGTCGTCGTCGTCGGATGTCTCCGGCGACAGCTCCCTGGGGAGTCCTTCCCTCTCCTGCTGACGACGGCGTTTCTCCAGGGCGTCCCGAGCCCGCCTCCGCCTGCGGGCCCGGGCCTTCTCCGCGTCCTTTTTCTTTTTCTCCTCCTCCGCGGCGACCCGCCGCGCTGCCCGACCCACCGCGTCCTCCGGGACCCGCGGTAAGGAGGGTTTGTGTCGCCCCACCTCCTAAAAAGGGGGGGGAGAGGGAAAGAAACCCAATCGTGAGAACCGGGAACAACCCGGTATATGAGGAAGGAAGGAGCGAACACTCACCAGAGTGACGCACCCCTGGTCGGGGCGCATTCGAGGCTGGGAGAAGGCATGGGAGTCCGGCTTCCCCATCGCGGCCGACACCCGCCACTGGAGGGCGTCATGGGGAAGAGGATCAGGGGACATCCGTGACCCCTCCCAGTCGGCCTCCAGGGTCATCTCCCAAAGCGACAGCCGCCGTTCGGCCAGAGGGAGCACCCTCCGACGGTGGATGGCAGCAACCACACCCGTGGCGGTGAGTCCTCCCTCCCGCAACGCCTTCAGGGCCTGAAGAAGAGGTTCGAGGTTCTTCTGCCTCTCGTGTGGAGTCCCGTGGCGCCAGGCGTCGGGAGCGGCGGTGACAACCCGCTGAGAGAACGGCGGGAGCAACTCTCCGTCGTTCCGGAGGTAGAACCACCGGCGCTGCCAGCCCTTGTTTGAGGACGCGAGGACGGCAGGGATATACTGCAACGACCGCGACTGCCTCAACAAAAGGGTGCAGCCGCCGGCCCGCACCGCTGCACGGACCTTCCTCTCCCCCGTCGGCGAGGCAAAAAGCTCGGCGAAGAAGAGATGGGTCCACAAATCCCAGTGGGGGGCGATCCCCAAATACCCCTCGCACACCGCCACGAAGATAGCGGCCTGCGCGATGGAGTTGGGGGTGAGGTTGTGCAACTCCACCCCGTAATGGAACAGGATGGCCCGCATAAAGCGGCTCGTCGGCACACCAAATCCCCGCTCGTGGAAGGAGATGAAGCTCACAACGTACCCCGGCGGAGGGGATGGAGTGACTCCACCCGCGGGAGGAATCCATTCCGGCCGCTGCTCGTCGGTGAGGGGGCGGAGCAAACCCTCGCCGACGAGGTCCTCCAGATCACCCGCCGTCACCGTGGAGAAGGGCCACGGGTCGCGCGGCGGGATGATGGTCACCCGGTCAGCCATCGCCGAAGCAGAAAGGGTGGCGGCGCGAAGGACAGGGGAGGGCGGTTTTCTTTTCCCTGGCTGGATCTCTCAGACTGCGAAAAAGCCTAAGAGGGAGACAAGAAGCGGAGTCGAGAACCGTCACCGGGCCCTCTCCGGGGTATATAAAGACCCAGGTGAAGACGGTTCCAACGCACCGCCCGAACCTGACGCGGGGTTCAAAAAACGCAAAGCAAAACAGCCGTTCCTCGAACGGCTCACGCACGCAACGGTAGCCTCGCCGGCCGCTCGCCCCGGCGCATTAACTCCGCGGCTCGACGGGCAGCGCTTCTAGCGGAAGCAGCTGGCGACGTTTCGCCTTTGCCAAAACGGCCACACCAAAAAAGGTACGCCACGTCGTTCAAATTTCGTATCCCTTTTCCCTTTTCCTTCTTTCTCTATCTCTTGCAACAGGGACCGGGAAAGGGGATACCCCCAAAGGGATCCTTCCCCGTGAAGGAACTAGGCTCCGAGCCTCCTTACTGATCAGGGGTTCGAAGGCTGGCCCCCCGAAGGGTTCAACAGCCGCCTCAGATCGCGTGGGCCCGACACCCACTACTGGTCAGAGGTTCGAAGGTCGGCCCCCCGAAAGGTTCCATGACCGCCTCAGGCTACTCGGGCTCCGCGCCCATTACTGATCAGGGGTTCGAAGGTTGGCCCCCCGAAGGGTTCACAGTCGCCTCAGACACCGAGCGAGGGATGACCAGGGGTACGTTCGATACATAACCAAGGCTCGGGCTGCGCTCCCAAGGTACCCTAGGACATTTCCGAGACCAGCGGGAACGACTCTGTAACGGAATCCCATCGGAGGGAGGCAACGAGCCCTCGGACCCCGTCGCCAGGGGACCGGGTCCGGCAGATCACCCGCAGGTACTTTTGGGCGTGCCTCCGGGCCCCTAGCCGACCCCCAACGAACGGGGCACGAACGTCCACTCGGATTACCCGATTGCAGCTCACCGGAGACACCATGTTCGGTGCCCATCGAGGGTAACATGGCGCTCTCCCCCCCTCCTCCTTGCGGAAAGGCGACGTAGGGGCGTATGTAAAAAAGCCGAGTCTGTCCCTGATCGTCCTCTCGCTCTGTGCGGAGGCTCGGGGGCTGCTCTCGCAAACCCGGCTCCGGCCGAACCGTTGACAGCGTCAACATACCAGCCCGAGAACTTGGGCCCCGACAGTGCACCTGGGCTACGGCCTGTTCGCATGAGGGAACCGCCAGACCAGCCGAAGCATTACGCAAGGCATTAAGACCTCGAAGGAGTGAAACCACTCCTCCGAGGCCTCGGGGGCTACACCCGGCGGGTGCGCTCGCGCGCACCCACCGGAACAAAGTACAACCGAGAAAGGCTGGTCCCCTTGCAAAAAAGTGCGACAAAAGCCTCCAAGCGAGTGTTAACACTCCCTTCGAGGCTCGGGGGCTACTGTCGGGGACCATAATTAGGGGTACCCTCAAGACGCCTAATTCTCAGCTGGTAACCCCCATCAACATAAAGCTGCAGAGGCCTGATGGGTTTGATTAAGTCAGGGATCAGTCCATACGAGCGACTCTATCACGCCACGCCCGAGCCTAGCCTCGGGCAAGGGCAGCCGACCCTGAGATGTTTCCGTCTCGCCCGAGGCCTCCTCTTTCACGGCAGACGCATCTCCGGCTCGCCCGAGGCCTTGCCTTCGATAAGAAGTAACCCTGACTAAATCACCGCGCCGACCGACCAAGTCACTGGGGCCTTTAACGCAAAGAGTAAGACTGACGGGCAGCCAGGCTTGGCCAAAAGCGCCAGAGGAAACTCCGCTCCGCCCAACCCAGGGCTCGGACTCGGGCTAAGGCCCCGGAAGACGGCGAACTCCGCTCCGCCCGACCCAGGGCTCGGACTCGGGCTAAGGCCCCGGAAGACGGCGAACTCCGCTCCGCCCGACCCAGGGCTCGGACTCGGGCTAAGGCCCCGGAAGACGGCGAACTCCGCTCCGCCCGACCCAGGGCTCGGACTCGGGCTAAGACCCCGGAAGACGGCGAACTCCGCTTCGCCCGACCCAGGGCTCAGACTCCACCCCGACCTCTGCCGAACGACCTCCGCCTCGCCCGACCCGGGAGCTCAGGTTCGGCCTCGGCCATGCAGGACAGACTCGACCTCGGCCTCGGAGGAGCCTCCACGTCGCCCGACCTAGGGCACAAGTCCGCCACGTCGACAGGAAGCGCCATCATCACCCTACCCCGAGCCGACTCGGGCCGCAGGGAACAGGACCGACGTCCCATCTGGCTAGCCCCGCCAGATAGGCAATGATGGCGCCCCACTGGACCCATGACGACGCCGGCTCTCAGCTCTCTTACGAAAGCAGGGGGACGTCAGCAAGGGCCCAACCACTCCGACAGCTGTCCCTCCGTCAAGCTCCATTGCTTCTCCAACAGCCATGACGCCACACTAGCTGGGTGCCAAGATCTCTCCGGCTGCCACCTTGGCATGTACTTAGGGCACTAGCTCTCCCCCGCTAGACACGTAGCACCTTGCTACACCCCCATTTGTACACCTGGATCCTCTCCTTACGCCTATAAAAGGAAGGACCAGGGCCTTCTTAGAGAAGGTTGGCCTCGCGGGAACGAAGGGCAGGGGCAGGCGCTCTCTCGGGGCCGCTCGCTCCCCTCACCCGCGCGGACGCTTGTAACCCCCTACTGCAAGCGCACCCGACCTGGGCGCGGGACGAACACGAAGGCCGCGGGAATCTCCGACTCCCTCACGACCCGGCTCCGGCCACCTCGCTCTCGCTCTCTCTCCCCCCTTCGTGCTCGCCCACACGCTCGACCCATCTGGGCTGGGGCACGCGGCACACTCACTCGTCGGCTCGGGGACCCCCCGGTCTCGGAACGCCGACAAGTAGCATCCTCCCATGTTGCCAGAGATGCCGGCAAACCAGACCACTGAACCAACACTTGAGTTTGACCATCAGATGCCAGGCGACGTCGCAACACACGCTGGGGTATCTGAAAACTGTCTAAGGAATCAGGTAACCGAGCAACAGAAGTAGCATCCGGCACCGCGTGTTTCAGCTGGGACACGTGAAAGACAGGATGAATAGTGGAGGACGCCGACAATTCCAATTTGTAGGCCACAGATCCCACTGTTGACAACACCTTGAAGGGCCCAAAGAAACGGAAGGCCAGCATCTGGTTAGCACGATGGGCGAGCGAAGACTGAACATAAGGTTGAAGCCGGACATAGACCATATCACCAATTTGAAAGGAACGCTCGGACCTCTTCTTATCAGCCTGCACCTTCATGCGAAGTTGGGCACGAGCCAAATGCTGTTTGACTAAATCCATCATGACTTTCTTCTCCTCTATCCATTCCTGCAGTGAGGGGATCGGACAGACAGCAGAAGACTCTACTCCAAAGTGACGAGGAGCGTAACTATACAAGACCTCAAAGGGAGAAAAACCCAAGGCTGAGTGCCAACTGGAATTATACCAAAACTCAGCTAAATAGAGCCAATCCACCCATTTGCTGGGGCAAGCATTCACAAAGCACCTCAAATATGTTTCCATGCACTGATTCACACGTTCAGTCTGCCCGTCTGATTGTGGATGATACGGAGAACTCATGTTGAGAGAAACCCCTGCCAATGAAAAGAGTGTCTTCCACAACTGACTGGTGAAAATACGATCCCTGTCAGATATAATTGTCATAGGCAAACCATGCAACTTGTAAATGTTCTGCATGAAGACATGAGCAACTGAAGCTGCTGTGAATGGATGTCGTAAGGGAATAAAGTGGCTAAACTTGGAAAATTTATCCACCACCACTAAGACACAATTCTTGCCATGAGACAGAGGAAGGCCTTCCACAAAATCAAGGCTCACTGTTCGCCAGGCGCCGTCGGGTATAGCCAAAGGCTGGAGCAGTCCTGGGTACCTGCTCCTGTCGGGCTTGGCCTGTAAACAAATAGAGCATGCCGAAACAAAGTCTTATACACTCTTCTTGAGACCTGACCAGGCAAATAGCTGCTTGATGAGCCTGTAAGTGACTGGAATACCAGAATGACCACCGAGAGAACTATGCATAGCAACCAAAATGGAACGCTGAAGAGAATCATTCCAGCCAACCCAGAGCCAACCTTTAAAGCGAAGCAGACCATCAGAAAGGGAAAAATTGGGAACAGCAGTGTTGTCAACAGCCAGCTTGGTGAGAATGTCTTTGGATTCTGGATCACTCAAATATCCATCCTGTAACGCCTGACACCATTGTGGAGTGGATACTGAAACAGCATACAAGGAAACCGGTGGGTGAGCTCTTCTGGACAACGCATCGGCTACACCATTTTCAGGACCCTGCTTGTACACAATACGGTATTGCAAACCCATCAGCTTTGTGAAGACTTTTTGTTGCCAGGGAGTGTTCAAACGTTGTTCATTGAGATGCACCAGACTTTTTTGATCAGTGAAGATAGTAAATTCTCCTTGCAACAGATAGGATCTCCACTGTTCCACGGCTACCAAAATAGCCAAATATTCTTTTTCATATGTTGAGAGACCCTGTGTCTTGATTCCCAAAGGTTTACTAATAAATGCCAATGGGTGACCGTCCTGAAGTAACACAGCTCCTACGCCTGTCTGGCAAGCGTCTGTTTCAATACAGAAGGGCTTAGAAAAATCAGGCAAGCTTAACACTGGAGCTGAACTAAGCAGCTGTTTGAGTGTTGAAAATGCCAGCTCATGATCAGACGTCCATACATATAATGTCCCTTTTTTGAGTAAGCCAGTCAAGGGCTTGGCAAGGACTGCAAAATGGCGCACAAATCTCCTATAGTAACCAGCAAGACCAAGGAAACTCCTTAATTCCTTAACATTAGTTGGACTCGGCTAGTGCAGAATGGCGTCAACCTTGGAAGGGTCAGTGGCCACCCCTTCTTCACTAATGACATGCCCCAAGTAAGATATAGATCGAGCAGCAAAGGTGCATTTGGAACGTTTGACAAACCATGAGTCTTTTTTTAATAGAGCAAATACTTGTTCCAAATGAGTCAGGTGCTCCTCGAATGTGGAACTGAACACCAAAATGTCATCAAAGAAGACAATAACACATTTGCGTAAGAGAGGACGCAATGTGGTGTTCATAGCACCCTGAAATGTAGCAGGAGCTCCAGATAATCCAAAAGCCATTACTAGGAATTCAAACTGTCCATGATGAGTCTGGAATGTTGTTTTATATTCCTCACCAGCTTTCAATCGCACCTGATGATATCCTGACAACAATTCCAACGTGGAAAACCAACTGGCACCAGCTAATTCATCAATGAGCTGCTCAAAAATAGGTATAGGAAACCTGGTTTTGACTGTCAAGGCATTTAAGTACTGATAATCCACGCAAAAACGAAATGACCCATCCTTTTTGCGAACCAACAGCACTGGGGAGGAAAATGAAGATGAACTGGGTTGTATTATACCCTTCTTTAACATGTCGCCCACTTGAGCCTCAATCTCATCTTTTAGAGCAGGAGGAGAACGATAGGGACGAACACACACAGGTCGGGCTCCAGCGACCAAGGGAATAGAGTGATCACACTGCCGGACAGGAGGTAATGAATCTGGCACAGTGAACAATTGTGAGTAGGTGTCGAGCAGGGTGGCTACTACCGGATGCACCACCGTATCCTGGGACTGTTTAACCACTGCAACATGAAGGAACAAATCATCAGGCATACCCTGTCTGCATCCTTGCAAAAGCACCGGAGTCCCATGAAACTGAATGAGCAGCCATTTAGCTTTCCAATCCACTCTCATCGGGCTAAATTGCTCCAGCCAGTCCATTCCAAGAATTAAATCATAAGAAGGCAGAGACAACACCTTGAGGTCTTGAATGAAAGTGCACTGTTGAATTGTCCATTCAGCTTGAGGTAAGACAGCCATACACTGTAACACATTACCATCAGCAACCTTAACCTGAACATTGGTAGGCACCAACTGAAGAGAACCTATTTTGTCCACCATGTGCTGGCTCAGAAATGAGTGAGTACTGCTAGAATCTACCAAAATATGGAGAGGATACTGATGCATTGTCCCCATAAATTGTAAGGCTCTCTTAGCTGACTGTCCCGACAAAGGTGCAGGTGAAAGAGCCAAAAATATTTGTTCATTACCCAACACGTCCACTGCAATTTCTTGGTCATCTGAATCTGCCACCTGAAATAATTCAAGGACTTCTTGCATGGCATGAAGTTGAACTGATGTAGCGCAGGTATGACCCTTAGACCACTTCTCAGCACAGCGGTCACACAGCCCTTTAGCACGCCTATACGCTCTGAGAGCCTTGAACTTGTCATCAGTGGAGGGAACATGTGTGTTGGATGGTTTGCTCAGTCCTTGCGGCTCTTGGCTTGTCATGCCTGAATGAGACGAAACAGCCATAGAAGGGCCTCGGTATCCCGGTTTGGACCAGAAACCAGGATCACGCTTCTGGAACTCACGACGATGCCCCGGATCCGTCACTTCCTCCTGCAAAAGAGCCAAACAACAAGCAGTATCCAGGTCGCCAGGTCTTTGCAGAAGAACAACAGCACGTAGATCAGGCCTTAGCCCTTCGACAATACGTGTAGTGAAGTACAGTGGGTCAGCTGTGTTTTGATATGCTGATAATTGGTCCACCAGAGTAGAAAAATTCTCAATATACTCTGAAACTAAACCAGTTTGCCTAATACGAAACAACTGACGCAATAGTGACTGGTGTTGATCACGGCCGTAACGACCATGAAGAAGGGTGCAAAACAGCGGCCAACTTATATGATGATACTGACGTTCTAAGGACTGAAACCAGCAAGCAATGGACGGTGTCAAATGCATAGTAGCGATTTTCACCCATGCCTCAGGTTCAACAGAATACATGTCGAAATAAGTTTCACAGCGTTTAATCCAAAGGCGCGGATTGTCGCCATCAAACATGTGAAAAGGCAACTGAGGCATTCTGCTTGCCGCACGCGGACCAGCTTCTAGAAAACACTGACGAGCTAAGCATTCATCATATAAGGAACCATGGAAAAGCGGTGGGGAGGAAGGGGAAGGTCCCGTACCCTTGACCAGGCTAGGGAGGAGGATCGGTTCTGATCCAAAACCCTGATCCCGGTGGAAGTGATCGTCGCGGTGGCCGATCGGGCCGATTGGTTTGTTGAAGCCCGAATTGCTGCTCGTGTCCGGCTTAGACAGGATCCCGGGTTGCAGCGGCGCCTGCTCGAGGACGGATCGGTCGACTTGTTTGCCGAGCTTGCGCAATTCTAGCTTCAAATCGTCCATGGCGGCGTCGACCTTGGGCCGCCACTGGTCGAAATTGGCTGTCGCCGACTCCAGAGCGCCCAAGCGTCCTTCCTTGCGACGATCGGCCTCCGTGAACTAACTTTCAAGCGCAGCAAACTTCTTCGTCATCTCATCAAGGATCAACTTCGTGTTGGCATCCATGGTTTGGCGACGTTGCTGCGATCGAGTGTTGTAATGGGGAACAACAGACTGTGCCAGAATTACGACTCCAGGGATCGATGAATCTGATACCAGAATGTTAGCAGAGGCAAGGGAGAGAGAGATTTCGTGGAGCAGAAGAAGAAGAAGAAGGATAGCGGGGAAGCAGGTAGTGGTATTGTGATATCTGATAAATTCTGACGATAGTGTTCTGCTTATTACATATATATTTCTCACTACTGCCTCAGCCATTCCGGCCCACACACACGCACATTGGGCTTGCGAACTTGACTTGCCACTCGCGGCCCATTCATAGAAGGTGTCTTCCCAGCAGCGCCTTCATCAGCCACCGACGTCGCGTCTTCTTCAGCTACACCTTCCACTGGAGAGTCCGTGGGTGGAGTCCTGACACCATGGCTTCCCCGGTGGTGCCCAGTAGTGAGGAGGCAATCCGTACTGGTCAGGGCGACGTGGAGGTCAGCACCTGGGTGACCTCGAAGCTGAGACGCCCTACGCGGCATAGTGTGCTGGTGAAGGTGTCGGGTGGGGCGCGAAGCTCTCGAGTGCGTCGGTGTTGAGGATGGACTCAAGGGCGTCCAGGTGGCACATGAAATTGTTGATGCCGGCACCAGAGACACCGTTTGGAAACAGCACGCTCTTCCACTGCCTCATCGACAGCCGGGTGTGGCGCCATGTCGGTGTCTAGCCCTAGCCCATGCCTGCATCAGCGTCGGTGTCGTGGCTCGCCACTACGACCCTCCTCCATGCAGAGCGGAGGCCTCACCCTGTCGTTGAGGTTAGTGTCCTCGTCCTCCATGGGGGAGGGGAGCAGCTGCGGCGTTGGGATCCGATTTAGCCGCCAATGCCTCTCCCTACGCAGAAGCTATGGAAGATGACGGAAAAGCGACAGCTGGCGAGAGAGGTGAGGATGCGTCTACCGTCTTCCATCTCCCTGTGGTGAGGTGAGGCGAGAGTGCGAGACGGGACGTTGGGAGTGAGCACATGCGGGAGAGGTAGAATGAATTTGGCCGGTGGGCAGGAGAGGAGGCGGAGGATACGGGGAGGGAGAACTTGCTGCAACTGAATAGCGAGAGAGGAGGCAGAGGAAACGGGGAGAGAACAGACTGAGCGAGGAGCAGAAACAGAGGACGTGGCTATCGCGCGTGGGATGCATCGCAGGATCGGGCAGTTGAGATTGCATGATTGTGATTGTATAACGGCAGAACAGATGGTAGGGAAAATTTCTGGAGAGGAGACACTTACGCGAGGGCTGCAGTGGGGCATGGTCGTAAACGTTAAAGTTGGATTGTGGGTTAGATTTCAAAGAAGTGTAAGAGGCTTTCTGTAAAAAGATGACGTACGACGACCGTTGAAACTGTTGCTTTAATATAATAGAGAAGAAATAGAGATGAAGATATGTCTGATTAATTATTAGCTGTGTTGTGCTACGGCTACAAGCTCCAGCAAATCGCCAAACTCGCTGCCGCCATTTGTCCAACACAAAGTTTCTGGCAACATGATTTTAAGTTTAACCAAAACTATATAAAAGCTACAAATATTTATAACACTAATGAAAACTATTAAGGGCCCCTTTGGTAGGGCTTATTTTTTAGCTTCGGCTCTGGCTCATGCAAAAGTTGTGCCAAACACCTCTTTTTCAAATGGCTTCACCAGTGAAGTACTTTTCCAAAATGAACTAGAGGGCATGAGCCAAAAAAAGTGGCTCACCCGGCTTCAGCTCACGTCATTTTTGCACAATAGCCCTCCCACCAGTCCAAATTATTATTTTTTGGTCCTGCCCTCAATCCCTAGCCACGTACAGGAGAGATCGACCAGTACAGGGTCTTTCTGAAAAACAACCTATAAGCCGTTTTGCCAAATGATTTTTCAGAATGACTTTGGCTCATCTAAAGAAGTTGCTTCACCTCGTGAGTCAGAGCCAAAGCCGTTTTTGGAGAAGCCAGAGCCCTGCCAAAGGGGCCCTAAATGTGTTATATTTTTTAGTAAATCTAACTGGTGACATAAATTTTAATAAAATTATTTATTATAAATTTTATCAAAGTTAAAACAAGTTTGACTTGTAGAAATTCTATAATTATATATTCTTTGAATGCAGGTTGTGACTTTAATACGTTATTCTAAAAGGTAACTATCAATGTATAATAACTCAACCTATAAGATAGTCGAGGACGTTACGGCCTATATTTTGCAAATTTAAGCACAATAATTGGTACTAGAACGTACGAACGGATAAATTAACTATGGGTGTGTTTGGTTTGAGGAATGGAGTGATTCATCTTCTTCTTACTTCTCACATTTTTATTTAGTTTGAGGAATAGAATAAGTTGATCCATCACCACCTCATTCCTTATAAGCTAATAATTAGTATATATATGAGGAGTGGGTTGATTCCACCAAAATTGATGGAGTGAACCTATGATGCATCACCTCATGAAGCATTGGGTGACTCCACAAACCAAACATACCATATGTGTTTGGTTTTAGATTAAAGTAGGATGAGACAAGGGCAGCACTATCCACTTGAATTTTTTGGACCATAGCATTCTATGTGTTTGGTTTATGGTCAAAGTAGGATAAAGTGGGGGCGGCACCGTCTCCTTAATTTTTTGGACCACACCACCATAAAAAATTGCTCAGATGTTTACATCGTCCTCGGCTCCTCTCATGACTCTCATCCAAATATAATAGAAAATTAAATGTGACAGCTCTCTTCCATCCTTCTCGTACGTCCAACCAAACAAGATAACATGTCCACGTCTAAAGTGTTTTGATGTTTGTCACTTTCTTGTGGAGCTCGTGCTCATGGACCTTCGATTTAATTGGACAAGAGAAACACACAGTCGAATCCTGAAAGTCCGCTGCGATTGCTTTAAGTGCTGGGAACTGACGGTGGTCACTGGTTTGCGAGGTGGCTTAATTTATTTTCGGGTGGCTTTAAGTCCACTGCAGGTTTTTTAATCACGACATTTCTAATTCACGTCCTATCAGGTATAAGCAAGCTAATATTTTATTAGCGTTGGTACCAAATAGATGACTCATGGAAGATTGATGTCACAGCACATATGGTATGCAGATCCAAATTCAAACGGCTGTGCTCATGAATGGGTGCCCAGGAGGCCAGGACCTTGGTTCCCAAGAAAGGGCTTCGGCGAGGGGACCTCATGTCACCTTACTTATTCTTGCTGGTAGCTGATGTTCTGCAGGCGATGATAAAAAAAATGAGGTGGGGATCAGACACCCAATTGCAAGCTAAGGCCTATGCTCAGTTCTCCAGTATGCAACAATACCCTTATTCTCCTGCGAGGCCAACTCGAAGATACATCCCTCCTCAAAACTGTTCTTAATTAATTCAGTTTGACGACATGCCCGAACATCAATTTCTCTGTGTTGGTCCCTATGCATATGGAGGAATTAACCATCAAGCACTGTGTTGACATCTTCAGTTGCAGAAGAGACGGATTCCCTTAGAGCTACCTTGGTCTGCCCCTGTCCAACACAAAGCTCCGGTTACACATGTTCTCTCCCTGTATAGCAAAAGCTGACAAGATACGGGTGGCAGTCACCAATGAGATTGCTAAGAGAATGAACCACACTCTAACTAAGTTGGTCAATGCCATGTTCAAGACAGTGAGAGTATCTAAGGAACGGTGGGATGAGACAATTATGACAACATGTTATATCCTGAATAAAGTGTCCATAAAGAACAAAGAAACTACACTATTCAAGGAATGGGAGAAGAAGATATTAAATCTCTCTTATGTGCGAACATGGAGTTGTTTGGCCAAAGTAAATGTCTCAATCAACAAAAATCAAAAGTTTGGATCAAAAACTATTGATTGTATGTTTCTTGGGTATGCTTTTAATGATGTGAGTTATATATATTTCAGTAATAAAGTTTGGAGTACCTTGTATGAATGTTGGTACAATTATGGAGTCTAGAGATGCTACATTTTTAGTAAATTTTCCTATGAGAAATACACCTATACTTCTAGTCACGAAACATTTATACCTGAGATGCATGAATCGATATATTGAAGCCTATGTGAAAAAAAATCATAAACCGATAATATTATATTGACTCAAAAGAGTAAGAGACAAAAAAACTATAGTCTTTTCAATGAAGACTATATTATATACCTTGTGAATGACCCAAAAAACATAGATGAGGCATATTCATATCTTGATGTTGTATTATGAAAGGAAGCTATTTAGAGTAATATGAACTCAATTATGGCTAATGGAACTTGAGAGGTAGTTGAACGTCCTTATGGATGCAAATGTGTGTTCGAAAAAATCTTAGCGTTGATGGTACTTGTCGGGGAAATATCCTCGGTCCCTAGGACTCGCCAGTCAGTGAGCGCGTTAAAGAAAGTGGCCCTGATCGCCGGGGATCATTAGTCAGTCGGAAGAGGCAGATGCACCAACCCTGGAAGGATCTGCCCCCGGTCGAACCCCACAGCACCGAGCCCAAGGCTGGGGACGGCAGAGCCTGACAAGAAAGGACGGGCGTGTCGGAAGGGAACCACTTGAGTTATATGGATGAAATATTAATCTTTGGTAATAATGTTAATTGAAGGATTACGGGGAGGCTACGCTAGCGCAAAACAAAATTTTCAACCCCATAAAACCAAGAACTACTGCGGTTATAGGTCATGGAATTACCACTAGACTAGACGCGCAGAGCAGCGGAAGACGTCTCGATGTAGACGAACACGTCGAGCAGTGCCGTGCAGTCGTCGGCGTCCTTCACGTCCTCGCACGGTTCGTCCTAGTGCTCCAGATGCAGCACCTCCGAGGTATCCACACGTACAGGGAGGAAGCGCCGCGTACCGAACTGCTAGGTTCGCGACGGCGGCTTGGCGAGGGCGAGAGGCGAGCGGCTACTCGTTTGCTGGTGGCCAAAATAGGGTTGGCCTAACCGCGCCCCCGCCCCTCATTATATAGGCGTTATGGTGGGCTTCTGACACCGAGGCCCATCAGTAACCTTAAAGCCCAGTCTAATTTCGGATCTAATCCGAGTTAGGCTTCCTTCCCCTTAAGTGTGTGACCCTATAGGTTCACGTACAAATAGACATAGCCCGAGTACTCTTACTTGGCCCAATAATTGACAGCGGTCTCTAGCAAGACATGTCAACTCCTATGCGCACGTAAAGATCATATCAGACGAACCATTGCAACATTACGTACATGTTGTTCCCTTTGTCTCACGATATTTGGTCTGGCTCTAAGCTGACCTCTCTTTCTCGATACTGTGAATTGGAATCCTTTCAATGGTTAACTCTTAACCCTAGCACGGCCATGCATTTCTTGATTCAATCACTCGAGGGGCCCAGAGATATCTCTCTCACAAAGAGAGGGACAAATTCCATCTTGACTGACCATGCCTCACAACATGCTTCCTGACAAACCCAAAACTACCTTTATAACTACCCAGTTACGGAATAGCGTTTGATAGTCCCTAAGTAAGTCAATTCACATCTTGAGAACATGCGACAATCTCAGGTCTAAGGATACAGTATTCATGTTGCAAAAAGAGAACTATATTACAATATCTCACGTTGGGTCGGTCCAGCCTCATGTCATACATGCGCCCACATTATTAGTTTAACATCTCCATGTTCATGACTTGTGAGATGTAGTCATCAACTAATACATATGCTAGTCATCGACTCTGACTAGGGACATCATTTAGAATAACCATATAAGTAAAGAATCTCACAAATAATTCACATAATTGCTAATCAATACAAGGTGCCTTCCATGGATATTCAATTAAGCAATATATATATCATGGATACAAAGAAATATACTCATCTCTATGATTATCTCTAGGGCATATTTCTAACAGTCTCCCACTTGCACTAGAGTTAATCTAGAAGATATCTAATACCCATAGATCTCATGTGTGCCTCATGCTTAGGTTGTGGAAGAGGTTTTGTCAAAGGATCAGCAACATTCAAATCCGTATGTATTTTGCATATCTTTATCTCACCCCACCTAACGAATTCCCGTATGAGGTGAAACTTCCGCAGTACGTGTTTGATTTTCTGGTGGTTCCTTGGCTCCTTAGCTTGCGCAATAGCCCCATTGTTGTCACAGTAGAGGTTCAATGGACTAGATGCATTAGGAAACACACCAAGCTCGATGAGGAACTTTCTTATCCAAACACCTTCCTTCGCAGATTCAGAAGCTGCAATGTACTTGGCTTCTGTTGTAGAATTAGTCACAGTCTCCTGTTTGGAACTCTTCCAACTAACAGCACCACCATTTATTGTGAACACAAAACCTAATTGCGATTTTAACTCGTCTGGGTCAGTTTGGAAGCTAGCATCGGTGTAACCAGTTACAACGAGCTCCTCCTTACCCACATATACCAGGAACATATCTTTAGTCCTTCTTAAGTACTTAAGAATGCCTTTTACCGCTGTCTAGTGACCCTCACCTGGATCAGCCTGGTACCTACTCGTAGCACTTATAGCATATGAAACATCTGGGCGTGTACTTATCATGGCATACATGATTGATCCAATTGCTGAGGCGTATGGTACCTTACTCATGCGCTCCCGCTCATTAGCCGTCGCAGGACATTGCATCTGGCTAAGGTGTATACCATGTGACATAGGTAAGAACCCTTTCTTGGACTGTTCCATGTTGAACCGTTTCAAAACCTTGTCAATGTACGTATCTTGACTTAATCCTATAAGCCTCTTCGACCTATCTCTATAGATCATTATGCCCAAAATATATGCTGCTTCCCCTAAGTCCTTCATAGAAAAACTCTTTTTCAATGAAGCCTTAACGGACTCCAGCATAGGAATGTCATTCCCAATCAATAATATGTCATCCACATACAAGATCAGAAATACAACAGCGCTCCCACTTTCCTTCTTGTAAACACAAGCTTCTTCTTCATTCTGATGAAAACCAAGCCCTTTGACCACTTCATCAAAACGAATGTTCCAACTCCGAGATGCTTGCTTCAACCCATAAATGGATTTCTGAAGTTTGCATATCTTTCCAGCATTGATCGGATCGACAAAACCCTCGGGTTGTATCATATACACGTCCTCATCTAGGTTTCCATTAAGGAAAGTTGTTTTGACATCCATCTGCCAAATCTCATAATCGAAATATGCGGCAATAGCTAGAATGATCCAAATAGATTTAAGCATCGCTACTGGCGAGAATGTCTCGTCATAGTCAACTCCTTGAACTTGTCGAAAACCCTTTGCAACAAGTCGAGCCTTATAGATGTGAACATTTCCATCCATGTCTTTCTTCTTCTTATAGATCCATTTGCATTCTATGGGTCTAACACCATCAGGCGGGTCAACCAAGTTCCAAACTTGATTTTCTCCCATGGAATCTATCTCGGATCTCATGGTGACTTGTCATTTCTCGGAATCTGGGTCCATCATCGCTTCTGCATATGTTGCAGGTTCGTCGTTGTCTAACAACAACACTTCCCCATTGCCCAACAATAGCACTTCTCCTCGTGCCTCGCGAAGCCTTGCTGACCTTCATGGTTGTGGTGGTGATTCTCTTGCCATAGACGTCTCAACTTGTTCTGCTACATTAGCATCACTTGTTGAATCTTGTCCCACTGGCTCATCCTGAACTTCTTCAAGATACACCTTTTGTTTATTTTTCTCTCTTTTGAGAAACTCTTTCTCTAAGAACACACTGTTCCAGGTGACAAACACTTTGCCCTCTGACCGGTGGTAAAAGTAATATCCTAAAGTTTCCTTTGGATATCCCACGAACATGCACTTGTCCGATTTTGGAGTGAGTTTATCCGACTGAAGTCGCTTGACGTAAACCTCACAACCCCAAATCTTCAGAAAAGACAAACTGGGAGTCTTCCCAGTCCACATCTCATATGGTGTCTTAACTACGGACTTAGACGGTACCCTATTTACTGTGAAAGCTGTCGTTTCTAGAGCGTATCCCCAAAACGACAAAGGTAGGTCCGACTGGCTCATCATTGATCGAACCATATCCAATAAAGTCTGATTACGTCGCTCAGACACGCCATTCCTCTGAGGCGTTCCAGGCGGCGTAAGCTGTGGAACAATTCCACAACTCCTTAGATGATTGCTAAACTCATGACTCAAATATTCACCTCCACGATCCGATCGCAGTGCTTTAATTTTCTTGCCACGCTGATTTTCTACTTCATTCTGAAACTCTTTGAACTTTTCTAAGGATTCAGACTTGTGTTTCATTAAGTAGACATACCCATATCTACTAAAATCATCAGTGAAGGTTATGAAGTATTGGAATCCTCCCCTAGCTGTCGTACTCATTGGTCCGCACACATCAGTATGTATGAGTTCCAATAAATCTAATGTCCTCTCCGGTAAACCCTTGAAGGGCGCCTTGGTCATCTTACCAAGTAAGCAAGCTTCACATGTCTCGTATGATTCAAAATCAAACGAAGTTAAAAGCCCATCAGAATGAAGCTTCTTCATGCGATTCTCACTTATATGACCCAAACGACAGTGCCACATGTAGGTAGGACTTAAATCATTAGGCCGAGGCCTTTTAGCACTAATATTACAAATAGGTGCATCATCAAGATTTAAAATGAATAACCCATTCATAATGGATGCAAAAGCCATAAACATGCCATTCTTAGAGATCACACAACCATTGTTTTCACTCGCAAATGAATAACCATCCTTCATCAAACATGAAGGAGACATAATGTTTCGACTCATACTAGGAACTAGATAACAATTATTTAACTCCAAAATAAATCCTGATGGGAGGTGGAGTTGCATCGTCCCGACGGTCAACGCAGCAACTCTTGCATTATTGCCTACCCGGAAATCAACTTCTCCTCTTTTCACGCTTCTACTTCTTATCATTCCCTGCATCGAATTGCAAATATGGGCAACCAATCCGGTATCAAATACCCAAGAATTAATATAAGAATCAGCAAGAAAAATTTCTGTAATGTGAATAGCAAGTGTACCTGCTGCGGCTGTACCCTTACCGCCGCGATCCTTAATAGAGGCCAAGTACTGCTTGCAATTCCTTTTCCAGTGACCAAGTTCTTTGCAATAAAAGCACTCTGCATCTACAGCTGGTCCAGCCTTGGGCTTTTGATTTGGCTTGGATACTGTATCCTTTGCCTTGCCCTTCTTCTTTTGAGATTTACCCTTCTTCTTAAAGTTGGGTTTGTTTTGGACCGCCATCACATGGCCGCTGCTGCCAGTGCTTTTCTTTATGTCCCCCTCTGCTGTTTTCAGCATGCCACATAGTTCATTGAGGCCCCTCTCCACCCCATGCATATGGTAGTTCGTAATGAAGTTTCCATAGCTAGGCGGAAGAGATGCCAAAATGAAGTCAGTGGCCAACTCTTGGCTTATTGGGAAGCCTAGCTTCTCCAACCTCTGACTGTAACCAACCATTTTGATTACGTGTGGCCCAACTGCCGCGCCTTCTGCTAGCTTGCATTCTAGAAAGGCTTTGGACACATTGAACCTTTCAGTCCTAGCCTGAGTCTGGAACATATCCTTGAGCGCCACGATCATATCGTGCGCCTCATGGTTTGTCTCAAACTGCATCTGTAGCTCAAGCTCCATGCAAGCAAGCATTAGGCAATTCACTTCAAGATTAGCATCCATTGCTTTCTTGTAAGCGGTTTTAGCTGTAGCAGTTGCATTTTCACCAGGATCCTCTGGCAGTGGGGTGTCTAGAGCGTCTTCCTTTTTTCAGCCCTGAGAACAATTCTCAGGTTATGGATCCAATCCGTATAGTTTGTTCCATTTAACTTATCCTTTTCAAGAATTGATCGCAAAGTAAATGTTGGTGTGCTAGGTGCCATTTATCTACAACAAAATAATGCAAAATACTAAGACAAAAATATCCATGATAGAGTAAATCATATTAAACATTTAATAGTCTACTCCCACTAAAATCAATATCCCTCGATTGATACTTAGTGATTCAAAACCCACAACTAACAAGTCTACTAGTGAGCTTTAGCATCACCGCTAGAAGACAAGGTAGATCGGTAAGCAACTCCTTGCTAATCATATCATATATATGACTTCTGTTGTTGGGTGACATCTCTATGTCTCGGCTCCAAACCTTATGCCCCAAAGTCCTTAACCATTAAGCTGACTTTGTTTAAGTTAACCAACCCTTTCTGCAGTTCGTATCCGATACAAACCTATCTAGTCAAGGAAAACTGGTGGCACCCTAATTTTATAGACCCACCACCAATTGTACAAGACTTATGATAGTGCAAGGTTTGGAGAGGCATTTAAGCTTAAACATTTATGAGGGATCGTCCTACTTATATCATCGCACGCAAGGACATATATGCAATATGAACAAGTAGAACATTAAGAATGGCATTCACACAACAGTTGTGATTCGGTATGGCTTGCTGTCACATGGTGATCCCCATCTCCAATAATATGTCCATCACGATGATCTCCATCTCCATGATATAGGTATGCCATCCTTCAGGTGATGAGTCCTTCAAGACCTATCTAACGTATGCTGGTAAACAAATTACATATACGCTTTGGATCATCACATGTTGACACGCAGGTCATTACATTAAATTTGGACAATACATGTGGCTCCAGCCGTATTGCCCTGGTCACGACACACAGGTCATGAATAATTCATTAATATGCATCATATACACACAATAGCCATACCGATCACAAGATGTCCTGCAAAAACAGGTTAGACAAACACGTTTCTATATGTTCGCCACTACAGCAGATAGCCACGGCGGGGGGTCGAGGGGGGAGTCGCCCCCCGTGGGTTTCAGGGCAGCGCCCTGAAAACCTCACAGGATTCCATGCATCGTATGTATGGAAATTCCATTGAAAATCTCATGCGGTTGATCAAATCAACCCAAATCCGAGACTTTTGACCCGAAGAAGATTACACTCATGACGTCGATCTGTTACGTCAATCTGCTGGTTGTGTACGCAGTTAGCCCCGATGGTGATTCCAGCCGGTAGGGGCAAGTCGCGCACATAACAGAGAAGGACGAACTAATCTCTTCAGTCATATTCGATGTAATCTACTTCAACCCTTTATAACCAATTGATCTAATCAAACCGTGCATCAAGTAGATCCATCTCATGAACCTAGATCCAGACCTAAAACTATGCAGAACCTGGTTCTGATACCACTGAAGGATTACGGGGAGGCTACGCTAGCGCAAAACAAAATTTTCAACCCCATAAAACCAAGAACTACTGCGGTTATAGGTCATGGAATTACCACTAGACGCGCAGAGCAGCGGAAGACGTCTCGATGTAGATGAACGCGTCGAGCAGTGTCGTGCAGTCGTCGGCGTCCTTCACGTCCTCGCACGGTTCATCCTAGTGCTCCAAATGCAGCACCTTCGAGGTATCCACACGTACAGGGAGGAAGCGCCGCGTACCGAACTGCTAGGTTCGCGACGGTGGCTTGGCGAGGGCGAGAGGCGAGCGGCTACTCGTTTGCTGGTGGCCAAAATAGGGTTGGCCTAACCGCGCCCCCGCCCCTCATTATATAGGCGTTATGGTGGGCTTCTGACATCGAGGCCCATTAGTAACCCTAAAGCCCAGTCTAATTTCGGATCTAATCCGAGTTAGGCTTCCTTCCCCTTAAGTGTGTGACCCTATAGGTTCACGTACAAATAGACATAGCCCGAGTACTCTTACTTGGCCCAATAATTGACAACGGCCTCTAGCAAGACATGTCAACTCCTATGCGCACGTAAAGATCATATCAGACGAACCATTGCAACATTACGTACATGATGTTCCCTTTGTCTCACGATATTTGGTCTGGCTCTAAGCTAACCTCTCTTTCTCGATACTGTGAATTGGAATCCTTTCAATGGTTAACTCTTAACCCTAGCACGACCATGCATTTCTTGATCCAATCACTCGAGGGGCCTAGAGATATCTCTCTCACAAAGAGAGGGACAAATTCCATCTTGACTGACCATGCCTCACAGCATGCTTCCTGACAAACCCAAAACTACCTTTATAACTACCCAGTTACGGAATAGCGTTTGATAGTCCCTAAGTAAGTCAATTCACATCTTGAGAACATGCGACAATCTCAGGTCTAAGGATACAGTATTCATGTTGCAAAAAGAGAACTATATTACAATATCTCACATTGGGTTGGTCCAGCCTCATGTCATACATGCGCCCACATTATTAGTTTAACATCTCCATGTTCATGACTTGTGAAATGTAGTCATCAACTAATACATGTGCTAGTCATCGACTCTGACTAGGGACATCATTTAGAATAACCATATAAGTAAAGAATCTCACAAATAATTCACATAATTGCTAATCAATACAAGGTGCCTTCCATGGATATTCAATTAAGCAATATATATATCATGGATACAAAGAAATATGCTCATCTCTATGATTATCTCTAGGGCATATTTCTAACATTAATGTGGTTAATTTTTGTTTAGTAACCTTGAAATGAAAGATTTGGAAAAGGTTGATGCTATTCTTAACATAAAGATATCGAGAGAAGGAGAAAATAATGGGGTTACTCTTGTGCAATCCTATTATGTAGAAAAGGTGTTGAGTCGCTTTGAATATAGTGGATAAACACATGCTCTAACTCCTTATGACTCAAGTGTGTTGTTGAGGAAAAATCACAAAATCGCATAGGATCAGTTGAGATACTTTCAAACCATTGGCTCTCCCATATATTTGGCTAGTGCAATAAGGTCTAACATCTCATCTGTTGTGAACAAACTAAGCCTATTTGTTTTTAACCAGGGGATGATCATTGGCTTGATCTTGAGAGGGTATTGCATATCTAAAGTGGACTATCCGTTGTGGCATCTACTATACCAATTACGTGACAGTAGTAGTGGAGGTTTATTGTGATGTAAAATAGATATCTGATGCTGATAAGATATACACCACAACTGGATATGTGTTCTCACTTGAAGGTGGCACTGTTTAATTGAAGTCTTGCAATCATACCATCTTAATAAGGGCAGACATGAAAGCAGAACTCACAATATATTTTTTTGAAACGAACCAGGCAGGAGAGCTGTCGATTATATTAATTAAGAAGAAGTGGTCCGGACCGGACTAAACAACAAACAACAGACAGTTGGATTGAGACATCAACACGCCAACACCATACAACTCAACTCGTCGGTTGGATCGGGACATTAACACGACACCACACTCACCGCCGACACAGAGTGCCCAAACAACACAGGCAGCGGCAACCTCACACGAGAGCACACAAAACTGCTAAGGGTCATCATTGTCAAGCAAGGATGCAGAGTATCCAGCAACTCCGACTTTCCAAAGCAGCCAATAGGTGAACCAAATGAAAAGCAGACAGACAGCCCGAAGCGAAAGGTCTCAACAAGTCATCGTTGCCGGGCTCAGGCACAGAGCAGCTCCGATTTCCAATCTTGACCCTCCGCCCTGCCACCGGTTTTTGCCCAACCTTCAAAACATTCTGGACCACGAAGAAGGGAGGTTCGCCTCATGTTATCGTTGTCGAGCCACATCCCCTGACGTAGCAGCTCCGACTTCACGTTGCAAAACCCCACCTCCACTCGCATACCAGGCGCCGAGAAGCGAAGCAACAGCCAAAGGCAAAGTCCTGGCTGAGACAAACTTCAGAAGCGACGCCTTCAGGAAGGGAGTGGCGTCATCGTGACGCCACCGTCACCTGTCCGCGATGGACCGGGCTTTCACCCAAGGAAGATAGCGTCGGGGATGCGACGCCCTCAATAGGGGAAGTGATGCCCATGGGCGTCATCATCGCCAAGACTTTCGCCCAAAATCCCCCAGCACAACGTTTGGCCGAAACCTCGAGACACAGCAAGCTACCTCCGCCGTCGCTACTACTAGGGATGAAAACGGTCGGAAACGGTCGGTAAATACTAAAACCATTACCATTTTCATATTTTTTATCGGAAACGAAATCGAAAATGGTAACTCCGGAAACGGAAACGATATCGGTATTTCGGAAACATCGGAAACGAAAGTTCGGTACGGAAAATACACCGGTAACGGTCGAATTTAAAATACGATCGGTAAACATATCAAACTTCATAATACAACAAAGTTGACAAAAGATCACAAAAACCACAAGTTCACAATTCATGATATAACAAGTTCACAATATAACAAGTGCACAAGGATCACAAATTTATAATATAAAAAGTTTACAAAGATCACAAGTTCACAATATAACAAGTTCACAGTATAACAAGTTCATAAAGATCACAAGTTCACAGACTCAAAGTTCACAATTCACAATATCCACTAGATTTAGCTGACATGACATGCTTACTCATGAAATATTTTTTCCTCACATAAAGAGTTTTTCACAGCCTCACAGGAAAGCCCTAAAATCTAGTGTGTGGAAAAGACAGACTGTCAGCTCTCTATCATTATATATTACTAATACATAACATGTGCATAGAAAAGGGTGGATTCGTTTGAGAGACCAAATGATTAATCTCAACTGCCTTCCAACACCATCTATCCCAAAATAAATCTTAAAACGTCCAAAAAATACAAAAATAAGTAATTCTTATCCGGAGACGTACAGGCGATGCGAAAAAATCACATACTGGAAAATTCCGAAAAAAATTCCGAGACACAATTCCGGAAATTTCCGAGACACAAATCCGGTAATTTCCGACAAATACCGATAACCGAAGGAAACGGTCGGTAAAACACAACGCCGATTCCGATAGAAAATTCCGAAAACCGATTCCGTTTTCGAAAAATACCGTTATCGGTGAATCCGATCGAAAAATTTCGAAATCGATTTCCGGAATTCCGAAAAATTCCGAAACCGTTTTCATCCCTAGCTGCTACCCTGTCGTCCCACACAAATGACGAAGATTTTGGGGCTTGCCACCACCACCACCACCCTGCGCTGGCCCGAGCCACTAGCTGATGCTGCCGCAGACGAGAGGAGGTCCCGCCACCGTAATTTCGGCCGACTGCGCAGACTTGCCGGCGCACCAACATCGACCTCCACCCCGGCTCATGCGCTGGCCCGAGACCAGCCTGCCGGTGCCTCCGACGGATGGCACGCGGAGGCCGCCAACCTCGCGCACGCCAGATCCAGCTCTCTGTGCACCGACGCCGCTCCCTGTCGTGGGGGCGCCAGATCCAGCCCTCCGTGCATCAAGTGCGCGAGCACACAACCCAGGCACACCTCCGTCCCCCCGAGCAGCAGCGATTGCCACCGCGGCGCATAGGCGCCGCCACCGGGCCAGCCACACGGACGTGCACCCAGCCGCAGGCCGGTTGCCTGAGTGGGCGGACACCGCCGCCGTGGGCTGGACACGTGAGCAGGGTAGCAAGCACCCGCCCGCCACCTTCACCGCTAGTCGTGCGAGCAACTAGCCAGCTAGTTCCGGCGGCGGCAAGGCAAAGAGATGGGGAGGGAGGGGAGTTGGCAGTCGCCCGAGTCGCGAGGGGGGCGATGCCGAGGTCGACCACGCTGGCTGGCGAGCAACTCACGGCGACCTTGGCGGCCGCGCCCGCCCAGATCCGCCGGAGGGAGATGGAGAGGCCCCGCCGCTGCCCTCCCCGCAAGCAGCCGGACCTTCTGGCGGCCAACTCAGGCAGCGGCGTGGCAGGGAGAGGCCCACGATGGGGCTGCTAGGGATTATGGGGAGCGCCCGAGTCACCCGACGCAGGGGCAACCAGGACGCGTTTTTGGTAAAAAAAACCCTCCTCGTCAAGGCATCAACAAATTGAACTCACAATATTTGATATCACCATAGTTGAAGTTGAGTTGTTTCGTGAACTCCTTACGAATTTCTATTAGTTAACAAAGCAATACCGGCCATCTCCATGAAATATGATAATCAGACAATAATAATCATATGAACGTTCTAATAATGACATGAAGTCTATATGGCATATGAAAAGACGACTGAAATTTGTCAGAAAATTGAGAAACTCTAGAGTACTTGTGTTGGACTATGCCTATACATCTTTAATCTTATGGGATTATGGGCTTAGCCTATATAAATATTTAATAATTTTAAAAGTCTTTATTAAATAATATTTGTGATATTCTTTAGTAAGGTATGGGTAAGTGATGAAATGGTATCCCTATTTATATTGTTGGTCATGTCTATCTACTTTGAGTGGTTGAGAAATGGGTAGGGGTGGAAACGAGCCGAGCCGAGCTTTGCGGCTCGTTCATGCAACGAGCCGAGCTTGGCTCGGCTCGCTCCTGGCTCACCGAGCCAACGAGCCTATCTATAAATATAGATCTGCTCTCTAAATTATAATATAAAATCTTAAAAATATTTTAAATAACATATTTTAAATTAGTAAAATAGATATTTCACTAATATAATATAGATAATAGATTAATTTTGTATAGTAATCTCAAATAACATAAATTAATTGTTAACTCGATACTAATATTATATGCTAACTATGATTTTATGTAACAAATTATTGTTAGGTCGAGCCACGAGCCAGCTCGCGAGTTGCAGCGAACCGAGCCGAGTTGGCTCGCTCTTTTCATGAGCTACAAAAACAGGCTCGGCTCGGGCTCGTTCTGAGCGTCGAGCCGAGCCGAGCTGCTACGATCCTGAGCTAGCTCGTCGAGCTCGAGCTTTTTTCCGGCCCTAGAAATGGGTCAATGTGTGTCACTGTTGTGGGCACCGCTACTGCTGTTGAGCCAAGGCAAGGCGAGGCGCAACACGGTCACGGTCGTCAGCTAGATAGAAGTTGAGCAGTCAGGAAGCTAAACAGTTGCCGGAGTTGGAGCATGAGAGCGTGCAAGAGTTTCAGGAAACTTCAGAATTTGTGTTTAATTTGTTATAGAGAGTTACCTGACTCATGTCCCATGATCTCTCAATTCTTCTATCCTTTGATCTCCCACGACTACCCAATACTCTTTAGTACCATTTTTCTGAATTAGTTTGCTAGTATATTATTTAATTTTATAACACAAACACATGGTGGTGCTCCCTATCTAGATGAGGTTGGGGCCCCTCACCGCTCTCAAAAACAATGTTCTGCGCCCGAACTCATCCATATGGCCAAATGGAGATTCTTTTGCTCCCGTCGTTGCAAGACACGGCGTGAGGTGGTAATGGCTGGTGTTGGGACTCGCGGCTTTGTTAGGGTCCGTTCGTTTGCATAGGAATAAATCCGGATTCGTTTCAGCTCATCAAAATTTATATAAATTATAGAAGTAATTCGACTAAAAGTTATTCTGAATCTCCAATCCGTGAAAACCGAATAGGATCTTAGAGAGATCAAGTCAGGGAGAGAGATAAGATAACCCCTGACCTGGGCAGAGGCCATATAGAGATAGCAATAGAATCGCAGCAGGGAATTATTTTATTAGGAGATAAGGATAGGATAATTCTGTCAATACGAAGATTGGAACTTAGAAAATTTAATTCTCGTTGGGTTTGCATCCACGCTTACCTAGCCTCGTCCTATGATTTTGAGGCCCTCCCAGACAAACTGATCATGGTGGACCCTCTAAACTATATAAAAAATATATGATATATAGCGGAGCAAATTAATTCTTTATATGTAAATGATGATGTGCATTGAAATTGTTTTTTAAAATATCTAAGACGCTATATAATATACATTGGTGCATATTAGCACTTCGCAAGTTGAGAAATAAGAACGACAGCCACAGAATAACATGAATCCTGATTGCTCGACCGTGCGTGTCTAGAGGCTAGAGCAGTGGCGCCCTGGAATCCTGGAGGACTGGATTGGCGAGATGGCGAACGACGATCACATGGAGGGTATGGTCGCACAAACGCGCGACGACGTGAGCGTGATGACTGGGCAATGGGCAACACGTGTTGTATGGCCCATGTGCATCGGGCGTCCGTGTGCCCAGTTCTACCGGCTTGTTAGCTACCTATACTATTTTACTACTGGTATATAGCATGTGCTAACGCTACGTTCCTAAGAAGGAGAAGAGTGGAGTGAACGAAGACGGTGGTGGCGTAAAGGGAGGGGTTGACAGCAGTGTGGACATGAGGAGGGGAAGGCTAAAGGATGATCCAAATAATATTATCTATTAGATTTGAGTGCACAAGAGAGATGATGTTATTCAACGATCTGAACTGTTGGTTTTGATGTTGTGTTAAGTATGAGTGCAATTTGTTTGGTAGGTTTAGTAAAGATTATGGGTGTGTAGATTATTTGGCTGAATGAGTTTTGTAAAGTGTAAACTAGTGTATTATATTGTGATATAGATATTAAATATTGGGCCCCTATTACTTTTAGGCCCTGGCCGTCGCCTCTGTTGTATGGACCCAGAGCCAGCCCTGCGCGTACCCGAACTTTTCTTAATTTAAATTAACTCATTAACATGTTAAGACTATACTAAAAATTCAATATATAGCCTATTATAAAATAGCAAGCTAAACTCTAAAGTTGATATTTTTTATAGTTTTAAATCTTGTTTGTTTGAGTTATATTGATTTAATATAATTAATTTCAATTTAATTCTAAATATTACACGAATTCTCCGCGAGAATAAATTATCTAACGGAGATGGCGATGAGAGACAAACCTCTCATGTAACCCTCGCGAAGGTAGGCATAGGGAAATTTTCTTCTCGCGAGAAGAGAAACCGGGAGTCATTCCCTAACAGGAAATTTCTCACAGCCATCCCTAGGCCATACCATGTTTGGACAGACCCAAGAGCCTTAGTGAATACTCTAGAACAATAAAGGTTCTGCTGGGCATACTTTTTTAATATGATCCTGGACCAAAATATTTATTGTAACGATATTTTTCACTAAAAAAATGTATGGTCGTAGCATAATGTTTCGAGAAAATGCTGGGATCTATGAGTGGATAAGAATGAATGGAATGCATGGTATAGAATTGAGAACTGACTGGGAGAGTGGATGTGGTTGCGCCACCTGGTGCAGAGCAGGGACGCGCGGACGCGCCTCTCCGACTCCGAGCCCGAGGCCGAGCATTTCCGGTTTACATGGAAGAATAGGAGTTTCTCGTTGACACTCACTGGTTCATGCGATCGTGTCCTTTCAATACTATATGACCAGCCTGCATGTGTGTGGAAACCACAAGCAACCAGGCAACCATAGAAGTCTCGAGCCCCTACCGTTTTTCTTTCGATCTCCAATCGATCCACAAACTGACTACGTACGTATACCATCCGTTGGCCATGGCAAACCTGCTACAGCAGTCCATGCGCGAGCTGATGGTTCCACGAGCATGGTGCCTGCTGCTGCTCCCTATCTTCGTCTTGCTCCTGCGCTACTCGGTGTGTAGCAAGAGGGCAAGGAAGAGGCAGCGGCAGCTAGACGAAGACGACGACGACCATCTGCCTCTGCCGCCTTCGCCTCCGCCGCTGCCGCTCTTGGGGCACCTCCACCTCATCGGCTCGCTCCCTCACGTCTCCCTCCGGAACCTGGCCACGAAGCACGGCTCCGACCTCATGCTGCTCCGCCTCGGCGCCATGCCGGTGCTCGTCGTGTCGTCGCCCCGCGCCGCCGAGGCGGTGCTGCGCACGCACGACCACGTGTTCGCGTCCCGGCCGCGCTCTCTGGCCGCCGAGGTCGTCCTGTACGGCTCGTCCGACATCGGCTTCGCGCCGTACGGGGACCACTGGCGGAAGGCGAGGAAGCTCGTCACCACCCACCTGCTCACCGTCAGAAGGGTGAGGTCGTTCCGCCACGCCCGCGAGGAAGAGGTAGGCTGTGTGTGCAAGCCACAATATAATGCCTCTGGGAAAGTCAGCGCTCCGATCCTCAGCCACACGTAAGTTAATTACTTGCATTGATGCTTAATTGGGTAGGTGAGCATGGTGATGGCTCAGATCGCCGAGGCGGCCGCTGCCGGCGCGGCGGTGGACGTGGGCGAGCTGCTGGGCTCGTTCATGAATGATCTGGCGTGCCGCGCAGTGATGGGCAAGTCATCCGTCCGGACGACCAAGCAGTTGCGGCAGCTGGTTGCCGACACGTCGCCCCTCTTGGGAGGCTTCAACGTCGAGGAGTTCTTCCCGTTCCTGGCCCGCTTCGGCGTTCTCAGCAAGGTGGTCCGTGCCAAGTCCGAGATGTTGAGGAAGAAGTGGGACGAGCTCCTGGACGGGCTGATCGACGGCCATGAGAGCACGTACAAGCCGACGACAGCGGCGGCGGCGCCGGCGAGTGGTCTCAAGGACGAGGACGACGACTTCATACATATCCTGCTCTCTGTTCGACAGGAGTACGGCCTCACCAGAGAGGCCATGAAAGCTATCCTGCTTGTAAGTTCATCTCCGATCATCTCAGTCACACATGATGTTGTTAAGAATGTGCAGTTTTGGTTGATAAAATTACACAAATAGACAGAACACACGTACTTGAACATGCACGCATGCAGGACGTATTTTTCGGCGGCATAGACACATCAGCTTCGCTACTGGAATACACCATGATTGAGCTCATCCAGAGGCCACACGTGATGAAGAAACTACAGGCCGAGGTGAGGAGCAGCAGCCTGCCCCCGCACCAGCAGCAGCACCAGCAGGGGCAAGAAATCCTGAGAGAGACCGACCTGAACAACATGTCGTACCTGAGAGCCGTCATAAAGGAGTCGCTCCGGCTACGCACCGTGACGCCGCTGCTGGCGCCGCACTTGTCGATGTCCCGCTGCGCCATCGACGGGCTCGCGGTCCCGGCCGGCGTGCGCGTGCTCATCAACGTCTGGGCCATCGGCAGGGACCCGCGCTTCTGGGAGGACGCGGAGGAGTTCGTCCCGGAGAGGTTCCTCGACGGCGGCAGCGCGGCGGACGTGGGCTTCAGGGGCACCCATTTCCAGCTCCTGCCGTTCAGCGCCGGGCGAAGGCAGTGCCCCGGGGTCAACTTCGCGATGGCCGCCGTCGAGGTGATGCTGGCGAACCTCGTGCACCGCTTCGACTGGGAGCTGCCGCCGGGCAAGGCGGCGCGCGACATTGACATGTCCGAGGAGTTCGGGCTGGTGGTGCACCGGAAGGAGAAGCTCCTTCTAGTCCCGAAACTACACGCGTAGCGCGTGGCGCTCCGTGCTGCTGCATCCAAGCGCGGTCGTCCATCAGATTAAAATGTGGCGTGGGGTTATATTATTATTGCTAGTGTGCACATCAATAGGGGTCATGCACACAACAGTATAGGGTACTTATTTCCGATCGACCCGTAGATTGTGCTTGAATATACTTGTGTCCAATGCATGCTTTTGTAGATACTGTGATGGCGTACGTGCTTGCATAATTGGATGATTAGTGCATCCATAGGTTGCTGTGTGTAATGTTCCGCTTACATTCCCATACATGGTTCTTGTATAAATACAATAATGCTTTGAATTTTCTGATTGTATGTATTGATGTTTACTAAAATTGTTGGTTACTATAGTAGTGTTTGGTTATAGAGTATGGTGGGACGAAGCCGCTCCGCTTCTAACTTATTGGTGTTTGAATTTGTTCTGTTATGAATTAATACGACACAAAAGTAGATCAAACATAGAAAAGACACAAATTTAACGTGGATAACCCTTCCAAAGCGAACACAAATTTAACGTGGATAACCCTTCCAAAGCGAAGGGGAAAAACCACGGACGTCGGCCAGCAACAATATCACTATTTTTTGGGTGGTTACAGATCGCAGAAGATTTACAATGAGGTGACGATCTCCTGCAGATTATAAGTCTATTTATATAGACGAAACTCTAAGGTGAGTAGGGAACGATCTGTACCGCGAGAGGCAAAGCCCCCCGTACCCCCAGCGACAGGCCTCCGCTTCGCTCGTCAATTTAGTCGTCTTCTTTAGAATTTGAATCACAAACTCAACAAGTTCCATATATATAGAACAGAGTTGCTCTAAGAAAAAAAAAAATATGTTAAACCATCTAACTCCAAGTCGCTTTCTGGCACGGAGTCACTCCGTCCTAACTGATAACTAAGTGAATCATAAGCATAATATAGTCAGCGGAAGAAAATTTAGCAAAGATACTACCACACGCCATACTGCTTAATATAGATATGCGATCATCCGTTACGGTGATAATATAATTCGGAGACGAGAAGTTGACATTCATGTTGTTTTCGGAGGATATATCCCACTGGAAGAAGCTCTTCGCGTTTGTTTGTTTGTTTGTTTCAATATAATCGAAGAACGCAGCTGCAAAGTTGGGCCATTAATTTGCTACATTAGAAAGCGTCGAGAACAGCAAGTTGACCCGGTCCTGCCGCAAGACAAGCCCTCCAATAATAACACTATCTCGGCCCATGTATGCTCGATCTCTAGAAACAAGGAGGTCCACACAAGTTCAAACCCACACATGTACACGGACGCACATCCTGAAGAAAGCTAGTAGCAGCTGCTATAAGAGGAGGCAGGAGGTCTTCAACACAGGGATCATATATTCGTTCACAGATCGATTCGCAGGCGGGTGGTCGGCGTCTCACTATCCACCACCGCGCCGCTCCGGTTTAATTTCTCCTCGACCGGCCAGCGCAATTCAATTCTGTGGCTCGATCGATCGTTCGGTCGTAAGGCAAGAGTGAGCAAGCTATATATATATAGGAGATTCTTCGAGCGAGCTAGCGAGATGGGTTCCGCCGTCCTCTTTTACTGCATCTGCATCGCCGTCGTCGTCGCATTGTCGTCGTCCATGGTCGCCGTCGGGGCCGCCGCCCCGGGGGAAACCCCCAAGTTCATCTCGGGTACGTACTGCTCTGCTCACCGTGGAAAATTTAACCCGTTTTGTTTGAGCTGACTTGTGTGTTGTGCGTACGTCCCTGTCTCTCTCTTTTTTCAGCGAGCGCCCTTGAGTGCTCCGCTAACGTAACGGAAATAGCAAAGGCGCGCAAGCTGATCGATGTCCATGGCCACGGTATGGGTCTCTCTGAACCTAATTAACACTACTAACTAAGCTAGTAGTTAATTAACCAAACGCAGCTTGATCAGCGATATGATGATCGATGGTGCAGGGCTGTGCCCGGTGCGGTTCGACCACACGCGCGGGATCAGCGCGGTGGCCAGCAGCTGCAAGGACCGCCCGCTGCCGTCGCCGGAGCGCTGCTGCGGGGCGCTCAAGACCTACGCGTGCCCCTACAGCGAGCTCATCAACGACAACGCCAACAACGGCTGCGCCAGCGAGATGTTCTACGTCATCATGACACGCGGCAGGCTGCGGCCGGGCCTCTTCTCGCAGCTGTGCGTCGAAGGCCCGCTGGGCCTCCAGTGCTGATCAACACCGGCCTGCTGCCGCCCACCGCCCGGAATATATATCTATCTATCTATCTATCTCCTTGTTGTAAACCTATATCAGACGACGCCCCAGCGCGTGCCGCTGATTTGATGCAAGTATGCGGTTTTCATTTGTAAATCGGAGTCGATCGATACTACGCGACACCCAGTATCAATTTTCACTTGTAATGAAATTACACATGTACTCATTTGTTGTCCACACACACACACAAACCAAAAAAAAACGTTAGAATATAAGAGGATATATGTTTCTCAATCGACCGTTAGACAAAAATGAATACTCAGATTCCTCAGCTCGTGTTTCTATGACAGGTGCGGAGTCACCTTTTTCAAATTTGGATGATTGGAGAGCTCTCGTAGTAAATTATTTACGTTATCCAAGTGTTAAAGTTGAAAAGTGTGTTCGGCCGAGTGCATTCGAGTTTGTTTTACACAATGATGAGTTATATATAAGGAATATCGATGAGGTGCTATTAAAATGTTTGTGATTATTATGTGTAGTAAACCAATAAAAAATTAACTCTGCATAATAACCACTCCATCTTTAGAGATGATCGATATGTACTACAAATACCTTCATGAACTTAATGGTCTATTGTTTTTTGTTACTACAAAGGTTGTGAAGAATGCTGATGGTTTAGAAAAATTAAGATTGTGCCTAGTGTTATATTTTATCCTATTATCAATAGAAGCTATTCAAAAATATTTCCAAGTGTTTAGAAAGAGGCCTAGAGTGCTTTTCAAACAATGGCTAGCACTTGTATAGCCCTTAGCGCAGATATGGCTGATATATATCGCCCTTAGATGTTAGGTCGTTGGTGAGTTGCGCATCGCCGCTATTTAGCGCCTTTATGTTGACATGCAAAAGTGTCGACACTACCAAAGTCGGTGAAACCGACCCTAAACCTAGCCAAAAGTTTATGAGAGAAATCATGATCTATTGAAGTAATCAACATCCAATTGATCAAAAATTTATTTATTACCTATTTTATCATTTTCCCCTCTGTCTTGTTGTTGGTCATGTTTCCCAGTGATATATTGTCAATGTTCTAGATGGTCTTATCAGTCCTAAAATAACCTCCACGAGCTTTTTCCTAATGGGTGTTGAGAAGTTTATCTAGTAAAGAATGTGATTGACTTAAGACGTGCTAGATTTTAATGTCGTGTGGTTTGAATTTTCGGCGCTAGTAAGTACTATCTCTACTATATTTAAGTGTGACTTTCTTCATGTGTCGCCTGCGGCGAGCGGAGCGAGCGAATGAATAAATTTCTTTTTGGACGCGGAATATTCAAGTACTTGACTTCTATTAATGTGACTCATGTCTATTTGTGTTATATAAAATAAATATATATTGTATGTATATATATACATTAATATTTTAAAAAACAATCGTGCTTATTTAAACAAGATTTAACTATATAATATAGAAACTATAACAATGTATGGATAATTAACTAGTGTGAGTATATATTGTCACTGTCACTTCAAATATGTAATCTTTTTTTTTTGTCGTCGTGTCCGAGTGACGCTGGAGGGGCAAATAATCTCTACTAGTGCGTCAGACGTGTGGTCTGAGTTCCGTATAGTGACGTGGTCTGAGTTCCGTATGTTGACAACAGATACGCCCGATTCCAATCCAGTGTCCGTTCGTCCGGAGGGAACGGTCGGTCTATCCGCACGCCGAAGTCTCTGTCGGCTATCGCTCGCTAGCTGTCCTCTGTTGGACCCACTGCTTTCCTCATGTTCATTCCCACTGCTTTCCTTTGGCGCAAGTCATTCCAAGTTTGAGATATCTTCTTTTCTCTGTCTCTCTTCTCCTTCACTTTTCTATTCTTTTTTTAGTTGCAAACCGAATTTACTTATGTAAAAGTTGTGCTAGAAAAAGTTATATTGTGGAAATATTATAATAAATTTAGTTGGGCTAAAAAAGGTCATGGGTTTGTATAAAAAATCAAAATCCCTTCTTGCTCATGATTGTAACAAAACATCCATTACAAGTAACAATAAAGCGCTCTCGTTTTCCTACTTTAGTGGATGCAGCCAGCTATCGAGACGCAGTAAGTACTTTGCCCACATTAAATCGTTGGCAGCAGCATGACCGCATATTGCCTGCCCGTGAATGGTTTTTGGTTTTGGCAGCCTCACCTCAAGGCTGGTTGTTTGCTTGAAACTTGTTGCCTGAGAAAATGGAAGGGTGGGCCCCCCCTTGCTGATTACTCCTAATAGAGAGCAGTCATTTTGATTGAAGTCCAAGCAAGAGCATTCAGCAGCAGGTATCTCGATTCTGGTAGTCGGCAGGATAAGCAGTAGCAGCTGCCTAGTCAGGCAGCAATTTGATCAAGGATACTGACCTGAACAGGCAGCTTGTAAAGCAAACACGCCGTTCTGTGCCCAAGCCCGTGCACATGGTCATCTTCATTTCAGCATCCTCGCCGAGTCGACGCTCAAGACTGAACTAGTCAGTCCATCGAGCAGCTGATTCAATGCCCACCCAGCTTGATGCCAAATTGCCAATACTCCCTCCCACACCACATGCACCCATCTGGCTACAGAGCAGTGAAAGACCATGTGACAGATAAATTCATGCTTCCTCAGTTTCAAATTACAACTCGTTTTGTTTTGTTTTGTTCCTAGATACATTTCGTTTACTAAATGTATAGCAAAGGCCACATAGTTCTAGAGGAGCTAAAACATTCAATGATTTGAAAATGGATTACGAAACATACATGATAAATCATCCAGCTTCGTCACTCCTCCAAAGTTGATTAATAACGTTTCCTGATGTCTCCTTCGTCCTCATCAGGCAGTAGGTACACGGTACACTGGTAAGGAAATGGTTGTTGCCCTTTTGGTCAGTCGACTGGTCGTCGTCTGACGGACGTCGGCAGCTTAGTGCAAGTTGCTCGCATCGCATCATCCGCTGCCGCGTGCGGCGTCTCTACATGTCACACTAAGGGCCCAGGTGTAGTTGGTTGCATTGTGTTTTACGAGTATCACTAGGAGCCTCTGCGTTGTGTTTTATGAGTACAGTAAAAGAGATAAAGGAATTATACCTGGGTTTCAGTTAATTATTTATTAACATATATGTATATAGAAAGGGAAAGAAGAGGTTCAAGGAGAGAAACGCCGGTCACGTGACTTATGACTAGGAGTAGATAATGGACCACGATCTAAATATTTCTTCACGATTGATTTCTTAATTAATTTTAGCTAAAAGCGAATATAAATAGAGTCTGATCATAATAGATATCAATCATTAAATTTTTATATCCTGTAAAATTTAGAGCCATTACTACATACGAGTGCATGTTTGACTAGCGACGTACTCTCTCCAATATATCTGGGTAAGATGTTGAGATCATCCCGTACAAGACATTTGTAACACTCTCCCTTGATCAAATCCACCTCTAACATCACTTAGGCCTTGTTCGGTTATTCCCAGTATACATGGATTGGATGGATTGGAAAAAATTTAGAATAATTTTGACTTGTTTGGTATTTAAACCCATCCAATCTCACTCAATCCACATGGATTGAGAGCTAACCGAACAAACCCTTATTAGTATTAGTCGTCCAAAAAAATCCTATATAATAAAGTGAGTAATAATATTGGTAGATATGCCATTAAAAACTTCTTTAAAGCTCAATAGAAAAGATAATAAAAAACATTTAGCATATAATGCTTATTGTCTCATTGTGATTTATATTTAAAACATTTTTAAAGAAAACTCATTTAATTTATAGTTCAGAGAACAATATATGTCTTTGACACCCCTTAAAGACCTCCGCGGAGAAAAAAAAAAGAAATATGGCACAGTCTCTCTCTCTCTCTCTCTGTCGTTAGTAGTGATGGAGGTGGGACGGGGTTGTGAGTCGCTCTTGCTGGGGACAGAGTCGGTGTCGAGAGTGATCTCAACGTCGAACGGTTGCTTACTCATTGGTGTCAGACCAAAGCTCGACTGCATACACATATTCGTTGCACAGGCACCAACAGTTTCGATGCTAGTAATGGAGATGTCGTCGTGGGTGGCGGCGGTGCCAATGATAGTGATATCGCCAGTTTCGATAAGAGTACAATGACCTCTATGTCACAAAAGGCATGACAAGACGTCGTCTAACATGTATCTGCAGGCCATAAACTCGGTGTTCGCCATGAATGATTGAATGCAACGATCGAGGCGCTCCCAAGGAGATCACAGGATGAAACCTATTGAATCTGATAATGAACTAATTGTACCCACTGCAGAGGGAACAGTGGTATTTTATCCTGACCACCAATCGCAGAATATGAGCTACGGAAGGAATAGAACAATGATTCGCTAATACACCTTGTTGTTGAATGATGAACTAGAAGTATCAATAACATGTTTTGTATGTGTATTTATACACGGGTAGAAGGTTTGAGGAGAGAAGCTCGTCCGTCACGCGTTAAGACGTGTCGTGTGCTAATCTATCTATATTTATACCACTTTATAATTTATGAGTTTAAACTTTACAAAACCCACTAAATCGGCCAAATCACCCTCACATCCATAACCTCCACTAAATTCATCAAACAAATTACACCGAAACTTAACACACCATCAAAACTAGCGGTTTAGATCGTTGGATAACTTCATTTCCCTTATTCAAACCCAATGAACAATTTTATTTAGATCATCTTTATCTTTTTCTCTCTCCCTCCCCGCGATCCTGTTGCCTCCAGCCTCCCCCTCCCCCGCGTCCTCGCTTCCCCTCCCCCACTCGATGTCGTTGTCGCCGACCTTTCTCCTCACATAATAGTCATCGTCGCTGACTTTTTCCCTTCTATCTGTGGGACTATATCATTAGCACGAGATATATGTTAGTATACGAAGGCGTATAAGTCATAACTACGACCTAGGAGTGATTGACTAACAAAAGAATTTTTTTTCAGCTGATTTAGATGAAAAATGATGAAATCACTTTGTGCAGTCACGGGTTAAGACTTCAAGTACTACCAAGGAGAATTCACAACTTATGAGATTCGTGAGACCTGATTGAGTAATAAAATATTTTTTCAACTCATTTAGATTAAAAAAAAGGGTGAAATCACTTCGAGATTGAATGCATATATACCTTCCCAGCCGTCCAACTTGCGGGCGGATCACAGCGTAGCCACGACCACAACAGCGGGCGGGTGAAATCTCTGGTGTGCGTCCTAGGCTTTGAAATGTCGTCTCCGTCGCAGCAGCGGGCGGGTGACGCTCGCCTCGTAGAAACGCCTGATCTGATCTGATGAGAGCGTCGGGCTTGACCGAGATTATCTGACGTGCAACGACGACTAGGAGTGCTACCAAACGGATGTTACATTACTCACTATAATGTCTATATGCAGCAAGTCGTCGATCACGATAACGTTTCACTGACACATCTCCTTGGACTACTCTTCCCGTCTCAAGATCTGCTGCTGTGCCGCCGCCGCCGCCAAATTAAAGATGTTTCAGCCAGCGTCTTTTTTTTTTTACCAGCAATACTGTGCACGTACGACCCACTACTCTATCGTTTTTCACCTCTCGTGTATATCAGGTGGCTGATGTTTGAGAAGGCTATAATCAATATTCGTGTATAACCAATTCATATAAGTAAATTGTCTGGCTATAAAAATAATTGCTAACTGTGTCTTCGTACTAATATGGATCAGATTTTGTCGGCTATATGATTTTATGGAATAGATATTTTTGTTTTGTTCTCAAAACAAATACTGTAGAACCGAATCTTCAATTTTAATATAAAATATGTACAATAACTGTGGCCTATAGAAAATAATACAATTCAGTCACCTGAATTTTGGCAAATCCCATTGTTTTTACGCACAGGAAAAATGGTTGAGAAATTTGCTCTCTCGTCCACTGAACGTATTCGAGGGCAAGCCATCATCATCCATACCAACTCTTTTCTTCATTCTTGTAGCAGAAACAGTAGTCATGCCTATATATGCCCATTTTTTATCTCGGAGCCGCCGCCGGCAATTTTATCGCCGGGTCGGATGACGATGCAGACAGCAGACGTGTGCGCGCGCACTGCGGCCGGCGTCGAACGTGGACGCCGCCACCCACCAGCAGGTCGCCGTCGCCGATCGTGACTCCCATCAATGATCGTGGGGCAGCCGGGAACTCTAGATTGTTTGGTTTGCCGTTGTTGAGTTTGTGATCCAAATTCTGAAGAAGGCGGCCAAGTTGGCGAGCGAAGCGGAGGCCCGTCGCTGGGAGGCTTGGGCCGGAGCGCAGCGAGGCCAACTGGCCTTCCCGCGGCCCAGGGATGCCTGGGGTGCGGGGGGCGGAGCCCCCGCGGTACGGATCGTTTTAGGGTTTCACCTCTATAAATATCTTTGTAAGTCGCAGGAGATATCTATCTCAATTGTAAATCTCCTGCGATCTGTAACCACCCGAAAATAGTGAGAAGTTGCCTGCCGGCGCCCGTGGTTTTTTTCCCTTCACTTTGGAGGGGTTTTCCACGTTAAATCTGTGTCTTCTCTGTGATTGATCCTATTTGTGTCGCATTCATTTATAACAGCCGTTGACGGGGACGCAACGACACATTTATTCTCCGTCCCTTGTGTACGCGCGTACGAGTACGTGCTACCAGTATGCCACGCCGGACGGCCGGAGTTAGGCCAACAACCGTATCACTATCGACCCGCAAGCTCACAATGTTATCGATCAGCTCCCGCAGTGTCCAGCATTGGCACTCAACAACATTAGGACATCCGCAGCAATAAAGACCAGCTCCAACGGAGCTCTGCACACCCCACCCCCACCCCATATACGCTATACTATGGTGCATGGGGGAAACGATTGCTCCAACAGGTCCCTCCACATCCCACACGTATAAGGCTATCCGCAGCAGTTTCCACTAAATTTTTCTCATATATCACTGTTTACATCACATCATCAATATTTTACCTCCTATTTTTTTATCTCCCGCAGTGGTTCTCCTTATATTATCTCCAATACCCCACTACAATTATAAAATATCATTATCTAACCCTATTCATCTTTTATTACTATTTTTTGTCAACTATTAAATAGGAGAGCACTGTAAGGTAGTGTTTGGTTGAGGAGTCAAGTAGAACGGAGCCGTTCCATCCCTGATTCTAGGAACGGAGCCGCTCTGTTCTGTGTTTGGTAATCTGTAACGGAACGGCTCTGTTTTTTGTTTGGTTGCAGAGTAAACGGAACGGAGCGTGACTGTGAGAGCGGGATGGGAACGGAGCGGCTCCGTCCGGTTGATTTTTTGGAGCGGAATGGTTCCGGATCTGAGGAGAATATTCCCTAATTAGAGTCATTCCGTTCTAGTTCCTTTGTAACCAAACAGTAACAAAACTGGGACAGAACGGTTCCGTTTTACTTAACTCTTCAACCAAACACTATCTAAAAGGGGACGCTACAGTGCTCTCCTTGATCTGGGGGACATGCACGCCCTCCCCTTGCACTGCAGCGCGTAGGAGGCTCTTTAGTGTCAGCCGCTGCGGGCTTAGAGGCCCCCTACGCAAGGGGAGGGGGCACGTCGTCGCAAGCGCTGCTGCCAGTCCAAGGAAAGAGATAGCTCCCCTTATATATAAGGAATATCTAATGTCTCTTTAGTCCTTAATTACTTTATTTCTTTATGATATTAGCCTTTATCACTTTAACCTGGTAACAATGTGTATTATGGTAGTTCAAATAGTCTATGAATTTTAAAACTTTAAAAACTGATGAAAAAATGTTAAATAAATGAGTTATATTATATAGAGGGTTAGATAGAGTGAATGGTTGAAAACGTCCTGTATATGAAAATGTCCAAACTGTCTGTGTTAATTTAAAATAAATTAGATTATAATCTCAAATAAACAAGCCCAGGTGTAACAAGCACCAAATTTATTGTCTAGTGGCTTACTAAAGTAGCACGATTATTACCTAAATTTTAGATGAAGACCACATGATACTTGTTAATAAAATAATTCTCAATGGTAGCAGAGAACAAGAATCAAAACGTATCGAAGCGAAGTGGATAATATCTATCCTACATCCTAATCAGCTTTTTATCGGATTCGGAGCGGAGGGGTTATTATACGAGTGTGTATGCAGATGTGGATGGTTTCGTGTGTTAGAACTGGTACGAATTTGGAGCGCAATCGAATGAGAGACATATATAGGGTTCGTTTGACAGAGCTTCACTCTATGATTCTCTATCTTCGAGAGCTAATTCTCTAATAAAGTGACTCCAAATGATTCTCTGGTATAAGTGAATCTATCTTACGAAAATTGTTTAACAAATAGGGTGTGAAGTGATTTTTGAGGAGTTGGAGAGTGGGGAGCAGGTTGAGAGCGGCGAGAAGCAGTTTTTTGGTTCTCACTCTCTAATACAAAATGAAGACTAAATTCACTTCGTTCTCACCATGGATCAATTCACTTTTTGACTGTTTGGCTACGTAGAAGTGATTCTTGCTGGAAGCGGAGTTGTGGGAGCTCTACCAAACACCCTTACGCAAGTAATGTCGGAGAGGAAATATCCGGCCGGGTGGCGAAATGCACCCGCCCTAAATCCTGAGATGAGGAGGGACCTAAGTGTTTTGCCTGTTACGCGGATTGGTGGATGAACGCACAAGAACACAAACTTTTAGAGTGGTTCGGACCGCCGGAGCGTAATTGAAAGTCGCCTAGAGGGGGTGGATAGGCGAAACGTGAAAATTAACACTTTGTCCCCCAACTAGATCCCTTGATTAGTGGTTAGAACAAAATATACAAATATCGGAGTATAAAAACTAAGTCTTTGCTTGTAAAGAGTATTGCTTTCCAATAATGCGGAATTAATAAATCAATACTACTAATAAGTTATAGAATGACAAAGCAAGTAGCCTTAGATGAGAAGAGCACTAAGTCAAGTTCTTTCTTGTGAAGTGTTGCTTCACTAAATGAGAATTTAACTTGAAGCAACACAAAATGATATAAGCGAAGATTGGCGCAAGAAAACTTAGAGCAAGGGAAAACAAACAAATCACAAGCAATAAACACAATGGACACGGGTGATTTGTTTTACCGAGGTTCGGCCCTCGAAGGCCTAGTCCCCGTTGAGGAGTCCACTTAAGGACGTGTCTTTTTCAACCCTTTCCCTCTCTCCACCAATCACACAAGGATCGGCGAGCTCTTCTTCTTCTCAAGGATCACTCTCGATCCCACAAGGACCACCACACTCTTTGGTGTCTCTTGCTAGCTTTTACAAGCCTCCAAAACTTTGGAGGAAGTTCGATGGGAGTCAATACTCCACGCGCAAATGGACACAAGGATGTAGCACACACTATCTCTCAATGAATCTCACAAGGCACTAGTGCTAAACTCAAATGTGTAGCTCTCTTTTGCTTGCTCTCTCTTTTGTGGCACTTGTGTTGGTTGTAGTGGTCTAAATCTTGTGTATAGGATGGATCAATGAATACAAGTGGTTGGGAGGGCTTGAGTATGTCAACTAGATGACTTGGAATGTTGCTTGGGCTCCCACACCTTGAAGTGGCCGGTTGGGGTGATATTTATAGCCACCAACCAAAATCTAGTCGTTGGTGAAGGTTGTCTGTCGCATGGTGCACCGGACAGTCCGGTGCACACCGGACAGTGTCCGGTGCGCCAGCCATGTCACCAATCCGTTAGGGTTCCGACCATTGGAGCTCTGACGCTGGGCCCGCCTGGATGTCCTGGGGCGCACCGGACATGCACTGTAGAGTGTCCGGTGCGCCTGTTCACGCGTGCCTGACTTCTGCGCGTTCTGGCGCGCATTTAATGTGCCTGCAGGTGACCGTTGGCGCCGAAGTAGCCGTTGCTTAGTTGTCACACCGGACAGTCCGGTGTGCACCGGACATGTCCGGTGAATTATAGCGGACTAGCCATTTAGAATTCCTGAGGCTGGCGAGTTCAGAGTTGCGTCCTCTTGGAGCACCGGACACTGTCCGGTGTACACCGGACAGTCCGGTGAATTATAGCGCGGCGCCTCTGAACATTCCTGAAGGTGAGAAGTTTAGCTTGGAGTCCCCTGGTGCACCGGACACTGTTGGTGGCACACCGGACAGTCCGGTGCGCCAGACCAGGGCAGCCTTCGGTTGTCTCTTTGCTCCTTTGTTTGAACCCTTTTCTTTTGATCTTTTCATTGGCTTATTGTGAACCTTTGGCACCTGTAGAACTTATAGACTTGGGCAAACTAGTTAGTCCAATTATTTGTGTTGGGCAATTCAACCACCAAAATCAATTTAGGAAATAGGTGTAAGCCTAATTCCCTTTTAGTAATACCCTACTCCATTGTGGGTTATATTGCTTGAGAGCTTGCGTTGTGTGTAGGTGGATGTGAGGATCCAAGAGCGTCTGAGTCTGTAACGTTATGTGCCCTCCCTTTTATAGTCCAAGGAGGGCACGTACATGGCGCTGGGCACCGACATGTGGGCCCAGGGACATAACGGATGTTATACTTAGAGCAACTAATGCTAGTTGCCTGCGCCATCTCCTCGCGCCCTAGTATTGGCGTGTAGAGGAAGCTTCCTTGGTAACGCGTGAGTCATCATGAGTGCAGAACAGGCGGCAATATGAGCGCGCCACCTGCCAATAGATTGGACAGGTTTGCCGTCTGCAGGATGGCCCGGTCGCTGTCCACCAGAGAGACAGAGAGGGCGCATTAAATGCCGAGGCGGCACATCTCCTGCCAGTGGAGTGGACAGGACGTATTTAATGCTGAGGCGGCACATCGCCCGTCAGGCGGCGGGCCTTACCCGTGGCAGTGCAGCATGTGGCGTAACGCGCGGCATGGTCCGCGGTGCAGAGGTCTTACATCAGGCTCTGCCCGCTGGCTTACATCACGGGCAGATGGCCACGTGGCAGCATCGGGTCCCTGCCTGGGCGGAGAGCTGAGGCGCATAGGATGGGCCCAGACACGTGGCAGCACCGGACCCCTGCCTGGTCTTGGACTGGGGCTTAAGTATTTTCCGTCACGGCGCTCTGAGACCCCACCGTGAGCAGTCCGGACCCCTTGTGGTGGGGTCTGGTCGCCACCCCTGGGGCCCATCATGCACACGTGGAGGTCTCAGACCTCCCCTGGGGGTCCCGTCCGCAAACCCAGCGGGCCTGGCGTGCTCCCATGGGGGTCCGGACCTACGGCTGATGTCCTGGAGCATCCCTCCTCCTTGGGCACATGGCGGCTCCGGACCCACCCATGTGGTGTGGCTGGGCGCCGCTGTGGGCCCTGAGCAACCGCCCTTGGTTGGGCCGAGGCACGCCTTGGTCCCGGTCGCAGCACCATTGCCACGCGGCTAAGAGATAGCCGCGCGGGCGCTGTGCCTTGATACAGCAGCAGGGGGTACCCCTGTTTGGTGGTACCGACAGTGGCCCCCGGGCCCACCTCAGGGGAGGATGCGAGCCTGCAGGTGGGGCCAAAGCTTGTACTTTGCATCAACGTGGCACGACTAGCGACTGGGGCATTACCTTTGTGCATGCCGCACTAACCCGGCTCGCATGTGCTATCAGTCTGCCCCGGGTCACATCAACTGCCACATCTGTCCCTGCGGCTGACTGACCCATGGCCCCACGTCTAGCGGTTCCGTCGGGTCACGCGCGGGGCGCCTTGTTGCCACCGTCGTGGTAAATATCCCTCTGCAGCAGCCCCGAGGCGGTACACGATCGTGCGCGGCAGTTCCTCGTGCGGCAATTCACCTTTTCTGTACTCGGAGACCGACATATCCACTGCATGACTTGTGGGCCTGGGCCTTCATGTCAGCGACTGAGTTGCTTGGGCGCTAGGCGCGCGTCGGATGGGTTTCACCGGGGCACGAGCGGGGGGATTCCTCCTTGAAAAGGGATTCTTTTCGCGGGCAGAAGTTACGCTTTCACATTCCAACCGCTGCACCCTTTCACCTCTGAGCCCTCTGCGCCCCTGCACATTCACACCCTTCGTCTTTCCGCCGGTGCAACCGCCATGGCCACGCCGGTTCATCCCGAGCGTTACCAGTCCGAGAGGCACTCATCATGGTGCGCAACCTGCTCGGCTAGGGTGCGCCGGCTTTCGCCGGTAGGATCTGGGCCGGCGCCTCCCCCCTCGGCAATCTCGTCGCTGGGGAGTTTATTCTCTTCGTCTCCTACCTCTCTTGCGGGTTGGCGCTGACGATCTCGCCATTCTTCCTGCTGCTGCTAGAGGAGTTCGGTCTCCAACTTCAGCACCTCACCCCGCACTACATCCTTCAGGCGGCCATCTTCGCCCACCTATGTGAGATGTTCGTGGGGGTGGCGCCCTGCACCGCCCTCTTCCGCCATTTCTTTGTGCTGGTGAGGTCGGGGAAGGCGAAGGACCACCTCGGCGCCTACTATTTCTAGACAAGGGCGGACTCAGCTGGCGCCTACATCCCTTCCCTTGCCGGCGCAAGGTGGGAAAATTGGCGCGCTGACTGGGTGATCGCCAGCACCGAGGCCCATGACCGCCTCGCGCTGCCGAGCAACGGGCTGAGGCTCGACCGGAAGCAATGGAGGGCCAAGCTGCCGCTAGCGCCAGAGTTCGAGCCTGTACTGGACAGGATCAAGGCCCTAGCAACCGGTGGCTTGATGCCAATGCACGTGGTCGGCGACTTCTTTAAGCGTCGGATCGCACCGCTGCAGGGGAGGGTGCGGCTGTGCTACTGGTTCACTGGCCCGAACGACCCCTGCCGGATCCTACGCGGGCCAGGAACCGACTTGTCCTAGGAGGGACTAGAACTCTTGGTGAAGGGGATCACTGGTGAGTCCTTCACCCCTAAAACGCTAATCCCTCCCCAGGGCATCTCCCCGCTCTACGATGACCCTGGATTGCGGGCGTCGATCTTGGACTAACTGCCGACCCTTGACGAGCGCGGCGTGGCGGTTCGCTAGACTGGTGGCCGGGACCCCCACCATGGGATCCAGATCCCCAGTGTAAAGACCGGAGGTTCCTAGCCTGCCGACGCAGGCTCCAAAGTCCCCCTACGACCCCCGGCCCCTCGGACAAGGGCAAAGGGGCTGCAAGCGGCTCCTCTGCCTCAGGTGACCCCGAGGGGTCGGAGGCAGAGAGACGACGCCGGCTGCGTCGCGCGGACGGATCGTTTGTCGGGGACCCGCCCCTTAGTCCGGATCCGGCCTAGAAGCGTCAGAAGACAGCTGGTGGGACCGAGGAGGTTGGCCCCCAGGCCTAGGGCGTGTAGAGGGATGTGAGACCTCCGCCACCACCACCTTCGTATCCGCCGCCACCGCCACCACCATCAGGCCCACCGCCGCCACCGCAGGGGCAGCAGCAGCAGCAACAGCAGTGGCAGCAGCTGCAGCAGCAATAGCAGCGGGCGTCCCGCTTCCAGGGTCACTGGAAGGTCCAGGGCCCCAAGTAAGTTTAGCCCCATCCTGGTTTTTACGAGTGTAGCTATTATGTCGATAGGTCTTGATCCGTCCTTTGTCTGTTAGGGCCTTCTCTCCCTCCGTTTCCAAGAGCGCTCCTCCCCCATCGGACACCATGCCCGCCGGCGGGTCTGGCTCCCAGCAGCAGGCATCTGCTGGAAGTGTTGCAGGCGATCCGCCGGTGGCTATTGCGGCCTCAGTGACGGCGTCATCGTCAAGTACACCGTCGGTAGCGGCCGAGGAGGTCCCCACTGTGCCCGCCCCCACCATGTGGGGTGACGCGGGTGCCGAGGCGGCGCCGTCGAGCCCCCAGGTTCCGCTTGTCACCGCCGAGGCAGCGCCAACGGGCCCCCAGGTTCTAGCTAGGGGTCCGGAGGCCGCAGCGCCGCCGACGGCTACGACAGACCCAATGGCGGCAAAATCATTGAATACACCGTCGACAACGGCGGGGCGCGCGTCCAGCTTCATCCCGCCGCCCACTCCGGAGGAGCCGAAGATTATTCTTGGGCGGCGGCTCCGGACCGGCGCCGTGCCAGAAGCAGCGCCGATTCCCCTCCCTCGGGTGCTGTCCTGCGCTCATCAGGCTCTCCAGGAGACCGAGACAGCGGTCCTGCGGGAGTGGGAGGCGCTCAAGACCGAGCACCAGCGTCTCGGTGATTGGCGCACCCAGCTAGAGGAGCGCACCAAGGCCGCGTCCTGCCAATTCGCCTCGGAGCGGTCCGAGCTTGAGCGGGAGCGCGAGGACTACAAGGAGGACCTCCAGAAGGTGTTTGACCGGGAGCAAGAGGTGACCCGGAAGGAGAAGAAGCTGGCGAATAAGGAGGAGCACTTGGACCAGAGGGGGGAGGTCATCACGGCGCTCGGGGAAAAACTGAAAGCCTATAATGTGATGCTGGAGAAGCAGCGGGACGAGCAGGTCGCGGCTGTGGTGAAACTACAAAAGCTGCAGTAGGAGCTCGATGATAAGGCCAGCAACATTGCTCTCGCGGAGGAGAACCTCAAGGCGAAGGATTCCTCCCTAGAGAAGCGGGCGACTGATCTCGCCGAGCAGGAAAAGGACCTCGCCTTCAGGGAGGAGATGTGGGAAAGGCGGAACAAGTTGCTGGCCGAGTACGAGCTCGAGGCAGAGGAAAAAGAGAAGCAATTGGAGGAGAAAAAGCAGGCACTGGGGGAGCAGGTCTGCCGGTTTCAGGCGGCGCAGGTGGCGTAGGCAGCCCAGGCAACGCAGGCGGCCCCGGGCCCCTAGGCGGTGGAGGCGATGAAGAAGATGCTCGAAGACCTCTGGGCTAATCAGCACGTCGGGGTCCAGCACATCGCCGCCTAGGTAGGCGAGGCGAGTACGACACTGGTGCCGCTGGGGGTGAGCCCCATCTCGGTGTCGGAGCCGCCAGCGACCATTTCCGACGCGCTCCCGGTGCTGGACTCCGCTGCGGACTGCCTCTGTCGCCTGGACCAGATTTTGGGCGCCCGCCTGGAGGCTGAAGGCGGCAGGCTCTGTCGGGCGGTAATAGAATACATCCTGACGTGTTTCTGGAGCCACGACCCGGCCATCTCCTTGGAGCCGGTGATCGCAGGTCTGGTGGCCGACACTAAAGACGCCGCCCGGGAGGCCATTCAAGATGTTGTGGAACTAGTGGCTGCATGTTTCTAGCGGGATCCTGCGGATGATGAGTAGGTAGGTCTACAGAGAGAATGCAAGGGTCCCGTTGGGAAGCGGCTTTGTAACATTTTTTGGTTCTGCAAGATACTCTTAAGTACTATTTATGTAATAGTGACAGAACTTATCTGTATGTTACTTGTCTTTGCTGTGTGCGCCGTTACCAACTCCCTGGTACTTGGCCCCCTGGGATGCAGGCTCGACGTGTCGAGGCTGGATGCCAGCATACCTAGAAGAGAATTGGTGACCTGGCCCCCCTGGGATGCAGGCTCGACGTGTCGAGGCTGGGTGCCAGTATACTTAAGAAAGAATTGGTGACCTGGCCCCTAGGAGGTAGTCTCGACTAGGACCCGGACCTGCACATAGCCCTGGCTAGAAAGTGTTAGTAGTGCACCCGTAGGATCCGCTAACTGGTATCTTTTATCCTTTGATTCACACCACAGGACCTGCAGGACTTAGACTGGGAAGCCAATCCGTGTGTCCAGGCCTCTTGGACCATAGCTCCAAATACTAGGGCACCCATCGCAGAGTGGTGGAGTGTGTAAGCTTAGGGTACGAGACTAGGCTAAGCGACTACTCAGCTCCGGACCACCCTAGGAGACAAGTGTCCATCCTTTGGAACCGGACCCCAGGTGGCCGGACCCACAGGACTATAGTTCCAAATACTAGGGTACTTGCCAGAGAGTGGTGGAGCATGCAGGCTTAGGGTGCGAAACCAAGCTAAGCGGCTACACGGCTCCAGACCACCCTAGGGGGCAAGTATCCGTTCTCCAGAACTGGCCCCTAGGCTGTCGGACCCCCCTTGTTGAGGGGTCCTAAACTGCAAGCCTAGCTACTCAATTCGGATATCATTATACCAGCATGGGTAGGGACCTGTTGGGTGGTTAGATAAAAATGATGCTAGTAAATTGAAGCAAAATAAGACTATCACAAAAACAAAGCTGGGGGTGAAACTTTTTTTATAACTTGATATACATGGGTGTAGGCCAACAGACCGGGTTTATGAGGGTGGACCTCACCGGGCTGGCATAAATATACGTGCTATCTAGTTACAAAGGAAGAAAACCGGGTCCCCAGGTTTGCTTTTATGGGAAAAACTTACGGAGGTGCTCTATGTTCCAAGGGTTGGGAAGAGGCTCTCCTTCAGTTGTGGCGAGGCGGACGCATCCGAGGCGGCATACTTCCGTCACTTTGAAGGGTCCCTCCCAGCTGGGGAGAGTTTGTGGAGCCCTTCTCGGTTCAGTATTCGCCTTAGGACCAGGTCCTCGACCTCAAGCTTCCTACTATGCACGAACCGTTGGTGGTAGCGCCTGAGCGCCTGGTTGTACCGTGCATTTCGGATTGTTGCTCGCCACTTGTGCTCATCGATGAAGTCCATGTCCTCACGACGCAGCTGTTCCTGCGTAGATTCATCAAACGATTGGACCCGTGGGGAGCCCATAATGATTTCCGAGGGAAGGCAGGATTCGGCCCCGTAGACTAGGAAGAATGGGGTTTCCTCGGTAGCTCGGCTGGGTGTGGTCCGGTTCCCCTACAGCATGGACGACAGCTCACTGACCCAATTTGCACCATGCTTCTTCAAGCAGTCATAGGTGCGCGTCTTGAGTCCTCTGAGGATCTCTGCGTTTGCCCTTTCCACCTGGCCATTGCTCCTAGGATGGGCCATGGATGCGAAGCAGAGCTGGGTGCCGATGCCCTCACAGTACTCTTGGAAGATCCGACTTGTGTAAACTTGGTCCCATTGTCCGTAATGATACGACTTGGGACCCCAAATCTACAGACGATTGACTTGAGGAAGGCGACAGCAGCACCCTGGGTGATGCTGACCACAGGGGTGGCCTCTGGCCACTTGGTGAACTTGTCGATGGCAACAAAGAGGTACCGGTACTCGCCGATGGCCCTGGGAAATGGTCCCAGGATATCCACCCCCCATACGGCGAATGGCCAGGAGGGCGGAATCATTTGCAGAGCCTGAGCCAGTTTGTGTACCTGCTTTGCGTGGAACTGGCACGCCTCGCAGGACTTTACCAGCTCGGCCGCGTCCTGGAGGGCGGTTGGCCAGTAAAAGCCATGCCGTAAGGCCTTACCGACTAGTGTGCGGGACGAAGAATGACTTCCACACTCCCCTCCATGGATCTCCAAGAGCAACTCACGGCCCTCCTCCTGGGTGATGCATCGCATGAGAATGTCGTTGGCGCCACGGCGGTAGAGATCCCCTTCCACCACCTTGTAGCGTTTAGCCAACCGCACTATGCGCTCTGCGGAGACATGGTCTTCAGGAAGGATATTTTCCTTCAGGTAGTCCCGGATCTCGGAGATCCATGCAGCGGGACCACTCTGAGTTGTCGGCCGCGGCGCTAAGGGGTCGGCGGAGTCCCCCAGAGCACACACAGCCTTCGGTGGGTTCTAGGACGCCACCGGGACCGCCGGCTTCGAGGTGCCAGTCTCGCCCCCTTCACCCAGTTCGGCTGGCTGGGCGGTGGGTCTCAGCAGCCGTCTTTCGAAGACGCCCTTAGGCACGGGTGCCCGAGTTGATGCTCTCTGGGAGAGGTCATCTACCGCTGAATTGTCGGCTCGGGGAACATGCTACAGTCTAGGGCCGTGAAGTCCTTCTCCAGCTTCCTTACGTGGAGGAGGTAAGCTGCGAGTCTAGGCTCATTGCAGCTACACTCTCTGCGGACCTGCTTGATGATTAGCTGAGAGTCCCCCTTCACGAGGAGCTAGCGAATCCCTAGGGATAGGGCCACAGATAAGCCGAAGATCAGTGCCTCATACTCCGCCATGTTGTTGGTGGCCTTGAACTGGAGGCGCACCACGTACTTCACCTGATCTCCGCATGGGTCGATGAGGACCACCCCCGCACCAGCACTCTGCTAGCGGGCGGATCCATTGAAGAAGAGCGTCCAGTGGGGCTCGGTGAAAACCGGACCCCTGCGCTCCACAGGTGTGGGGTCTGAATCAGGGTCCGGGCCCCTAGGGGCGCTCGGAGGTGGAGTCCACTCCACGATGAAGTCGGCCAGGATCTGACTTTTGATGGCGTGGCGAGGTTGGAACTCCAGCTGGAACTCTACGAGCTGTGCTGCCCACTTGGTGATGTTGCCAGTGGCGTTAGAGTTGTGGAGGATGGCCCTTAACGGAAAGGAGGTCACCACCACAACCCTATGTGCCTGGAAATAGTGGCGCAACTTCCTGGATGCAACCAGCACAACATAGAGGAGTTTGTGCGTTTCGAGATACCTAGCCTTCGCCTCATGGAGGACCTCGCTGACGTAGTAGACCGGCTTCTAGACAGTCCGGACTTCTGTAGCTGGTTCTAAGTCCTCAGGTCCTTGGCCTTTTTGTGTCACCCTTTCGGCGACTAGCACCATGCTCACCGCCTCTGCGGCCGCCGCAATGTATAGATACAGTGGCTCCCCTAGCTCTGGAGCGACCAGGATAGACAGGGAGACTAGGTGCCGCTTCAACTCTTGGAAGGCTTGTTCCGCCTCTTCGGTCCAAGAAAATGGGCCGGATTTCCGCAGGAGCTTGAAGAAGGGTAGTGCCCTATCGGCAAGCCTCGAAATGAAGCGGCTAATGATCCCATAAGCTTCTGGGCGTCCTTGATACGGGCGGGAGGCCTCATTGCCTCGATGGACCTAATTTTCTTCGGGTTAGCCTCAATGCCCCGGTATGAAACTAGGAACCCCAGCATCTTTCCTGCGGAGACACCGAAGACGCACTTCTCTGGGTTTAGCTTGGTGCGGGTTGCCCGCAGCTTGCGGAAAACCAGGGTCAGGTCTTCTACTAGAGACGACCCTTTCCTAGTCTTGACCACGATGTCATCGACATAAATCTCCACCTTGTCCCAAATCAGGTCCCCGAAGGTCTTACTCATCGCCCGAACAAATGTTGGCAAGACGTTTTTCAGACCGTAGGGCATCACAACATAACAGTATAGTTCATCCACTATTACAAAAGTGGTATGCTTCCTATCCTCCCTAGACATCCGGATTTGATGGAAACCGGAGTAGGCATCCAAGAAGGACAGAAGGTCACACCTAGAGGTAGAGTCCACGATCTGATCTATACGTGGCAGTGGATACGAGTCTTTGGGACATGCCTTATTCAGGCTGGTGTAGGCGATGCACATCCGGAGCTTCCCGTTTGCCTTTGGCACGATGACTAGGTTGGCCAGCCACACGGGGTGATGAACCTCTTCGATGAAGCCGATGTGTAACAGCTTCTGGACCTCCTTACGGATGAAGTCCTACCGCTCCACGGACTGTCTCCGAGGTTTCTAGCTCACCGGCTTAGCGTCCGGGTAGATCTTCAGATGGTGCTCAATCACCTCCCTGGGGATCCCAAGCATCTGCGATGGCTCCCAAGCGAACATGTCGGCATTTGCTTGGAGGAAGACGACGAGCGCGAGTTCCTATTTCTCCCCCAGATTGTCCGCGATGCGAGTGGTCTGGGAGGGGTCCGTGCCGACCTGGATGGTCTTCACGGTTCCGCCGTCTGCTCTGGACGGTTGTACCTTTGGCGCCTTGGGGGGCACCTTGGCACCGGAGGTCAGGGGGCTTCTTCCTCCGTCATCTGGTTGAGCAATCTCGGCTGTCAGAGCATGTAGCTTCTCGACGGCCGCAAGCGCGGCGGCGCGGTCGCCCCGCATGGCGAGGACCCCTAGGGGGACGGCATCTTGAGGACCAAATACCAGTAATGGGCAATGGCCATGAACCGGTATAGGGCCGACCTACCAATGGTAGAGTTGAAGGGGAGGTTGACATCCGCGACATCGAACTGGACGTTCTTCGTGCGGAAGTTTTCCTCCGTCCCAAAAGTAACCGGGAGCGTGATGCTCCCGAGGGGATACACGAGCTATGGGCCCACCCCGAAGAATGGGCGGGAGGGCCCTAGCCGGGACCCTGGGATCTGCAGCTGCTTGAATGCCGCATGGCTGATGACGTTGAGGCCGGCCCCTCCGTCGATCGGCACATGGTGCAGCCGCATGTTGGTGACGATAGGGGCGGTGATGAGCGGCAGTATGCCGGCCCCTGCCATGTTGTCGGGGCAGTTGGATGCCCCGAAGGAGATAGTGGTGCTCCTCCACCGTTGGTGCGAAGCAGCCTTGGGGACCTCCGGGACCACCGAAAGAACCTCCCGTCGCAGGGACTTGATGTTCCTGCAGGAAGTGAGCTCCCAGCTTCCGCCATACATTACATACAACTTCTTGTGGCGGTCGTTGTCGTTGCCGGAGTCGGAGTCTTCGGTGAAGACGTCCTTGAGGTCCCCCTCGGGCGACTGGTACCCGAGGTCTCATTCCCCCGCGGTCGCGGCTTCTTCGTCGGCCCTCTCCTTGCCGGGTCGGCTACGAGGTGGCGAGCCGTCCCTGGAGGACTGCTCGCGCCACTCGCTGACGCGCTTCGTGAGTTTGATAATCTCGTGACAGTCGGCGGCACTGTGGCGGCTGTTGGGGTGCATAGGGCATGTGCCACTGTTGCCCTCCTGGGGCCGCGGGCGCTTGTTACGCTCACATCGGCCCCCAGCCGCGGCGGCGATGGCCGGAGCACCAACCTGCGGCTTCTCGTGGCTGCGGTTCTTGTTCTTATTTTTCTTCTTGCCACCACCCTGGACGACGACACCCGAGCCGCCCGTTTGGGTAACCCCGGTCTATGGCGCCGAGTGCCATGCACGGCCCTCGGCGGCTCTAGCACACTTGTCGGGCAGAGCGAAGAGCATGGTGACGTTGTCCACATCATGCGTGGCCAATTTCTCCAGCATCTTCTCATCATGTACCCCCTGGCAGAAAGTTGTGATGATGGAAGCATTCGTGATACGAGGGATGGTCCCACGCACCTTGGTGAAGCGGGAAATGATGGCCTCCACACCATGCTACTGGTAAGCGCTGGCGAAGTTCACCACGAACCACGTGCAGAGCTCTTCCCAGGAGTAGATGGATCCTGGGGCTAAGTTCATGAGCCAAGTCCGGGTTGGCCCAGACAAGGCTACATGGAAGTAGGTTGCCATCACGGTGGTGTCTCCACCAGCTGCCGAAATGGCGGTGACGTAGACCTGCAGGAATTCCGACGGGTTTGTCATACTGTCGTACTTCTCCGGCAGATGTGGCCGGAACTTGGATGGCCACGTCGCGGCGCGAAGATGATCCGCTAGAGCGGCGCAGCCCACACCAGCTAACGGGATACCCGCCTGGAATCGGGCACCCCCTGGGGTCTGCGGTGCAACCGCAGCGAAATCTTGCTCGAGGTTGCAACCTTTGAGGTTTTAGCGGCGCTCACGCGCCCTCTCCAGAGAGATACGGGGATCCTCACCCGCACGCCTGTGGTTGAGCTCGTCCCGTAGGTCTTCTGGTCTCTCCAGAGAGGCTTGAGCGTCTTCTACCGCACGCCTGCGGTTAAGCTCCGCCCGTAGATCTTCGGTCGGCGCAGTCCTCACCGAGGGTGAACGCACCGAGGCTGATGCCTCGTACTGGTGCCAGGATGATCGAGGCCTGGGCCTGGCCGAGCTAGAGTGTGCCATGCCAAGGAGGCGATCCACGTCGTCGCGCCACTACTTCACAGCCCCTGGCGAGGCCGTGGAGCTTGGTGGGTGGCGCAACAACTCCCTGGCCGCGGAAGCGCCCTGGCGGGAGCAACCCCCAACGGAGTCCGGGACGCCTGTGCAGTCACGTGCTGCCGTGCGGGGCGCACAGCAGCAGCACCAGGCGCCGGGCAGTTTGAGCTCTGTGACGCAGAGGATGTGACCTCTTCCTCCATCAGGAAGTCCTCAGAGGCCACGTCACGGTGCTCGATGATGTGAACCATGACACCGAGCAGAAAAACAAGCAAAAACCTAAAGCCAGTCCCCCTACCTGGCACGCCAAATGTCGGAGAGGAAATCTCCGGCCGGGTGGCAGAATGCACCTGCCCTAAATCCTGAGATGAGGAGGGGCCTAAGCGTTTTGCCTGTTACGCGGATTGGTGGATGAACGCATAAGAACACAAAGTTTTAGAGTGGTTCGGGCCGCCGGAGCGTAATACCCTACTCCACTGTGGGTTATATTGCTTGAGAGCTTGCATTGTGTGTAGGTGGATGTGAGGATCCAAGAGCGTCTGAGTCTGTAACGTTATGTGCCCTCCCTTTTATAGTCCAAGGGGGGCACGTACATGGCGCTGGGCCCTGACATGTGGGCCCAGGGACATAACAGATGTTATACTTAGAGCAACTAATGCTAGTCGCCTGCGCCATCTCCTCGCGCCTTGGTATTGGCGTGCAGCAGAAGCTTCCTTGGTAACACGCGAGTCATCATGAGCGCAAAACAGGCGGCAATATGAGCGCGCCTCCTGCCAATAGATTGGACAGGTTCGCCGTCTGCAGGATGGCCCGGTCGTTGTCCACCAGAGAGACAGAGAGGGCGCATTAAATGCCGAGGCGACACATCTCCTGCCAGCGGAGTGGACTTGACGCATTTAATGTTGTGGCGGCACATCGCCTATCAGGCGGTGGGCCTTACTCGAGGCAGTGCTTCATGTGGCACAACGCGTAGTGCGGTCCGCGGTGCAGAAACGTCAGGCTCCGCTCGCTGGCTTACATCACGGGCAGAGGGCCACGTGGCAGCATCGGGTCCCCGCTTGGGCGGGAGTTGAGGCGCATAGGATGGGGCCCAGACACGTGGCAGCACCGGACCCCTGCCTGGTCTTGGACCGGGGCTTAAGTATTTTCCGTCACAGCGCTCTGAGACCCCGCCGTGGGCGGTCCAGACCCCTTGTGGTGGGGTCTAGTCGCCACCCCAGGGGCCCATCATGCACACGTGGAGGTCTCGGACCTCCCCTGGGGTTCCCGTCCGCAAACCCAGCGGGCCTGGCGTGCTCCCATGGGGGTCCGGACCTATGGCTGATGTCCTGGAGCATCCTTCCTCCTTGGGCACGTGTCGGCTCCGGACCCGCCCATGTGGTGTGGCCGGGCACCGCTGTGGGCCCTGAGCAACTGCCCCGTGGTTGGGTCGAGGCATGCCTTGGTCCCGGTCGCAGCACCATTGCCACGCGGCTAAGAGATAGCCGCGCGGGCGCTGTGCCTTGATATAGCAGTAGGGGGTACCCCTGTTTGGTGGTACCGACAAGTAATATATGGAAACATAGACAATTATATGTTTGTCAAGAATTGGTATTTTTGGGAATGATCTTCATGTGGAAACAAAGACTACATATAGGTATATATAGTTTAGGTGAATGATCTTTCCCTCATATGATCTTCCACCTACCATATAGTTTCAACAGTGTATTCTCCCTGGCTTGCTCAATTCATTCTAAAATATGTGTACTAAAGCATTTAAAATTTATTCTAAATTATAAAAGAAATTATAGATGAATTAACCCATACTCAGGGGTAGATACAAAGGGAGGCTGCTGGGTTGCAGCCCCGCCCGACTGAGTTAAAAGTAGTAGCTGGAGGCCTTCAAATCAGTTGAAATGTCCCATTTTCTAGCCCACCACGCATCAACTACGTCCTCGTGCCTAACAGAAATATATATATTTTTTTATCATTTTTAAGGATGCATGTCACATAAACAATCGTGTTAATGCCTCACTAGGTATGTGCCCGTGCGTTGCCATGAAAGTTTAAAAAAATAGTATAAAACATAGATATAGAACGAAAAACATTAATATAATATGCAAATCCGTATGACCGTGCACTGTGATGACATATAATATGACACGCTCGTGGACAAAACAGAAATATTACTTCAGCAGCTAGATTTAGACAGAAAATTGGAAATTCAACAAGTTATGCCACATTTTCAGCATTAGAAATAGACAACGCTATAGGTTTACGTTCATAGGCCTAGCAAAAATGAAGTGGTTACAAATTTGAAATTTTAGCCTCTAAGTCCACAATCATTGTTTGACGTCAGGAAGTGCAGAGAACTACTACAAAATAAATGGAAAAGAAATATCATTACGTTGAGATTCATACATTTCAATTTTTCACCACAAAACAGATAATAAAATGATTCATCACAGTTATGCCCTGCAGGAACAATACAAACAGTTAATAAAATGATGTAAGTTCTCCATTACAGATGACAGAAATAAGGCAATAGCTGATTTGGAATCTTCATCATAAGGCTATATGTGATAGCCAAAAATAGCAGGAAAGCCCAGCTTTAAGCCATTTAGGTTCATCCCACCTTGAAGCTCTGTCTGTATTGATTGGTAGCATGTATTTGCCTGAGCATAGGTGTTTGCCTGAGGGTTCATCAAGCCATCCATGCTAGAATATACCATTTCACCTCTGATTGACAACGTATTGTATTAGTACACAGAAATGAATCAGTTTTAACATATTGTCGGGGACCATAATTAGGGGTACCCTCAAGGCTCCTAATTCTCAACTGGTAACCCCCATCAGCACAAAGCTGCAAAGGCCTGATGGGTGCGATCAAGTCAGGGATCAGTCCATTTGAGGGACTCGATCACGCCTCGCCCGAGCCTAGCCTCGGACAAGGGCAGCCGACCCCGGAGGATCTCCGCCTCGCCCAAGGCCCCCTTCCAGCGGCGAACACGTTCCCGGCTCGCCCAAGGCCCTATCTTCACCAAGAAGCAACCCCGACCAAATCGCAGGAGAATTTAATGCAAAGGTGGCCTGACACCTTTATCCTGACGCGCGCCCCTCAGCCGACAGAGCCGAAATGACCGCCGTCACTTCGCCGCGCGCCGCCTGCGCCGACTGCGGTGCCACTTGACAGAGTGAGGCTGACAGGCAGTCAGGCCCGGCCGCACGCGCCATAGGAAACTCCGCTCCGCCCGACCCAGGGCTCGGACTCGGGCTAAGCCTTAGAAGACGGCGAACTCCGCTCCGCCCGACCCAGGGCTCGGACTCGGGCTAAGCCCCGGAAGACGGCGAACTCCGCTCCGCCCGACCCAGGGCTCGGACTCGGGCAAAGCCCCGGAAGACAGCGAACTTCGCTCCGCCCGACCCAGGGCTCGGACTTGGGCTCGGCCCCAGAAGACGGCGAACTCCGCTCCGCCCGACCCAGGGCTCGGACTCGCGCAAAGCCCCAGAAGACGGCGAACTCCATTCCGCCTGACCCAGGGCTCGGACTTGGGCTCAGCCCAGAAGACGACGAACTCTGCTTCGCCCGACTCCAGGACTCAAATTTCGCCCTGGCCTCAGCCAACGGCCTCCGCCTCGCCCGACCTAAGGGCTCGGACTTGGCGTCGGCCATGGAAGACGGACTCGACCTCGACCTCGGAGGAGCTTCCACATCGCCCAACCTAGGGCACGGACCAGCCACGTCAACAGGAGGCGCCATCATTACCCTACTCCAAGCTGATTCAGGCTACGGGGAAAAAGACCGACGTCCCATCTGGCTCGCTCCGCCAGATAGGCGATGATGACGCCCCGCACGCTCCCTGACGATGGCGGCTCTCGGCCCCCTTACGGAAGCAATAGGACGTCAGCAAGGACTCGACGGCCCCGACAGCTGTCCCTCCGCCAGGCTCCAGCGCTCCTCCGACGGCCACGACATCACACAAACCGGGCGCCAAAATCTCTTCGGCCGCCACGATGGCGTGTACTTAGGGCACTAGCTCTCCTCCGCTAGACACGTAGCACTCTGCTACACCCCCCATTGTACACCTGGATCCTCTCCTTACGCCTATAAAAGGAAGGACCAGGGCCCTCTTAGAGAGGGTTGGCCACGCGGGGACGAGGACGAGACGGGCGCTCGCGTGAGGCCACTCGCTCCTTCCCCCGTGTGGACGCTTGTAACCCACTGCTGCAAGCGCACCCGACCTGGGCGCGGGACGAACACGAAGGCCGCGGGATTTCCACCTCTCTCACGCCCATCTCCGGCCACCTCGCTTTCCCCCCTTCGCGCTCGGCCTCGCGTCGACCCATCTGGGCTGGGGCACGCAGCGACACTTCACTCGTCGGCCCAGGGACCCCCCGGTCTCGAAACGCCGACAGTTGGCGCGCCAGGTAGGGGCCTGCTGCGTGTTGACGAACAGCTTCCCGTCAAGCTCCAGATGGGTAGTCTCCAGCAACCTCTCCGGCCCGGGACGGTGCTCCGTTTCGGGAGCCTTGAGTTCATGTCCCTCGACGGCAGCTACGACATGATACTCTATCCACCGCCGGGCGACAGCGACAGTGGCGGCCGACAATCCGCCCGCCGGCGGCGGGATCGACGACGTCTTCCCCGCGTGGTGGAAGAACAACCTTCGAGCTCGCCCCGTCTTCTTCCCCGTCGACGGAGGAGGAGGAGGCGGGGCGACCAAGGCCAAGCAGGAGGCGGCGCCTCGTCGGCCGTCGAGCGAGTCGACAACGCCAGCACTCCAACGGGGGGCGCGCCGAGCATCGACCTCGCGCATGAGACGAAGACGAGCGCTGTCCCCCCGCGACACGTCAATCCCGAGCAAACGGACGACGCCAGCACGCTCGCGAAAGGCTTGCTGGGTGTCACCCTCGTACCTGAGACGACGGTGCAGTCAGCCCCCGACGCGACCTCATCACCGCTCGTCGACCAAGAGGTACCGACTGATTCCCATCCCACGCCTCTCGAATTTAGCCTCGACCCGCCTAGCGGCTCCGCTTTGGCGGACGCTCTCGTAGAGGCGAATCCAAACCCTCTGGGGTCTCGTGTGCGGTCACCTTGGGACCGGCTGACGGACGTCTCGACCTACGGGCCCTCTGGGTCCGAGGAAGACGACGAGCCCAGCTTCTGTTGGGATTTCTCCGGACTTGGCAACCCCGGTGCCATGCGGGACCTCATGACCGCATGCGACTACTGCCTTTACGACTGTTCCGACGGTAGCCGTAGCCTCGGCGACGAGGACTGCGGCCCGAGCCACGAATGTTTCCACGTCGATCTAGGGGGTCCCCCCGAAGGCAACCATCTCGGCATGTCGGAGGACGGCGATCTCCCTAGGCCGGTGCCTCGCGTTGACATCCCGCGGGAGCTAGCTGTGGTCCCCGTTCCGGCGGGGGGGTCACGACCCACAACTCGAGCAAATCCGCGGGGTGCAGGCCAGGCTCGACGAGGGAGCAGGAGCGCTTGAGCCAATCCGTCGGGACGTCGGGCAGGCATGGGCGGGCCAACCTCCGGCCGGAGAAATGCGTCATCTACCCCAGGGCTACCAGCACCGCATCACCGACGATGTCAGGGTCAGGCCGCCACCCGCATCCAGTGTGGTCGGCCAGAACCTGGCTGCAGCAGCAATGCTCCTCCGCGCGATGTCGGAGCCATCAACCACCGAGGGGCGGCGAATCCAGGGAGAGCTCAAGGATCTCCTGGAAGGCGCCGTGGTCCGGCGGGCCGAGAGCTCCGCCTCCCGAAGGCAGGGGTACCCCTCGGAACATCACGCCGCGACTTCCCGATTCATGCGGGAAGCCTCGGTCTACACCGGGCGCACGCGCAACACAGCGCCTGCGGCCCCGGGTCGCCTCAGCAACGAGCACCATCACCGCGATCGTCGGGCCCACCTCGATGAGAGGGTGCGCCGAGGCTACCATCCCAGGTGTGGGGGACGCTACAACAGCGGGGAGGATCGGAGTCCCTCGCCCGAACCACCCGGTCCATAGGCCTTCAGCCGGGCCATACGACGGGCGCCGTTCTCGACCCGGTTCCGACCCCCGACTACTATCACAAAGTACTCGGGGGAGACGAGACCGGAACTGTGGCTCGCGGACTACCGTCTGGCCTGCCAACTGGGTGGAACGGACGATGACAACCTCATCATCCGCAACCTCCCCCTGTTCCTCTCCGACACCGCTCGCGCCTGGTTGGAGCACCTGCCTCCGGGGCAGATCTCCAACTGGGACGACCTAGTCCAAGCTTTCGCCGGCAATTTCTAGGGCACGTACGTGCGCCCCGGGAATTCCTGGGACCTCCGAAGCTGCCGACAGCAGCCAGGAGAGTCTCTCCGGGACTACATCCGGCGATTCTCGAAGCAGCGCACCGAGCTGCCCAACATCACCGACTCGGATGTCATCGGCGCGTTCCTCGCTGGCACCACCTGTCGTGACCTGGTGAGCAAGCTGGGTCGCAAGACCCCCACCAGGGCGAGCGAGCTGATGGACATCGCCACCAAGTTCGCCTCCGGCCAGGAGGCGGTCGAGGCTATCTTCCGGAGGGACAAGCAGCCCCAGGGCCGCCCATCGGAAGATGCCCCCGAGGCGTCAGCTCGGCGCGGCGCCAAGAAGAAGGGCAAGAAGAAGTCGCAAGCGAAACGCGACGCCGCCGACGTGGACCTTGTCGCCACCGCCGAGCACAAGATCCCTCGGAAGCCCCCCGGAGGTCCCAACCTCTTCGACAATATGCTCAAGGAGCCGTGCCCCTATCACCAGGGGCCCGTCAAGCACACCCTTGAGGAGTGCGTCATGCTTCGGCGCCACTTCCACAGGGCCGGGCCACCCGCGGAGGGTGGTAGGGCCCGCAACGACGACAAGAAGGAAGATCACCAGGCAGGAGAGTTCCCCGAGGTCCGCGACTGCTTCATGATCTACGGCGGGCAAGCGGCGAACGCCTCGGCTCGGCACCGCAAGCAAGAGCGCCGGGAGGTCTGTTCAGTGAAGGTGGCGGCGCCAGTCTACCTAGACTGGTCCGACAAGCCCATCACCTTCGACCAAGCCGACCACCCCGACCATGTGCTGAGCCCGGGGAAATACCCGCTCGTCGTCGACCCCGTCATCGGCGACGTCAGGCTCACCAAGGTCCTCATGGACGGAGGCAGCAGCCTCAACATCATCTACGCCGAGACCCTCGGGCTTCTGCGTATCGATCTGTCCTCGGTCTGGGCGGGCGCTGCGCCTTTCCATGGGATCATCCCCGGGAAGCGCGTCCAGCCCCTCGGACAACTCGATCTTCCCATCTGCTTCGGAACACCCTCCAACTTCCGAAGGGAGACCCTAACGTTCGAGGTGGTCGGGTTCCGAGGAACCTACCATGCGGTATTGGGGAGGCCCTGCTACGCGAAGTTCATGGCCGTCCCCAACTACACCTACCTCAAGCTCAAGATGACGGGCCCCAACGGGGTCATCACCGTCGGCCCCACGTACAAACACGCGTTCGAATGCGACGTGGAGTGCGTGGAGCACGCCGAGGCCCTCGCCGAGTCCGAGGCCCTCATCGCCGACCTGGAGAACCTCTCTAAGGAGGTGCCAGACGTGAAGCGTCATGCCGGCAACTTCGAGCCAGCGGAGACGGTTAAGTCCGTCCCCCTCGACCCCAGCAGCGACGCCTCCAAGCAAGTCCGGATCGGCTCCGGGCTCGATCCCAAATAGGAAGCAGTGCTCGTCGACTTTCTCCGCGCGAACGCCGACGTCTTCGCGTGGAGTCCCTCGGACATGCCTGGCATACGGAGGGATGTCGCCGAGCACTCGCTGGACATCTGAGCTGGAGCCCGACCCGTCAAGCAGCCTCTGCGCCGATTCGACGAGGAGAAGCGCAGAGCCATAGGCGAGGAGATCCACAAGCTAATGGCGGCAGGGTTCATCAAAGAGGTATTCCATCCCGAATGGCTTGCCAACCCTGTGCTTGTGAGAAAGAAAGGGGGAAATGGCGGATGTGTGTAGACTACACCGGTCTGAACAAAGCATGTCCGAAGGTTCCCTACCCTCTGCCTCGCATCGATCAGATCGTGGATTCCACTGCTAGGTGCGAAACCCTGTCTTTCCTCGATGCCTACTCAGGGTATCACCAAATCAGGATGAAAGAGTCCGACCAGCTCGCGACTTCTTTCATCACACCCTTCGGCATGTACTGCTATGTCACCATGCCGTTCGGCTTGAGGAATGCGGGCGCGATGTACCAGCGGTGCATGAACCATGTGTTCGGCGAACACATTGGCCGCACGGTCGAGACTTACGTCGATGACATCGTAGTCAAGACGAGGAAAGCCTCTGACCTCCTTTCCGACCTTGAAGTGACATTCCGATGTCTCAAGGCGAAAGGCGTCAAGCTCAATCCCGAAAAGTGTGTCTTCGGGGTGCCCTGAGGCATGCTCTTGGAATTCATCGTCTCCGAGCGGGGCATCGAAGCCAACCCGGAGAAGATCGCAGCCATCACCAGCATGGGGCCCATCGAGGACTTGAAAGGCGTACAGAGGGTCATGGGATGTCTCGCGGCTCTGAGCCGCTTCATCTCACGCCTCGGCGAAAGAGGTCTACCTCTGTACCGCCTCTTAAGGAAGTCCGAGCGCTTCACTTGGACCCCTGAAGCTGAGGAAGCCCTCGGGAACCTGAAGGCGCTCCTCACGAAGGCGCCTATCCTGGTGCCCCCAGCTGCCGGAGAAGCCCTCTTGGTCTACGTCGCCACGACCACTCAGGTGGTTATCGCCGCAATTGTGGTCGAGAGGCAAGAAGAGGGGCATGCATTGCCCGTTCAGAGGCCAGTCTACTTCGTCAGCGAGGTACTGTCCGAAACCAAGATCCGCTACCCACAAATTCAGAAGCTGCTGTACGCGGTGATCCTGACGCGGCGGAAGTTGCGACACTACTTCGAGTCTCATCCGGTGACTGTGGTGTCATCCTTCCCCCTGGGGGAGATCATCCATTGCCGAGAGGCCTCGGGTAGGATTGCAAAGTGGGCGGTGGAAATCATGGGCGAAACAATCTCGTTCGCCCCTCGGAAAGCCATCAAATCCCAGGTCTTGGCGGACTTCGTGGCTGAATGGGTTGACACCCAGCTACCAACAACTCCGATCCAACTGGAGCTCTGGACCATGTTCTTCGATGGGTCGCTGATGAAGACAGGGGCCGGCGCAGGCCTACTCTTCATCTCGCCCCTCGAGAAGCACCTACGCTACGTGCTACGCCTCCACTTCCCGGCGTCCAACAATGTAGCTGAGTATGAGGCTCTGGTCAATGGGTTATGGATTGCCGTCGAGCTAGGGGTCCGACGCCTCGACGCTCGCGGTGACTTGTAGCTCGTCATCGACCAAGTCATGAAGAACTCCCACTGCCGCGACCCGAAGATGGAGGCCTACTGCGATGAGGTTCGGCGCCTGGAAGACAAGTTCTACGGGCTCGAGCTCAACCACATCGCTCGGCGCTACAACGAGACTGCGGACGAGCTGGCTAAAATAGCCTTGGGGCAAACAACGGTTCCTCCAGACGTCTTCTCCCGAGATCTGCACCAACCCTCCGTCAGGATCGACGACGTGCCCGAGCCTGAGGCGCCCTCGGCCCAGCCCAAGGTACCCTCGGCACAGTCCGAGGCACCCTCGGCTCAGACCGAGGCACCCTCGGCACGGCCCGAGGTACCCTTGGCCCCTGAGGGTGAGACGCTGCACGTCGAGGGGGAGAGAAGCGGGGTCACGCCTGATCAAAACTGGCAGACCCCATACCTGCAATATCTCCACCGAGGAGAGCTACCCCTTGACCGAGCCGAAGCTCGGCGGTTGGCGCGGCGCGCCAAGTCGTTCGTCTTGCTGGGAGAAGGGAAGGAGATCTACCACCGCAGCCCTTCAGGCATCATCCAGCGATGCATCTCCACCACCGAAGGTCAGGAACTCCTCCAAGAAATACACTCGGGGGCTTGCGGCCACCACGCAGCACCTCGAGCCCTTGTCGAAAATGCTTTCCGACAAGGTTTCTACTGGCCAACGGCGGTGGCCGACGCCACTAGAATTGTCCGCGCCTGCGAAGGGTGTCAGTTCTACGCAAGGCAGACCCACCTGCCCGCTCAGGCTCTGCAGACAATACCCATCACATGGCCTTTTGCTGTGTGGGGTCTGGACCTCGTCGGCCCCTTGCAGAAGGCACCCGGGGGCTACACGCACCTGTTGGTCGCCATCGACAAATTTTCCAAGTGGATCGAGGTCTGACCCCTGAACAGCATCAGGTCCGAGCAGGCGGTGGCGTTCTTCACCAACATCATCCATCGTTTCGGGGTCCCGAACTCCATCATCACCGACAACGGCACCCAGTTCACCGGCAGAAAGTTCCTGGACTTCTGCGAGGATCACCACATCCGGGTGGACTGGGCCGCCGTGGCTCATCCCATGACGAATGGGCAAGTAGAGCGTGCCAACGGCATGATTCTACAAGGACTCAAGCCTCGGATCTACAACGACTTCAACAAGTTCGGCAAGCGATGGATGAAGGAACTCCCCTCGGTGGTCTGGAGCCTGAGAATGACACCGAGCCGAGCCACGGGCTTCACGCCGTTCTTCCTAGTTTATGGGGCCGAGGCCATCTTGCCCACAGACCTGGAGTATGGTTCCCCGAGGACGAGGGCCTATGACGACCAAAGCAACCAAGCTAGTCGAGAAGACTCGCTCGACCAGCTGGAAGAGGCTCGGGACAAGGCCTTACTACACTCGGCGCGGTACCAGCAGTCCATGCGACGCTACCACGCCCGAGGGGTCCGGTCCTGAGGCCTCCAGGTGGGCGACCTGGTGCTTCGGCTGCGACAAGACGCCCGAGGTCGACACAAGCTCACGCCCCCCTGGGAGGGGCCGTTCGTCATCGCCAAAGTTCTAAAACCCGGAACATACAAGCTGGCCAACAGTCAAGGCGAGGTCTACAGCAACGCTTGGAACATCCAATAGCTACGTCGCTTCTACCCTTAAGATGTTTTCAAGTTGTTCATATACCTCGCTCTCACGCAAAGTTTAGTCGTCAAGGAAGGGTCAGCCTTGCCTCGGCAAAGCCCGACCCTCCCTCGGGGGCTAAAAGGGGGGAACCCCCTCTGCGTCGAAATTTTCCTCGAAAAAAGATCTTTTCCGCCGGAATATCTTTCGTGCTTTTCGACTACTTCGAAAGTGGATCCTGAAAACGATGGAGTACACGTAAGCAGCCAAGGCTGACCGAGCCGAGGGACTCCTACGCCTCCGGGATACGGATACCTCACTCATCACCTTCTGCCATAAGTAACTCACGTTCGGATAAGTGATTCCGCGGACCAGACAAGTCTTCACGTTCAGAAGCTCTTCTGCCGGAGCGATTCTTCGAGCCTTCTCGACTGCGTCGGTGACAGAACCCCATGGACGGGCAAGAGTGCACGTAAGCGGCAAGACCGACTGAGCCGAGGGACTCCTACGCCTCCGGGATACGGATACCTCACTCATCACCTTCCGTGAGAAGCAACTCTCGCTCGCACAAACAGTTCTGTTACCGACAAAAAGGTCCAGATACTCGAAACAAGAGGAAAGGAGACGCGGCTTTACAATATGGCGAGGGTGTGTTTCGGCCTCGGCGGCCACAGAAAACACACGCTACAAGATAATCCGATCCTGCAGGCTCGGATCTTGACGGCCAAAGGGAGCAGCAGCACCCTCGGCGTCGACAACACCTTCGGTGAGGTCCAACCTAGCCTCGAACGGTGACGCGGTCCAAGGGTCTCCGCTCTGAAGGACAATGTCATCACCAAGCCCGGGCAATCGCCGCCAGGGTCTTCTCCAAGAATCCGGCCCGAGCAGGCGGCTCGGCCGGTCACCCCGGGGCCTCGGCTAGCTGTCCCCCAAGGACATCAGCCCGGCCCGAGGCCTCAGTAGGTCAATTCCGGCGTCGGTCCCGCTAACGGACGACCCGGCCAGGCTCCGGCCGACCTGGTCTTCTTTTCGAGCCAACTCTACCTCTGTTCGCGCTGGCACCGCTACCCCTGGCCTCGGCTCACCAAAGAGCGGCTGAGGGTTTCCTCTAACTAAGCAAGGGAAGCCTCGGACAACAAGGCTGACCGAGCCGAGGGACTGCTACGCCTCCGGGATACGGATCCCTCACTCGTCACCTTTACACGGGGCGACTCACGCTTGGTGAAGCGGTTCAAACAACCAACAGGCGAGTCTTAGTGCTCGAAAATAGAAAAAAACACGGCTCCGTGCCGAATTTACATACATGTTCAGGCCTCGACAGCCGCAATGAACAAATCACCGGCACTCAAGGTGCCATTACAAACGGAACTCCGGTTCCGTCCCCACAGCAGCAGCCATGATCCCAGAACGGGCGCGGCCACCGGAAGGCTTTCGTTCGCGTCCCCACTCAAGGGACGTGAAACAGACATCAAAGCCAAAGAACCGGGGGCCGGCCCGTGGGCGGCGCTGACGGCCTCGACGAGGGGGGAGCTTCCTCCGGCTGCCACCACAGCAGCACGAACGGCGGCGTCCGCCTCTCCGCCAACGCCGACGGTCTGCGAGGCGCATCGGCAGGTCCTCACTCCCGTCCCCGCCGCGAAAGCGAGGAAGAGGGCGGAATGTTGCATCCTAGCTGGGCAGCGACAGTTCGCCTTCCCCGGCATGGCTGGAGGACGCCTCCTCCGCAGAACTGGAGGATGGTTTCCACCACCAGAAGCTGGAAGAGGAGGTGGCCAGCCGACCCACGCAGGAAGTAGAGCCTCGGCTCGCCTCGCTCTCCGCCCCTGCAAGGATGATGAACATCCTTGAAGCTGAGGGCGGAGCCAAGATCGCAGCCTGGCTTGCTCCTCCCCACCCAGAGACTGGTGGTCACCGTCTTGGGTGACCACCGGCGAGGGGACGCAGCCAGGCTGCCTGATGAAAATCCTTGAAGCCGAACGACGGCTGAAAGGTACCAACTCCCGCAGAGTTGCGTTCCTCCAACGACGAAACGGAAAGACGGCGGATATCCCCCATCCGGGGGCTTGGAAGGTGGGAAGACACGATGCATAAGGGAGCGCGAAGACACGGTCGCCTTCCAAGAGGGCCGCCCTCCTTTTAAAGGCGACTCTCCCCACTTGTGTCCCCAGCCGTCGTGGGCTGAGTCTTCTCCAACACGCTCCAAGGTCCTCCTCCTACGGCGCGGGGGCTGGGTCCCACACGTCATGCAAGCCGGCCCAGAGCAGAAGAAGCCAAACCGCCGCGCGTGGTGCGTGCAACCGCCCAGCGGTTACAAGCGGCTCTCCACTTTTGCCCAGACCAGCGGGCGAGAGGGCGGGCAGCCATGCAGGCGGCATGCAACCGTGCCAAGTGGGCGCGCTTCTCCGACTCCCAACACGCCCAGCATGGAGGCCCAGACCTACGCGTCATGCAACCGGCGCGCCGAATGCTTCGCGCCTGCAACTGCACCGCCACCTGCGCCACCACCGCGCCTCCTCGACTGCGGAACCAATACCACGACTCGAGGCGACCCAGCGCACGACCCAGCAGCTCCAGCCTGGTGCGACGGTCAATACGGCCGAAAACGGGCCGGCAGTAATGGCGGTGGCAGGCGGGCAGGAGCAGCGGTCACGTCGTCAGCCAAGCTTACGTCCCATCCGGGGGCAGCGAGAGAACCCTCTCTCACAGCGTGAAGACAACGCGCCCGTGTTCCGTTCCTCGAACGGCTCGCGCACGCGCAACGGCTGCCCTGCGAACCACTCGCCCCGTCGCATTAACTTCGCGGCGGGACAGGCGGCGCCTCTGGCAGGAGAAGCGAGCGACGCTTCGCCTTCGCCATAATGACCGCGTCAAAAAAGGTACGCCGCGTCGTTCGATTTCGTATCCTTTTCCTTTTTTCCTCTTTCTCTCTCTTGCAACAGGGACCGGGAAAGGGGGATACCCCAAAAAGGATCCTTCCCTATGAAGGAACCAGGCTCCGAGCCTCCCTACTGATCAGAGGTTCGAAGGCTGGCCCCTCGAAAGGGTTCAACAGCCGCCTCAGAGCATGTGGGCTCCACACCCACTACTGGTCAGAGGTTCGAAGGCCGGCCCCTCGGAAGGGTTCAACGGCTGCCTCAGGCTACTCGGGCTCCACGCCCACTACTGATCAGGGGTTCAAAGGCTGGCCCCCGAAGGGTTCACAGCCGCCTCAGACACAGAGCGAGGGATGACCATGGGTACGTTCGATACATAACCAAGGCTCGGGCTGCGCTCCCGAGGTACCCTAGGACATTTCCGAGACCAGCGGGAACGATCTTGTAACGAAATCCCATCAGAGGGAGGCATCGAGCCCTCGGACCCTGTCGTCAGGGGACCGAGTCCGGCAGATCACCCGCAGGTACTTTTGGGCGTGCCTTTGGGCCCCTAGCCGACCCCTAACGAATGGGGCACGGACGTCCGCTCGGATCACCCGCCTGCAGCTCACCGGAGACACCATGTTCGGCGCCCACCAAGGGCAACATGGCGCTCTCCCCCCTCCTCCTTGCGGAAAGGCGACGCAGGGGCGTATGTAAAAAAGTCGAGTCTGTCCCTGATCGCCCTCTCGCCCTGTGCAGAGGCTCGGGGGCTGCTCTCGCAAACCCGGCTCTGGCCAAACCGTTGACAGCGTCAACATACCAGCCCGAGAACTTGGGACCCGACTGTACACCCGGGCTACGACCAGCTCGCATGAGGGAGCGACCAGACCAGCCAAAGCATTGCGCGAGGCGTTAAGACCTCGGAGGAGTCAAACCACTCCTCCGAGGCCTCGGGGGCTACACCCGGCGGGTGCGCTCGCGCGCACCCACCGGAACAAAACGCAACCGAGAAAGGCTGGTCCCTTGCAAAAAAGTGCGACGAAAGCCTCCAAGCGAGTGCTAACACTCCCTTCGAGGCTCGGGGGCTACTGTCGGGGACCATAATTAGGGGTACCCTCAAGGCTCCTAATTCTCAGCTGGTAACCCCCATCAGCACAAAGCTGCAAAGGCCTGATGGGTGCGATCAAGTCAGGGATCAGTCCATTCGAGGGACTCGATCATGCCTCGCCCGAGCCTAGCCTCGGACAAGGGCAGCCGACCTCGGAGGATCTCCGCCTCGCCCGAGGCCCCCTTCCAGCGGCGAACATGTTCCCGGCTCGCCCAAGGCCCTGTCTTCGCCAAGAAGCAACCCCGACCAAATCGCAGGAGCATTTAATGCAAAGGTGGCCTGGCACCTTTATCCTGACGCGCGCCCCTCAGCCGACAGAGCCGAAGTGACTGCCGTCACTTCGTCGCTCCACTGACCGGTCTGACAGAAAGACAGCGCCGCCTGCCCCGACTGCGGTGCCACTTGACAGAGTGAGGCTGACAGGCAGTCAGGCCCGGCCGCACGCGCCATAGGAAACTCCGCTCCGCCCGACCCAGGGCTCGGACTCGGGCTAAGCCCCGGAAGACGGCGAACTCCGCTCCGCCCGACCCAGGGCTCGGACTCGGGCTAAGCCCCGGAAGACGGCGAACTCCGCTCCGCCCGACCCAGGGCTCAGACTCGGGCAAAGCCCCCGAAGACGGCGAACTTCGCTCCGCCCGACCCAGGGCTCGGACTTGGGCTCGGCCCCAGAAGACGGCGAACTCCGCTCCACCCGACCCAGGGCTCGGACTCGGGCAAAGCCCCGGAAGACGGCGAACTCCGCTCCGCCCGACCCAGGGCTCGGACTTGGGCTCAGCCCCAAAAGACGACGAACTCCGCTTCGCCCGACTCCAGGACTCAAATTCCGCCCTGGCCTCAGCCAACGGCCTCCGCCTCGCCCGACCTAAGGGCTCGGACTCGGCCTCGGCTACGGAAGACGGACTCGACCTCGACCTCGGAGGAGCTTCCACATCGCCCAACCTAGGGCGCGGACCAGCCACGTCAACAGGAGGCGCCATCATTACCCTACTCCAAGCTGATTCAGGCTACGGGGAACAAGACCGGCGTCCCATCTGGCTCGCTCCGCCAGATAGACGATGATGACGCCCCGCACGCTCCCTGACGATGGCGGCTCTCGGCCCCCTTACGGAAGCAAGAGGACGTCAGCAAGGACTCGACGGCCCCGACAGCTGTCCCTCCGCCAGGCTCCAGCGCTCCTCCGATGGCCACGACATCACACAAACCGGGCGCCAAAATCTCTCCGGCCGCCACGATGGCGTGTACTTAGGGCGCTAGCTCTCCTCTGCTAGACACGTAGCACTCTGCTACACCCCCCATTGTACACCTGGATCCTCTCCTTACGCCTATAAAAGGAAGGACCAGGGCCCTCTTAGAGAGGGTTGGCCGCGCGGGGACGAGGACGAGACGGGCGCTCGCGTGAGGCCACTCGCTCCTTCCCCCGTGTGGACGCTTGTAACCCCTTGCTGCAAGCGCACCCGACCTGGGCGCGGGACGAACACGAAGGCCGCAAGATTTCCACCTCTCTCACGCCCATCTCCGGCCACCTCGCTTTCCCCCTTCGCGCTCGGCCTCGCGTCGACCCATCTGGGCTGGGGCACGCAGCGACACTTCACTCGTCGGCCCAGGGACCCCCCGGTCTCGAAACGCCGACACATATGTTGCCAGATGCCTCAGGGGATAAAAAACATGTCCAGCAAATAATGACCGTTAACAAATGCACAGACTAACAAGGGCAGATATGGGCCTGAGCAGCAGTTTAGCATGGGCCTGAGCAGACTAACAAATCAATCAAGATCCTATTTTATGGAAATAAAAGGGAAATAGACTAAAGGAAATAAATCCTGATCATAACACAACATCAGTGACGTACTATCAATCTATCATGAAGGAAAGATATTCGATAAACTGGAAAGCTCATACCTGCTGCATCGTAGTAGGATTGTGCAGAGAAGATGTCTACAATCCCATCGTTCCCGTCAGCACCCATAGGGAGTGTCTCATCAATGTCATCACATTTGGCGTAATAAACAGCAGAAACATCTTCTGGTGGAACCCAATCTTCAGGCCTCTCACCTCTCGCACTGATCGTGACAGATTGACCAAAAACATAAGCTACTACATACATACAGAGGTGAAATGGTATAGATAATTATGAACATATAGACGGGATGTCATAGTTTTTACAGTAGAACAAGAACAGTATAGAGAACAACAATACCATTGGCATCCTTTGTAGCCTGATTACTCTCAAGCAAAACCTATAGGTAGTTTAAGAGGTTGAGTACAATGAGAAACATTTCAATCATTATTTGCAAAAGAAACATTTTGATCATATTGAGGAAAATCATAGAAGTGAAAGGAAAACAATGTGTGCAACTAACTGAACCTCCTGCAGCTCCATCATGCTGCTCAAAGTATGCTTCGACGAATTCAAAAGATCATCATATGCTTGCTCTATTTGCTTATCATGATTGCAAAACCTTGTTCTGATGGGTTCCTGCAACAGCATAGTACAAAACAAACTGGAGTTTAGAATTCAACTTAGCCACAATCCTGCATCAAAAGGGGGACAATTAAGAAGAACCTAGGGAGATGCTTGCTACAACCTGGGGTAACTTGTTGGAAGTAGAAAACGCCTTCTGCAGCAAGAATCTCATTTCCAAGGTCTTGTCCCATATCACCTTGAAGGAGCATAAATCAAACAAAGGTAATAATTTTGACAAGATTATATATATGTAGCACATGTTAATACCAAGATGCAAAGAAGGTGGGTCAGCACCTTCTGGTTTTTGACCGCTTGACCTCTCAAGGCATCCTCCTCTCTGTGCTCGTTCATCATCTTTCAATTGAGTGCTCTAACAGAATTTATTAGTAAGCAGATTAAACAGTAACCATTAAGGCATAAATTGTATTATTTTTCTCAAGTTTAAGATGTTTATGAATCTGGTAACCAGCAACCACTAACCAGTGAGCATGTATAATGTTGCTATATATGATTCCATTTAGGTTGTCAAGCTTGGTCTTAGCCTCTTTGAACAAGTTGTCTGCAGATCTTCCAGAATAAGAAATGATGTTAGAAAGACTACAAATGAAAAGGCCATGTGATCTGTTGCCTAAAAGTGTCTAAGGCTCAGTATCTTATATGAAAGTGTAGACGTGCAGTTATAGCTATATTGAAATTCTGGAGAAAAAACATGTTCAGTAGCACATAGAGCAGAGTTAAAGAACTGTGAAAAAAGAAAATACTCACTGAGCATCATTAGTTTTGCCATATCCTGAAATAAGGATACTATAAGTAACAACTGTCATTTCGATGCCTTCAGATTTCATTTCCTCAACGCATGACAGTGCCCCACGCATATCTCCAGCAACTGCATTAGCGTGAACAAGGTTGCATGAAATGAATTAAACTTAATGCAGCATACAAGGTACATAGAGACATTGCTAGAGCTAGTTTGTCACTCATTCACACATACATCTGTATGATATTAGTAAAGTAAAAGTAAAGAAGAAGATAACAGCATATCCCCACCTCCCTCCCTCCTGTTTTTAGAACAGCCCACTTTACATCTCAATAATGTTACAAGCCAAACTTTGTTTTATCTCAAATAGTCAAGCAAGCACAGAAGTGATCAGGCACAAAGTTTCTTGGTAGGTTATTGCCTATATTCTTCACAGGTTAGCTTCTCGTGATGCCATCATGCAAGATTGTTTCATAAGTATTCTTTACATATTAAAATTACCATTTATTCAGATAGCAATTTATACAGGTAATTTGGTGGCACTACCAAGAGAAAGTTCACTGTGGATCTCTGAACTTGAGCCAGAGCTCCAAACCATAACAAGCAAAAATAACATATCCGTACTGTGCCAAACCTCACTTGACCTACTTAAATTAGTTTAGCAGTATAAATGATTTTTTTTCTTTTCAGTAAGTCGATTTAGTTGGCCCAGCTGTGTAAGTTTAGGTTGCCATGGTGCATTTTACCATGTGATGAAGAAAAAACAAGAAATAACTACTAAACAAAAGTAACAATGCACCCACCTTGTGAAGACAAACGCATTGGGTTCTATTCCCCTTGCTCTCATGTTCTCAAATGCTGCACGAGCGTGATGCTTATCACCTCGCTTGGCATAATACACAACCATCAGACTAAATTCCCTCCTTGATGGCTAAACAAGCAAAGTAGAAAATAAGACTATAATCAGTGCCACCAAAAGAGAAAAGTTAACACTAACACTGAGACAACTTTATACTCTAAGCATAAATTCCTAGAAATAATTGAACCTACATACCCCTCCCTTTTGAAGCCTAGAAATTGAGTAAAGGAGGTACAATACTTTCCTAGGAAGTTGCTAAAACATTTATTGAGTTATAAGGAAAATAGAAAGGGGCATGGGCAGTGCGCATCATTTGAGCACCTGGAGTTGTTCCTAAAGCAACTATTCACCAAGATTTAGACTGGTTTTTATTTAAAATATGTCATTGCAGTTATGCCAGTGTCCAAATCTTTTTTTATATACTACTTTTGGTCATAGAGGTGACATTGGTGAGGGGTTAGGGTGTTGGAGGGGTTACTGCCAAAGCCCTTGCCCAACATAAATGGGGCTTTCACTGAATATAGGTAATACCACATTGCAATATAGTAAATGTTTGCGTACTTTATGGACCAAACAAAATGTTTGCTTCTAGCACCTACGTGAACAACTGGATTGCCTGCATCTAACAGCATAAGAAATTCTATCGAAGGGGAAAACAAATCATAATGTGTTCCTTTATGTTCAACTTCAGCAATAAAAGGCATACTTTTAAAAAAAATATCAGACAGTTTAGAAACAAACACCATCCATCTTGCTGTCCTACTCGAAAATTAATCGGACAATACATGCAAAAACAGAAAGCAAACACAAATAGTTACTTTAATAAAAGGATTCTTACTCTAGGGCATGATATGCGAAGGCTTGACATGAGTTCAAGTGCAAGTGGACAGACATATCTTAAGTCTGGTTCGAGACTGAAGTCTGCTATCTTTGCCTTGAAGTCTTCAAACAAGATGTTATTATTGATCTATTACCCATATGGACAATGGAATGATGAACTTTCCCATGAAAATATCGAGTCCTTTTGTAGCATCAACAACAATTTGCATTCGTTGCACCCAACCATAAATACCTTCACCTACCAAGGCTCTTGAACCAAGTCAATAGTTTTTTTATCAGACCATCCAAGGATAGAACAAGGACATCGATAGGGGGAGCATCATCGTGTGGCTCGACTTTTGAGTAGCAGAATCCCTCAAACCCTTCGTCACCCCTAGTGAAAAGGATATAATGACATCAAATTTTCTATAGACTTTAGAAGATGGAATTTTAAATACAGCAGCACAAGGATGTTTCACATTTTTAATAACTGCCAACAGGTTATGAACGTATGAACAGATGGTACAAGTACATTGAAATGAACATACCGTCGATTTTGTTGGTTGTGGCCTTGACATGACCACTCTCACACTGATTTGTTCCATCCACTTGGCAATTGCAGCAACAGAGGCGCCACATCACTACCTTTGTATTTAATTTACACGTATTCTGGAAACCACAAATATGTCATCAGGAGGAGAACTATCATGTTTTTAGCATTGCAAGCATTTAGGCATCGTGCACCACACACAAGGCAAATCACTCAGTATTTTCTACATATCTCAGCACAGAGTATGAAGCATGAAGCATGAAGAAGAAACAAGATGACCAGCAATGTGTGCTAGTCATTTTTTCAAATATTCAGAAGAATTGCGTTAGTTATTACAACATGATGTCTCTCTTCTCATGATAGCAAATATAAACTATCAAGAGATTCTCATCTCTAGAATAACCATGTTCTTAAAATTCGAACCGTGCATATATCCAATTTTGTGGAAGAACATACAACCCATGGTGAAATTGTACTAATTATCGATGGTGTTAGTAATGTATTTCAATATTCAGAAGAAATGCAACAGAATATAACAACATTACTTCTCTTTTGTCATGATATTAAGTACCAACTATCAAGCCAAGACTTCTCTTTTGAGGGAGAACAAGTCCATGTGATCAGAGATCATATTATTACGTTAGAAAGCAAGATGAAGCTTTTACACAGAACATTTTTGAGAAGTAAGGTTATAGGTTTTGACCAAGCATCTCAAAAGCTATACACCGATGATTTTGAAATGACAGATAATCAAGCATACTAACAAATTTCTCATTTAACTGCAAGTACATCCAAAGTCTCCTACAGAAGCATTTCCTTGATAATAAACCTAGATCTATTAATTTTCAAAGAGGTAGTAGCCCAACCTTTGCACCACCACGTTGTAAAAGTCTCCTACATCTGCTCCCTCCACTTGACGTCGTTGATGACGAAGATGTTGTCCCCGAGCAGGTCCCCGCTGTTGATGAAGCAGGCCCCCGACGACGATGAAGATGTTGTCCTCGAGCTAATCGTTGATGAAGCAGGTCCCCGAGCGTCCTTGTCGTAGTTGGTGAAGTTGGCCCAGAGGATGTGCTCCACAACCGCCAGGTCGCACGTGTATATGAGCCGTCGGACGGGCTAGGTCCTGCGGCGCGTGTGGGCGCGACAGATCCCCGTGACCGACCGCCTTGGGCGCAGGCCCTGCTTCATCTACCAGTGCCTCCTGCGGCGCCGGTTCTTGGAGCTTGCCACACGGTGTCGCAGGCATTTGAGGCGAGGAGCCGGCACCGGGGAGGGAACATGTGGAGTCATTGGGTGGATCCCTACAAGTGGAGGCACTTCACACCAAAGCCGCCCATGGACCAGTGCGCCTCGCGTGCCCACTCGAGGAGCGGGTCGGTGACGGACATCGCCGCGTCCATGCGGTCGCCCGAGAGGATCTGGTGGAAGGGGGATCGATGTGGGGCAGTGATGGAGGGGCGCCAATGGAAGCGATCACGGGGGTGGGGGCGGGGTCGGATGTGGGGGCAACCTGGAATGTCGTGGCGAGATCCGCTGGCGTATGGGCGAGATCCACGGCGGGAGAAGGGGCACGGTAGAGGTGTGCGGCGGGGGCAGGCGGCGCAGTGAGGGGGAGAGGAGGAGGAGGTGGCGTAGGGGTGCGGACGCGCAGACCTTCCATATGCGGATGCGAGATTTCGGGGCTCGGGCGCGGACGCGCGGGTGGAGGTCGGAGGCGCCAGGGCGGGGGCACGGTGGATCTGCGGCGTCTTCCATGACGGTCGGTGGGGAGGATGGCAGGGGCACGGTGAATCCGCGGGCGTTGATGGCGGGGACCGAGGCAGAACCGTGCGCGACGGGTATACTGTGGACGCCTACAGTAACCTCTTAAGGAGTAGTAGAGATTTACCGGTGACAAGTAATTTAGTGTCATCTATAAAGATGGCAAAAGACTAAATGGACTCATCTGACACACACACCATGACACTGACGCATCCTAGTTTGTGTCCTAACCCTAGCCGTACAATGTCTTACACCGCGCTACCAGTTAGTCATCGACTCATCATTGTTTGTCTTGTTGTCTCCCTCCATCTCCTCCATTGCAAGGTCATGGCTTACAGTCACCCACGCCTATGTCCAAGCTCTAGATTAGCAGGCGGCATTGGTTAATCAGCCAGATTGCCCACTACAAGGTACCAATGCAACCGGCTTAGTAGCCCCTCTTTTAATTCATTTTTATATCCATCACTACCAATACTCATTTGTTAATGATCGACCCCAGATCCTAATGATAGGTCTACCTCTCGTCAGTACACACATACAGCTCTAGTTATGAGACTTAAATTACTGTAACCATAATACTTGCAAATTATCGCTTGTTTTATCCATAGTGAGTTCTAAAATTCCTATTGTATATCCTGTATTTTTTATGACACGGAGAAAAAAGATAAAACCTTACCTACACGTTTTTTCTAAAACTCTTCTTTTGTTACACTAGGGACTCACACCTTGTCACTGTTAATCATGGCAACCTTGCCGTCTTTAGCTAGCTGTACTTGCACCTCCAGAACCTCATAATGTGCGACATGATATATACGACAGCTAGCTCCAAAGATTATAAAAAAGCCGTGCCTTCTCACATGTTTGGAGAGTAAAAGTGATAGGCAAGTTTAACAACAATTTTCTGGCCTGCCTCTGTCACGGGGTTAGGTAAACCAAAGCTTGGATCGGCTTCTAATGCGGTCATTCTGATTACTGTCTCTGTCACTCTGTGTGCATGTGAATAAATATGGTTGAAAGTAAAACAGATTGTTTTCCTACTATGTTTTATACAAAATGATGATGGCGCCGGGACGGTGTGCACACGTCACTTCCGTCGGATGTAAGTTTTTTATTTATTCCCGCCAATATACAAACCAAAAGATGCGACTTTGGTGAATAAATAGATTAACAGTAAAGTGCTTTAGGATATTTGGATCCTCTTATATAAACTTCGGAGCTCTTTAAAACACTTTAACTTACTTTTCGACTCTTAAACTTTAGTGTAAAATGGGCTACTTGCTTAAAGCATTAACTCTAAAGTATCGTTTGGTTCACGAAATATAACATAAACGGTAACAATAATGATTCACGTTCAATGGTAACAAGTTTGAATATAACAATATTATTTTTAGTGTGATATTTAATTACGGTTGGACTTAAACAAACATAGTGTAACGTTATCGGTTACTGTTAATGTTACAAATATGTGAATGAAATTACCTGAAGTTTAAAGTGAAGAATCAAAATAGGCCATTATTGCATTAGTCACTTTAGGCATGTACAATCTATAGATAACCGTTGTCTATATGTGTATTGAAAACACAAATAACAAGTCATACGGTGGCTTGTATGTTTACACTGGCTATAAAATTTTTAATTCATGTGTGAAACACGAGATAAAACAGTCATATAGTGGTTGCTTTACCGACTCTTTCGTCAGAACATGGGCCAAAACCGTCTCTCCTTAATTAGCGTGTATTCAATATCGTTATACGTGCCCTTATCTGTTAATCTCAACATCATTTAACATAGTCTTCTACAATGTTTAGAGATGGTAGACGTGTTAGGCCCTGTTCGTTTTGTGTCAAACCATGGGGATTGAGGGGGAACAAATCCCCTATAAGTCAAAATCCTCCTCAATCCCTTCCAATCCCCCTCAATCCCCATGGTTTGGGGATGAAACGAACATGGCCTTAATGGGTTAGGTCAAAATGGATTTCATGCGTTCTCAAGTGGGTAAACTTTCGACGAGCGTGCGCGTATGGCATATTTATGCCTTTTTCTCAACCATTCTAGATAAACAAACAAGGTGTAACTATGTAAATTATGGTACAGTTTGATTCCCATATTTGTAACGTAATAATTAAATAATAATGTTATATTATGTTTGTTTAAGTTCAAATGTAATGATATAATCAGATACTACACTAAAAATTGATATTAGTCTATTTAAAATTGTTACTGTCAAACTGGAGTGCATATCATTACCATTATCATTTATCTTATATTTCGTGAATCAAACAACACTTATCTTTCTATCAACTCCGAATATAACTAAGATTTTTTTAGAATCATTAAGTAATTATACGGACCAAACGCATAAAAAACAATAGTCGAGCTTCCACAGACACCGAGGGCGTGATTCAGCATGTGCATCTTATCCTCATTCATTTTAAGCCACGACCCGTTTAAGGGTCTGTTTGGTTGGGCTGTGGCTGTGAAAAAAGTTGCTGTAGGCTGTGAGCTGTGGAAAAAGCTGCTGTAGGCTGTGAGCCGTTAAAAAGCTAAAAACCGTTTGGTAGAAACCACTAAAAATCGTTAAAAGTTCTTCGATATATGTTTTTATAGTTTCATCCGAAAAGCCACTAAAAGCAGGTACATGGGTGCTTTCAGATTTGCACTGTGAGAAAGTCAGCTTTTAGAAAAAGCTGCTTTCTGGATCCAGCCCTTTGGTTGGCTTTTGGCTTTTAGGGGGCAAAAGCCAAAAGCCAAAAGTCAAACCAAACACACACCGATGGGTCCAATTTGATAGTCGCGCGCCACGTACTATCAGATGTGGTACCTTTAGGCTGACACACGCTTCATCTGCCATTCCTGCCTAGAAGCAACTACATAGGACAAACAACGTAAGGCGAAACTAAAGCCAAATTGTTTACGTTTCTCTCCATAATTCTCACTGTGCTAAATGGAGATCAGCTTATTTTAATCATGCTTTTTTATTTGTACAGTTTGTGGAAAAGTGTTTTTTTTTGCTGACCGCTCTACCGCCGTAAATCTGACGCACCAGCTACTACGCAGAAGGAGATAATTAGATTTTTGCCACTCACAATGTTGTCTTCCTGTTATAATTACCACTGTGTCTATGAATTATAGGTCCAGCTAGGTCTATGAAATATGGACCTAATAACAATTTTACAAACCTGTTTCTCGCTGATGGTAAATATCAAAATCTCTCACGCAGAAGTGACCAGAGCGTTCAGTCTAGGGTCCTGACGGTGGAGTGTGGACCATGTCCTATCACCTTCGCCCTCCCCGCCTCCCGTCCCCGTCCCTGTCCCACCAACCCCCAAGGCCCAACTCCACTCATTGCCACTGCGCCGAAACCCAAAGCGGGAGGAGGAGCGGAAAAGAAAAGGAAAATGGGAGGAGCGGAAGCCAGTCCGAGCAAGTCAGAGGATCCGCCCGCCTATCTCCGCCTATAAAATGCCGTCCCACCCCCCACCTTCCCGGCAGCTGCTCTCCACCAAGAGCTGCTAGCACCACCAAACCAATCGCTGGATTTGTCCACAGTATTTCCGGTTTCACCGCCCTAGATCTGACCCGAGACGCCGCGTCTTCGCTGAGGTTGGTCGCCGCACTTCTCCCTGTAACAGTCTAGACTCTAGACTATGGTAGTGTTTTTAGCTTCGATTATTTCTCCTGTTGGTGGGGAATTTCGTGGGGGGTGCTTATTATCTATTCGGCGGAACGGAATACAGATGACGATTACTGTGAGGCGGTCGACGATGGTGCGCCCGGCGCGGGAGACGCCGCGGCAGCGGCTGTGGAACTCCAACCTCGACCTCGTGGTGCCGCGCTTCCACACGCCCAGTGTCTACTTCTACCGCCGCGACGGCCCCGTGCCGGCGGCGGAGGGGTTCTTCGACGGCGAGCGGATGCGGCGCGCGCTGGCAGAGGCGCTCGTGCCGTTCTATCCAATGGCGGGCCGCCTCGCGCGGGACGAGGACGGTAGGGTCGAGATCGACTGCAATGGCGAGGGAGTGCTCTTCGTCGAGGCCGATGCGCCCGATGCCTCTGTCGATGACTACGGTGACTTCGCGCCCACCATGGAGCTCAAGCGCCTCATCCCGACCGTCGATTACACCGACGACATCTCGGCCTTCCCGCTACTCGTGCTCCAGGTGAGCTTGCTCAGTTCCTAGTGTTGTTTCAATTAGACTAAGGACAGAAACCGAGGACATATAGCCTTCTGGAAGTCGTACGGCAAAATCTTCACAAACAGCACGCCAATGTTTTGGGGCACATGTAGTACTCCTATTTTGTTTAATGCATGATCGGATAGCTGGGCCTTTTTTATTTGAGAGTACCTCGTGTTCTAGGTTGGTTTTATTAGCTGTAATTGTATCATTGCATAGTTCTACCCACCCACCTGGGCTGTCGTTGTCTTGTTCTGAGTGGGGCCTCTGTTTTGGCTGGATTTTAGTACCATAATTCTGAAGCTTCGGTTAGAACTGCTTAAGAATACTTGGCATCATATTTGATATTTCTTTTGGTGATTATGCATCGAAATAAACTTGCTGCACCCGGAGTCCCGTACCAGCTACTACCCAATCCTATCCACAAACTGAATTGTATGTATCGGAGCAATGTCAATTATTATGTGCAACTGCTACTTGCTAGTAGGTCAATAGGACCTATCTGGCTTCCAAGTGAGGTTGCCTGGTCAAGTTTGCAGCTTCATTTAGTCAGCATTTGTTTGATTATCTTTGGACATGCATAGACTTATTTGGATTTAATATTGATGTCTGATTGTTACTTTTAAACTAGCCCAATAGCTTAAGTTTTCCCTGTCTTAACCAATTTTCACTTCCAATTCTGCCTAAATTTAACTTTTCTGACCTTGCTGGCCTTCCATTGGTCCATTGTTACATATACTATTTCATTTTATAATATTTGATTGAATATGATGCATCACCAGTTTTATATCGAATAACCTGAAGAACTTGAATTTAAATTGTAAATATTGCTGTTGTACAACCCTGAATGAAAAAGGTGTTCATTTGCTTTTTTGAACTATGGAGCATGAGTTGACTATCCTTACTGGCAGTTCCACTTTGCAACAAAATCTGCTCGCTTTAAAACTGAGGTGAACTAATATTTACCTGGTGTGTCCTAAGTTTATGTGGACCCTGCAATTTCGTTAGTCACCACCCTGTCGACAACTTGCTGAATAATCTTGCTTGTAATGCACACTGCATTTTGGTTGGTACAAAAATGACAGCCTGACTGGACTAATGGAGCATGTCCATGTCATAGTTTTCTCCAAAGCTTTTGTTTAACAACACGGCATAGTATTCACTATTTCATATGCTTGTGAGGCCCTCTATTTTCATTCTTGATAGAACCTCTTTCTGTATTGATATAGGCTTCATCATAATTCATAGGTGCATGCTTATTTATATGTCAGGTTGACATTGCACTGGGCAAGGCCTTCATGCCTGTGTGCTTCTGCAAACTGGTTGCTTCATGAAAACATAGGTTTTGGAACAGAGTGTGATGATACAACCCTACATATCTTACTTAGGGAAAATTGGTTCTATAGCACTGAAAGAATTGTGTCCGGAAAATACCATTGAAACACCTTAGACATGTGAAATACCATCGAAAGAATGATCCATTACCCAAATCTAGCTTTCTGTCACGATTTGGAGCTAATACTGTGGATTCACTGTTTAGCTCCTCACCGTCTCTTTCTCATCCCAAATGCTGGGCACTAATGAACAAGCCCCTTAGGCAGAGTCCAGGTGTGCATCCTGGCCGAGTGTCCATGTGTGCTACCCAGTCAAGCATCCGTCTTGCTGTGCTCTGCGTCCACGGGCCTGAGACTGCCGGGCTCGCTGCCCTGCACGAGCTGCCTACCCTCCAGATTGCCGCCCCAGCACGAGCTGACGCTTGTATAGCTGCCTCATTGAACTCGACAACTTCAACAACTTCCTCCTGATATAGCTGCCAATCTTGCAACGCCTATCAGCTTCAAGGTCCATGGCGCCACGGGAGACCTGATAGCCTCGCATATGAGGCCGTTGGTCAATTGTTCGTTCGTATACCCCATTGGCGAAGGATCTGAAGGCTGCGAGTGTCTTGGGCTGTCATACCCTGGTGGCGTAGAGAACATGCTGGCTTTATGATGGCTAGCCTCCAGCGATTTGTTCACTGCTGGCCCCTCCCCCACATCCACGGCACATATGGTAGCAAGAACAGGTGGCTATCCTGTATCCCCCATGCATGCATGCCACGCCTAAGAAAGAAGGGAAACAAAACAACATGATTTCAACCTGGCTTAAGAATGCAGAGGGAAGGAGCCATGGCGCTGGTGTCAGAGTGCTTGGAGACGAGGACTGCGAAGCTTCCCATGTGTGGCAATCGGCCAATGGTGATGACATCGTGATGGAGAGGCCCCTACGTGCAGGCGCAGGTTGATGCTGGTGCCTACGTGCCCGTTCACCTGTTTCACGGCCGGATGTTCCATGCGTGCCGGTGGTGCCACCCAACCAATTATATGTCTCTCCGTTTTCTGCGGCACACACCCACACCCGCAACTGCGACTGCTGCACTTGCTACCTCATGTGAGCTGTCCATCGCATGAGCTGGGGCTGTCGTCTATGAGGTGGAGCTGTGAAGCCAGAGTCGCGCCATATGAGCTGCTAAGTCACACGTCTGCACATTGTCGGCCTTGTCTTGGTCATGTGAGCTGCTTGTTATCTGTCTCCTCATGCGTATCATCTGGTCCCTTAACGCACATGGACTTAGGGGAGAGAGATGGGAAGGAGAAGGCGATGATGGTTTCATGGTGTTATCTCAAAATTGTGACATAATGCTAGTTTTGGGTAGCAATCATGCAGGAATAAAGGTTTTCAGTTCTCTTGACTCTGCTTATCTCACTACACCTAAAACCTTATATTGTTCTTTGATAATAGGTTTGGATCTTGTTGCATGATTGCATTATCTTGGAAATTTTATACTTCTGTTAGGCTGTAATTTGTGCACAAGTTTTATACTTCTAGGTTGGTGACATGGATACAGGATATTCTGATAGGCCGTAATTTAGCATGACAGATCTTACTAGTGGGCAGGGAACTAGTTGTAATATGACATGAAGCATGAGCTTTTGATCATACAGAGAGTTAAGTATTGTGTGTACTGTCTAGCACGTGAAGATAGCATAGCAGAATTTGGCACAAGGCTGTTTTTGCCTTGTTACACCATATTTTTGTACCTTTATATTGGTGTCAAGCAGGTATGCCTACTTGCCTAGTAGGGACTCTATATCACTTAAACGAAAATTGAAAATACTGTATTAAGCAGTAATAGCCATAGGTGGTGACCCTGTTTTAGGTGAGCAGTATTGCGTTCTGGGGCAGACAAGCTATATGCAGTGCAAGACTGGAAGCTTCTTTCAATTACTTGTCCTGCTGCATCTGATATTATATTTCAGCATAGCACATGAACCTCATGCTCTTTTTTTCTTGCCTCCAGGTGACTTATTTCAAATGTGGAGGCGTCTCCCTTGGTGTTGGCATGCAACACCATGCAGCGGATGGCATGTCTGGCTTGCACTTCATTAACTCATGGTCTGACCTCTGCCGTGGAGCTCAAATTTCTGTCATGCCCTTCATTGACCGCACCCTTCTTCGTGCTCGTGATCCACCAACTCCATCTTTTCAACATATCGAGTACCAGCCTGCCCCAGCTATGTTGTCCTCCACAACCCAGTTCCTTGCTTCCAAGTCAAAGCCACCTGCCACTGCTGTGGACATTTTCAAGCTCACTCGCTCAGACCTTGGCCGGCTGCGCTCACAGCTTCCTGCAGGGGAAGGTGCACCCCGGTTCAGCACATATGCAGTGCTAGCGGCACATGTCTGGAAATGTGTCTCCCTTGCACGTAGCCTACCTCCTGAACAACCCACCAAGTTGTATTGCGCCACTGATGGCCGACAACGGCTACAGCCTCCACTACCAGATGGGTACTTTGGCAATGTCATCTTCACCGCGACACCACTTGCTGAGGCGGGCAAGGTGACCAGTGAGCTGGCGGAAGGAGCAGCAGTCATCCAGGGAGCACTGGATAGGATGGACAACGACTACTGCCGCTCAGCGTTAGACTACCTGGAGCTTCAACCGGATCTGTCAGCACTTGTGCGTGGAGCGCATACCTTCCGCTGCCCGAACCTAGGGCTCACCAGCTGGGTGCGCCTTCCTATCCATGATGCTGACTTCGGATGGGGCCGGCCTGTGTTCATGGGGCCAGGTGGCATTGCGTATGAAGGTCTGGCGTTTGTCCTCCCAAGTGCAAATGGCGACGGCAGCCTGTCCATTGCTATCTCGTTGCAGGCTGAGCACATGGAGAAGTTCCGGAAGCTAATCAGCGAAGCTTAAACGGTGCCAACTGTTGAAGGAGGATGTCATAGGGCGAGAGGGATTATGCTCTGCCCAAATTCTCAGATAAAATACTGAAGTTTCAAGTGAACCCAGTGGCTGCACTTCCACTTTGAAGACTTGCAGAGGAAATTCATGGTCACTTCATTTTGTGAGGTTAATTATAGAGAAAGGGTAGAAATTATATGAAGAAACATAGTAAAAAATCATTGTTAGGAACAAACTCCAATAGCAGGCTCTACTTGTACGTCGCAGACATAAGCTGAGACTGAGCTGCGATTGCAACAGATTATACTCTTCTATCAGGTTGACTGAAGTTCCCTCAGTGGCCAATCTTGGATCTTTCTGCAGGTGTTGTGCTGATCTTAGCCCTTTTTCTGAGGCTTGAAAAAGAACCCCAAACTGAAGATTCTCAACTGCTGCAGGCTGATGAGATGCAACTGAGCACACAGGCTGAGGTTGTGGCGGTGTGGCCTGATCTGGCTTGCCATTGTCGGCCATCGTCATCGGCGCCGTGGACACCGAGCAGTTCGTCTAGGCACTAGTTTTTCAACACTTTTGGGTGATGGCCTCTGTTTGATGCCTCCGCACTTCCGCAGCAGTCATCCCTGCTAGCTGTCGCTTCCATCCCATAGTCAGGCATATTACTATCAACTCTCTAGATAAGATCACCTCTATTACGCCATGACGCCACCTTGCACAAACTTTACGTTGCGATTACCTCTGCATTGTTTATCGACCAATGTACCGCTTTGGATCAAGTTCTTGTTGCAAACCTGAGCTATAGCCTATCAAGGCCTATCAAGTACTTAGACTGTCTTCGGTGGATTATGTATTGTTGTAGAGTGGGTTAGAAATAAGGGATAAGATATGAGAGCTGGTGAGTTATGTATTGTTGTAGAGTGAAGTTAGAAATAAGGGATAAAATAAAAGATAAGATAGGAGAGCTTTAGAAATAAGGGGTAAGATAAAAGATAAGATAGGAGAGCTGCCGGAGACGGTCTTATGTGGAGACGGTCTTATGTTAAGGATCCATGGCAGACGGTCTTATGTTAAGGATCCATGGCTCGTTGTCCAATATATTAGGGAGCAAAAAACAATAATAATAAGTATTTTTATAATGGATGTTTTAAAAAGAAAAAAAACATTGGTTCCTTCCCATTAATAATGTATATAGAGAGGTTTAAACGGAGACAATTGATAGTATTGGAAGAGAGAGCATATAAAAAGGAACATGGTCATTAATTTAGCCCCCAAAACAATATTATCAATGTGTTCATTGGTGGCTTGGGTTTTATCCTTATCCGTCATTGTGGAGGGTTAGAAGGGATGGGACCTACTGCTCGAAGCGCTTGTGTGTCTGTCTTTCTCTACACCGATCATTAAAAAGTAGATATCTTATGTCAAATTTGACAGGGCCATCGACTGAAGGAAAATGCACTTCCTATAGTGCAAAACAGATCAACGATATTAACTTATCAGTCCGTTTGGATGTTAGCATTGAGACATAGGAATTGTATTGGGGTAGGAATGCCAAAGCTGAGTGGAAATGGAAATGGCCTTCAATCTCATTGTTGTTGTTTGGTTGTATATATAATTGGAAATGGGATCGGGAGATCATCCAAACAATTTGTCCAATACCAATTCACGGTTCCGGGCTCCAATGCTAACTTCCAAACGCGATATATTAGTAATTTAGGTCCGTTTAAGACTGCTCTAGCTTTATAAAATTTGGTATAGTTGGTGGAGCTGATCAATAGATACTCTAAGAATCGTGGAGATGGGAATTATGAACTTTAGAGCACATTTAAATAAGTCGGTTTTATTTATTATTCAGATTAAAAATATATTTTTAAACTATTAAAATTTAAGACTACCACTCTACGGTGGAGCTTGAATTTGGATCAGTTCCAAATACTCCCAACTAGCTGCAGCTCAGGCTAAAAGCACCTATCCTTACAGCATGTGCAGGTACCTAGATTGTGTCCCGTTTCGAGCAAGCTACACTTGCCCATGCAACCAATCACATGGATAGTGCACCCCAAGCTCGTCGAACTCTGGGAAGGTCCTCCCATATCATAGCTATGTTGGGTCTCTGCTAGAGTGTACATTTAAACCGAGTCTAATGAACTAGCATGAAGCATGGGAAAAAGCACGTCCCAAGTACGATACGATATTGAATTTTTTTGGACCGGCCCGGCTCGATACACCGGCCATTCTTGGGCCGAGGTCCCAGCCCACGGACGGACATGAGCCTGGCTTGTTTATGCAAGCACAAAAAGGCCTGTTATCCACTTCACTGTATATTAGCTGGCATGCGTTCATACATGCCTTCAGGGTGACACAGTCCATGGGCTAGTGCTCATCGTCCACCCGCCCTCAAGCCTAAGGCCGTCTGCAGCAGTTTATTCATAGTTTACCTAAAAACACTGTTTTATACTATTATGTATTATAGACTGCACCAGAGTGAAGTTTGAATATAGGTATGAGGATGAATAAGCTGCTTGATATAGTCTAAGAGCCAAGTTGCCCAATCAATGAGCCAACCATCGGCTGAACTGGAACCCTAAACATAAATGGCCAGACGCGAGACACCCAGACCCACAGCAGCCGCCCTCGCGCACTCGCCCCTTCACCTTGTCCTTCCCCAGTCGCCGACTGCGCACATTCCACCCTGCCTAGGGGTGGGTATTTTAAAACGGAAACCCAAACCGGAACCGAACCCTATTCGAGTTTTCGGGTTCGGGTTCGGTTCCTATAAGTGCTATATTTCAGAGTATGGGTTTGGGTTCGGTTCCTAACCTTTCAAACCCGGACAGACCGAATAACCCGAAATATAAAAAAGCTCTAAATATGTGATGATATTATTATATGATTTATGAACTTATTAGCTAAAAATTATGATATCATCTTAACAATAGTATATATCTATGTATGCTATTTTTTATAGTCAATTGTTGTAATAATATTACTTCCAATTAATTACTCATTGTATATATTTTAACAAAAGATACTAGTCTCTCTACTATTCGGGTCTATTCGGTGGACCGAATAGACCGAACCGAAATTGTAAGTCTATTTGGGTTCGGTTTCTAAAATTATTTTGAAAATTTCGGTTCTCATTTTTCAGAACCCGAAATTCCATAAACCTAAATAGACCGAATTGAATTATCATAATAGACCGAATGTCTAGCTCTAACCTTGTCCCTGCGCACCAGCCGGCAGCCACCGCCTGCCCTGGCCCTGCGTTCTCTAGGCTCGAGCAGCAGAGAGCACAAGCATCCAGCGACAATCGTCCGCCGGCCCAGCCCACGTCCGGTTCGGCGACAACCGTCCTACGCCAGCTTGCGTCCGGCGTGGCAGTGGCGTCCACTTCATCCAGCAGCAGGCTATTGAGAACTACGTTACCACGGATCACCAGATCCGCACCCTTCCCTCCCGTCAGCAGATTAGGCGCGAGAAGTCGTGGAAGACCTGTATCCCTTCCAAAAAGCACGACAGAGGAAACACACGAGACACGATCTAGGGTTGGGCCTTTGACCTCTTTCTCTTCTCTGTATTATGAGGGGGTGTACATGTTCCTTATATAGAGATGTGAGGCCCCTCAGGGGCAAAGCAGGTATTTGCCCACATAACCCTAACTAGGGTTACTTAACACACCCCCTTGGGCGAATATCGCGACCAACACATGCCTCGTTAAAACTCCGAAAAACCCAGTGGGAAAAATGTGGAGAAAGAGTGCATGGTGATACAAATTGCATTTGCACTTTGTTGCCTCGTTAAAAACCTCATGTGAGAAACTTCAAGAAAACTCACCAAGAAAAAAGAATACAACAACTGTCATCGGGACAGATTTTGATCCTCTAGGATCTAGATTCTATCGAATCTTCTACAAGGGCTAACTTTAGAAATGTGCTCCCCCTGATCCTTGCAAAACCGTATCAATAAGGCAAAACATCTTCTTCTAGAAGTATATACACATAAAGATTTAGCAAACGGATTGCATATCCTTACAAGGACTATTTCAGGAACTTTACCTCTACTCACTTCTAGAAAAATACGAGGTAAGTACACGTATCAATATAAATAAGCCACTTTGACTGCTGGTGTTCGATCGACTGGATTTATATATTTGATAGAAAGTTTTATAAAGGTTCACATATTGATCATCAAGCTCACGCCTTCAGGGCATAGAATATGACATTTATTGTCTCACGATTGTGATCAATATAAGCATTCGCTCCCCCTGACGATGACATCTGTCAAAGTCGTTATCCCTCATAACTCAAGCATATTCTTCAATATATATGTCTCATTATTCATCTGGAATAACGAGAATGGATGAGGTTGGGGTGCTATCATTTTGTATCTTACACCATAATTTATACATAGTTGTGCAAAGCAAATAACATGTCCTTAAATACGACTTAGGGGATAATATAGTTGCAATAGTACATATTCTAAATATGACACATCGCTCCAGGCGTTCATCCATTGCAACATCTATGATGGTGTAACAAAAGTCCATCAAAGATCGTAATCCATCAGGGATTTTTCATCGATCAGATACATCGTTGTAGTCTGTCATTCTGGCACAATGGGGATATTTTGCTAGTAACACCTAAACCTTATAGGTTTCTGCCATCAGAGCTTTAGAGGATACCGTAATTCCACATCTAGTGAAAATTACCATGAGTAAAACTCATGGAATGCACATGTGCTTATTCGATGAACTTCAAGTCCTTTGGTACCTCATCTTATTCCTTTTCGGGTCTGTATGGGTCTTTATCCCTTTATAGGGATTATCAAACTTTGGTGTTTAACACATACTTTATTTCTTCTGGAAAGGTTCCATTAAGGAACTATAATCTCATCTAGGAGATATTCTCTCTATATAGGAGAGTGTTCATTCGTCAGGAATGTATTATTCGGTATGAGATTTATATGTTGCATATTTAAAATTCAAAGATATGGGTCCTCCTAGGATCTCATGACGAATCTTTAGAATTCTATTAACTGCATATTTTAATTCATGCCATTTGCCAGATATATTACATAGTGGAACTGTGTTTATTCAACACATATGTGGGATGGGTCTCTCACAAGACCACTTGAACCATCACATTCACCACACATTATTTCAATAGTGCGCATAAATGTCCGAACTTCATGCTCGTGACTTTCATTTTGCGATTATTGGTTCAGCCTCGATTGCATTTATCAATGACCCGATAAGAGAGCTTCAAGCACTCATGCCTAGGACTTTGTTTTGGATCCCTTTGCAATCTATAGAGGCAAAATAGGTGTCGACACATTTGTCTCCCACATTTAATAATTATCTTCGTCATTTCCCAAAAACGAAAGATTCATTGTTCCGTATTCCTAGCACAATGATATTGAGCGCATTGCTAGGAATTTCATCATCAAGATGAACCTCTTCGTGAGGCAAATCACCAGCAGGGCGAGTTCATCGGAGGAGAGTTATTACAGACCACATGAATCTGCAATCAGAACATATGCTTTGACTAAGGTTGATGGATCATATTCGCAGGCGTCCCCGAGAATAGATCAAATACCAATAAGTCAAATGTGGATACGATATTAATCCCGGGTATATCCACATCTACATCAGGTAGAAGCATTCAAACCAATATGGTTACTCCTCAACGATTTCTGGCAGACTCCATATACACAGGAGTACACACCGAATGACAGGTTCAGTTTAGCTTTTGTGCGTTTAATATAATATTGAGGCATTACATTATATGGGCATTCCTCCCCTAATGCCGAGATGTTCTAAAAGCATACAGATAAAATCCCCAACCACAATCATCCAGTTGTGGCTATTGTATGTTATTGTGGTGATTTATTTGGGAAATCTTACTCACATTATAGATAGGAGTTTTATGCAGTGAGCTTTGGACTTAGATTAATGCAGTAGCATGAATACTGCATCTTTTTCCTTCAATGTTGAAGGTTTAGTCTCAACTTCTAGCGAGACGCGCAACAACAAGTTGCTTCGTGGTTACAATTCTGCCAACTTATTGTTATTATTACCAAATGCACAGTCAGTCATTAAGATTTAGACTAATATGCACAACACTATTTTATCCATAAGGGTCCTTCAGGGGATCATGCATACCATTCGTCATTTGGAGCAAGTACGTACTTGACTTCAGATCAACAAGTAAAATGACCATCAGAGTCTAGCGCTCACAAGGATATTCAGTGGTTGCATTGTGCTTCCAAGCACATAGGAAAATGTGTGTGTAGATAATGGTTGTAAAGTGCACGACATCAAAACAATGTTGTCAAGCAGAGATTTTTATATGCAGAGATGTATAGTCCAGCTCGTTTTATTATTGCCCATGGTTTACCCAATTACTCATACCGATCTGAAATTGGGTATCAATTTATGCAACATTTTTAGGTATTATAATTTTGAGAGAGAATTTATAACAATAGTTAATAATTTGTGGTGCTGCCAGCAGCGCAAATATTTCTCCTCATATTATATACCAATTTGTTCTATAAAGCATTATTTCGATCTCTTCATTGTTCGGCAAAAAGAGAAGCTTTGGAATAGAACAGACAAGGCCAAGAATTCATTTTATCTGGGAAAACTCACCATATAACTAGCTTTTCATGAAACAAAAGATGATAATTGCTTGGCAAGAACGAAACAAGATTGGTATCCGCCTAGGATCCGTCTTCAACAACAGATAGTACTGCTCTCATACGAAGAAATCATCTGGAGTAGAGAGGATACAACAGGTCTCTTACAAGATCTTCATATTTCTATCACAAATTATCATCACTAGTAGTCTAGTGTCAAGACATATGACTCTTCTGGCTCCGAGGACCAAGGACATGTTAATGTCTAATTTAGCTTCAAGCTCTCTAGTGATGTGGGATTTCATAGTTATTTGTCTACTCTTCTCACTTCTGTTAGATCGGAGGTAGATAATGGTAAGCATACCAAAGGGTGGAATTCAGTGTAGTTCGGCTACATAAACCCCAGGTATGTGTCCATTCAGGACCGACCTTTACCACTTAGCTTACAATGTATACCAAACTTGTCAAAGGACTATCTCGAGTCAATTCAGTGAATATAAGTATTTACAATTTCGAGAGATGTATGCGACACAAGTATAGAGGTCCTAGATAGAACGAGTAAAGTGGTTCGACTAGAACACACTATGGTTTTCACACCAACATAGTGAAAAATTTCTCAGAATAACCTCGGTATACTCGCAACTTCGTGTTGCTGGCGATTACATGTCCTTTTGAAAGGGAAATAGGGTCAAACCTTTTCCTAAATGATTTTGGTGGTTGAATTGCCCAACACAAACAATTGGACTAACTAGTTTGCTCTAGAGTATATGTTTTACAGGTGCCAAAGGATCAACTCAAAACCAATACAAAGATTAAAAAGGGTTCAATAAGTAAAAGGGAAATAAGCTTACACCTTTTCCTAAATAGATTTTGGTGGTTGAATTGCCCAACACAAATAATTGGACTAACTAGTTTGCTCTAGTCTATAAGTTTTACAGGTGCCAAAGGTTCACAACAAGCCAATAAAAAGGCCAAAGATGAGTTCAAATAAAGAGAGCTAAAGAAATCCCAAAGGAACCCTTGTCTGGCGCACCGGACTGTCCGGTGTGCCACCGGACAGTGTCCGGTGCACCAGGGAACTCGACGCTGAACTCCTCACCTTCGGGAAAATTAGAGGGCGCTCCGCTATAATTCACCGGACCATCCGGTGAGGCACCGGACAGTGTCCGGTGACACACCGGACTGTCCGGTGTGCCAGCGTAGCAACGACTACTTCAAGCGCAACGGTCGACTGCAACGCATTTAATGTGCGCCTGCGCGCGCAGAGATCAGAGCACGCGCAGTTGGGGCACCGGACAGTCTACAGGACCTGTCCGGTGCACCACCGGATAGCCCAGAGGCCCCACAAGTCAGAGCTCCAATGGTCGAACCCCAACGGCTGGCTGACGTGGCTGGCGCACCGGACAGTGTCCGATGGCGCACCGGACTGTCCGGTGCGCCATGCGACAGCAGACTTCCAACGACCACATTTTGGTGGTTGGGGCTATAAATACCCCAACCACCCCACATTCAATGGCATCCAAGTTTCCAACATTCTACACATTACAAGAGCTATAGCATTCAATACAAGACACACCAAAGAGATCAAATCCTCTCCCAAGTCTCTAGTTCAATTCCAATCAATAGTGACTAGTGAGAGAGTGACTTGTGTTCATTTGAGCTCTTGCGCTTGGATTGCTTCTTTTCTTTCTCATTCTTTCTTGTGAATCACTCACTTGTAACCAAGGCAAGAGACACCAATTGTGTGGTGGTCCTTGCGGGGACTTAGTGTCCCGTGTGATTGAGAAGAGAAGCTCACTCGGTCTAAGTGACCGTTTGAGAGAGGGAAAGGGTTGAAAGAGACCCGGTCTTTGTGACCACCTCAACGGGGAGTAGGTTTGCAAGAACCGAACTTCGATAAAACAAATCCTTGTGTCTCACTCTTTATTTGCTTGCGATTTGTTTTTCACCCTCTCTCTCGGACTCGCTTATATTTCTAACGCTAACCCGACTTGTAGTTGTGATTAACTTTGTAAATTTCAGTTTTGCCCTATTCACCCCCCTGTAGGCGACTTTCAATTGGTATCAGAGCCCGGTGCTTCACTAGAGCCTAACCGCTCGAAGTGATGTCAGGAGATCACGCCAAGAAGGAGATGGTGACCGGCGACAAGCCCGCTACAAGCCTCGGGAAGGCTCCATCGGGAGAGTCCCGCAACAAAGGGAAGGAGAAGGAATCCTCTTCCCGCAAGTCGCATCGGAGTGGCGACAAGAAAAAGAAGATGAGGAAGGTGGTCTACTACGAGACCAATTCTTCATCGCCATCCACCTCCGGCTCTGACGCGCCGTCCATTACTTCTAAGCGCCATGAGCGCAAGAAGTATAGTAAGATCCCCCTACGCTACCCTCGTATTTCAAAGCGTACTCCTTTACTCTCCGTTCCATTAGGCAAGCCATCGGTTTTTGACGGTGAAGATTATAATATGTGGAGCGACAAAATGAGACATCATCTAACCTCGCTCCACACAAGCATTTGGAATGTTGTCGAGTTTGGTGTACAGGTACCATCCGTAGGGGATGAAGATTATGATTCAGACGAAGTGGCCTAAATCCACCACTTCAACTCCCAAGCCACTACTATACTCCTCGCCTCTCTAAGTCGAGAGGAGTATAATAAGGTGCAAGGGTTGAAGAGCGCAAAGGAAATTTGGGACGTGCTCAAGACCGCGCACGAAGGAGACGAGGTGACAAAAATCACCAAGCGGGAGACGATCGAGGGGGAGCTCGGTCGGTTCATGCTTCACCAAGGGGAGGATCCACAAGCAATGTACAATCGGTTGAAGACCTTGGTGAACCAAGTGCGCAACCTCAGGAGTACAAAATGGGATGACCATGAGATGGTCAAGGTTATTCTTAGATCCCTCGTTTTTCTTAACCCTACACAAGTTCAATTAATTCAAGGTGATCCTAGATACAAGCTAATGTCTCCCGAAGAGGTTATAGAAAAATTTGTGAGCTTTGAGCTAATGATTAAAGGCTCAAAGAAAATCATCGAGCAAGGCACCTCCTCCACGCCCGAGGCACAACCCGTCGCATTCAAGGCAACGAAGGAGAAGAAGGAAGAGTCTACACCAAGTAGGCTCCCCATTGACACCTCAAAGCTCGACAATGAGGAAATGGCTTTAATCATCAAAAGCTTTCGACAAATCCTCAAGCAAAGGAGGGGGAAGGACTACAAACCCCGCTCCAAGAAGGTTTGCTACAAGTGTGGTAAGCCCGGTCACTTTATAGCAAAATGTCCTATTTCTAGTGACAGTGACAGGGGCGACGACAAGAAGGGGAGAAGAAAGGAGAAGAAGAGATATCACAAGAAGAAGGGCGGCGATGCCCATGTGTGTCGCGAGTGGGACTCCGATGAGAGCTCCACCGACTCCTCCTCCGATGAGGACGCCACCAACATCGCCGTCAACAAGGGACTTCTCTTCCCCAACGTCGGCCACAAGTGCCTCATGGCAAAGGACGGCAAAAGGAAGAAGGTTAAATCTAAATCCTCCACTAAATATGCATCCTCTAGTGATAAGACAACTCTAGTAATGAGGAGGATAATTTATTTACTCTTTTTGCCAACCTTAACATGGAACAAAAAGAAAAGCTAAATGAATTGATTAGCGCTATTCATGATAAGGATGAACTCTTGGATAGCCAAGAGGACTTCCTAATTAAGGAAAATAAGAAACATGTTAAGGTTAAGAATGCTTATGCTCTAGAAAGGGAAAAATGTGAAAAATTATCTAGTGAGCTAAGCACTTGCCATGATGTTATTGCCAACCTTAGAAATGAAAATGCTAAATTAATTGCTAAGGTTGATTCAAATTTTTGTGATGATTCATATGCCAATCTTAGAAATGATCATGATATTTCTATTGCTAAGATTGAAAAATTGAATGCCTCTCTTGCTAACCTTAGGATGGAAAATGAAAAATTGATTGCTAAGGCTAAAGAGTTAGATGTTTGCAATGCATTCATTTCCGATCTTAGAAGTGAAAATGATATTTTACATGCTAAGATTGTTGAACTAAAAACTTGCAAACCCTCTACATCTACCGTTGAGCATGTTTCCATTTGCACTAGATGTAGAGATGTTGATATTGATGCTATTCATGATCATATGGTCTTAATTAAACAACAAAACGATCATATAGCAAAATTAGATGCTAAAATTGCCGAGCATGAACTAGAAAATGAAAAATTTAAATTTGCTCGCAGTATGCTTTATAGTGGGAGACGCCCTGGCACCAAGGATGGCATTGGCTTCCAAAAGGGAGACAATGTCAAACTTAATGCCCCTCCTAAAAAATTATCTAACTTTGTTAAGGGCAAGGCTCCCATGCCTCAGGATAACGAGGGTTACATTTTGTACCCTGCCGGTTATCCCGAGCATAAAATCAGGAGAATTCATTCTAGGAAGTCTCACTCTGGCCCTAATCATGCTTTTATGTATAAGGGTGAGACATCTAGCTCTAGGCAATCAACTCGTGCTAAATTGCCTAAGAAGAAAACTCCTAATGCATCAAATGAACCTAGCATTTCATTTAAAACTTTTGATGCATCCTATGTTTTGACTAACAAATCTGGCAAAGTAGTTGCCAAGTATGTTGGGGACAAACACAAGGGAGCAAAGACTTGTGTTTGGGTACCCAAAGTTCTTGTCTCTAATGTCAAAGGACCCAAAACTGTTTGGGTACCTAAAATCAAGAACTAAACTTGTTTTGTAGGTTTATGCATCCGGGGGCACAAGTTGGATCATCGATAGCGGGTGCACAAACCACATGACAGGGGAGAAGAAGATGTTCTCCTCCTATGAGAAAAACCAAGATCCCCAACGAGCTATCACATTCGGGGATGGAAACCAAGGCTTGGTCAAAGGTTTGGGTAAAATAGCTATATCTCCTGACCATTCTATTTCCAATGTTTTTCTTGTAGACTCTTTAGATTACAATTTGCTTTCCGTATCTCAATTATGTAAAATGGGCTACAACTGTCTTTTCACAGATACCGGTGTTACTGTCTTTAGAAGAAGTGATGATTCAGTAGCTTTTAAGGGAGTGTTAGAGGGTCAGCTATACTTAGTTGATTTCAATAGAGCTGAACTCGACACTTGCTTGATTGCTAAGACTAACATGGGTTGGCTCTGGCATCGCCGACTAGCCCATGTTGGAATGAAGAATCTTCACAAACTTCTAAAGGGAGAGCACATTTTGGGACTAACAAATGTGCATTTTGAGAAAGACAGGATCTGTAGCGCATGCCAAGCAGGGAAGCAAGTTGGCGCTCATCATCCACATAAGAACATCTTAACGACTGACAGGCCACTTAAGCTCCTCCACATGGACCTATTTGGCCCGATCGCTTACATAAGCATTGGCGGGAGTAAGTACTGTCTTGTTATTGTGGATGACTATTCTCGCTTCACTTGGGTATTCTTTTTACAGGAAAAATCTCAAACCCAAGAGACCTTAAAGGGATTCTTGAGACGGGCTCAAAATGAGTTCGGCTTGAGGATCAAGAAAATTAGAAGCGATAATGGGACGGAGTTCAAGAATTCACAAATTGAAGGCTTCCTTGAGGAGGAGGGCATCAAGCATGAGTTCTCTTCTCCCTACACGCCACGACAAAATGGTGTAGTGGAGAGGAAGAATAGAACTCTATTGGACATGGCAAGAACCATGCTTGATGAGTACAAGACTTCGGATCGGTTTTGGGCCGAGGCGGTCAACACCGCTTGCTACGCCATCAACCGGTTGTATCTACACCGAATCCTCAAGAAGACATCTTACGAACTCCTCACCGGTAAAAAGCCCAATGTTTCATATTTTAGAGTCTTTGGTAGCAAATGTTTTATACTTGTTAAAAGAGGTAGAAAGTCCAAATTTGCTCCTAAGGCTGTAGAAGGCTTTTTACTAGGATATGATTCAAACACAAGGGCATATAGAGTCTTCAACAAGTCCATTGGACTAGTCGAAGTTTCTTGTGACATTGTGTTTGATGAGACTAACGGCTCTCAAGTAGAGCAAGTTGATCTTGATGAATTAGATGATGAAGAGGCTCCGTGCGTCGTGCTAAGGAACATGTCCATTGGGGATGTGTGTCCTAAGGAATCCGAAGAGCCCATTCAAGCACAAGATCAACCATCCTCCTCAATGCAAGCATCTCCACCAACTCAAGATGAGGATGAGGCTCAAGATGGTGAAGAGAAAGATCAAGAAGATGAGCCACCTCAAGACGACGATAATGATCAAGGGGGAGATGCAATTGATCAAGACAAGGAGGATGAGCAAGTTCCAAGGCCGCCACACCCAAGAGTCCACCAAGCAATCCAACGAGATACCCCATCAACAGCATCCTCGGTGACATTCATAAGGGGGTAACCACTAGATCTCGTGTTGCACATTTTTGTGAGCATTACTCTTTTGTTTCCTCTATTGAGCCACACAGGGTAGAGGAAGCACTTCAAGATTCGGATTGGGTGACGACGATGTAAGAGGAGCTCAACAACTTCACGAGGAATGAGGTACAACATTTAGTTCCACGTCCTAACCAAAATGTTGTAGGAACCAAGTGGGTCTTCCGCAACAAACAAGACGAGCATGGTGTGGTGACTAGGAACAAAGCCTGACTTGTGGCCAAGGGATATTCACAAGTCGAAGGTTTGGATTTCGGTGAAACCTATGCACCCGTAGCTAGGCTTGAGTCAATTCGCATTTTACTTGCCTATGCTACTTACCATGGCTTCAAGCTTTACCAAATGGACGTGAAGAGTGCCTTCCTCAATGGACCAATCAAGGAAGAGGTCTATGTTGAGCAACCTCCCGGCTTTGAAGATAGTGAGTATCCTAACCACATTTATAGACTCTCTAAGGCGCTTTATGGGCTTAAGCAAGCCCCAAGTGCATGGTATGAATGCCTAAGAGACTTTCTTATTGCTAATGGATTCAAAGTCGGAAAAGCTGATCCTACTTTATTTACTAAAACTCTTGCAAATGATTTGTTTGTATGCCAAATTTATGTTGATGACATTATATTTGGGTCTACTAACGAATCTACATGTGAGGAATTTAGTAGGATCATGACACAAAAATTCGAGATGTCAATGATGGGGGAGTTGAAGTATTTTCTAGGATTCCAAGTCAAGCAACTCCAAGAGGGCACCTTCATTAGCCAAACGAAGTATATTCAAGACATTCTAACCAAGTTTGGGATGAAGGACGCCAAGCCCATCAAGACACCCATGGGAACTAATGGGCATCTCGACCTCGACACGGGAGGTAAATCCGTAGATCAAAAGGTATACCGGTCGATGATAAGTTCTTTACTCTATTTATGTGCTTCACGATCGGATATTATGCTTTCCGTATGCATGTGTGCAAGATTCCAAGCTGATCCTAAGGAAGCTCACCTTAGGGCCGTAAAACGAATCTTGAGATATTTAGTTTATACTCCTAAGTTTGGCCTTTGGTACCCCCGGGGATCCACATTTGAGTTAATTGGTTATTCCGATGCCGATTGGGCAGGGTGCAAAATTAATAGAAAGAGCACATCGGGGACTTGCCAGTTCTTGGGAAGGTCTCTGGTGTCTTGTGCTTTAAAGAAGCAAAATTCTGTGGCTCTTTCAACCGCCGAAGCCGAGTATATTGCCGCAGGCCATTGTTGCGCGCAACTGCTTTGGATGAGGCAAACCCTTAGGGACTATGGTTACAAATTAACCAAAGTTCCTCTTCTATGTGATAATGAGAGTGCAATTCGCATGGCGGATAATCCCGTTGAGCATAGCCGCACTAAACACATAGCCATTCAGTATCATTTTCTAAGGGATCACCAACAAAAGGGGGATATCGAGATCGCATATGTTAGCACCAAAGAACAATTAGCCGATATCTTTACCAAGCCTTTGGATGAACAAACTTTTACCAAACTTAGGCATGAGCTAAATATTCTTGATTCTAGGAACTTTTATTGATGTTTTGCACACATAGCTCATATATATACTTTTGATCATCTCTTTCATGTGCCATGACTAATGTGTTCTTTCAAGTCCATTTTATGCTAAGTCATAGATTGAAAGGGAAAAGGAGTCTTCGGCGAAGACAAGGCTTCCACTCTGCTCCATCGAATCATTCATCCTTCGCCGGAGCTCCGCACAACTCTCCAACTTTGGTATAATCTTCACTCCTTTATTTTTGTCCAAAGAAGGAGAGAGTAGTTTAAAAGGGCTTATATTTCACTCAAATATCCGTTTTTGGCGATTCATGGCAAAGGGGGAGAGAGTATTAGCCCAAAGCAAAAGGACCGCACCACCACCAATTTCAAAAATTTATTTGGTATGGAGTCTATTAATTGGTGAAGTTTTTTCAATTGGTATCTTATTTTGATACAATTTCAAATTTGTATACCCTCTTCAAAATTAATATCTAAAACCCTCTTGAACACTAAGAGGAGGTTTCATTAAGGGGGATTTTTGTCTAGTCAAAGTAAAAGCATTTGAAACAGGGGGAGAAACTTTCAAAACTTGAAAATGCTTCTCAAAATCTTATTCATTTACCTTTGACTATTTGCAAAAGAACTTTGAAAAGAATTTCCAAAACATTTTGCAAAACAAAACATGTGGTGCAAGCGTGGTCCAAAATGTTAATAAGAAGAAAAGACATCCATGCGCATCTAGTAAGTAATATTTATTGGCTTCATTCCAAGCAACCTTTGCACTTACATTATGCAAACTAGTTCAATTCTGCACTTCTATATTTGCTTTGGTTTGTGTTGGCATCAATCACCAAAAAGGGGGAGATTGAAAGGGAAATAGGCTTACACCTTTTCCTAAATAGATTTTGGTGGTTGAATTGCCCAACACAAATAATTGGACTAACTAGTTTGCTCTAGTCTATAAGTTTTACAGGTGCCAAAGGTTCACAACAAGCCAATAAAAAGACCAAAGATGAGTTCAAATAAAGAGAGCTAAAGAAATCCCAAAGGAACCCTTGTCTGGCGCACCGGACTGTCCGGTGTGCCACCGGACAGTGTCCGGTGCACCACCGGACAGTGTCCTGTGCACCTGGGAACTCGACGCTGAACTCCTCACCTTCGGGAAAATCAGAGGGCACTCCGCTATAATTCACCGGACCATCCGGTGAGGCACCGGATAGTGTCCGGTGACGCACCGGACTGTCCGGTGTGCCAGCGGAGCAACGGCTACTTCAAGCGCAACGGTCGACTACAACGCATTTAATGCGCGCCTGCGCGCACAGAGGTCAGAGCACGCGCAGTTGGGGCACCGGACAGTCTACAGGACCTGTCCGGTGCACCATCGGACAGCCCAGAGGCCCCACAAGTCAGAGCTCCAACGCTCGAACCCCAACGGCTGGCTGACGTGGCTGGCGCACCGGACTGTCCGGTGCGCCATGCGACATCAGACTTCCAACGACCACATTTTGGTGGTTGGGGCTATAAATACCCCAACCACCCCACATTCAATGGCATCCAAGTTTCCAAATTCTACACATTACAAGAGCTATAGCATTCAATACAAGACACACCAAAGAGATCAAATCCTCTCCCAAGTCTCTAGTTCAATTCCAATCAATAGTGACTAGTGAGAGAGTGACTTGTGTTCATTTGAGCTCTTGCGCTTGGATTGCTTCTTTTTTTTCTCATTCTTTCTTGTGAATCACTCACTTGTAACCAAGGCAAGAGACAACAATTGTGTGGTGGTCCTTGCGGGGACTTAGTGTCCCGTGTGATTGAGAAGAGAAGCTCACTCGGTCTAAGTGACCGTTTGAGAGAGGGAAAGGGTTGAAAGAGACCCGGTCTTTGTGACCACCTCAACGGGGAGTAGGTTTGAAAGAACCGAACCTCGGTAAAACAAATCCTTGTGTCTCACTCTTTATTTGCTTGCGATTTGTTTTCACCCTCTCTCTCGGACTCGCTTATATTTCTAACGCTAACCCGGCTTGTAATTGTGATTAACTTTGTAAATTTCAGTTTCGCCCTATTCACCCCCCCTCTAGGCGACTTTCAAGAAGAAAGGAGCAAAGGAAACCGAAGTGCTCCCTGGTCTGGCGCACCGGACTGTCCGGTGTGCCACCGGACAGTGTCCGGTGCACCAGGGAAGATTGACTTCAAACTCTTCACCTTTGGGTTTTTCAGGCGCACCTCCGCTATAATTCACCGGACTGTCCGGTGAGACAGCGGAGCAACGATCATCTGCGCGCAACAGTCGACTCTGCAAACTAAACAGTGCAAATCAGATGTTAGAGCAGACGGTCAGAGGGGCACCGGACTGTCCGGTGTCGCACCAGACTGTCCGGTGCCACATGAGGACAAAGCCTCCAACGGTCGACCAGCTCCAACCCTAACGAAGAGGATGACGTGCCGGCACACCGGACACTGTCCGGTGGCGCACCGGACTGTCCGGTGCGCCCATCGCCAGCAGCCATCTCCAATGGCTACAATTTTGTTGGTGGCTATAAATACCACCCCAATCGGCCACTTCAAAGTGTGGGAGCCCAAGCAACATTCCAAGTCATCTAGTTGACATATTCAAGCCCTCCCAACCACCTCTATTCATTGATCCATCCTATACACAAGATTTAGACCACTACAACCAACATAAGTGCCACAAAAGAGAGAGAGCAAGCAAAAGAGAGCTACTCATTTGAGTTTAGCACTAGTGCCTTGTGAGATCCATTGAGAGATAGTGTGTGCTACATCTTTGTGATCATTTGCGTGTGGAGTTTTGACTCCCATTGAACTTCCTCCAAAGTTTTGGAGGCTTGTAAAGCTAGCAAGAGACATCAAAGAGTGTGGTGATCCTTGCGGGGTCTTAAGTGATCCTTGAGAAGAAGAAGAGCTCGCTGGTCTTTGGTGATCGGTGGAGAGAGGGAAAGGGTTGAAAGAGACCCGTCCTTAGTGGACTCCTCAACGGGGACTAGGCCTTCAAGGGCCGAACCTCGGTAAAACAAATCATCCGTGTCTCATGTGCTTATTGCTTGTGGTTTGTTTGTTCTTTCCCTTTCTAAGTTTTCTTGCACTATTCTTTTCTAATAGTATTTGGTGAAGCAACACCATGCAAGAAAGAACTTGCGTTATTGCTCTTCTTGTCTAAGCCCTCTTGCTTTATTCTCACAGACTTATTAGTAGTATTGATTTATCAATTCCGTATTATTTAAAAGCAATACTCTTTACAATCAAAGGACTCAGTATTTATACTCCGATAATTGTATATCTTGTTCTAACCACTAATCAAGGGATCTAATTGGGGGATAAAGTTTTAATTTTCAGGTTTCGCCTATTCACCCCCCTCTAGGCGACTTTCAATTGGTATCGGAGCTAGGCACTTCATATTGAGTCTAACAACTCGAAGTGATGGCTCGTAGAAGATCCCAAAAGGAACAAGAAGACAACTCTGAAGGAGAACAAGGAGGTAACTCTTGAGATATTACTTTCTGATTGTTCTAATTATGATTCGTGGTCTACTAGGGTGATAAATGCTTTTAGAACGGTAGATCCACAATTAGAACAAATTTTAGACAAGAGTATTATTCCTCCTAACTATGCTAGGGAAAATGCCTCCGAAGAAGATTTTAGATGTATACGCTTAAACTATCTAGCTTATGACATCTTAAGTAAATCCCTTAGCAAAGAAGATTATCATGACTTCATAATAAAATATGATAAACCTATTTGTGATGTGTATGATATTTGGACTAGAATTAAAAGCAAATTTGATGAGTCCAAACATGATAGTTCATTTTGTGCTTCTACTTCCTTTTGTCTTTGTGATACTAACCCTTGCAAGGAAGAAGAAGAAAATGACCGATGGAGACCAAACGATGAATTCACCCCTCCAAGAGGTTTGTCTTCCTGTCGGGTACCATAATTAGGGGTACCCCCAACACTCCTAATCACGGCTGGTAAACTCCCTCAGACCAACTGACGGGCGCGGTTCAAGTCAAGGCTTCGTCCACCCAAGGGACGCCACCTCACCCGAGCCCAGCCTCGTGCTAGAGCAGTAGTCCCAAACGAGTTCACGCCTCGCCCGAGGGCCGTCTCAGGCAACGGACACCCCCTCGGCCCTCCCGAAGCCCGGCTCGGGCAGGCTTCATTGTGAAGCAACCTTGGCCAGACCGCCTCACCAACCGACCGCTTCGCAGGCACATTCAATGCAGGGGATGCCTGACGCCGTATCCTGACACACGCGCCTCAGTCGGCCAGGCCAAAGTGACCGCAGTCACTTCACCCCTCTCTTTTACTGTTCGATATGACAGGAAAACAGCGCCGCTCGCCCCGCTCCGACTGCCGTGCCAACCACCTAGGCGAAGACTGACAAGATGTCACGATCAACCACCGAGTTCGGCCCCGGGCGCAACAGGAAGCTCCGCCTCGCCTGACCTCAGGCTTCGGCCTCGGGAGGAGGTCTCCGCCTTTCCTGACCTTCGGACTTGGCCTCGACCTCAGGCTCCAGCCTCGGGAGGAGGTCTCCACCTCGCCCGACCCCCGGACTCGGCCTCAACCTTGGTCTCGGGAGGAATCGTGTCCTCGCTTGACCCCGGCCTCGGCCTCAAGAGAAGTCTCCGCCTCGCCCGACCTTGGGCTCGGACCGACCGCGCCAACAGGGGATACATCATTACCCTATTCCTAGCCTGCTCAGGCTACAAGGAACAAGACCGGCGTCCCATCTGGCTTACCCCGGCGACGGGTAATGATGGTGCCCCGCGTGCACCATGACGCCAGTGGCTCTCAGCCCCTTATGACAGCAAGGAGACGTCAGCAGGATCCATGCCGCACTGCCAGCTGTGCTCCTACAGGACTCAGTCGCTCCTCCGACGGCCACGCTATCACGTGTACAGGGCTCAAGCTCTCCCCCGACGACCACGTTGGCATGTACACAAGGCTTAGGCACTTCTCTGCCGGACACTATTGGGGGCCTTCGGCTTCCGAAGGTCCTCAAAAACATGATTTGTTAATGTTTTCCAAGTGAAATATGTGAACATGTATCTTCGGATCCGGATCATGAGCATACAGAGCATGGTTAGGACGAAGCCTGAGCGAGATGAAGGGTGATTATGACGAAGGACAAGGTGATCGCGAAGCTGTACACAGGAAAGCTTCGGCATGACAGTAGAAAAGGGGAACCGACTTAAAGATGAAAAGGCAAATTAGACCTCGAAGGATTACTATAGTGTTATTGGCAAATATAAAGGGCATGAATGTAATTTTACATGGGCTGCGTCCCTTGCCTATAAATAGATGAACAGTATTCCCGTACTGTTCACGTTGACTTGGCGTTTGCTCTCACGTCACGCTTGTACCCTTGCTTTTCTTCGAGCCAAAGGTACATTCATAATTTGTCATTGTAAATTCAGCAATGTAAATTGAAATAAGTTAATAATAACCTTTAAAGTGTTTATATTATTTTTCCATATCTTGTGTATGAATCCTTCTTTATTATTTATTGTGCTCATGAAGGTTTGTCCTTCATGACCTTCGTCCGAAACTCATTATATCCGGAGGGAGATAATGCTTCGAAGGACGAAGGACTTTAACATTTAACACTTTTATGTTGCCTTGTTCCTAACTCTTAGCGTTTGAGAACAAGTCCCCAACAGACACGTTAGCGCATAGCTACGCCCCCCGTTGTACGTCTGGACCCTCTCCTTGCATCTATAAAAGGGAGGTCCAGGGCCATCCTGGAGGGGGTTCACGCGAGGGAAGGAGCGGACGAACGGGCTCCCGCTCTCTATCTCTCTCTCTCCCTCACGCGACGCGCTTGTAACCCCTACTACGAGCGGCACCCCTGGTGCAGGATAATACAAGGCTTGTCCCACCTCTTGTGTTCCATCCCGCGCCAACCCATCTAGGCAGGGGCACACAACGATCTCACTCATCGGTCCAGGGACCCCCCCGGGTCCGAAACACCGACAGTTGGCGCGCCAGGTAGGGGCCTGCTGCGTGCTAACGAACACCTTCCCGTTGAGTTCCAGATGGGGAGTCTTCAGCAACCTCTTCAGCCCGGGACGGTGCTCCGCTTCTGGAGTCTCGAGTTCATGTCCCTCGACGGCAGCTACGACATGGTACTTCTCCCCTCGCGGCGCGACGACAACGACGGTCTTTGACTCGCCCGGCGGCGGCGAGCTCTACGACAGCATCTCCCTGCGGCAGAAGAGGAGTGCTTCGGTCGTCCCCGCCACCCTCCTCGCCGGAGTAGGCGGAGACGGGGCAACCATGGCCATGCAGGAGGTGGCACCTTGTCGGCTGTCGTGCCAGAGCGAGTCGACGACGCCGGCACTCCCCCGGGGGACATGTCGGGCATTGTCCTCACACCTGAGACGATGGCGGGTGTCACTTCCCCGCGACGTGTCAGCCCCAAGCGGACTGATGACGCCAGCACCCTCGCAAAGGAACTGCTGGGCGTTACCCTCATACCTGAGATGACGGTGTGCTCCGCCCTCGACGCGACTTCACCACCGTCCATCGACCAAGAGGTACCGTCCGTTTTCCATCCCGTACCTTTTCGGTTCAGCTTCGATCCACCTAGCGACCCCGCTACGGTGAGCGCCTTCGTAAAGGCGTATCCAAACCTTCTAGGGTACCACATGTGGTCGACCTAGGACCGACTGACAACCGTCTCAATCTTCGGATCAGCGGGTTCCGAGGAAGAGGACGACCCCGACTCCGGTTGGGATTTCTCTGGCCTCAATGACCCCGGTGCCATGCGAGACTTCATGCCCGCATGTGACCACTGCCTCTCCGGTTGTTCTGATGATGGCCATGACCTTGACGACGAAGGTTACGGCCCAAGTCGCGAATGTTTCCACGTCGATCAGGGAGATCACAACGAAGGCAACCACCTCGGTATGCCGGAGGTTGACGATCCCCCTAGGCCCGCATCTCGCGTTGACATCCTGCGGGAGCTAGCTGTGGTCCCAGTCCCTGTGGGGGGTCAGGACATACAGCTCGAGCAATTCCGCGTTATGCAGGCTCGGGTCGACGGGGAAGCAAGCCGGCTTGTGCAGCTCCGACAGAACATCAAATAGGAGTGGGCAGGCCAAGCACTCGCCGGAGGAGCCTGTCATTGGGCCCAAGACATCCAGCGCCGCATCGTCGACAATGCCAGGGCAGCGCTGCCCTCGGCCGTCAGCGGGTCCGGCCAGGACCTAGCTGCAGCGCCGATGCTACTTCGAGCCATGCCGGAGCCATCCACCACCGAGGGACGGCGTATCCAGGGCGAACTCAAGGATCTCCTAGAAGGCGCCGTGGTTCAACGAGCCGAGAGCTCCGCCTCCCACAGGCGAGCTGACCCCTCGGAGCATCACGCGGTGTCCTCCCGATGCATTCGGGAAGCCTCGGTCCATCCCGAGCGCGCGCGGGACGAGGCACCTGCCGCCCGGGATCGCCTCGGCAATGAGCACCGCCATCTCGACCATTGAGCCCGCCTCGACGAGAAGGTGCGCCAGGGCTACCATCCCAGGCATGGGGGACGCTGCAACAACGAGGAGGATCGCAGTCCTTCACCCGAACCACCCGGTCCGCGGGTCTTCAGCCGGGCCATGCGACGAGCGTCGTTCCCTGCCCGTTTCTGTGACACCCCAGTGTCATCTAGGGTTTCTCTTAAAATGTCAAACCAAGAACCATCATTTTATGTGAACCAAAGTAAGCATGAGCATCAAATTAACTTAAGAATAAAGAATTCACCAAGTATATACTTAAAAGTATCATGATCACAACAAATGGGTCTTTCAAAAAGGTATTAATGTTGTAACCCTAATATAAACCCTAAGTGAATCCCATGAGCAAAGTTCAAGAAAATAAGGAAAAGGGTATAAAAAATTTTAAAATTTTGACTTGAGCCAATTATAAAAATTGAAGCATATTTAATAAACAACAAGAAAGGTTGAGAAAGCTTAGCCAAAATAACTCAATTAAAACCCCAAATCAAGCTTCTCATGTGGGGACCTAATGGGAATTCTGAATTTCAGAATTCTGAAATTTAGACCTTGAGCTAAAGATCAGGGATGTTCACCTTGACCCCCAACTCGAATCCAAATGGCCCCATTGACAAAATTGTGTCTAACTAACCCCTCTGTCGTGTGCCAGAAGATGGCATTAGGACGCAAGCCCTAGACACGACAAAACCTTGGATTTGCCTCGGGTTTGGGCAGAGAGACAGACCGGATTTCCTGGCTCCATATCTCTGCAACCAGTAGGCAAAATCCTATGACCTCCACACAAGAATGGTAGCTTGTAGGGAGGAGAAGAGGTTTTGTGCACTGACCAAGGCGAGAGCAGGCTCGGATGAGCGACCACACGCGCCAGAACTTGGGCAGAACGCACGGGCACACGTGTTCGACCCTAGTCGGCACGCCAGAGCTCGCCCAACCCCCGCGCGCGCTTGCCCCGGCGTCCGGTCAAGTCCGCCGCGCGCCCACGCCCTCGGTCGTGCTCGCCCGCGCCTATAAAGCCTCCCCGGGCGCACCTCTCTTCGCCCCACACTCACCCTCACCGGCCAGCCACCTCTCCTTAGCTCCGGCGAGCTCAATTCCGCCCGCCATCGCCACCAGAGCTTCGGCCACCGTGGCCAGCCCACTCCAGCCATCCTCAAGTCGAGCCAGTGCTTCGGCTAGCTCCGCCAGTAACCCGTAAAGCTTGCCAAGCCCTCGGACCCGGCCAAACTTCACCGGAGGCCCGAGATCGACCTCACCGGACTTCGGTTTTCCGCCGCCGCGCGTGGACCGAGCTATCCAGTGAGTCTCCGACCAATTCCTTGCACCCATATCTTCTCTGGCATCCCGTGAACCTCTCTGACCCATCCAATTGATCTATCTCGCCGTGATCAGGCCGGACTCCTCGCCGCCGACGAGCATCCCCGCCTGCGCGTGTGGACCGACTGACTCCGGCCATCCCCGACGGCGACCCGCACCTCGTTGTGATCCCCGAGACCTCCCCTTCGTCCTCGACCACTTCACCGGAGCAATCTCGCCGCCGGTAAGCCCCTCCGCCCTTTCCTTCGCCGCGGTTACTGTTTGAGGTAGAAGAAGGACCTCGGGTTAGGATCTGTAGAACCCGAGGGGTTTTCTGTAACGTGAGCGACTCATGTGAATAGTAGCTTAAGGACTGATTCGCGAGGAAAACTTAAAAACCCGCCAGGGACCCCAGTGCAAAGTGGATTTCCATTAAATCATTTCTGTTATTTTTTTTAATGACCAGAGAACTTAGAAAATCCATAACTTGAGGAATTTTTCATAAAAAGTTGTCAAACCAATTTTGCTAGTTCCTGAATATTATGAACTATCATTTAAAAATGATAAACCCTATGCTTTCTGTTCTAAATTTTAAAGTTTAAAATTAAAAACAGAAACCCACCAAACCTTGTTTAATTAAGAAAAATTAGTTTTTCTCCTGTGCTGAACTTAAGAAAATTTGTAGATGTTTAAACCTCATTTAGACACTGTTTAAAAATAGTAGGAACCCCAGCATTAGAAATTATGATGGAGTTATTCATTTAAAGCTATCTTGCCCTAAACTTAGAAAAAATCAGAAAGGCATTGGAAATTAATGAACAGTGATTAAGATTATTTTTCCTAGTTTACTTATGTAACAAAGAACCTAGGAAAAATATAGAGACCATTAATTTGGACCAGTTTTAAATTAAAATGATTTATTTAGCCTTATATAGACTGAAAATCAATTATTAGAGTGGCAAAACTATAACCAAAATGATTGATAAAAATCCAGTGGACTTATAACCACCAGAGCCCCACTACAAAAATACAGAGCACCTCAGCCCAACTTTTTAAGTAAGGAAAATAAATACAAAGTGATGATAAGGCATTTTCCCAATAATTCTTGAACAACCCCTAATAATGTGATAATGGGCAACCAAAAATTAGCTAAGTCCATAATGAGATAAACCATCAGAGAAAAATACAAATCCATGAAAAGGAAGCAAATTCTTATCTATTGCTACTATTTTATGAGAAAGGCCACTAAATTCAAATAATGCATACCACCCCTCTCCTTAAGCAAAAAGATGCCAAACTTCAGAATGATTGCTCTTGCACAAAATAATAACTAAGAAAAATAAGAACTCTGTTGTTTGATATTTTTCAAATATAGTGGTAGTAGAAAGCACCTATTTGGCTAGAAACTTGAGAAAACCACAGAAAAATAATTAAAAGGTATTAATGACTAGAAATTTGTATCAAGTCATGTTATAACACCTAAAAGCCAGCAAAAATGAGTTTTGGAAAATTACCCACTGTTAAATAATAGTTGTAGTTCAAAGCACCCCTTCTGCCCTAGAATTTAATAATTTTATCCAGAGAAAACTATTCACTTTCTGATTCCCAAATTTTGAGACAGAGAAGCATACACCAGTACCCAGCTACTGCAATTTTTGCAGGATTTTTGGAATTTTATAAAAGCAACTTGTAGTTCAAACCCACTCTAAAACATTAAAAAGAATAAAAGAAAAGGGAAGAAGAAATAAACCTCACCCCAATGAGTCTAACTTGAGAACTTATCAATTCTCCCTAAGACTTAAAAGGAATTCAGTGGAACCCCAAAAATTAAATCCACTACTTACCTTAGCTAAGTTTAAACCAATTCACCAAGTATACCACAAAAGGGTCTTACATAAGTAAAGTTAACTTGTTTTACTCAAGTAGATCATACACCTTTAAAGTTGTGATTTCTAAAAGCACATATCATATCATGCATATATCTTACGCATTGCATTCATTAGATTGTAATCTTGCCGACGGAGAGTACGTGCTCATCCCCGAGCAAGGACCAGCCCAAGAGGAGGACCAGGAGCAGGCTTCAGAGGCTGCTATCGAGGATCTCCCCGCAGCCCCAGCAATTGAAGGCAAGCCCCGGTTTTATGCATAACCGTTTATATATGCTATTTTACTACACTTAATGTTTGTAGGTTTGTAATGTGCACTTAAGTGTAGGAGTTGCTTGAAACCTCTAGTTGCATGAACTTAGGATTCCTTTTTGAGATGAATACTAGTATGCTAGGTCGAGTAGCTGCTTTGCTAATCAGGATCTCGGTAGAAGTCGAGTGATTTTTCTAGCACTCGCGCGAGGTCAGGAATTGATTGTATTCATCTTGATAACAGGATCTATGTTGGTCTATGGACTTGGATCCAGGGAGGATGCCTTGTCCATGAGACGGGAAAAAATGAATTAAGGATTAATGTGTGGATACCTGAGTCAAGCTTTTGAACGTACTAAGCACATGCCGGGAAATATGGTAACCGGTAAACCTAGTACCTGAGTGAAGCCGGGCGCGGACTTTATCCCTCATGCGACCTGAGACTGGGTCTCCCATGCTAGCTATGGTGGGTACAAGTGCGGTCACTGCACGGCGGCAGCTGGGGTCAGTGGAGCATTGTATGCCAAGGCGGTGAGGCCTGGACACGAACGGGGAATCGATGGGGACGATTGTCATGTGCAGGGTCGGAGTACCCTGACATGCCGTGTGTTTAGGTTTACCTTGCAAGGTTAAAACTCGATTCGAATCGTCTGCTTCTCGCAGCTAATGAGACTGCTTGATTCCTTGTACTGCATCGAGTAAGAAGTGAAATGAGGTTACATGAGATAACTTGTTGATTGATCTAAATGCTTGTTACCATGTATGCTCAGAAGAAGTAAATCTAGCTAAGTAATGATGATAGAATTTGAAAAGCTAAAAGTTGATTTTAGAAACAGCTAGTGCTTTTGGCAAACCAAACCCCTCAGCCAAACAGCTGCATAGTCTAGAGGTAGAGGAGTAGATTCCTCACACCGGGTAAGTCTAGCTGAGTATTAGTATACTCAGCCTTGCTTGTGGCACAACTTTTGCAGGTACCATTCAGGAAATGGTTGATGGTGTGACTTGGCCTACCACCCTGCCACCGGGTTGGACGGTCGAGTGGGATGTTGCTCCGGCAGGAGAGGAGCAAGAGGAGTAGTGGGCTAGGCCTTGCCCATTTCCTCAATACCGACGACATCGATTATCCGCTGCACTTTATTTCGTGAACTCTCATTGGCTACTCAAAAACTCCGATTTATGTAATAACTCAGTACTTAATTTGTGGATTCCTGTTTTATTGTATTTCTTCTGTGACTCACCTTCGTGTGAGATTGTGGAATTTGATCCTGGTTAAGTGGCTCCATCAGACTAGATCTGAGGGACTGACGGGTTATTCCGATTTAAGTGCGTTATGGCCCCTGAGGCATGACTTAGGCACTTAAGCTGGAATAATTCGGGTGGTTCCGCCACAGCTGGTATCGGAGCAAATTCCACCACAGAGAAGGACAATAAACCATGAATCCCATTTTCAAAATTTAAAACTTGTCTAGAAACTGCTAAGGATCATCAGGACTAGACCGTTAGATCTAGGACGAAAGGCCTTAGGCATAGAGGGAGAAATGGGTGGCTAATTACTTAGGCCCCGTGGGCCAGTACTTATATTTTCAAGGATGCCCTGAAAAGCACCCTATTTTCTTTCGAGAGGCAACGTTTTCTTTTTCCCAGCATGCATGCATCATAAAACACAAAGAGGAATTAAAATTTGAGCTAACCCACTCTCTTTAAACCATCCGGGCTCTCTTTTTCTTTTTCCTTCCACCATAATCTTTACCTTTGATTCCCTTCCGCAGATGAATTCACCCACCCCCGCCAGTGGAGGAGACTCTAGTTTCAGTTCTGACTTCCTTTCTCGCGATGGTTTTCCTTCCATCTTGTGGAAAGTGCTTAACTCCGCCGGTTACCCTACGCCCCCTTTGTACACGGTGCAGTTGTATGAGGAGCATCGGGTACCTCGTTGTCGGGTCTGGCTGACCTTGGAGGCTCATCCCCTTTAGCCGGGTTGGCGTTCTCTTGATTCTGAGACAATTGGACTCAGGACGGACGACACCATCGAAGCAGCAGCCATGAAGACTCTGACGACTTTTTGTGGCTACCATCCCCTGGAGATGGTGATGCACCCTTTGGGACTCTTCCCTGCTGAGAAGAAGGATGATCCCATGTGGTGTAACCGCATGAGCCATGTGAAGGATGTGTGGGCAATGTATCCTGACTTGGTTGGGAGGGTCACTGTTCAGTGCATGAGTGCGCTGTACCGCCTTCAGGCCCTTCAGAGCGACGCTATGGCACACCTTGCCAACATCGCTCAGACCGCCAAGCTCACTCTCGACAGCCGAGAAGATTTTGTGGTCGATTTATCCTCCGAGTTAGTGGAGAAGGATCTGCAGGTGGAGAGGCTAAGCCAGCGCATCACCATCTTGGAGCAGCAGGTGAAGATCCGAGACAACACTATTGATGTCTTGGAGAACCAGCTCCACGATGTGCAGAGGGAACTCGATGAAGCGAATGACCACCTGGACATGCACCATTTAGAGATGGAGGCCAATGAAGCAGGAAGCGAGGGAGAAGAGGATCCCGAGGAGCTAGGACCAGCCCCTGGTGCCAATGGGACTACCTCCGCGATGCCCCCTTCACCCGCATCCAGTGTCGCTTCCACCGCTCAGGGTTAAGCAGTCACTTCGACACTTTTAGGCGGATAGAAACCTATGCGAGCTTAGTTAATGTCAGATTTTGGACTAAGCTTATGGGTACCCTCCTCCTAATTGATGTAACCCTGTGAACTTTTGAAATCTGTGGGATATTTGTCACCATGTTATCTTCATTTCGAACCTAATAATATGATTATGGCATTTTTCCTTCCATATGAGATGATATCTTGTCGTTCGAAACTGTGTGTTGGGATAACATTGGCGGCAATCTCTGTTTTCAGATGGCACCTAGGCAGCGTCGCGGGCATAACGAGCAGGTTCCCCCGCCACCTTCTCCAGCTCCCACAGTGCAGGAGCTGATGCCCCAGCAGAATGAGATTCTGCGACAGCTCTTGCAGCGCTAGCCCCACCCTCAGCAGCCTGGTGGAGGCCAGCCTCAGCGACCTCCGGCTATGGCCACTTACCAGGAGTTTCTGAGCACGCAGCCGCCTTTGTTCGCCAAGGCAGAGGATCCGTTGGACGCCGACGTATGGCTTCGCGTCGTCGAGTCCAAGTTTCCCCTCCTCACGGGAGACTGCCCTGATGCTACCAAGACCCGCTTCGCCGCGCAGCAGCTTCGCGGATCTGCTCGGACTTGGTGGGATCACTTCCGTGCTATGCTCCCCGTTGATCGTGAGGTGTCTTGGGAGGAATTCAAGACTGCCTTCAGAGGACACCACATCCCCGCTGGCATTCTTGATCGGAAGTTGAATGAATTTCTGGCCCTTAATCAAGGAACCCGCACGGTACTGCAGTATGCGCAAGCCTTCAACGACTTATGCCAGTATGCAGGGTACCATGCTGATTATGATGAGAAGAAGAGGGATCGCTTCCGTAGGGGTCTCAATACCAAGCTGCGGGAACGACTCAACACTGTCCGGGCTGATAGCTTCAATGAGTTGGTCAACATGGCCATCTCCCAGGAGGATTGCATTGTTGCTCACCGGGCAGAGAAGAAGAGAAAGGCACCAATGGCAGCGCCATCCGCTCAGGCTCAGAGGTTCCGGATTGTTTCTCACAATCAGAGCAGGGGTTTTCAGCAGCAGGCAGGCAGATGGGTGATCAGGCCACCTCAGCAGCAGCAGCCAGCACCCAACCGCTTTCCAGCTCCCGCTCCAAGAAACAACCAGCCGCAGCAGCAGCAGTTCCGCCATGGCAATGGGAACAAGTGTTTCACTTGTGGCAATGTGGGCCACTATGCCAAGATTTGTCCCAGGAACCAGCAGAGGCAGATGCCAGCACCAAATCAAGACAAGGGAAGAAAGCAAAAGGTGCAAGTCAGGCAGGGGAAGCTCAACTTCACCACTGTAGAGGAAATACCTGAAGGAGCTCCTATCATGACTGGTATCTTTTCAGTTTATAATCAACCTGCTTTAATTCTATTTGATTCTGGTGCATCTCATAGTTTCATTAGCCAAAAGTTCAGTGCTAGATGCAAACTGCCAATCTCTCACTCTAGAGGGTCATTCATGATAGTCACACCTGGGGGTAAAATTTCAACTAATCAATTAAACCAAAGTGTGCCTATTCAGCTGGGAAGCCACATTGTCAAAACCACTCTTCTTGTGTTGGGATTGGAAAATGTGGACATTATTCTAGGAGCTAATTGGATGACCTTGCACCAAGTTGTGCTTGATATAGCCAGTCGTACCGTGGAAGTTAATTCTCCGTTCTGTGGGAACTTCACTTTAATTCTGCCCCGTCAGGGTCCTACTCAGTCATGTGCTTTCTCTATGACGGAGTTACCTCTAAAGAAGATCCCAGTGGTCTGTGAGTATGCAGATGTTTTCCCTGATGAATTGCCAGGAATGCCGCCGGACCGGGATATTGAATTCGCCATCGAGTTGCAACCGGGAACGGCCCCAATTTCCAAGAGGCCCTACCGAATGCCACCCGCTGAGTTGGCAGAGTTGAAGAAGCAATTGCAAGAGTTGATAGACAAGGGATTTATTCGCCCAAGCACTTCGCCTTAGGGATGTCCAGCACTATTTGTGAAGAAGAAGGATGAAAGCTTGAGGCTGTGTATAGATTACCGCCCTCTTAATGCGGTAACTATCAAGAACAAGTATCCTTTGCCTCGTATTGATGTTCTTTTTGACCAATTGGTCGGGGCCAAGGTGTTTTCCAAGATAGACCTTCGCTCTGGCTACCATCAGATCAAGATACGAGCAAGTGATATTCCGAAGACGGCATTCTCAACCAGATACGGGCTATATGAATTTTTGGTGATGTCATTCGGGCTGACAAATGCACCAGCATATTTCATGTATCTGATGAATTCTGTTTTCATGCCGGAATTGGACAAGTTCGTGGTGGTTTTCATCGATGACATCTTGGTGTACTCAAGGAGCGAAGAAGAACATGCCAAGCATTTGCATGTAGTTCTTCAACGTCTGCGAGAGCACCACCTTTATGCCAAGTTATCCAAGTGTGATTTTTGGCTAAAGGAGATCAAATTCTTGGGTCACACTATCTCTCAGGCTGGAATAGCTGTTGATCCTAATAAAGTGCAAGAGGTGATGAACTGGAAGCCACCAACAATTGTTCGTCAGATTCGGAGTTTTCTGGGATTAGCTGGTTATTACCGAAGATTTATTCCAGACTTCTCTCGAATTGCGAAGCCTATAACTGAGTTGCTGAAGAAAGAAGTCAAATTTGTCTGGAGTCAGAAGTGCGAAGATGCCTTCCATGCATTAAGGCAGCATCTGACCACCGCACCAGTGTTGGCGCAGCCTGACAGCAGCAAGCCTTTTGATGTATATTGCGATGCCTCTGGCACAGGGCTAGGTTGTGTCTTGATGCAAGACAACCGAGTCATTGCTTATGCCTCAAGAGCACTCAGGCCTCATGAGCAAAACTATCCCACTCATGACCTTGAGCTAGCAGCAGTGGTTCATGCATTGAAGATGTGGAGGCATTACCTAATGGGGACCCACTGCAACATCTTCACTGATCATAAGAGCCTTAAGTACATTTTCACTCAGGCTGATCTCAACATGAGGCAGAGAAGATGGCTAGAACTAATCAAGGATTATGACCTGGAGGTACATTACCACCCAGGAAAAGCTAATGTGGTAGCAGATGCCTTGAGCCGGAAGATGCAGTGCAATTGTATTCTGATGGATTCTCGCATTAACACCTTGTGTGATGAGTTGAGCAAGATGCAAATTGAAGTGATTCCTTTTGGTTCTTTGTCTCACATTTCTGTTGAGCCAGCTTTGCAAGACTAGATTATCATGGCCTAGCTCAGTGACAAGGGAGTGCAGATTATCAAGAAGAATCTCCATCAGAAGGTTGAGAAGTATAATTGTTTCCGCCAGGATGAAAAGGGTGTGTTATGGTTTAAAAGCAGATTGGTGATTCCTAAGGACTAGGATCTCAAGAGAAAAATCTTGGACGAGGCTCATCTCTCCAAATTCTCTATGCATCCGGGAAGCACCAAGATGTACCATGATCTAAAGCCTTTGTACTGGTGGACCGGAATGAAGAGGGAGATAGCCCAGTATGTATCAGAATGTGACACCTGTCAGAGGGTAAAGGCAAGCCACTTGAAGTCAGCTGGAGCTTTGCAACCCCTATCCATACCTTCATGGAAGTGGGACGACATCAGCATGGATTTCATTGTGGGTCTGCCCAACACCTCTCGTCATCATGATTCAATTTGGGTTATTGTGGACCGATTGACGAAAGTGGCACATTTTCTTCCTGTGCACACCACTGATAAGGCTCGAAAGTATGCAGAATTGTATATTGACCGGATCGTGTGTTTGCACGGACTGCCTCAGACCATTGTTTCTGACCGAGGAGCCCAATTTGTTGCCAGATTTTGGGAACAATTGCAAGAGTCTCTGGGGACTAAGCTAATCAGGAGTACAGCTTACCACCCACAGACTGATGGTCAGACAGAAAGGGTAAACCAAATTCTGGAGGATATGCTAAGAGCTTATGCGATCGATTGTGGCAAGAACTGGGATAAGCACCTCTCCTTAGCAGAGTTTGCTTATAACAATAGTTATCAGTCCAGCCTAAAGATGGCACCTTTTGAAGCTCTCTATGGAAGAAGGTGTAGAACACCACTCAATTGGTCTCAACCTGGTGAGAGAGAAGTTTTTGGACCTGATTTAGTGACTGAAGCCGAAAGGAAGGTCAAACTAATCAGGAAGAATCTAGAAGCTGCTCAGGCCAGGCAGAAGAGTTATCATGATAGAAGAAGGAAACCTCTCCAGTTCGAGGTGGGAAGTTTTGTATACCTTAAGGTATCACCCACCAAGGGAATACAGAGGTTTGGGATCAAAGGCAAGCTAGCCCCTCGTTACATTGGACCTTATGAGATCATAGAAGCATGTGGACCCGTGGCATACAAGCTGAAGTTACCTTCAAAAATGTCTGCCATTCACGATGTATTCCATGTATCTCAGCTGAAGAAGTGTGTTCGATTGCCGACTGAAATCTTAACAGAGCCAGAATTGGAGATAGAGCCAGATCTATCGTACCAAGAGTACCCCTCCAAGATTCTGGATTGCAAGGAGAGATCAACTCGGGCTAAATCGATCAAGATGCACAAGGTCCAGTGGAGTAATCACTCAGAGGAGGAAGCTACTTGGGAAACCGAGGAATTCCTGAGATCCAACTTCCCCGATTGCCTACCCAAGGAAGCTGGTACATAATCACCCGACCCCTCCTCCTGCCCTTCGAATCTAATTTCCAAAAATAAGGTCTTAATTCAGAATGAAGTAACTATGAAGTAAAACTTAAAAAGGACTTCCTTCTGAAGTTGCAAAGAGAATGACATTCGAAGAACAATTTTACCCTAATAATAACAGTAATCACCCATTTCCTATAAGTCTCACCCTTCGCTTCACCCCGGGAGGACTCTGGCCCGAATCTCGGGACGAGATTCCTTTAAGGGGGGAAGGCTGTGACACCCCAGTGTCACCTAGGGTTTCTCTTAAAATGCCAAACCAAGAACCATCATTTTATGTGAACCAAAGTAAGCATGAGCATCAAATTAACTTAAGAATAAAGAATTCACCAAGTATATACTTAAAAGTATCATGATCACAACAAATGGGTCTTTCAAAAAGGTATTAATGTTGTAACCCTAATATAAACCCTAAGTGAACCCCATGAGCAAAGTTCAAGAAAATAAGGAAAAGGGTATAAAAAAATTTAAAATTTTGACTTGAGCCAATTATAAATATTGAAGTATATTTAATAAACAACAAGAAAGGTTGAGAAAGCTTAGCCAAAATAACTCAATTAAAACCCCAAATCAAGCTTCTCATGTGGGGACTTAATGGGAATTCTGAATTTCAGAATTCTGAAATTCAGACCTTGAGCTAAAGATCAGGGATGTTCACCTTGATCCCCAACTCGAATCCTAATGGCCCCATTGACAAAATTGTGTCTAACTAACCCCTCTGTCGTGTGCTAGAAGATGGCATTGGGACGCGAGCCCTAGACACGACAAAACCTTGGATTTGCCTCGGGTTTGGGCAGAGAGACAGACCGGATTTCCTGGCTCCATGTCTCTGCAACCAGTAGGCAAAATCCTATGACCTCCACACAAGAATGGTAGCTTGTAGGGAGGAGAAGAGGTTTTGTGCACTGACCAAGGCGAGAGCAGGCTCGGATGAGCGACCACACGCGCCAAAACTTGGGCAGAACGCACGGGCACACGTGTTCGACCCTGGTCGGCACGCCAGAGCTCGCCCAACCCGCGCGCGCGCTCGCCCCGGCGTCCGGTCAAGTCCGCCGCGCGCCCACGCCCTCGGCCGTGCTCGCCCGCGCCTATAAAGCCTCCCCGGGCGCACCTCTCTTCGCCCCGCACTCACCCTCACCGGCCAGCCACCTCTCCTTAGTTCCGGTGAGCTCAATTCCGCCCGCCATCGCCACCAGAGCTTCGGCCACCGTGGCCAGCCCACTCCAGCCATCCTCAAGTCAAGTCAGTGCTTCGGCTAGCTCCGCTAGTAGCCCGTAAAGCTTGCCAAGCCCTCGGACCCGGCCAAACTTCACCGGAGGCCCGAGATCGACCTCACCGGACTTCGGTTTTCCGCCGCCGCGCGTGGACCGAGCTATCCAGTGAGTCTCCGACCAATTCCTTGCACCCATATCTTCTCTGGCATCCCGTGAACCTCTCTGACCCATCCAATTGATCTATCTCGCCGTGATCAGGCCGGACTCCTCGCCGCCGACGAGCATCCCCGCCTGCGCGCGTGGACCGACTGACTCCGGCCATCCCCGACGGCGACCCGCACCTCGTTGTGATCCCCGAGACCTCCCCTTCGTCCTCGACCACTTCACCGGAGCAATCTCGTCGCCGGTAAGCCCCTTCGCCCTTTCCTTCGCCGCGGTTACTGTTTGAGGTAGAAGAAGGACCTCGGGTTAGGATCTGTAGAACCCGAGGGGTTTTCTGTAACGTGAGCGACTCATGTGAATAGTAGCTTAAGGACTGATTCGCGAGGAAAACTTAAAAACCCGCCAGGGACCCCAGTGCAAAGTGGATTTCCATTAAATCATTTCTGTTAATTTTTTTTAATGACCAGAGAACTTAGAAAATCCATAACTTGAGGAATTTTTCATAAAAAGTTGTCAAACCAATTTTGCTAGTTCCTGAATATTATGAACTATCATTTAAAAATGATAAACCTTATGCTTTCTGTTCTAAATTTTAAAGTTTAAAATTAAAAACAGAAACCCATCAAACCTTGTTTAATTAAGAAAAATTAGTTTTTCTCCTATGCTGAACTTAAGAAAATTTATAGATGTTTAAACCTCATTTAGACACTGTTTAAAAATAGTAGGAACCCCAGCATTAGAAATTATGATGGAGTTATTCATTTAAAGCTATCTTGCCCAAAACTTAGAAAAAATCAGAAAGGCATTGGAAATTAATGAACAGTGATTAAGATTATTTTTCCTAGTTTACTTATGTAACAAAGAACCTAGGAAAAATACAGAGACCATTAATTTGGACCAGTTTTAAATTAAAATGATTTATTTAGCCTTATATAGACTGAAAATCAATTATTAGAGTGGAAAAACTATAACCAAAATGATTGATAAAAATCCAGTCGACTTATAACCACCAGAGCCCCACTACAAAAATACAGAGCACCTCAGCCCAACTTTTTAAGTAAGAAAAATAAATACAAAGTGATAATAAGGCATTTTCCCAATAATTCTTGAACAACCCCTAATAATGTGATAATGGGCAACCAAAATATAGCTAAGTCCATAATGAGATAAACCATCAGAGAAAAATACAAATCCATGAAAAGGAAGCAAATTCTTATCTATTGCTACTATTTTATGAGAAAGGCCACTAAATTCAAATAATGCATACCACCCCTCTCCTTAAGCAAAAAGATGCCAAACTTCAGAATGATTGCTCTTGCACAAAATAATAACTAAGAAAAATAAGAACTCTGTTGTTTGATATTTTTCAAATATAGTGGTAGTAGAAAGCACCTATTTGGCTAGAAACTTGAGAAAACCACAGAAAAATAATTAAAAGGTATTAATGACTAGAAATTTGTATCAAGTCATGTTATAACACCTAAAAGCCAGCAAAAATGAGTTTTGGAAAATTACCCACTGTTAAATAATAGTTGTAGTTCAAAGCACCCCTTCTGCCCTAGAATTTAATAATTTTATCCAGAGAAAACTATTCACTTTCTGATTTCCAAATTTTGAGACAGAGAAGCATACACCAGTACCCAGCTACTGCAATTTTTGCAGGATTTTTGGAATTTTATAAAAGCAACTTGTAGTTCAAACCCACTCTAAAACATTAAAAAGAATAAAAGAAAAGGGAAGAAGAAATAAACCTCACCCCAATGAGTCTAACTTGAGAACTTATCAATTCTCCCTAAGACTTAAAAGGAATTCAATGGAACCCCAAAAATTAAATCCACTACTTACCTTAGCTAAGTTTAAACCAATTCACCAAGTATACCACAAAAGGGTCTTACATAAGTAAAGTTAACTTGTTTTACTCAAGTAGATCATACACCTTTAAAGTTGTGATTTCTAAAAGCACATATCATATCATGCATATATCTTACGCATTGCATTCATTAGATTGTAATCTTGCCGACGGAGAGTACATGCTCATCCCCGAGCAAGGACCAGCCCAAGAGGAGGACCAGGAGCAGGCTTCAGAGGCTGCTATCGAGGATCTCCCCGCAGCCCCAGCAATTGAAGGCAAGCCCCGGTTTTATGCATAACCATTTATATATGCTATTTTACTACACTTAATGTTTGTAGGTTTGTAATGTGCACTTAAGTGTAGGAGTTGCTTGAAACCTCTAGTTGCATGAACTTAGGATTCCTTTTTGAGATGAATACTAGTATGCTAGGTCGAGTAGCTGCTTTGCTAATCAGGATCTCGGTAGAAGTCGAGTGATTTTTCTAGCACTCGCGCGAGGTCAGGAATTGATTGTATTCATCTTGATAACGGGATCTATGTTGGTCTATGGACTTGGATCCAGGGAGGATGCCTTGTCCATGAGACGGGAAAAATGAATTAAGGATTAATGTGTGGATACCTGAGTCAAGCTTTTGAACGTACTAAGCACATGCCGGGAAATATGGTAACCGGTAAACCTAGTACCTGAGTGAAGCCGGGCGCGGACTTTATCCCTCATGCGACCTGAGACTGGGTCTCCCATGCTAGCTATGGTGGGTACAAGTGCGGTCACTGCACGGCGGCAGCTGGGGTCAGTGGAGCATTGTATGCCAAGGCGGTGAGGCCTGGACATGAATGGGGAATCGATGGGGACGATTGTCATGTGCAGGGTCGGAGTACCCTGACATGCCGTGTGTTTAGGTTTACCTTGCAAGGTTAAAACTCGATTCGAATCGTCTGCTTCTCGCAGCTAATGAGACTGCTTGATTCCTTGTACTGCATCGAGTAAGAAGTGAAATGAGGTTACATGAGATAACTTGTTGATTGATCTAAATGCTTGTTACCATGTATGCTCAGAAGAAGTAAATCTAGCTAAGTAATGATGATAGAATTTGAAAAGCTAAAAGTTGATTTTAGAAACAGCTAGTGCTTTTGGCAAACCAAACCCCTCAGCCAAACAGCTGCATAGTCTAGAGGTAGAGGAGTAGATTCCTCACACCGGGTAAGTCTAGCTGAGTATTAGTATACTCAGCCTTGCTTCTGGCACAACTTTTGCAGGTACCATTCAAGAAATGGTTGATGGTGTGACTTGGCCTACCACCCTGCCACCGGGTTGGACGGTCGATTGGGATGTTGCTCCGGCAGGAGAGGAGCACGAGGAGTAGTGGTCTAGGCCTTGCCCATTTCCTCAATACCGACGACATCGTTTATCCGCTGCACTTTATTTCGTGAACTCTCATTGGCTACTCAAAAACTCCGATTTATGTAATAACTCAGTACTTAATTTGTGGATTCCTGTTTTATTGTATTTCTTCTGTGACTCACCTTCGTGTGAGATTGTGGAATTTGATCCTGGTTAAGTGGCTCCATCAGACTAGATCTGAGGAACTGACGGGTTATTCCGATTTAAGTGCGTTATGGCCCCTGAGGCGTGACTTAGGCACTTAAGCTGGAATAATTCGGGTGGTTCCGCCATAGTTTCCGAGCCCCGACTACCATCACCATGTACTCGGGGGAGACGAGGCCGGAGCTGTGGCTCGTGGACTACCGACTGGCATGCCAGTTGGGAGGGGCAGATGATGACAACCTCATCATCCGTAATCTACCCCTTTTCCTCTCCGACGCCGCCCGAGCCTGGCTAGAGCATCTGCCTCCTGTGCAGATCTCCGACTGGGACAATCTGGTCAAGGCTTTCGCGGGAAACTTCTAAGGCACATATGTGCGCCTTGGGAACTCGTGGGATCTCTAAAGCTGCCGCCAGCACCCAGGGGAGTCCCTTTGGGAGTATATCCGACGGTTTTCAAAGCAGCGCACCGAGCTGCCCAACGTTACCGACTCGGATGTCATCGGGGCTTTCCTCGCCGGCACCACTTGCCGAGACCTGGTGAGCAAACTGGGGCGCAAGACTCCCACCCGTGCGAGCGAACTGATGGACGTCGCCACCAAGTTCGTCTCGGGTCAAGAGGTGGTCGAAGCCATCTTCAAAAAGATAAGCAGCCTTAGGGAGAGCCGAAGAAAGACGCCCCCGAGGCGTCCGCCCAGCAGGGCACGAAGAAGAAGGCCAAGAACAAGTCGTAAGCGAAGCACGAAGCCGCAGACGCGAATCTCGTAACTGCGGCCGAGCACAGGAACCCTCAGAAACCTCCTGGAGGGGCCGGCGCGTTCGACAAGATGCTCAAGGAGCCGTGCCTCTATCACTAGGGGCCCATCAAGCACACCCTCGAAGAATGTGTCATGCTCCGGCGCTACTTCCATAAGACCGGGCCCCCGGCGGAAGATGGCAAGGGCCATGACAACGACAAGAAGGAGGGCGACAAGGAAGAGGGGTTCTTGGAGGTCCATAACTGCTTCATGATCTACGGCGGGCTGGCGGCGAACGCCTCGGCTCGGCACCGCAAGCAGGAGCGCCGGGAGGTCTGCTTGGTGAAGGTGGCAGCACCAGTCTACCTAGACTGGTCCGACAAGCCTATCACCTTTGACCGAGGCGATCACCCCGACTTCGTGCCAAGCCCAGGAAGGTACCCGCTCGTCGTCGATCCGATCATCGACAGCGTTAGGCTCTCCAAAGTCCTCATGGACGGAGGCAGCAGCCTTAACATCATCTACGCCGAGACCCTAGAACTCTTGGGGGTTGACAGGTCCGAGGTCCGGACTGGTGCGGTACCCTTCCACGGGATCGCGCCCGGGAAGCGAATCCTACCCCTCGGACGGATCGACTTACCCGTCTGCTTCGGGACTCCCTCCAACTTCCGAAAGGAAGTTCTCACCTTCGAGGTCGTCGGGTTCCGAGGAACCTACCATGCGGTGTTGGGAAGACCATGCTACGCCAAGTTCATGGCCGTCCCCAACTACACCTACCTCAAGCTCAAGATGCTGGGCCCAAACAGGATCATCACCGTCGGATCCACGTACCGCCACGCGTACGAATGCGACGTGGAGTGTGTGGAGTACGCTGAGGCCCTCGCCGAGTCCGAGGCCCTCATCGCCGACCTGGAACGCCTCTCCAAGGAGGCGCCCGATGCGAAGCGGCACGCCGGCAACTTCGAACCAGTTGAGGCGGTCAAGTCCATCTCTCTCGACCCCAGCAACGACGCCAGCAAGAAAGTCCGAATCGGCTCCGAGCTCGACCCCAAATAGGAAGCAGTGCTCATCGACTTTCTCCACGCAAACGCTGAAGTCTTTGCATGGAGTCCCTCGGACATGCCCGGCATACCGAGGGATGTCGCCGAGCACTCATTGGACGTCAGGCTGGAGCCTGACCCGTGAAGCAAACCCTGCGCCATTTTGACGAAGAAAAGCGTAGGGCCATAGGCGAGGAGATCCACAAGCTACTCGCGGCAGGGTTTATCAAAGAGGTATTCCATCCTGAATGGTTAGCTAACCTTGTTCTTGTAAGGAAGAAGGATGGGAAATGGAGGATGTGTGTAGACTACACTGGTCTAAACAAAGCATGTCCGAAAGTTCCCTACCCTCTACCTCACATCGATCAAATCGTGGACTCCACTGCTGGGTGCGAAACCTTGTCATTCCTTGATGCCTACTCAGGCTATCACCAAATCAAGATGAAAGAGTCTGACCAGCTCGCGACTTCTTTCATCACACCTTTTGGCATGTACTGTTACACTACAATGCCATTTGGTTTGAGGAATGCAGGCGCCACCTACTAGAGGTGCATGAACCACGTGTTCGGAGAACACATCGGCGGAACGGTCGAGGCTTACGTCGATGACATCGTTGTCAAGACGAAGAGAGCCTCCGACCTCCTCTCTGACCTTGAAACAACATTCAAGTGTCTGAGAGCGAAAGGCGTGAAACTCAATCCCGAGAAGTGTGTCTTCGGAGTCCCCCGAGGCATGCTCCTTGGATTCATCGTCTCCAAGCGGGGCATCGAGGCCAATCCAGAGAAAATCGCGGCCATCACCAACATGGGACCGATCAAAGATTTGAAAGGAGTACAGAGGGTCATGGGATGCCTTGCGGCTCTGAGCCGCTTCATCTCACGCCTTGGCGAGAAAGGCTTGCCTCTGTATTGCCTCTTAAGGAAGGCCGAGCGCTTCACTTGGACCCCCGAGGCCGAGGAAGCCCTCGGGAACCTTAAGGCGCTCCTTACAAATACACCCATCCTGGTGCCCCCTGCTGCAGGAGAAGCCCTCTTGATCTATGTAGCCGCAACCACTCAGGTGGTCAGTGCCGCGATCATAGTCGAGAGACGAGAAGAAGGGCATGCACTGCTCGTCAAGAGGCCAGTCTACTTCATCAGCGAACTGCTTTCCGAGACCAAAGTCCGCTACCTATAGATCCAGAAGCTGCTCTACGCAGTGATTCTGACACGGCGAAAGTTGCGACACTACTTCGAGTCTCATCCGGTTACTGTGGTGTCATCCTTCCTCCTGGGGGAGATCATCCAGTGCCGTGAGGCCTCGGGTAGGATAGCAAAGTGGGCGGTGGAACACATGGGCGAGACGCTATCATTCGCTCCTCGGAAGGCCATAAAATCCAAGGTCTTGGCAGACTTCCTGGATGAGTGGACTGACACCCAGTTACCAACAACTCCAATCCAACCCGAGCTCTGGACCATGTACTTCGATGGGTCACTCATGAAAACAGGGGCAGGCGCTGGCTTGCTCTTCGTTTCACCCCTCAGAAAGCATCTCCGCTACGTCATTCGCCTCCATTTTCTGACGTCAAACAACGTGGCCGAGTACGAGGCTCTGGTTAACGGGCTGCGCATCGCCGTCGAGCTAGGGGTCCGGCGCCTCGATGCTCGTGGCGACTCACAGCTTGTCATCGACCAAGTCATGAAGAACTCCTACTGTCGCGACCGGAGGATGGAAGCCTACTGCGATGAAGTCCGGCGCCTGGAAGACAAGTTCTACGGGCTGGAGCTCAACCACATCGCCCGACGGTACAACGAGACTGCGGAAGAGCTGGCGAAAATAGCCTCGAGGCGGACAACGGTTCCCCTGAACGTCTTCTCTAGAGACCTACATCAACCATCCGTCAAGATCGACGACGCGCCCGAGCCTGAGGAAGCCTCGGCCGAGCCCGAGGTACCCTCAGCCGAACCCGAGGTACCCTCGGCCATCGAGGAAGAGGCCTTGCCCATCAAGGGGGAACAGAATGGGGTCACGCCAGATCCGAACTGGCAGACCCCGTACCTGGAATATCTCCTCCGAGGAGAGCTTCCCCTCGACAAAGCCAAAGCTCGGCGACTGGCTCGGCGCGCCAAATCGTTCGTCTTGCTGGGTGATGAAAAGGAACTCTACCACCGCAGCCCCTCGGGCATCCTCCAATGATGCATATCCATCGCCCAAGGACAAGAGCTGTTGCGAGAAATACACTCGGGGGATTGCGGCCACCATGCAGCACCTCGAGCCCTCGTGGGAAATGCCTTCCGACAAGGTTTCTACTGGCCAACCGTGGTGGCCGACGCCACTAGGATTGTACGCTGCTACCGGGGGTGTCAATTCTACGCAAACCAGACGCATCTGCCCGCTCGGGCCCTACAGACGATACCTATCACCTGGCCGTTTGCTGTGTGGGGTCTAGACCTCATCGGTCCCTTGCAGAAGGCACCCGGGGGCTTCTCGCACCTGCTATTCGCCATTGACAAATTCTCCAAGTGGATCGAGGTCTGACCCTTGACCAGCATCAGGTCCGAGCAGGCGGTGGCGTTCTTCACCAACATCATCCATCGATTCGGGGTCCCAAACTCCATCATCACCGACAATGGCACACAGTTCACCGGAAAAAAGTTCCTGGACTTCTGCGATGACCACCACATCCATGTGGACTGGGCCGCCGTGGCTCACCACATGACGAATGGGCAGGTGGAGCGCGCCAATGGTATGATTTTGCAGGGACTCAAACCTAGGATCAACAACGACCTCAACAAGTTCGGCAAGCGGTGGATAAAAGAGCTACCCTCGGAAGTCTAGAGTCTGAGGACGACGCCGAGCCGCGCCACGGGGTTCTCGCCGTTTTTTCTAGTCTATGGGGCCGAGGCCGTCCTCCCCATGGACTTAGAATACGGCTCCCCGAGGACCAGGGCATACGACGATCGAAGCAAACAGACTAGCCGAGAGGACTCGCTGGACCAGCTCGAGGAGGCTTGGGACGTCGCCTTACTACATTCGGCACGATACCAGCAGTCGCTGCGGCGCTACCACGCCCGAAGCGTTCGGCCCCGAGGCTTCCAACAAGTGGGAGACTTGGTGCTTCGTCTGCAACAGGACGCCCGAGGGCGCCACAAGCTCACTCCTCCCTGGGAAGGGCCCTTCATCATCGCTAAGATTGTGAAGCCTGGAACATACAAGCTGGCCAACGACCAAGATGAGGTCTATAGCAACGCTTGGAACATCCAACAGCTACGTCGCTTCTACCCTTAAGATGTTTTAAGTCGTTCATGTACCTCGTTTACATACACAAAGTCTAACCGTCAAGGAAGGATCGGCCTTGCCACGGCAAAGCCCGACCCTCCCTCGGGGGCTAGAAGGGGGGAACCCCCTCTGCGTCAAAATTTTCCTCGGAAAAATTTTCTACCAAAACAACCTTTGTGCTTTCGACTTCCGTATCGATAGCGGGATCCTGAGAACGACGAGAGTACACGTAAGCGGCAAGGCTGACCGAGCCGAGGGACTCCTACGCCTCCGGGATACGGATACCTCACTCATGACCTTCCGCGAAAAGTAACTCACGCTCGGATAAGCGATCCTGCTACCGGACAAGTCCAAACACTCGGGTAGAAAACAACTTTCGTGCCTTCTCGACTGTATCAATAACAGAATCCTACGACCAAATGAGAGTGCATGTAAGCGGCAAGACCGACCGAGCCGAGGAACTCATCACCTTCCGCGAAAAGTTACTCTCGCATGGATAAACGATTCTGCTACTGACAGACAAGTCGTGATGCTCGAGACAAGAGGAAAGAAGACGCAGCTTTTTAACACGACAATAAAGTGTTTAGGCCTCGGCGGCCGTGAAAAAACATGCGCATGCTACAAACAAACTGTTCCTGTAGGTTCAAGCATCGGCAGTGGGAGCAGCAGCACCCTCGGCGTTGTTTCCACCCTCGGCGGAACCTGGCCCAGCCTCAGACGGCGACCTGGGCGAAGGGACCTCCACCTAAGGGAGGACGCCAGCACCACGCCAGCAGATGTCTTGGCCAAGCTCCAGCGGCTACTGCCACATCTTCCTCGGCCTGGGAAGCCACCACCTCCCGGGCCGACGAAGTCTATTTCCGAGCCGACTCCGCCTCTATCCGCGCTAACACCGCTGCCTCCGGCTCCGGCTCGTCGTAGAGCAGCCGAGGGTTCTAAAAGCTGAGCAAGAGAGGCCTAGAGCGGCAAGGCCGACTGAGCAAAGGGACTCCTACGCCTCCGGGATACGGATACCTCACTCGTCACCTTCCGCGAAAGGCAACTCCCGCTCGGTTAAGTGGTTCGGCTAGCCAACAGGCAAGTCCCAGTGCTCGGAATGAGGAAGAAACACAGCTTTATACTCAAAATACTCAAATGTTCAGGCCTTGACAGCCACAAAGAACAAACACATATACTTGGGGTAACTATGCTACACAGACTTAGACATCGGCAGAACCCTCGACGGTTCTCCCGACCAACGACAAATGTCTAAGTACTTGAAGCGGTTACATTTTGCTTTGGCAAAAACCCGGTATATCTGCTCACAAATGGGACTCCGGTTCCGCTCCCGCGGGTATGAACTACCTCCACACCAGAGGGCCTGCGGGACAACAAATTCCAGGTGGCTCGCCGACGACCACTACACCAGCAACGACAACGACCCCCACTTCGGGCGGCTAAACAGTAGCAGCGATGACCTCAGGGCCGACGCTGCTATGACGAGGCCCTCGCCCACGTCTCCGCTCGAGGGGCAAGGACAAGCCATCAAAGCCAAAGAGCCAGGGGTCCGGCCGCAGCTGGCGCCGATGGACTCATCGGCGGAGAAACCTTCTCTGGCTGCCACCACCTTAGCACCGACGACAGCGGCCACCTGCGCGCCAGCGCCACGCCGACGAATGGCGGACGCCCCAGCCTGCACCGGCAGATCCCTACTCAAGTCCTCACGGACGGGTAGGCCCCGACCTCCGCACGGAGGTGTCGTGCTGGAGTGAGGACAAGACAATCCAAGAACACGAATGCCGCCTATGCGGCGTACGGCGTCTTGGACGATCCCCCGGTGCGCACGGCACAACGATCGCCCGCGCAAGGGACAAACGACCACGCCCGGATCAAGCGGCAGGAGGCAGCGTTGGAGGCCGCGATAGAGCCAGCTGAGCCAGCGAGCCAGGCCCGCTGGAGCTGACGACGCTTGCGGCCAACCGGTCCCACGTTGCCGAAGTTCGCCCCCTCCGTAGGGCCGATGAGCGCCTTCTCCCCTGAATGCTGAAGGAAGAGACGGCCTGCCGGCCCCTGCGGGAGGTAGAACCCCAGCTCAGCTCGCCCTCCGCCATAGCAAGGATGACGAAGATCCTTGAAGCTGAGGGCGGGGCAGAGGCCACAGCCCAGCTTGCTTCTCCCCACCAAACTGCCCATTGGTGAGGGAATGCAGCCGGGCTGCATGACGAAAATCCTTGAAGCCGAGCGATGGCTGAAGAGCGCCGATCTCCACGAGGCCGCGCTCCTCCAACGACAGCAAGAGCAAGGCGACGCTGGTGCACCCCATCCGGGGGCTCGAAAGGTGGAAGGGCGCAGTGCATGAGGGGAGAACGAAGGCATGGTCACTGCCCGGGGGATCGATTCCCCTTTTATAGGCAGACCTCATCACTTGCACCCCTTAGCGTCACGGGCGAAGTCTCCACTGACATACTCCAGGGTTCTCCCCCTACGACACGGGGGCTAGGACCCACACGTCATATGAGCTGATCCGAAGCGCGAAGAAGGCAAACCGCCGCACGCGAGGTGTGTAACCGTCCCGCGGTTACAAGCGCTCTCCCGTCTTCGCAGACACCGGTGGTCGAAAGGGTGGACTGCCACGCGACAGGCATCCAACTGCACCGCAACTGTGCGCCCTTTCGGCTTCGACCACATCCGATGGACCAGCACAAAGGAAGCGGGCCCGCATGTCATGTAACCAGCGCGCCGGTTACGACGTACAAGAAGCTACACCGCCACTCGCGCCAATGCTGCGCCTCCTCGACTGCGGAACCAGTACCGCGTCTCAAGGCAGCCCTGCGCATGACCCAACAGTGCCAACTAAAGGCGACGGCCACGGGTTAGTTGACTGCAGGGACAAGCGCGGCGGTCGGCGCGGCCCAAAAGTGGGTCGGCAGTAACTGCAGCGGAAGCGACGGTCAAATCACCCGCAGGCTCGCGTCCCCTCCTAAAGCGACAGGAGAGCCCTCTCCCACGGCGTGAAGACGACGCACCCGTGTCCCGTTCCTCGAACGGCTCACGCGCAATGGGCACCACGCGAATCGCCCGTCCCGTCGCATTAACTCCCCGGTGGAGCAGGCGACACCTCTGGCAGGCGAGGTGGGCGTCGCTTCGCCTCCGCCATGATGACCGCGTCAGAAAAGGTGCGCCACCTTATTTAAATTCATATCATTCCCCTCCTCTCTCTCTCTCTCTCTTGCTACAGGGACCGGGAAAGGGATGTTGTGGAAAGGGTCCTTCTCGGCGAAGGAAGCGGGCCCTGTGCCCTCCTACTGATCAAGGTTTCGAAGGCTGGCCCCTCGGAAGGGTTTCGACAGCTGCCCCAGAGCACTCAGACTTCAAGCCCATTACCTATCAGGGGTTCGAAGGCTGGCCCCTCGGAAGGGTTCGACAGCCGCCCCAGAGCGTTCGGGCTCCGTGCCCATTACTGATCAGGGGTTCGTAGGCTGGCCCCTCAGAAGGGTTCGACAGTCGCCCCAGAGCACGCAGAGTGAGGGATGACTCTGGGTACGTCCAATACATGGCCAAGGCTCGGGCTACGCTCCCGAGGTACCCTAGGACATTTCCGAGACTGGCGGGAACGATTTGTAACGGAATCCCATCGGAGGGAGGCATCGTGCCCTCGGACCCTGTCGAAGGGGTCTGGGTCCGGCGAATCACCCGTAGGTACTTTTGGAGCGCCCCTCTGGGCCACCAGCCGACCCCTAATGAACGGGGCACGGGCGTCCACTCGGATCACCCGTTAGCAGCTCACTAGAAACACTATGTTCGGCGCCCTCCGAGGGCAACATGGCGCTTCCCCCCTCCTCCTTGCAGAAAGGCGACGCAGGAGCGTATGATAAAAGTCAGGAAAGTTCTTGATCGTCCTCTCGCTCCGTGCAGAGGCTCGGGGGCTGCTCTCGCACCCGGCTACAGCCAAAACTGTTGACAGCGTCAACAAACCAGCTTGATAACTTGGAACTTGACCACGCACCCGGGCTACGGCCAGGCCGCATGAGGGAACGATCAGACCTGCCGAGGCACCATGAAAAGCATTTAGACCTTAGAGGAGTCAAACCACTCCTCCGAGGCCTCGGGGGCTACACCCGACGGGTGCGCTCGCGCGCACCCATTAGAACAAAGCAGAACCGAGAAAGGCCGGTCCCCTCATCGAAAATGCGGCAAAAGCCTCCAAGCGAGTACCAACACTCTCTTCGAGGCTCAGGGGCTACTGTCGGGTACCATAATTAGGGGTACCCCCAACACTCCTAATCATGGCTGGTAAACACCCTCAGACCAACTGATGAGTGCGGTTCAAGTCAAGGCTTCGTCCACCCAAGGGACGCCACCTCACCCAAGCCTAGCCTTGGGCTGGAGCAGTAGTCCTAGACGAGTTCACGCCTCGCCCGAGGGCCGTCTTAGGCAACGGACACCCCCTCGGCCCTCCCGAAGCCCGGCTCGGGCAGGCTTCGTTGTGAAGCAACCTTGGCCAGATCGCACCAACCGACCGCTTCGCAGGCGCATTCAATGAAGGGGATGCCTGACGCCGTATCCTGACACACGCGCCTCAGTCGGCCAGGCCGAATTGACCACAGTCACTTCGCCCCTCTCTTTTACTATCCGATATGACAGGAAAATAGCACTGCTCGCCCCGCTCCGACTGCCGTGCCAACCACCCAGGCGAAGACTGACAACAAGTCACGATCAACCACCTAGTTCGGCCCCGGGCGCAACAGGAAGCTCCGCCTCGCCCGACCTTAGGCTCCAGCCTCGGGAGGAGGTCTCCGCCTCGCCCGACCCCCAGACTCGGCCTCGACCTCAGGCTCCAGCCTCGGGAGGAGGTCTCCGCCTCGCCCGACCCCCGGACTCGGCCTCGACCTTGGTCTCGGGAGGAATCGCGTCCTCGCCCGACCTTGGGCTCGGACCGACCGCGCCAACAGGGGATACATCATTACCCTATTCCTAGCCTGCTCAGGCTACAAGGAACAAGACCGGCGTCCCATCTGGCTTACCCCGGCGATGGGTAATGATGGTGCCCCGCGTGCACCATGACGCTGGTGGCTCTCAACCCCTTACGGCAGCAAGGAGACGCCAGCAGGATCCTTGCCGCACTGCTAGCTGTGCTCCTACATGTAATACCCAAAAATGTAAATAGTGAAAATAGAGGAGAGCCCAATATTTTGTGATCTATACTTATCATCACATGTGAATATCATATTTAAAACAAATAATTAATAAATAATATGCCACTAAATTATGCATCATGCTGAAATTTTATTTCGTGTGCATTTTATAAAAAAAAATGATGTTACAAGGATTGGAATAAAGTCCAAAGTAGAATTGGACAATCTAAAAGAAACCCTAGAAAAGGAAAGAAAAGAGTATAAAGTATAAACAAATATATAAAAATAACAATATAGATATATCTGTTTAAACTGATACTTTTATTTGTGCATAAAATTTGTTTGAAATCTACATATCCAATTTGAACTCAAATATCAAATTTGAAAATTGGAAGGAAAACAAAATAGAATAAAAAAAAAACAAACCTGTGCCTGGGCCGTTTCTCCCCTCGCTGCCGGCCCGTTTCTTCCCTCAGCCCACGCGCGCGAAGTCGCTGCCATATGGGCCCACGCTTCATCCACTCCTCTTTGAGCCGCCGCAAACAACGCCGTGCGCCCGGTCTTCTCCCTTCCCAAAATCATTCAGCTGGATCAGCGCGCGAGTGAACCCCCGCTCAAATCGTGGAATCAGTTGAAACGGACCGGATCTACCGCTCTCGGGGAGGGGGATAGGAAGCCGTCTCCGGCCACCAGCGAAGCCTCGGGTTACCGGAGGCAGGAAACTGCTTTCTCTCCGTAGTCGGCTGCGGTCTTCATGGGCTCCGTGGAGCGTCTGGATTCAACTATCGCCGTGAATCGCTCGGAGTTTGACTCGGGAGTCCTCGATTCCGTGGTTAAATGCTGGGCGTGATGTGCTATGTCCTTCGTGTGCGACCAACTCCAGGCTAGGGCGGCAATCATCGGTGAGCTGAGAAATAGGGAGGATAGAGTTCGAGCGTGCAAATCTCCGTATCCACCAAACCGCACTCGGTTCGGGTGGCCGATGGGGAGTCAGGGCGCGACGTGATCTTCTAGCGCGGGCGATTTGGAGCATCAGGGGGAGGATTGGAATTTGTTGCTGGGCCTCTTCATCCTCGCGAATCCATAGTGCGCCGTTGAGGCTCAGCGAAGGGTGCTGGAAAATGAACGATGGCCGACCACCGCACACCAGGACGCCGTTCCACGTCGACGAACACGCAGGAGCTTCGCTTCACCGAACCGCGCTCACGACCACCTCCGTCGAACTTCGCCGTGGAGAGACCTGGCAGGGAAGGGATCATCGGCTGCTCGGGCTCCTGGCCGGCGGACACCGTCGCGGGCTGGGAACAGCCACAACGCTGTTGCCTGATGCCTCGCGTAAAGAAGAAGGGTGAGGGCCATCGGATCCTTGATGAAGGGTTGAGGTAAGTCGATGTGAACAGCCGTCGGATCGTGATTGCGCGATCACGATTTGATGTAGGATGACGTCTCGGCCATGGCTCATCCAGGCCATCGATCGGTGAGCGGGCGGCTTGAACTCGATCTCGTTGTGATGTAGTCTGGGCCACTGATCCATGATCCAACGGCCGTGATCCTTGCATACCCCTTCGCGTGGTAACTTCTCAAAAGAGTCCCTCGGGTTAATATAAATCAACCCGCGGTCCACTGCAGGGGAAATCCTGAGTCTTGGATCCTTTTGCGCTATAGCCCCTAGTGTTTCTGATAATAATGCGCCAAGTCCAGAGAACAATAAAAATAGAAAACTAGGTATAGAAAATGATTTTTAATACAAAAACAATACTAGAAACTTGTATAATTGATATTAAATTCATTTTAACTCCAAATTAATTAATTCCAGTGGCATTAATTTTGTTTTAATATTTTTTATCACTTAGTAAATTTGTCTAGTCATGAAACTTGAACTAAAATTATTCGCATGAGTTATGCTATTCCAAGTACTTGATAACTTCAGAAATTCATAACTTAAAATCTATAACTCCAAAATTAATAATTCTTAATCCTGTGATCATATTTCAACATGTAGATTATTAATATGTATTTTGCATATATGTTTGGTGTAATGTTAATTTTGCATATACCATGTTTGTTTGTATTGCTACGAATAGCGGGGAGGACACGTGTCATCTGAAGATCATCCTGGTACCTGGAATCTCAAGTCCCAGGCAAGTTGTGCCCTTGATCACTTCTTTTACCCACTCATGTTCTAATTAATCATAATGATCTGCATAGGTTAATTTTGATGGGACCCAATAGGTTACCCTAGTTTGATTATCTTTATACCTTGTTTACCACTGAACCTTTTTGGGTAGTACTTGCTAGTGCTTTATGTGGTTTTGGGTATGAAGATACATTATTCATGATCACACTTTTATTATCTGTTTATTATTATTGTTCATGTTAAGATCATTATGTTAATTGGAACATGGAGAACCACCCGGGAAAACAGTGCTACCACGAGGGTGGAATGGGACGCCCTTGGCTGATTAATTAGGAAAGCTAGTGGAAGACTACCTTACCCGAAAGGGGCAAGGGCAGTAGGGGAGTGGTCAGTGTAGGGAGGCCCTCGGGAGGATTTTGCTGCGATGGCGGTCCTGCAAGGGATTCCTGCATTGGAACTTCCTATAAACTGTAGCGGGTTTTCGGAAGCTAGTGGAACTTTGTAAAGGCCTCGTAGTGGATCCCTAGCCATTCACCTCGGAAGTGTCTAAGGGCTTTGCAAACCCTGGCGACATGGGATACACGACTTGTGGGTAAAGATGCGCAACCTCTGCAGAGTGTAAAACTGGTATACTAGCCGTGCTCACGGTCATGAGCGGCTCGGACACTCACATGATTAAATTATGGAACTTAAACTCAATTTGTCATATGCATTGCATCGCAGGTGAAGTTGTTACTTTTGTTCTACTATTTAATTGGGTTGGTATTTACTTATACTTAGTAATGGCTAATAAAATTTTGACCAACTTTAAAAGCAATGCTCAGCTCTAAACATCCTCTTTGGTAAGCCTTACACTTCACGTGAGCTCCCACCTTTGGCGAGTTCATGCACATTATTCCCCACAACTTGTTGAGCGATGAACGTATGTGAGCTCACTCTTGCTGTCTCACACCCCCCCACAGGTCAAGCACAGGTACTGCAGGATGATGCTCATGGAGGATGCTGCGATGTGTTCGTGAGAGGTCTAGGTCGTCGTCTCCCAGTCAACTTTGGGTTGCTGGACCGTTGTCTCCTTATAATGTAATTATTTATTTTGTATAGAACTCCTGTTATATATAAAGTTGTGACATTCGATCCTGTGCCACTATTCATCATATGTGTGAGACTTGGTCCCAGCACACCTGGTGATTATGTTTACGCTCGGGTTTTGGACCCCTAAAATCCGGGTGTTACAGAAGTGGTATCAGAGGAATGTTGACTGTAGGACGAAACCTAGATAGAACTGGACAACCATTATCTACTTACCTCTGCTACTCTGATTCTTTCTGAACTTACCTTAATCTATTCTTATCTAATTCCGCTTTACTCTGATGATTCTTATCTTTCCTTTTCTAAAGACAAATGTGGATTTCACACTTTGAAATCCTATACCTAAAGTGACTTTAGGAATAGGAGACCTAATCCTAGGAACAAAAACAAAACTATTTTTATAAGTGTTTATGTATTTGAATGTTTGTTCTTATGATATCTGTCTGATTTGGATCTTTGATTGAGTGTGATGGGTTGTGGATCAATGTCCACAACTACATCTGCATATACAACTAGGCATAAAGGATAGCATTTGTAAAATAACTAGACAAACTAAATTATCCTTCAATAAAGTATCTAGCCTAACAATACCCATCTTATCTTAAAGATTCTCCCTTATCTTAACAGATCCATCTTATCTTACAAGATACTCTCTTGCCTTAATAAATTCATCTTATCTTGAAAAGATTTTGTTATCCTAATAGATCTAATTTACCTCAAAAGATTATACCTTATGAATTCATCCTACCCTAATTAGCATATTTATCCTAGTCTAAAATATCAACCATGATCTAATTCAAAGTAATTAGATATTGTCTAGACTAATCCGGTGATACCAATCTAGATCCCATCTAATCTAATATGATCCAATCTAAAGTGAGTTATTTAATAAATTAGTTAGTACTAGTGAAATGGATTAGACCTCACTCCTATAAAAATGATTTAAGCTAAATTGATGCCCTAGATTAACTTGACCATATACATATGCAACTACCTTACCCATCCGATAGTTGCATAATCCCTCTGGGTTAACCTAATAGAGCTTCTGACCTACCTACACCGTATACCCCATCCTATTTCAAAAGATTCTAACATATCCTAACAAGATATATCTTACCCTGATAAATCTATCTAACTTAAACTAGTCTAATCTAGATCATATCTAATTTAAAATGGTCTAATCTAGTGTGAGTTACTTAATGCTGGTAGAAAGGATAAGGCCATACTCCTAAATCACTTAAGCCTAATTTGGAGACTTATATCAACTTGGCCATACACAACAACTCGACCTATATAACAAGTTACATAACTTACCCAATCAATAGAGTCTTAATGGATTGCATAATCTATCAACCACCACCTGACAATCAAACCAGATTTTAACCTACATTATGTAATCTATCTCACCTATATTTATCTTAACCATATCCCTCCAACTTCGATGATATACACTGACCCCGACTCAATGAGACAAAGACCAGAAAAGGACAATATCAACCTCATCAAGGAAGGAGAGAAGTCAAACTCAATCTTCATAAACATTACCACTCAACATGGAATTCTTTCCCATCATAAACTTGCTTATCCTAGGCTATTCTTGCCCTAACCTATCTATCTCTTATATCCTACCTCATAAGTAGCTGGATACCCATGCTATCCTAATCACATACTATGGACTAAAAAAAAATGAGGGACTCTGAAGTTTTGAATTAATTAGAAATTAAAAGCTAAATCATAAACCAATTCTTTTATATCCCTTTTCTTACAAATCTCGAGGACGAGATTTCTGTTAAGGGGGGTAGGATTTGTAATACCCAAAAATGTAAATAGTGAAAATAGAGGAGAGCCCAATATTTTGTGATCTATACTTATCATCACATGTGAATATCATATTTAAAACAAATAATTAATAAATAATATGCCACTAAATTATGCATCATGCTGAAATTTTATTTCGTGTGCATTTTATAAAAAAATGATGTTACAAGGATTGGAATAAAGTCCAAAGTAGAATTGGACAATCTAAAAGAAACCCTAGAAAAGGAAAGAAAAGAGTATAAAGTATAAACAAATATATAAAAATAACAATATAGATATATCTGTTTAAACTGATACTTTTATTTGTGCATAAAATTTGTTTGAAATCTACATATCCAATTTGAACTCAAATATCAAATTTGAAAATTGGAAGGAAAACAAAATAGAATAAAAAAAAAACAAACCTGTGCCTGGGCCGTTTCTCCCCTCGCTGCCGGCCCGTTTCTTCCCTCAGCCCACGCGCGCGAAGTCGCTGCCATATGGGCCCACGCTTCATCCACTCCTCTTTGAGCCGCCGCAAACAACGCCGTGCGCCCGGTCTTCTCCCTTCCCAAAATCATTCAGCTGGATCAGCGCGCGAGTGAACCCCCGCTCAAATCGTGGAATCAGTTGAAACGGACCGGATCTACCGCTCTCGGGGAGGGGGATAGGAAGCCGTCTCCGGCCACCAGCGAAGCCTCGGGTTACCGGAGGCAGGAAACTGCTTTCTCTCCGTAGTCGGCTGCGGTCTTCATGGGCTCCGTGGAGCGTCTGGATTCAACTATCGCCGTGAATCGCTCGGAGTTTGACTCGGGAGTCCTCGATTCCGTGGTTAAATGCTGGGCGTGATGTGCTATGTCCTTCGTGTGCGACCAACTCCAGGCTAGGGCGGCAATCATCGGTGAGCTGAGAAATAGGGAGGATAGAGTTCGAGCGTGCAAATCTCCGTATCCACCAAACCGCACTCGGTTCGGGTGGCCGATGGGGAGTCAGGGCGCGACGTGATCTTCTAGCGCGAGCGATTTGGAGCATCAGGGGGAGGATTGGAATTCGTTGCCGGGCCTCTTCGTCCTCGCGAATCCATAGTGCGCCATTGAGGCTCAGCGAAGGGTGCTGGAAGATGAACGATGGCCGACCACCGCACACCAGGACGCCGTTCCACGTCGACGAACACGCAGGAGCTTCGCTTCACCGAACCGCGCTCACGACCACCTCCGTCGAACTTCGCCGTGGAGAGACCTGGCAGGGAAGGGATCATCGGCTGCTCGGGCTCCTGGCCGGCGGACACCGTCGCGGGCTGGGAACAGCCACAACGCTGTTGCCTGATGCCTCGCGTAAAGAAGAAGGGTGAGGGCCATCGGATCCTTGATGAAGGGTTGAGGTAAGTCGATGTGAACAGCCGTCGGATCGTGATTGCGCGATCGCGATTTGATGTAGGATGACGTCTCGGCCATGGCTCATCCAGGCCATCGATCGGTGAGCGGGCGGCTTGAACTCGATCTCGTTGTGATGTAGTCTGGGCCACTGATCCATGATCCAACGGCCGTGATCCTTGCATACCCCTTCGCGTGGTAACTTCTCAAAAGAGTCCCTCGGGTTAATATAAATCAACCCGCGGTCCACTGCAGGGGAAATCCTGAGTCTTGGATCCTTTTGCGCTATAGCCCCTAGTGTTTCTGATAATAATGCGCCAAGTCCAGAGAACAATAAAAATAGAAAACTAGGTATAGAAAATGATTTTTAATACAAAAACAATACTAGAAACTTGTATAATTGATATTAAATTCATTTTAACTCCAAATTAATTAATTCCAGTGGCATTAATTTTGTTTTAATATTTTTTATCACTTAGTAAATTTGTCTAGTCATGAAACTTGAACTAAAATTATTCGCATGAGTTATGCTATTCCAAGTACTTGATAACTTCAGAAATTCATAACTTAAAATCTATAACTCCAAAATTAATAATTCTTAATCCTGTGATCATATTTCAACATGTAGATTATTAATATGTATTTTGCATATATGTTTGGTGTAATGTTAATTTTGCATATACCATGTTTGTTTGTATTGCTACGAATAGCGGGGAGGACACGTGTCATCTGAAGATCATCCTGGTACCTGGAATCTCAAGTCCTAGGCAAGTTGTGCCCTTGATCACTTCTTTTTACCCACTCATATTCTAATTAATCATAATGATCTGCATAGGTTAATTTTGATGGGACCCAATAGGTTACCCTAGTTTGATTATCTTTATACCTTGTTTACCACTGAACCTTTTTGGGTAGTACTTGCTAGTGCTTTATGTGGTTTTGGGTATGAAGATACATTATTCATGATCACACTTTTATTATCTGTTTATTATTATTGTTCATGTTAAGATCATTATGTTAATTGGAACATGGAGAACCACCCGGGAAAACAGTGCTACCACGAGGGTGGAATGGGACGCCCTTGGCTGATTAATTAGGAAAGCTAGTGGAAGACTACCTTACCCGAAAGGGGCAAGGGCAGTAGGGGAGTGGTCAGTGTAGGGAGGCCCTCGGGAGGATTTTGCTGCGATGGCGGTCCTGCAAGGGATTCCTGCATTGGAACTTCCTATAAACTGTAGCGGGTTTTCGGAAGCTAGTGGAACTTTGTAAAGGCCTCGTAGTGGATCCCTAGCCATTCACCTCGGAAGTGTCTAAGGGCTTTGCAAACCCTGGCGACATGGGATACACGACTTGTGGGTAAAGATGCGCAACCTCTGCAGAGTGTAAAACTGGTATACTAGCCGTGCTCACGGTCATGAGCGGCTCGGACACTCACATGATTAAATTATGGAACTTAAACTCAATTTGTCATATGCATTGCATCGCAGGTGAAGTTGTTACTTTTGTTCTACTATTTAATTGGGTTGGTATTTACTTATACTTAGTAATGGCTAATAAAATTTTGACCAACTTTAAAAGCAATGCTCAGCTCTAAACATCCTCTTTGGTAAGCCTTACACTTCACGTGAGCTCCCACCTTTGGCGAGTTCATGCACATTATTCCCCACAACTTGTTGAGCGATGAACGTATGTGAGCTCACTCTTGCTGTCTCACACCCCCCCACAGGTCAAGCACAGGTACTGCAGGATGATGCTCATGGAGGATGCTGCGATGTGTTCGTGAGAGGTCTAGGTCGTCGTCTCCCAGTCAACTTTGGGTTGCTGGACCGTTGTCTCCTTATAATGTAATTATTTATTTTGTATAGAACTCCTGTTATATATAAAGTTGTGACATTCGATCCTGTGCCACTATTCATCATATGTGTGAGACTTGGTCCCAGCACACCTGGTGATTATGTTTACGCTCGGGTTTTGGACCCCTAAAATCCGGGTGTTACACTACAGGACTCAGGCACTCCTCAGACAGCCACGCTATCACGTGTACAGGGCTCAAGCTCTCCCCTGACGGCCACGTTGGCATGTACACAAGGCTTAGGCACTTCTCTGTCGGACACGTTAGCGCATAGGTACGCCCCCTGTTGTACGTCTGGACCCTCTCCTTGCGTCTATAAAAGGGAGGTCCAGGGCCATCCTGGAGGGGGTTCGCGCGAGGGAAGGAGCGGACGAACGGGCTCCCGCTCTCTATCTCTCTCTCTCCCTCACGCGACGCGCTTGTAACCCCTACTACGAGCGGCACCCCTGGTGCAGGATAATACAAGGCTTGTCCCACCTCTTGTGTTCCATCCCGCGCCAACCCATCTGGGCAGGGGCACGCAGCGATCTCACTCATCGGTCCAGGGACCCCCCCGGGTCCGAAACGCCGACACTTCCCATTTCGATTCCCACATATGTTGTGTGGATAATGAAAATGATAGCGGAAGCACAAACGAGGATGAGGAGGAAGAAAGAAGCTTCATGCAACTCTACGCTCGCCTAAGCCAAGAAGATAAGGCGGTCATGCTCAAACTTCTAGAAAGAGCGAGAGAGCAAAGCGAAGCTCGTCAAAGGCTAGAAAATGTTCTCTCCATGAAAATGCTACACTTTGACGAGTTGACTGAGGAACATGGGGAGCTAAAGTGCTCTCATGTTGATTTGGTCCAAAGGTATGAAACTATTTCAATTGAGGAAGATAACGCTTTACATTGTATCGCTCAATTAGTAAATAGGAATGCCTTGCTTAAGGACCAAGTCGAAAAGCTAAAAGATGAAAATCTAGCTTTTCAAGAAAAATATGATATGCTCCTATGTTCTCATGAAAATCTTATGGATGATCATATCATATTAAATATTGCTCATGAGGTTGTGATAGAAAACTTAAAAACCCAACAACCTCACTCATGCACATGTATTCAAATTGAAACTACATTACCATGTGCTAATGCTTGTTGTCCGTCGACAAGCAAATCTTCCTTTGAGCTAGAATTTGCAGGAACAAATGATGATACATATCAAAAGCTCAAAGAAGAAAATGAGAGGCTAAAATTGAGCTTGACACAACCAAAAGGGAAGTGCATTGCTCAACTTTGTCAAGATAACCGTGATCACATGGTGAAGAAGCTTGAGACGGGAACAACCGTGGCATGCACTAAATCCCTTGAATAAAATGTCAAGGACTTGAGGATTGCCAAGAGGAAGGAACAAAAGAAGAAAATCAATACCTCTTCCAAAAGCCTCAACCACGCCTCCATAAAAGGTAACATCCAAGGTAATAATCAAGTCACACTTCACACTAAGAGAAGTAAGAAGTGTAGTGAATGCTTTGAAAAGGGGCACTTGATTAGATCATGTCCCTATATTAAAAATGACTTGATTATTAATAAGGATGATAAAGATTGTTTTAAATGCTCTAAGAAGGGACACTTTTTTAGAACTTGTCCCCATTTAAAACAAAAAGGCATAATGTTAGAAAAGAAAATATTCACTAACCATGTAGCAAGAAAGAAACAAGGAAGGAAGAAATCTTCAAGGCTCGAAGATCGCCTATGCTACATATGCCGAAAGAAGGGACATCAATGCAAAGATTGTCCCATTGGTAACCTTCCACTCCTATCTTGTCAATTAATTCCCTTGTAACTAGGCAACCCAAAATTGCAACTTGTGCTAGAAAGGTAATGAGTTTACCTAGTGCTAACACAAAGGACTTTTGGGCTCCTAGATCTTTGTTGACTAACCGTGATGGACCCATCAAGCGATGGGTACCAAAATATGCTTGACAAGCTTTGCAGGAAAAGGAGATGATATGAAGCTCTGGGGTGCTTGAGAGAGTCCATTCAATTCTTATCAACTCAAGCTATCAATCTTTAATAATCTATATATCCAAGATTGACCCAAAGATATTTCAATGTATTATATCTAAAACTCATATCATCTCGGGGAAGATATTAATGTTGTAAGAAATGAAGAATTATCCTGTGCGGAAAACAACAAGGCCTATAACGTAGAGGAAAGCCAAAGGATGGTAACATCTATGTTTTTAAGTGCAAGTACCTCAAATTACTATTTCTCATGTGTCTTGTGTAGTCACATAGAAAAAAATAAAGCACTTCAAATATCTTTAAATTATGTCACCATTCTTTGAAGAAATTCCTCTCATATGGTAGATTGCATACTCATCATTTCCATACTATGGCAATCTACATGCTTTAATTTGCTGCAAGTGCCCATGGCATGCTTTTCACTAATTATCTTATTATTGCCATGATTCTAGATATAGAGAGATAGTCCAAGTTCTCAAAAGAATAAGGTGTCATGTAAGGAATTCAAATCCTTAGGACACTTATAAAAGGAAAATTCTCTCTATAACTAGAATAGTGAGACTAATGCTTTTATCTAAGTATCCTAAGTAGTCTCACTTGTAGAGAATAAGTTTCTCTTTGGAAGTGCGTAATCCAACATAAAAAGAAAAATCCATCCAATGATTTATGATGTATTTCTACTTGCTTAAATTGGATATGATTCTTTCACTTTTATCACTTTCCATATCATGAATTAGATTTATTCCCATAATCTTAACGGACTATTTACGCTTGTTTTTATGAGTTAAAATTAAGCATAACATCATCTATGGATAATCTAGTTCATGCTATGAAGTTTCCATGTTTTAGTAATCTCTGTTTTTATTCATCATTAAATTGATTACGAAAAGGGAAACTAGTGCTTGTGCTTCTAATGACATATCTGTCGGCGTCTCGGACCCGGGGGGGTCCCTTGGACCGACGAGTGAAATCGCTGCGTGCCCCTGCCCAGATGGGTTGGCGCGGGATGGAACACAAGATGTGGGGCAAGCCTTGTATTATCCTACACCAGGGGTGCTGCTCGTAGTAGGGGTTACAAGCGCGTCGCGATAGGGAAAGAGAGAGAGATAGTTCGTCCACTCCTTCCCTCGCGCGAACCCCCCTCAGGGCGGCCCTGGACCTCCCTTTTATAGACGCAAGGAGAGAGTCCAGACGTACAATGGGGGGGCGTAGCTATGCGCTAACATGTCCGGCAGAGGAGCGCCTAAGCCTTGTGTACATGCCAATGTGGCCGTCGGGGGAGAGTTCGAGCCCTGTACACGTGATAGCGTGGCCGTCGAAGGAGCGCCTGAGTCCTGTAGGAGTACAGCTGGCAGTGCGGCAAGGGTCCTGCTGATGTCTCCTTGCTGCCGTAAGGGGCTGAGAGCCACCGGCGTCATGGTGCACGCGGGGCACCATCATTACCCGTCGCCGGGGTAAGCCAGATGGGACGCCGGTCTTGTTCCTCCTAGCCTGAGCAGGCTAGGAATAGGGTAATGATGTATCCCCTGTTGGCGCGGTCGGTCTGAGCCCAAGGTCGGGCGAGGTGGAGACTTCTGTCGAGGTCGAGGCCGGGGTCGGGCGAGGACGCGATTCCTCCCGAGATCGAGGTCAAGGCCGAGTCCGGGGGTCGGGCGAGGCGGAGACCTCCTCCCGAGGCCGGAGCCTGAGGTCGAGGCCGAGTCGGAAACCTCCTCCCGAGGCTGGAGCCTGAGGTCGGGCGAGGCGGAGCTTTCTGTTACGCCCGAGGCCGAACTCGGTGGTTGATCGTGACTTGTTGTCAGTCTTTGCCTAGGTGGTTGACACGGCAGTCGAAGCAGGGCGAGCGGCGCTGTTTTCCTGTCACATCAATACAGTAAAGAAGAGGGGCAAAGTGACTGCGGTCACTTCGGCCTGGCCGACTGGGGAGCGTGTGTCAGGATACGGCGTCAGGCATCCCCTGCATTGAATGCGCCTGCGAAGCGGTCGGTTGGTGAGGCGGTTTGGCCAAGGTTGCTTCATAACGAAGCCTGCCCAAGACAGGCTTCGAGAGAGCCGAGGGGGCGCCCGCTGCTTGAGGAGGCCCTCGGGCGAGGCATGAACTCGTCTAGGACTACTGCTCCGGCCCGAGGCTGGGCTCGGGCGAGATCGCGTCCCTTGGGTAGACGAAGCCTTGACTTGAACCGCACCCGTCAGTTGGTCTGAGGGTGTTTACCAGCCATGATTAGGAGTGTTGGGGGTACCCCTAATTATGGTACCCGACAGTAGCCCCCGAGCCTCGAAGGGAGTGTTGGTACTCGCTTGGAGGCTTTTGCCGCATTTTCGGTGAGGGGACCAGCCTTTCTCGGTTTTTGCCTTGTTCTGGTGGGTGCGCGTGAGCGCACCCGCCGGGTGTAGCCCCCGAGGCCTCGGAGGAGTGGTTTGACTCCTCTGAGGTATGAATGCTTTTCGTGGTGCTTCGGCCGGTCTGATCGTTCCCTCATGCGGCCTAGCCGTAGCCCAGGTGCGTGGTCGGGTTCCAAGTTATCAAGCTGGTTTGTTGATGCTGTCAACAGTTTTGGCCGTAGCCAGGTGCGAGAGCAGCCCCCAAGCCTCTGCACAGAGCGAGAGGACGATCAAGGACTTTCTCGACTTTTATCATATGCCCCTGTGTCGCCTTTCCGCAAGGAGGAGGGGGGGAAGTGCCATGTTGCCCTCGGAGGGCGCCGAACATGTTGTTTCTAGTGAACTGCTAACGGGTGATCCGAGTGGACGCCCGTGCCCCGTTCGTTAGGGGTCGGCTGGTGGCCCAGAGGCGCGCTCCAAAAGTACCTGCGGGTGATTCGCCGGACCCAGACCCCTTCGACAGGGTCCGAGGGCTCGATGCCTCCCTCCGGTGGGATTCCGTTACAAATCGTTCCCGCCGGTCTCGGAAATGTCCTAGGGTACCTCGGGAGCGTAGCCTGAGCCTCGACCATGTATCAGACGTACCCAGAGTCATCCCTCACTCTGCGTGCTCTGGGGCGACTGTCGAACCCTTCCGAGGGGCCAGCCTACAAACTCCTGATCAGTAATGGGCACGGAGCCCGAGCATTCTGGGGTAGCTATCGAACCCTTCTGAGGGGCCAGCCTTCGAACCCTGATCAGTAATGGGCTTGAAGTCTGAGTGCTCTGGGGCGGCTATCGAAACCCTTCCGAGGGGCCAGCCTTTGAACCCCTGATCAGTAGGAGGGCTCGGGGCCCGCTTCCTTCGTCGAGAAGGATCCTTTCCACAACATCTTCTTTCCCGGTCCCTGTAGCAAGAGAGAGAGAGGAGGAGGGGAAGGATATGAATTTAAATAAGGTGGCGCACCTTTTTTGACGCGGTCATTATGGCGAAGGCGAAGCGACGCTCGCCTCGCCTGCCAGAGGTGTCGCCTGCTCCGCCGGGGAGTTAATGCGGCGGGATGGGCGATTCGCGTGGCGCCCGTTGCGCGCGAGCCGTTCGAGGAACGGAACACGGGTGCGTCGTCTTCACGCCGTGGAAGAGGGCTCTCCTGTCGCTTCAAGAGGGGATGCGAGCCTGCGGGTGATTTGACCGCTGCTTCCGCTGCAGTTACTGCCGGCCCACTTTTGGGCCATGCCGACCGCCGTGCCTGTCCCTGCAGTTGACTAACTCGTGGCCGCCGCCTTTAGTTGGCACTGTTGGGTCACGCGCAGGGCTGCCTTGAGACACGGTACTGGTTCCGCAGTCGAGGAGGCGCAGCATTGGCACGAGTGGTGGGGTAGCTTCTTGTACGTCATAACCGGTGCGCCGATTACATGACATGCAGGCCCGCTTCCTTTGCGCTGGTCCACCGGATATGGTCGAAGCCGAAAGGGCGCACAATTGCGGTGCAGTTGATGCCTGTCACGTGGCGGTCCACCCTTTCGACCACAGGTTTCTGCGAAGATGGGAGAGCGCTTGTAACCGCGGGGCGGTTACATGCCTCGTGTGCGGCGGTTCGCCTTCTTCGCGCTTCAGATCAGCTCGCATGACGTGTGGGTCCCAGCCCCGTGTTGTATGGGGAGAACCTTGGAGTATGTCAGTGGAGACTTCACCCGTGACACTAAGGGGTGCAAGTGAGGAGGTCTGCCTATAAAAGGGGGATCGATCCCTCGGGCAGTGGCCATGCCTTCGTTCTCCCCTCATGCATTGCGCCCTTCCACCTTTTGAGCCCCCGGATGGGGAGCACCAGTGCCGCCTTGCTCCTGCTGTCGTTGGAGGAGCGCGACCTCGTGGAGATCGACGCCCTTCAGCCATCGCTCGGCTTCAAGGATTTTCGTCGTGCAGCCCGGCTGCATTCCCTCACCAATGGGCAGTTTGGTGGGGAGAAGCAAGCCGGGCCGCGGCCTCCGCCCCGCCCTCAGCTTCAAGGATCTTCGTCATCCTTGCTGAGGTGGAGGGCGATCTGAGCCGGGGCTCCACCTCCCGCATGGGCTGGTGGGCCGTCTCCTCCTTCAGCATTCAGGGGAGAAGGCACTCACCGACCTTGCGGAGGGGCGAACTTCGGCAACGCTGGACCGTCGGTCGCAAGCATCGTCAGCTCCAGCGTGCCTGGCCTGCTGGCTCAGCTAGCTCTGTCGCGGCCTCCGACGCTGCCTCCTGCCTCTTGATCCGGGCGTGGCCGTCCGTCCCTTGCGCGGGCGACCGTTGTGCCGGGCGCACCGGGGGATCATCCAAGACGCCGTACGCCGCATAGGCGGCGTTCGTGTTCTTGGATTGTCTTGTCCTCACTCGGGCACGACGCCTCTGTGCGGAGGTCGGGGCCTATCCATCCGCGAGGACTTGAGTGGGATCTGTCGGTGCAGGCTGGGGCGTCCACCATTCGTCGGCGTGGCGCTGGCGCGCAGGTGGCCGCTGTCATCAGTGCTGAGGTGGTGGCAGCCAGAGAAGGTTTCTCCGCCGACGAGACCATCGGCGCCATCTGCGGCCAGACCCTAGCTCTTTGGCTTTGATGGCTTGTCCTCGCCCCTCGAGCGGAGACGTGGGCGAGGGCCTCGTCATAGCAGCGTCTGCCCTGAGGTCATTGCCGCTGCTGTTTAGCCGCCCAGAGCAGAGGTCGTTGTCGCTGTTGGTGTAGTGGTCGGCGGCGAGCCACCTGGAGTTTGTTGTCCTGCAGGCCCTCTGGTGTGAGGTCGTTCGTACCCGCGGGAGCGAAACCGGAGCCCTGTTTGTAAGGAGATATACTGGGTTTTTGCCGAAGCAAAATGTAACCGCTTCAAGTACTTAGACATTTGTCGTAGGTCGGGAGAACCGCCGACGGTTCTGCCGACGTCTAAGTCTGTGTAGCATAGTTACCCCAAGTATATGTTTTGTTCTTCATGGCTGTCGAGGCCTAAACATTTAGGTATTCCGAATATAAAGCTGTGTTTCTTCCTCATTCCGAGCACTGGGACTTGCCTGTTGGCTAGCCGAACCACTTAACCGAGCGTGAGTTTCCTTTCGCGGAAGGTGACGAGTGAGGTATCCGTATCCCGGAGGCGTAGGAGTCCCTCGGCTCGGTCGGCCTTGCCGCTCTAGGCCTCTCTTGCTCAGTCTTTGAGAACCCTCGGCTGCTCTACGATGAGCCGGAGCTAGAGGCAGCGGTGTTAGCGCGGATAGAGGCGGAGTTGGCTCGGAAAGAGACTTCGTCGGCCCGGGAGATGACGGTTTCATAGGCCGAGGAAGATGTGGCAGCAGCCGCTGGAGCTTGGCCGAGACTTTCGCTGGCACGGTGCTGGCGTCCTCCCTTAGGTGGAGGTCCTTTTTGCCTGGGTCACCGTCCGAGGCCGGGCCAGGTTCTGTCGAGGGTGGAAACAACGCCGAGGGTGCTGCTGCTCCCCCTACCAATGCCTGAACCTGTGGAAACAGTTTGTCTGTAGCACACGCATGTTTTTTCGCGGCCGCCGAGGCCTAAACACTTTATCGTCGTGTTAAAAAGCTGCGTCTTCTTTCCTCTTGCTTCGAGCATCACGACTTGTCTGTCAATAGCAGAATCGTTTATCCGAGCGAGAGTTACTTTTCGCGGAAGGTGATGAGTGAGGTATCCGTATCCCAGAGGCGTAGGAGTCCCTCGGCTCGGTCGACCTTGTCGCTTATGTGCACTCTCATTTGGTCGAAGGATTCCATTATTGGTACAGTCGAGAAGGCACGAAAGTCGTTTTCTACCCGAGTGTTAGGACTTGTTCGGTAGCAGGATCGCTTATCCGAGCAAGAGTTACTTCTCGCGGAAGGTGATGAGTGAGGTATCCGTATCCCGGAGGCGTAGGAGTTCCTCGACTCGGTCGGCCTTGCCGCTTACGTGTACTCTCGTCGTTCTCAGGATCCCGCTATCGATACGGAAGTCGAAAGCACAAAGATTGTTTTGGTAGAAAATTTTTCCGAGGAAATTTTTGACGCAGAGGGGGTTCCCCCCTTCTAGCCCCCGAGCGAGGGTCGGGCTTTGCTGAGGCAAGGCCGACCCTTCCTTGACGGTTAGACTTTGTGTATGTAAATGAGGTACATGAACGACTTAAAAAATCTTAAGGGTAGAAGCGACGTAGCTGTTGGATGTTCCAAGCGTTGCTGTAGACCTCGCCTTGGTCGTTGGCCAGCTTGTATGTTCCGGGCTTCAAGATCTTGGCGATGATGAAGGGCCCTTCCCAGGGAGGAGTGAGCTTATGGCGCCCTTGGGCGTCCTGTCGCAGGCGAAGCACCAAGTCTCCCACTTAGAAGCCTCGGGGTCGAATGCTTCGGGCGTGGTAGCGCCGTAGCGACTGCTGGTACCATGCCGAATGTAGTAAGGCAACGTCCCGAGCCTCTTCGAGTTGGTCCAGCGAGTCTTCTCGGCTGGTCTGGTTGCTTCGGTCGTCGTACGCCCTGGTCCTCGGGGAGCCGTATTCTAAGTCCGTGGGGAGGACGGCCTCGGCCCCATAGACTAGAAAGAATGGCGAGAAACCTGTGGCGTGGCTCGGTGTCATCCTCAGACTCCAGACTACCGAGGGTAGCTCTTTCACCCACCGCTTGCTGAACTTGTTGAGGTCGTTGTAGATCCTCGGTTTGAGTCCCTGCAAAATCATGCCGTTGGCACGCTCCACCTGCCCATTCGTCATGGGATGAGCTACGGCGGCCCAGTCCACACGGATGTGGTGGTTGTCGCAGAAGTCCAGGAACTTTTTTCCGGTGAACTGTGTGCCATTATCGGTGATGATGGAGTTTGGGACCCCGAATCGATGGATGATGTTGGTGAAGAATGCCACCGCCTGCTCGGACCTGATGCTGGTCAAGGGTCAGACCTCGATCCACTTGGAGAATTTGTCGATGGCGACCAACAGGTGCGAGAAGCCCCCGGGTGCCTTCTGCAAGGGACCGACGAGGTCTAGACCCCACACAGCAAACGGCCAGGTGATGGATATCGTCTACAAGGCCTGAGCGGGCAGATGCGTCTGCTTTGCGTAGAATTGACACCCCCGGCAGGAGCGCACAATCCTAGTGGCGTCGGCCACCGCGGTTGGCCAGTAGAAACCTTGTCGGAAGGCATTTCCCATGAGGGCTCGAGGTGCTGCATGGTGGCCGCAAGCCCCCGAGTGTATTTCTTGCAACAGTTCTAGTCCCTGGGCGATAGATATGCATCGTTGGAGGATGCCCGAGGGGCTGCGGTGATAGAGCTCTTTTTCATCACCCAGCAAGACGAATGACTTGGCGCGCTGAGCCAGCCGCCGAGCTTTGGTCTTGTCGAGGGGAAGCTCTCCTCGGAGGAGATATTCCAGGTACGGGGTCTGCCAGTTTGGATCTGGTGTGACCCCTTTCTGTTCCTCCTCGATGGGCAAGGCCTCTTCCTCGATGGCCGAGGGTGCCTCGGGTTCGGCCGAGGGTACCTTGGGCCCGGCCGAGGGTACCTCGGGCTGGGTCGAGGCTTCCTCAGGCTCGGGCGCATCGTCGATCTTGATGGATGGTTGATGTAGGTCTCTGGAGAAGACGTCCGGGGGAACCGTCGTTCGCCCCGAGGCTATCTTCGCCAGCTCATCCGCAATCTCGTTGTACCATCGGGCGATGTGGTTGAGCTCCAGCCCGTAGAACTTGTCTTCCAGGCACCGGACTTCGTCGCAGTAGGCTTCCATCCTCCGGTCGCGGCAGTGGGAGTTCTTCATGACTTGGTCGATGACAAGTTGTGAGTCACCACGAGCGTCGAGGCGCCGGACCCCTAGCTCGATGGCAATGCGCAGCCCGTTAACCAGGGCCTCGTACTTGGCCACGTTGTTTGATGCCAGAAAATGGAGGCGAATGACGTAGCGGAGATGCTTTCCGAGGGGTGAAACGAAGAGCAAGCCAGCGCCTGCTCCTGTTTTCATGAGTGACCCATCGAAGTACATGGTCCAGAGCTCGGGCTAGATTGGAGTTGTCGGTAACTAGGTGTCAGTCCACTCAGCCAGGAAGTCTGCTAAGACCTAGGATTTTATGGCCTTCCGAGGAGCGAATGATAGTGTTTCGCCCATAACTTCCACCGCCCACTTTGCTATCCTACCCGAGGCCTCACGGCACTGGATGATCTCCCCCAGGGGGAAGGATGACACCACAGTCACTGGATGAGACTCGAAGTAGTGTCGCAACTTTCGCTGTGTCAGAATCACTGCGTAGAGCAGCTTCTGGATCTGTGGGTAGCGGACTTTGGTCTCGGAAAGCACTTCGCTGATGAAGTAGACTGGCCTCTGGACGGGCAGTGCATGCCCTTCTTCTCGTCTCTCGTCTACGATCGCGGCGCTGACCACCTGAGTGGTCGCGGCTACGTAGATCAAGAGGGCTTCTCCTGTAGCGGGGGGGGGGGACCAGGATGGGTGTATTTGTAAGGCGCGCCTTAAGGTTTCCGAGGGCTTCCTCGGTCTCGGGGGTCCAAGTGAAGCACTCGACCTTCCTTAAGAGGCGGTACAGAGGCAAGCCTTTCTCGCCAAGGCGTGAGATGAAGCGGCTTAGAGCCGCAAGGCATCCCATGACCCTCTGTACTCCTTTCAAATCTTTGATCGGTCCCATGTTGGTGATGGCCGCGATTTTCTCCGGATTGGCCTCGATGCCCCGCTCGGAGACGATGAATCCAAGGAGCATGCCTCGGGGGACTCTGAAGACACACTTCTCGGGGTTGAGTTTCACGCCTTTCGCTCTCAGACACTTGAATGTCGTTTCAAGGTCAGAGAGGAGGTCGGAGGCTCTCTTCGTCTTGACAACGATGTCATCAACGTAAGCTTCGACCATTCTGCCGATGTGTTCTCCGAACACGTGGTTCATGCACCTCTGGTAAGTGGCGCCTGCATTCCTCAAACCAAGTGACATTGTAGTGTAACAGTACATGCCAAAAGGTGTGATGAAAGAAGTCGTGAGCTGGTCGGACTCTTTCATCTTGATTTGGTGATAGCCTGAGTAGGCATCGAGGAATGACAGGGTTTCGCACCCAGCAGTGGAGTCCACAATTTGATCAATGCGAGGTAGAGGATAGGGAACTTTCGGACATGCCTTGTTTAGACCAGTGTAGTCTACACACATCCTCCATTTCCCATCCTTCTTCCTTACAAGAATAGGGTTAGCTAACCATTCGGGATGGAATACCTCTTTGATAAACCCTGCTGCGAGTAGCTTGTGGATCTCCTCGCCTATGGTCCTACCCTTTTCTGTCGAGGGTTTGCTTCATGGGTCGGGCTCTAGCTCTGATGTCCAGTGAGTGCTCGGCGACATCCCTCGGTATGTCGGGCATGTCCGAGGGACTCCACACAAAGACTTCAGCGTTTGCGCGGAGAAAGTTGACGAGCACTGCTTCTTATTTGGGGTCGAGCTCAGAGCTGATCCGAACTTTCTTGCTGGTGTCATTGATAGGGTCGAGAGAGATGGACTTGACTGCCTCAACTGGTTTGAAGTTGCCGGCGTGCCGCTTCGCGTGGGGCGCCTCCATGGAGAGGCGTTCTAGGTCGGCGATGAGGGCCTCAGACTCGGCGAGAGCCTCAGCGTACTCCACACACTCCACGTCGCATTCGTACGCGTGGCGGTACGTGGATCCGACGGTGATGATCCCATTCGAGCCCGGCATCTTGAGCTTGAGGTAGGTGTAGTTGGGGATGGCCATGAACTTGGCGTAGCATGGTCTTCCCAATACCGCATGGTAGGTTCCTCGGAACCCGACGACCTCAAAGGTGAGAGCTTCCTTTCGGAAGTTAGAGGAAGTTCTGAAGCAGACGGGTAAGTCGATCCGTCCGAGGGGTAGGATTCGCTTCCCGGGCGCGATCCCATGGAAGGGTGCCGCACCGGCTCGGACCTCGGACCGATCAACCCCTAAGAGTTCTAGGGTCTCGGCGTAGATGATGTTAAGGCTGTTGCCTCCGTCCATGAGGACCTTGGAGAGCCTAACGTTGCCGATGATCTGATCGACGACGAGCAGGTACCTTCCTGGGCTTGGCATAATGTCGGGGTGGTTGCCTCGGTCGAAGGTGATAGGCTTGTCGGACCAGTCTAGGTAGACGGGCGCTGCCACCTTCACCAAGCAGACCTCCCGGCGCTCCTGCTTGTAGTGCCGAGCCGAGGCGTTCGCTGCCTGCCCGCCGTAGATCATGAAGCAGTTATGGACTTCCAGGAACCCCTCTTCCTTGCCGCCCTCCTTCTTGTCGTTGTCATGGCCCTTGCCATCTTCCACCGGGGGCCCGGTCTTATGGAAGTAGCACCGGAGCATGACACATTCTTTGAGGGTGTGCTTGATAGGCCCCTGGTGATAGGGGCACGGCTCCTTGAGCATCTTGTCGAACGCGCCGGCCCCTCCAGGAGGTTTCCGAGGGTTCCTGTGCTCGGCCGCAGCGACTGGGTGGGCGCCTCGGGGGGCGTCTGTCTTCGGCTCTCCCTAAGGCTGCTTATCTTTTTGAAGATGGCTTCGACCGCCTCTTGACCCGAGGCGAACTTGGTGGCGACGTCCATCAGTTCGCTCGCACGGGTGGGAGTCTTGCGCCCCAGTTTGCTCACCAGGTCTTGGCAAGTGGTGCCGACGTGGAAAGCCCCGATGACATCCGAGTCGGTAACATTGGGCAGCTCGGTGCGCTGCTTTGAAAACCGTCGGATGTACTCCCAAAGGGACTCCCCTGGCTACTGGCGGTAGCTTTGGAGATCCCACGAGTTCCCAGGGCGCACGTACGTGCCTTGGAAGTTTCCCGCGAAAGCCTTGACCAGATTGTCCCAGTCGAAGATCTGCGCAGGAGGCAGATGCTCTAGCCAGGCTCGGGCGGCGTCAGAGAGGAAAAGGGGTAGATTACGGATGATGAGGTTGTCATCATCCGCCCCTCCCAACTGGCATGCCAGTCGGTAGTCCGCGAGCCACAGCTCCGGCGTCGTCTCCCTCGAGTACTTGGTGATGGTAGTCGGGGCTCAGAAACGGGCAGGGAACGGCGCTCGTCGTATGGCCCGGCTGAAGACCCGCGGATCGGGTGGTTTGAGCGAAGGACTGCGATCCTCCTCGCTGTTGCAGCGTCCCCCACGCCTGGGATGGTAGCCTCAGCGCACCTTCTCGTTGAGGCGGGCACGATGGACGGGATGGTGGTGCTCATTGCCGAGGCGTTCCCGGGCGGTAGGCGCCTCGTCCCGCACGCGCTCGGGATGGACAGAGGCTTCCCGAATGCGTCGAGAGGACACCTCGTGATGCTCCGAGGGGTCAGCTCGCCTGCGGGAGGCGGAGCTCTCGGCTCGTCGAACCGCGGCGCCTTCCAGGAGATCCTTGAGTTCGCCCTGGATACGTCGTCCCTCGGTGGTGGATGGCTCTAGCATGGCTCGAAGTAGCATCGCCCCTGCAGCTAGGTCCTGGCCAGACCCGCTGACGGCCAGGGGCAGCGCTGCCCTGGCATTGTCGACGATGCGGCGCCGGATGTCTTGGGGCCGATGACAGGCTTCTCCGGCGAGTGTTCGGCCTGCCCACTCCTGTTCGATGTTCTGTCGGAGCTGCACAAGCCGGCCTGCTTCCCCATCGACCTGGGCCTGCATCTCGTGGATTTGCTCGAGCTGTGTGTCCTAACCCCCGCAGGGACTAGGACCACAGCTAGCTCCCGCAGGATGTCAACGCGAGATGCGGGCCCAGGAGGATCGTCAATTTCTGGCATACCGAGGTGGTTGCCTTCGTTGTGATCTCCCAGATCGACGTGGAAACATTCGCGACTTGGGCCGTAACCCTCGTCGCCAAGGTCATGGCCATCGTCAGAACAACCGGAGAGGCAGTGGTCACATGCGGACATGAAGTCTCGCACGGCACCGGGGTCATTGAGGCCAGAGAAATCCCAACCGGAGTCGGGGTCGTCCTCCTCCTCAGAACTCGCCGGTCCGAAGGTTGAGACGGCTCTCAGTCGGTCCCAGGTCGACCACATGTGGTACCCCGGGAGGTTTGGATATGCCTTTATGAAGGCGCTCACCGCAGTGGGGTCGCTAGGTGGATCGAAGCTGAACCGAAAAGGTACGGGATGGAAAACAGACGGTACCTCTTGGCCGATGGACGGTGGTGAAGTCGCGTCGGGGGTGGAGCACACCGTCATCTCATGTACGAGAGTAACGCCCAGCAGGTCCTTTGCGAGGGTGCTGGCGTCATCAGTCCGCTTGGGGCTGACATGTCGCGGGGAAGTGATACCCGCAGTCGTCTCAGGTGCGAGGACAATGCCCGACATGTCCCTCAGGGGAGTGCCGGCGTCGTCGACTCGCTCGGGTGCGACAGCTGACAAGGTGCCACCTCCTGCATGGCCATGGTTGCCTCGTCTCCGCCTCCTCCGATGAGGAGGGTGGCGGGGACGACCGGAGCGCTCCTCTTCGGCCGCAGGGAGATGTTGTCGTAGAGCTCGCCGCCGCCGGGCGAGTCGGATACCGTTCTTGTCGTCACGCCGCAGGGGGAGGAGTACCATGTCGTAGCTGCCATCGAGGGACATGAACTCGAGACTCCCGAAGCGAAGCACCGTCCCGGGCTGAAGAGGTTGCTAAAGACTCCCCATCTGGAACTCAACGGGAAGGTGTTCGTTAACACGCAGCAGGCCCCTACCTGGCGCGCCAACTGTCGGCGTCTCGGACCCAGGGGGTCCCTTGGACCGACGAGTGAAATTGCTGCGTGCCCCTGCCCAGATGGGTTAGCGCGGGATGGAACACAAGATGTGGGGCAAGCCTTGTATTATCCTGCACCAGGGGTGCCGCTTGTAGTAGGGGTTACAAGCGCGTCGTGAGAGGGAGAGAGAGAGAGAGAGAGTTCGTCCGCTCCTTCCCTCGCGTGAACCCCCCTCAGGGTGGTCTTGGACCTCCCTTTTATAGACGCAAGGAGAGAGTCCAGACGTACAACGGGGGGGCGTAGCTATGCGCTAACATGTCCGGCAGAGGAGCGCCTAAGCCTTGTGTACATGCCAACGTGGCCGTCGGGGGAGAGTTCGAGCCCTGTACACGTGATAGCGTGGCCGTTAGAGGAGCGCCTGAGTCCTGTAGGAGTACAGCTGGCAGTGCGGCAAGGGTCCTGCTGACGTCTCCTTGCTGTCGTAAGGGGCTGAGAGCCACCGGTGTCATGGTGCACGCGGGGCACCATCATTACCCATCGCCGGGGTAAGCCAGATGGGATGCCGGTCTTGTTCCTCCTAGCCTGAGCAGGCTAGGAATAGGGTAATGATGTATCCCCTGTTGGCGCGGTCGGTTCGAGCCCAAGGTCGGGCGAGGCGGAGACTTCTATCGAGGCCGAGGTCGGGCGAGGACGCGATTCCTCCCGAGACCGAGGTCGATGCCGAGTCCGGGGGTCGGGCGAGGCGGAGACCTCCTCCCGAGGCCAGAGCCTGAGGTCGAGGCCAAGTCGGAAACCTCGTCCCGAGGCAGGAGCCTGAGGTCAGGCGAGGCGGAGCTTCCTGTTGCGCCCGAGGCCGAACTCGAAGGTTGATCGTGACTTGTTGTCAGTCTTTGCCTGGGTGGTTGACACGACAGTCAGAGCAGGGCGAGCGGCGCTGTTTTCCTATCACAGTAAAGAAGAGGGGCGAAGTGACTGCGGTCACTTCGGCCTGGCCGACTGGGACGCGTGTGTCAGGATACGGCGTCAGGCATCCCCTGCATTGAATGCGCCTGCGAAGCAGTCGGTTGGTGAGGCGGTCTGGCCAAGGTTGCTTCACAACGAAGCCTGCCCGAGCCGGGCTTCGGGAGAGCCGAGGGGGCACCCACTGCCTGAGGAGGCCCTCGGGCGAGGCGTGAACTCGTCTGGGACTACTGCTCCAGCCCGAGGCTGGGCTCGGGCGAGATCGTGTCCCTTGGCTAGACGAAGCCTTGACTTGAACCGCACCCGTCAGTTGGTCTGAGGGTGTTTACCAGCCATGATTAGGAGCGTTGGGGGTACCCCTAATTATGGTACCCAACAATATCTCTTGAGCTTACTTATGGAAATCTACAAGAGAGTAAGTGCATGTTTAAAGCCACAAGCCTCAAGGGTTGATCTTCACCCAAAGGAAGAAAGGTAAAAAGCAAAGGTATGGGAACTCATCTTCTTAATCAAATTTAGTTCCCATCTCAATGGCTATTTAATCTAAATTATCATATTCTACCCATGTGAGGAATAGATTCTTTATTGGACTTAAGTCAGCTAGATGTGCATTCAATCTCATTCTCATAAATGCACTTGTCCATTAAAATCTAATTCATGCCTTTGCTATAACTATGTTCATATTGATATGCGTTTAAGTTATGATAATAAAATTCAATATGAAGAAGTAAAATTCCTATGATTAATCAAAATGCTTAAAAGGTGCATATTCCTCCTTTCTAATGATGTGCACTAAGGATAAGGATTTTACTTCATGTGAATTATGGATGATGAATTGTTTTTATTTCTTATCCAAAGATGTCATCCTTCATCATATACTCCCTTGTGCTATTAACATCTTTCTTGAGTATTTTCAATAAGTTTGGAAGGAAAAAGAAACAACTACAAAGGGAGGACACTCACATGAAAGAGAAGGACATCAAGAACAACACCACCTTCTTCTACAACACAATCAATGTTGTGGTTGTGAGTACTCTAAATCCTCTTCATTGTGAGAATATCAGGCATAAGGTGTTTATTGCAAATCTTATAAGCCTTGATCAAGATGTATAATGCTTCTCCCTACACGTCTCTAAAATGAATGCATCTATTCATCTCATTCAAATTCTTGATGCATATCTCTAGGGGGAGTCTATTTCTATATCTTGATTATGTTGAGACTATCGCTTTATCTTAGTAATCTCATATAGTCTCTTGCATGAGAATAAGTTTCTCATGATGTATGCTACTACATATGAATCCATTTTGTTAGAATAATGTCATCTTTAACAAGGATTGTAGCTTTTATTGCTAAAGTAGCATATCTACTGGACTCTCCTATCTTATCGAATGCATATGTTGTTCTTTTGATCTCATCTGTTATTTGTTTGATCATTGAATAACTTCAATTAACATGTGACGGAACCTTCCAAGTCATTGGGCCCACCTACAGTTCTCCTTGTCCAACAGACATCATACAATCCTGTAGATGTTCCTAAATCACTTGATAAGTTCGGTATCTTCTTTCTTACCTTTCCAGGAACGTTTCACCCGTCTTGCAGACATTACAGAACATCGGAGATATCGAAAAGCGGAAGTGATTACATAAACTTACATTTATTTAAAAAGTAAGATCAAGTTGCTTATTACAGACCAGGGTTATAAACGAGTGCTGAGTAGTATTATTACATAACCAAGGGAGGAAAAACTCCTCCCAAAAAGTCTTTACATAAAAGTTTCGTATGGAGGACTATGTCCTCCCGCATCTTCACTCTTGTTTTTCCTCATGTGGAACCACCTTGGTACAGAAGCAACAGAAATCTGCTACTTCCTCACCTAAAAACAACGAGGGAATAAACCCTGAGTATGGAATTACTCAGCAAGTCTTACCCGACTAAAGAAAAGACTCTCAAGGGTATGCTGGTTATAAGGGAGTCAAGGTAAGGTATCTCAAGATCAATGACTCTGTTGTTGCATAAATGCTTACTAAGAGTGGATCTTTAAAAATCCAATTTTATTATCAAGTTAGGTAAACTTACCTACATCTAGAGTTCTTGCTAACCTAGTTCAAACACTCATCCTGAACTAGCCAAGTTCTTAATCCATCCTTCATCTTTACTGGAGTTCTACATATAGGGCAGTGACCAAGTCTTCATAACCGCGAAGGTACGGCGATCCGAATCGATTATACTCAGCTGAGGATCTCCGATCACACGACATATGTAGCACTTAACCCTTGCATATGTCAACCCGCCACCGGGTTTCTTAAGACCAGATCAGGTTCACGCAAACCGAGAGCACAGATACACCACCGTCCAGCCTCTTGCTATGGAGGGTACACGCTACTCTCGCCACCGCTCCACGCCCATTTCGTGTTATCTTATTCTGGCCTTAGTCTGCCCGAGGCAAGGCTTACCCATGACGAGGCATGTGACCAGTTAAAGGGTCCTCGGTCATCAAGCCTACATCAACACGGTCCTTAATCGACTCAGACGGAGACACTACACCAAGACTCTCTTCTCGTGCAAGTCACCCGCCCGGTCTCAGCTTAATTATTTCAAAACCCAAAACTTGGTACCTGGCAGAGGTATATCTTTTCCAGATGTTGAACCCATCAAGGCCTTTGACAGATCCACCATCAAGTTTTATTTTCGAAAACATCCCACCCAGTTTTGCCACAACATATTTTGTAAAACAAAATATTTTGTTTTTCTAAAGCAAGGCTAAGCATCAAAATCTTTTGTAAAACAGGTGATCAAGGAAGGTAATCAATTTCAAGGAAGGTAATGCAGGAATTGTTTTAGCAATCAACTCCTATCACCTAATGCATCAAGCAAGTGAGAAAAGTTTAAAAACATCAAGGAGGTGGCAAATGCACTGGGGCTTGCCTTCGTTAGTAGGTGAGTCAGGCTCAGGCCCGCAGATGTCAAAGTAGAGACAAGATCCTGCCTGAGAGTCCGAAGGTGGTGGTGCCTTCTCCTCACTCACTTCAATTTCTTCTTCATTTTCTAAACATAACCACATATATGTAAATAAGAATGAATGTCATGTAATGCTCATGAGAGTGCAAAGATAATAAAAACTTATTATCTAAGGTCTTGAATACAATTTTCCTTCACGGAACTCCGAGAACTTAGGGTTTCCGGAGTCAGTAAAGGAGTTCATAGAGCAGGGGTGGGGGTTTTGGGTTCTAGTTATCAAACAAGGTCCAAATCAATCCAAGCTCTACCCAAGGCTTCTAAATAATGTATAGGACTCATATAAAAAGTTTGGACATTTTTGGAATTACCATATGGTTTTTAAAAATCCAGAACTAATACTTAAAACTACTTTAAATACCTTAAAATTCCTTAGTTAACCTAAAAACCATGAAACTATTTTTATTAAATACTATAGAAAATAAGAAGTCTAGGAAAATTGGTTTCACAATTTTAGGATTTTTCTACAATTTTCAATAGATTTCTAAAGTTCTACTGAAAAAGAAAAGAAAAAAGATTGAATAGTGTTGAGCTGATTCTAGCCCAGTCGGCCCAATACCAGAGGGAAATGCGCGCGCGCGCCCGCTCCCTGGCGACTTTGCACAGAGACCCTCAGGTTTTTAACTAACTGGGAATGAGTTCTTTCACTGTTTCTTGTGTCGCTGACAGGTTGCAAATAAACCCTCCGGTTTTCTATTCCTTTACCCGATACGTCCTCGACGGCGATCCGCGCTGGGAGCCGAGCTCCAGCGAGCTAGACCGGCTGGAGGGGGCCAAGATCGGCGCCTATCTTAAGACTGAACCAAATCCATGACCAAGGGAGTATTTCCCCCAACATAATTGCACTAATGATCAAGTGGTGTGCTCTGGCCACGGTGACCGTGAGCATCACGACAATACCATCGTGTTCCCGGCGACCAGAGGACTCCTAGCGCAATTGTGTGGGTTGTCGAGTATCACCGGCATGCAGAGAGGCTAGAACAGGAACAAAGAGGGCATGAGCAGACCTGTGGAGGGCTGGCCGCGGTGGTGTGTGGTTCACGGCGGCGGAGAATCGATTTGGGGGAAAACCGGAATTCAAGCTCACTGGTGCACGATTGCTAACGATTCTTCGTGGCTAGATAGGTGATGATGTTGTGCAGCTCGCTGCGGGGTTAATTTATAGGCGGCTTAGGCGGTGGCCGGGAATTTAGATGACGATGTGTGGTGGTCGGAAGGGATAGGGAATTTTTGGTGCGCAAGAATCTGTGGCTAACGTCGTGGCGACCTCACCAACGACGATGGGACGGCCCCAGAGAGTCACGACGACGTGGTGTAAAGGCAGAGCCACGCGGCGGGCAACGGCGAAGGCTTGACGGCGGTGAAAAGCTTTATCCACGGGCAGCAAGAAAGGGGAGGGGTATCGCGGCTAGCCGGAGTGGAGCCCAGCTCACCGGCGGCGAAGATTCTTGTACCCCGCAGCGCTATCCATCCATTCAGGCACTAATCTCGATGCCGGTGACACGAATCACGGCGGAGGGAGCCGTCAGCGGCGAGGACAGCCGCGCTGGCGGTCTGATCCCATGTTGTTACTGTACCATGGCGATTTCCCCATTAGTCGACCTGACAGAGCATTTTTTAACACGATTTTCTCCCAAACCTGTATGGCAATACATACCAAACTCTACAGCAAAGTTATAGAGCTACTAACCAACTACAAGTTTGTCATAGATGCCATGGGCAGATTTATGCTGGATCATAGCTGAATCCATGCTCAAAGTCTCAGTAGTTGCACTGTTGGTCTAAAAATTCAGACCCAGTGACCTGACAGTCCAACTTTCGACTTAATTATTTCCAAATTCTTCTTAACAACTCTGCTTATGCTCTTAAGCAAAGTTGTTCTTCTATGTTAGGTCTATAACTTTGATATAGTAGCCTAGGGCAAAAACCCTATATTTTGAAAGCTACAAGGCTCAAAAGTTGAGCAAAATCTCTAAAATTCAGACTTAAGCCATTTGGCACCTAAAAAGTGATTTTTGCAAATAGACCCAAAACATAGGGTTTAGCTTGCAAATTCACATATGAGTGACCCAAATGACTCAAGATACTTATTTGACTTGGTTTTTGCACTTTAGTCCAAAAGTGGACTAATTTTGCACATAAGCCCCTAGGGTTTGGTTTTAGGGTTTTCCAGGGTTCAAATGGGGTACTTGGATATCCCAGGGGTATAAATGTAATCCAAGTTTATTTTTGGGAGTATTTTATGACTATTTCACTAAAGGTTTTAGGTTTTCCCAATTTGGTTATGTTTTACCCCTTTAATCCCCCTTTAGGGTTAAGTGCCCTATTCAGGGTCTTATTTGCAAAACACTAGGACACTACAACTTATTTGAAATTTTTACCTAGTGAATGCACTCTAGGTGTGTCAAACATATGGAATGCCAATGTTTATGATGTCATGCTCAAGTTTTAGTTGCAGTAACACTAGGGGTGTTACATTCTTCCCCCCCCCCATAAAAGAATCTCGTCCCGAGATTAAAAGTCCTAGGGTGAGTAATGGAAAAGGAAATGTGTCACATTCTTATTTCCTTATTTCTGGTACAAGGCAGGGGTGGTGTGGGGCTTACTCTTTTATTACAACAACTATACATACTTTACAAATTACATGAGGCTAAAAAGCCTGGGAAAATTTTATCTAAAAAGTCTTGAGTTTCCCATGTAGCCTCATCTTCAGAATGTTGGTTCCACTGTATCTTATAGAACTTGAGAGTTTTTCTCCGGGTAACCCTGTCCCTTTGATCCAAGACTAGAATAGGGTGCTCAGAATATGTCAAGTCCGGTTCAAGGACAACATCTGTTACTTCAACGGTTCGATCGGGAACCCGAAGACACTTCTTCAATTGTGACACATGGAACACATTATGTATAGCAGACAAAGTTTCGGGGAGCTGCAGTCGATACGCCACTGGTCCACATTGCTCAAGTACAAGGAATTGACCAATGTACCTGGGTGCAAGCTTCCCTTTAACCTCAAAACGTGATACTCCCTTCATTGGTGAAACCTTTAGGTAGACATAGTCCCCTTCAAGAAAATACAAGGGCATTCGTCGTTTGTTTGCATAACCCTTCTGACGAGCTTGGGCTTTCTTCATATTATGAATTATTTTCTGAACCTTTTCTTCGGCCTCCTTCACCATATCAGGCCTAAAGAAGTACATTTCTCCAGGTTCAGACCAATTTAGCGGAGTACGACAACAACGTCCATATAAAGCTTCGAAGGGTGCCATCTTGATACTTTCCTGATAGCTATTATTATATGAAAACTCCACTAAAGGCAAACATTCATCCCATTTCTATGAGAAGTCCAGAACACATGCCCGCAGCATATCTTCGAGTATTTGATTAACCCTCTCAGTCTGTCCACTTGTTTGAGGGTGATAGGCCAAACTGTGGAGTAGCTTAGTACCCAGGGACTTATGAAGTTCTTCCCAAAATTTGGATACAAATTGGGATCCACGATCCGACACTATAGTCTTTGGAACACCGTGCAAACTGAGAATGCGAGCAATGTATAATTCCGCATAGGTGATGACAGGATATTTTACTTTAACCGGGAGGAAGTGGGCGATCTTGGTAAGTCGATCAATGATAACCCAAATAGAGTCATACCCTTTTGCGGTTCTGGGCAATCCCACAATAAAGTCCATACTTATGTCTTCCCATTTCCATGTCGGTATTGGTAGAGACTGTAATGGACCGGCAGCTTTCAAATGTATGGCTTTGACACGTTTGCAGGTGTCACATCTAGCCACATAGCGTGCAATCTCAATCTTCATCTTTGTCCACCAATAATGTTGCTTCAAGTCTTGGTACATCTTAGTGCTTCCGGGATGAATAGAATAGCGACTAAGATGTGCTTCATCAAGAATTTACTGGCGGATCTCTTCATTCTTTGGCACCACTATGCGGTTATTAAACCATACAATGCCTTGATCATCTTCTTTAAAACATTTGGCTTTTCCAGCCCTTATCTTCTCACGAATGTGTTTCATACCCTCATTATTTCTTTGAGCATCAATTATCCTGTGTAAGAGGACTGACTCAAGCTTTAGCTGACTCAGGGTTCCATGTTGGACCATTCCCAGGTTTAGCTTCTCCATCTCCTGACATAAGGTATTGTCAGAGGTCTTCACCGTAAGACAATGACAGGAAACCTTACGGCTCAGTGCATCTGCCACAACATTGGCCTTGCCTGGGTGATAATGAATTTCTAGTTCATAATCCTTAATAAGCTCAAGCCAACGCCTTTGTCTCATATTTAACTCTGACTGGGTGAAGATATACTTCAAGCTTTTATGATCTGTATAAATATGACAGATATTTCCTAGCAAATAGTGACGCCAAATTTTCAGGGCATGAACCACAGCAGCTAGCTCTAGATCATGAGTTGGGTAATGCTCCTCATGTCAGCGCAACTTCCTTGAAGCATATGCAATTACTCGGCCTTCTTGCATTAACACACAGCCGAGTCCACTGCCTGATGCATCACAATATACATCAAAGGGCTTGGTGATGTCCGGTTGAGCCAATACCGGAGCAGTGGTTAATAATGTCTTCAATTGTTCAAAAGCTTCATTACACTTGGAAGACCAATTAAATTTAATATCATTCTTCAATAAACTTGTGATTGGTTCCACAAGCTTAGAAAAATCTGGTATGAATCTGCGGTAATATCCCGCCAGTCCAAGCAAACTTCGGACTTGATGAACAGTGGTTGGGGGTTTCCACTCCAAAATGTCCTTGACTTTGCTGGGGTCTACCGCAATCCCCCTGGCAGATAGAACATGTCCCAAAAATTGAATTTCCTCCAGCCAAAACGTGCATTTGCTGAACTTAGCATACAACTAATGTTCCCTCAGGCGCGTTAACACGATCCGTAAAAGTTGAGCATGCTCCTCTTCATTCTTTGAATATATTAGAATATCGTCAATGAAGACCACCACAAACTTATCTAGCTCGGGCATGAATACCGAGTTCATCAAATATGTGAAGTGGGCTGGAGCATTTGTTAACCCGAAAGACATTACCAGATATTCAAACAACCCATACCGCGTAGTGAATGCGGTTTTTGGTATATCCTCGGGCCGAATACGGATCTGATGATAGCCCGACCTGAGATCAATTTTGGAGAATACCCTCGCCCCGGTCAGTTGATCAAATAGAATGTCAATCCTCGGAAGAGGGTACTTGTTCTTGATAGTGACCTCATTCAGGGGTCGATAATCCACACACATCCGTAAAGTTTGATCCTTCTTCTTGACGAATATGGCTGGACAACCCCAAGGTGACGAGCTTGGCCGGATGAATCCTTTCTCTAGGAGATCTTGTAATTGAATTTTCAGTTCTGCCAACTCATTCGGAGGCATACGGTACGATCTTCGAGAAATGGGAGCCGTATCGGGCTTCAACTCAGTTACAAACTCTACATCTCTTTCAGGTGGCAATCCCGGCAAATTCTCGGGAAAGACATCGGGAAACTCGCATACTACCGGAATATCCTTGATTTCCGGTACCATGACTTCATAAACTCTGCCAGTAGTATTGTTTGGAATGGGGATGGGCAAGAGATTTTCTTCTTGATTATGACTCAACCTGATGGTTCTTTGATCAGTCTTGAGTGTTGCTTTATGCTTGGCCAACCAATTCATACCCAAAATGACATCTATGTCTTGGCCTTTCAGAACGATCATATTGGTAGGGAAGTCCCGTCCGGCCAATGATACGGGCACTTGATAGGCCACTTCTCTAGTAAAGATTTGTCCCCCAGGTGAGTGAATTTTAAACCCCTCTTTTGACTCATGGCATGAAATGCAATGTTGCTCCACAAATTTCTTGCTAATGAACGTATGCGAAGCACCAGAATCAAAGAGAATAACTGCAGGATGATTGGCCACGAGGAACATACCCATCATTACCGGCTCTCCGTCCGGTGTAATGGCCACTTGTGTATAATGTACGCGTCCCGTCTTCTTGATATTTTTGCCCTTAATATTTCCCTTGACTTGAGATGAACTCCCAGATCCTTGCTGATTATTTGACTGGTTCTGCTTGGGATAGGGGCAATCTTTGATGAAATGTCCAGATTTGCCACAATTGAAACATCCAGTCGACGAGCTGGGCAAAGCAGGGAATCGAGTGCCTGGGGCACCCGGCTGACTTGGGGCAGTGGGGGCATTATTGGGACGAATAATTATTGGCTGCTTAAAAGGGAAGGAGGGTGGACGAGAGCGATTCTGGTTAGAAGGCCGGAGAACAAACCGTTGCCTTTTCACCGGACCCTGACTAGGCTTGTCTCCTCCAAATCCCTTAGATTTTCCAACACCCGCATACTTTGCTTCTACTGCCAATGCTGTACTGACAGCTCTTCCATAAGTAAGATCTATGCAGGTTGCCATTTTTCTTTGCAGTCGATCATTTAGACCTCTCATAAAACAATTCTTCTTTTTCAGATCAGTGTTCACCTGATCGATTGCATACTGCGACAGATGATTGAACTTATTGAGATACTGATTAACAGTATCCCCTCCTTGTTTTAGCTTCATGAATTCTTCTTGCTTCATGTGTAGAACACCTTCAGGTATATAATGCTCGCGGAAGGCCACCTTGAATTCTTCCCAGGTTATTTGATGATTGGCCGGTTGAACGGCCATGAAATTTCCCCACTAGGTACTGGCAGGGCCGCGTAGTTGCTGGGCTGCAAATAAAGGCTTCTGGGTCTCCGAACAACGTAGAAGTCCGAATTTTTTGCTCAATAACCCGAATCCATTCATCGGTTTCTAACGGGTCTTCAGCTTTAACAAAGAAGGGTGGACGTGTCTCTGAGAAGTCCAAGTAAGAAGTTTCGCGGGGGCCCTGTTGATAACCCCGCCCACCTTGCTGCTGGAACTGTTGGCCTGCCATCTCTCTCAGAAAACGGGTATTATCAGCGGTCGCATTCACTAAGGCGGCAATCGCCTCAGCCAGTGTGGGAGGAACAGGAGGTGGATTTGGAGTAGATTCCCTTCCACTTGAGGTTCCAGCTGCATCCTGGGATCGGGTCTTGGACGGCATCTGTGGCAACAAACATTTGAACACAAATATAATATGCCAAAGACAAAACCATCCAATTTACATTACCAAAAGGAGTAATGTACAGACTCGATTTTACAACAGGATACATTACCCAGTATACAATAGCATTACCTACTATATAATAATACAACCTACAATACACTACTTCTATTTCTACTATTATACCACTATTCCTGCTTCTGGTTGTTCCTGGCAGCCTCATCGTCGGGTGTGGGAGACCATTCATCGACCAGCCTCATAGAAGGAGGGGGCTTAAAAAGGTCTAGCTCACCACCAAGCGCTTCTCCCGCAACGTGCGAAGGTCCGTCTTCTGACCCGACAGGATCCGTGGGTGCACTGGGTTGTAGTTGCGAATACAGTACATGGACTTCCTCATGTAGGGTATTGCAATACGCCTGCAGGTTGTCAATGGCAGAACTAAGTTCCTCGACTCGGGCTTGAGCCTTTGCTGCCTTAGCCCAAGCCACTGAACGAGACTGTACCGCCCAGTCAAGCGCTAAATCCCGATCAGCAAGCTGATCCTGCAGACGGCGGATGTAACTCCTTAATTCGTTTATCCTGTCGCCATCCGCGACCCACATGATGGTCTTGCGTTGCAGTTCCGTTTGAAGCTGATTCACGCGGGCTTCGAGATCCCCAATTGGATCGTTGCTTCCGCTACTACTATCCTCATCCCACGGGGCAAGTTGATGACGAGGTACTCCAATTGGGCCTGTTGACTTACGTGCGGTCTTCCTCGTGCGCGGTGGCATTTCTCTAGGGGGAAAATTTTATTAGTATAATTCTTAGCATGATGCATGTGTAATTACAGAATCAACCTTAGTTGATTCATACCTTCTATACATTGCACTCCTCCTATCTGGTCTTTCATATAGATTCTTCAGATATGGGGGATAAGAATAGAAGAAATCTTTCTAGGTGAGTTTTTAGAAAATCCTTTTGAAAATGCCTCATAATATCTGCGAAGAAGGGCTACGCTCCGATACCAGCTGTGACGGAACCTTCCAAGTCATTGGGCCCACCTACAGTTGTCCTTGTCCAACAGACATCAGACAATCCTGTAGATGTTCCTAAATCACTTGATAAGTTCGGTATCTTCTTTCTTACCTTTCCAGGAACGTTTCACCCGTCTTGCAGACATTACAGAACATCAAAGATATCGAAAAGCGGAAGTGATTACATAAACTTACATTTATTTAAAAAGTAAGATCAAGTTGCTTATTACAGACCAGGGTTATAAACGAGTGCTGAGTAGTATTATTACATAACCAAGGGAGGAAAAACTCCTCCCGAAAAGTCTTTACATAAAAGTTTCTTATGGAGGACTATGTCCTCCCGCATCTTCACTCTTGTTTTTCCTCATGTGGAACCACCTTGGACAAAAGCAACAGAAATCTGCTACTTCCTCACCTAAAAACAACGAGGGAATAAACCCTGAGTATGGAATTACTCAGCAAGTCTTACCCGACTAAAGAAAAGACTCTCAAGGGTATGCTGGTTATAAGGGAGTCAAGGTAAGGTATCTCAAGATCAATGACTCTGTTGTTGCATAAATGCTTACTAAAAGTGGATCTTTAAAAATCCAATTTTATTGTCAAGTTAGGTAAACTTACCTACATCTAGAGTTCTTGCTAACCTAGTTCAAACACTCATCCTGAACTAGCCAAGTTCTTAATCCATCCTTCATCTTTACTGGAGTTCTATGTATAGGGCAGTGACCAAGTCTTCATAACCGCGAAGGTACGGCGATCCGAATCGATTATACTCAGCTGAGGATCTCCGATCACACGACATATGTAGCACTTAACCCTTGCATATGTCAACCCGCCACCGGGTTTCTTAAGACCAGATCAGGTTCACGCAAACCAAGAGCACAGATACACCACTGTCCAGCCTCTTGCTACGGAGGGTACACACTACTCTCGCCACCGCTCCACGCCCATTTCGTGTTATCTTATTCTGGCCTTAGTCTGCCCGAGGCAAGGCTTACTGAAAGGGAAATGTGCCCTTGGGCCATTTCTAAGTATTTTGGTGATTTAGTGTCCAACACAAGTTACTAAGTGTAAAAAGGTGGACAAGGTACAAATCAAGAATTAAGGTATGTTTCTCAGACTTAGTACATTTTTTTATGGACTAATGTATTGTGTCTAAGTGCTGGAAACAGGAAAAATCCAATTGGAAATGTCTTGGCTCGAGCAGCCAAGAATCTGCTGAGTCTGCAAGCACCGGACAGTGTCCGGTGGTGCACCGGACAGTGTCCGGTGCGTCAGGCTGGCTCGAGCGAAGTGGCTGCTCTCGGGAATTCACCGGCGACATACGGCTAAAATTCACCGGACTGTCCGGTGTGCACCGGACTGTCCGGTGAGCCAACGGTCAGCCGGGCCAACGGTCGGCCGCGCAATCTGCGCGGGACATGTGGCCGAGCCAACGGCTAGAAGACGGCACCGGACTGTCCGGTGTGCACCGGACATGTCCGGTGTGCCAATGGCTCTCAGGCTGCCAACGGTCGGCTTCGCTATTTAAGGAAGGAAATCGGGCACCGGACAGTGTTCGGTGTGCACCGGACTGTCCGGTGCCCCCGATGACAGAAGGCAAGAATGGCTTTCCAAACTTGTGCTCAACGGCTCCTAGCTGCCTTGGGGCTATAAAAGGGACCCCTAGGCGCATGGAGAAGGACACCAAGCATCCTTTGAGCATTATTGATCACTCACACTTCATTCTCGCGCACTTGTTTGACATTCTAGTGATTTGAGCTCCGTTCTAGTGTGCTAGTCTCTTGAGCTCAAGTCTGGGTTTTGCGTGTGCGTATTCGCTGTGATCTTTGTGTCGTGTGTGAGTTGCTAATCCCTCCCTTGCTCTGTGATTCTTCGTGAACATCTTGTGTAAGGGCGAGAGGCTCCAAGCTGTGGAGATTCCTCGCAAACGGGATTAAGAGAAGCAAAGCAACATCGTGGTATTCAAGTTGGTCTTTGGACCGCTTGAGAGGGGTTGATTGCAACCCTCGTCCGTTGGGACGCCACAACGTGGAGTAGGCAAGCGTTGGTCTTGGCCGAACCACGGGATAACCACTGTGCCATCTCTGTGATTGATATCTCTTGGTTATTGTGTTGTGTTGAGATCCTTCTCTAGCCACTTGGCATATTACTGTGCTAACAAGTAACCAAGTTTTGTGGCTTAAGTTTTTGAAGTGTTATAGGATCACCTATTCACCCCCCCCCTCTAGGTGCTCTCAATTGGTATCAAAGCCGTTCTCTTCAAGAAAGGGACTAACCGCCCGAAGAGATAGATCCTAAAGGCAAGGGGATGGTGATCAACGACAAGGAGAAGGAGTCCTTCGTCAACGAGCCCAATGATGACAGGCCCACCGACTCAGGCTCGGGCCACAAAAGAAAAGACGAGAGGAAGAAGAAGACTAGGCGCATCAAGGAAATTGTCTACTACGACAGCGACGAATCTTCCTCCTCCCAAAAGGACGACGACGACTACGATAGACGAAAGACGGTTAACTCAAACTTTTCTTTCGATTATTCGCGCATCCCGCATAGTTCAAATGCTCAATTGCTCCCCATTCCACTTGGCAAGCCCCCTCACTTTGATGGAGAGGATTACGGATTTTGGAGCCACAAAATGCGTACTCACCTATTTTCTCTCCATCCAAGCATTTGGGAGATTGTAGAAAGTGGAATGAAATTTGATAGCTCGGATAGCCCTGTGTTTATTAATGAACAGATTCATAAAAATGCACAAGCTACTACTGTGTTGCTAGCCTCTTTGTGCAGGGACGAGTATCACAAGGTGAGCGGCTTGGACAATGCCAAGCAGATCTGGGACACCCTCAAGATCTCTCATGAGGGAAACGACGTCACCTTGCTCACCAAGATGGAGTTGGTGGAGGGCGAGCTTGGACGGTTCGCGATGATAAGGGGCGAGGAGCCGACACAAACATACAACCGGCTCAAGACCCTTATCAACAAAATAAGGAGCTACGGGAGCACGCGATGGACGGACCACGACGTCGTCCGCCTAATGCTAAGGTCATTTACCGTTCTTGATCCTCATTTGGTGAACAATATACGTGAAAATCCCAGGTACACCAAGATGTCGCCCGAAGAAGTTCTTGGGAAGTTTGTAAGCGGGCGAATGATGATCAAGGAGGCAAGATACGTGGACGACGCGTTGAACGGTCCTAGTCATGAGCCTCAACCCATTGCTCTCAAGGCAACAAGGAGCAAGGAGGCGCTACCAAGTAAGGTGGCGCAAGTTGAGGCGGCCGGACTCAATGATGAGAAGATGGCCCTCATCATTAAGCGCTTCAAGACGGCGCTTAAAGGTCGCAAGGGGCAGCCGAGCAAGACCAAAGCCAAGGGGAAGCGCTCATGCTTCAAATGCGGTAAGCTTGGTCATTTTATTGCTAACTGTCCCGACAATGATAGTGATCAGGACCAAGGGAACAAGAAGGAGAAAAAGAAGCATTACAAGAAGGCCAAGGGCGAGGCACATATCGGAAAGGAGTGGGATTCGGATTGTACCTCCTCCGACTCTGACAATGAAGGACTCGCCGCCACCGCCTTCAACAAGTCATCCCTCTTCCCCAACGAGCGTCACACTTGCCTCATGGCAAGAGAGAAGAAAGTAAGCACTCATACTAGTACTTATGCCTCTTCGAGTGAAGATGAGTCTAGTGATGATGATGAGATAGATTACTCATGCTTATTCAAGGGATTAGATAGAACCAAGGTAGACAAAATTAATGAATTAATTGATGCCTTGAATGACAAGAATATGCTTTTAGAAAAACAAGAGGATTTGTTGTATGAAGAACATGATAAATTTGTAGAAGCACAGAAATCTCTTGCTCTAGAAATTAAGAGGAATGAAATGCTCTCTAGTGAATTATCTTCTTGTCATGAAACTATTGCTAAGTTAAAAAGTTTTAATGATGATTTAAATGCTAAACTAGAAGTAGCTAGTAAATCTAATTCTTGTGTAGAAATTGTTGAAACTTGTAATAGGTGTAAAGATTTTGACATTGATGCTTGTAGTGATCATTTAGTTTCAATTTCCAAATTAAATGATGAATTAGCTAGTCTTAATGCCCAACTTAAGACTAGCAAGAATGAATTTGACAAGCTAAAATTTGCAAGGGATGCCTACACGATTGGTAGACACCCCTCAATTAAGGATGGACTTGGCTACAAGAGGGAAGCCAAGAACTTGACAAGCCATAAGGCTCCCATCTCCGCCAAGGAGAAAGGGAAGGCCCCTATGGCTAGTAGTGTGCAAAAGAACCATGCCTTTATGTACTATGATAGATGACAACCTAGAAATGCTTATAGGAGTTGTAATGTATACAATGCCTTTGATCCTCATGCCATGGTTGCTTCTAGTTCTTCTTATGTGCATAATAGAAATGTTGGTAGGAGAAATGTTATTTATAATATGCCTAGGAGAAATGTCGTTAATGTTCCTAGGAAAGTTAATGAACCTTCTACAATATATCATGCTTTAAATGCTTCTTTTGCTATTTGTAGAAAGGATAGGAAGATAGTTGCTAGAAAATTAGGGGCAAGATGCAAGGGAGACAAAACTTGCATTTGGGTCCCTAAGGATATTTGTGCTAACCTTGCAGGACCCAACATGAGTTGGGTACCTAAGACCCAAGCCTAAATTTGCCTTGCAGGTTTATGCATCCGGGGGTTCAAGCTGGATTATTGACAGCGGATGCACAAACCATATGACGGGGGAGAAGAAGATGTTCACCTCCTACGTCAAGAATAAAGATTCCCAAGATTCAATAATATTCGGTGATGGGAATCAAGGCAAGGTAAAAGGGTTAGGTAAAATTGCAATCTCAAATGAGCACTCTATCTCTAATGTGTTTTTAGTAGAGTCTCTTGGATATAATTTGCTATCTGTTAGTCAATTATGCAATATGGGATATAACTGTTTGTTTACAAATGTAGATGTGTCTGTCTTTAGAAGATGTGATGGTTCACTAGCTTTTAAGGGTGTACTAGACGGCAAGCTTTACTTAGTTGATTTTGCAAAAGAAGAGGCTGGTCTAGATGCATGCTTAATGGCTAAGACTTGCATGGGCTGGCTGTGGCATCGCCGCTTAGCACATGTGGGGATGAAGAATCTCCACAAGCTTCTAAAGGGAGAACACGTGATAGGTCTAACCAATGTTCATTTCGAAAAAGATAGACCTTGTGCAGCCTGTCAAGCAGGGAAACAAGTGGGAGGCTCTCATCACACCAAAAATGTGATGACAACATCAAGACCCCTGGAGCTGCTACATATGGACCTCTTTGGACCCGTCGCCTATCTGAGCATAGGAGGAAGTAAGTATGGTCTAGTTATCGTTGATGACTTTTCCCGCTTCACTTGGGTGTTCTTTTTGCAGGATAAGTCTGAAACCCAAGGGACCCTCAAGCGCTTCCTAAGGAGAGCTCAAAATGAGTTTGAGCTCAAGGTGAAGAAGATAAGGAGCGACAACGGGTCCGAATTCAAGAACCTTCAAGTGGAGGAGTTTCTTGAGGAGGAAGGGATCAAGCACGAGTTCTCCGCTCCCTACACACCTCAGCAAAATGGTGTGGTAGAGAGGAAGAACAGGACGCTCATAGATATGGCGAGGACTATGCTTGGAGAATTCAAGACCCCCGAGTGCTTTTGGTCGGAAGCCGTGAACACGGCTTGCCACGCCATCAACAGGGTCTACCTTCACCGCCTCCTCAAGAAGACGTCGTATGAGCTGCTAACCGGTAACAAACCTAATGTATCGTATTTTCGTGTTTTTGGGAGTAAATGCTACATTCTAGTAAAGAAAGGCAGGAATTCCAAATTTGCTCCCAAAGCCGTAGAAGGGTTTTTATTAGGTTATGATTCAAATACAAAGGCGTATAGGGTCTTCAACAAATCATCGGGTTTGGTTGAAGTCTCTAGCGACGTTGTATTTGATGAGACTAATGGCTCTCCAAGAGAGCAAGTTGTTGATCTTGATGATGTAGATGAAGAAGACGTTCCAACGGCCGCGATACGCACCATGGCGATTGGAGATGTACGGCCTCAGGAACACTTGGAGCAAGATCAACCGTCTTCCTCAACTATGGTGCATCCCCCAACCCAAGATGACGAACAGGTACCTCAAGTGGAGGCACATGATCAAGGGGGAGCACAGGATGTTCAAGAGGAAGAAGCACCTCAGGCACCTCCAACCCAAGTTCGAGCGACAATTCAAAGGGATCATCCCGTCGATCAGATATTGGGTGATATTAGCAAGGGAGTAACTACTCGCTCAAGATTAGTTAATTTTTGTGAGCATTACTCTTTTGTCTCTTCTATTGAGCCTTTCAGGGTAGAAGAGGCCTTGCTAGATCCGGACTGGGTGTTGGCCATGCAGGAGGAACTCAACAACTTCAAGCGCAACGAAGTTTGGACACTGGTGCCTCGTCCCAAGCAAAATGTTGTGGGAACCAAGTGGGTGTTCCGCAACAAACAGGACGAGCACGGGGTGGTGACGAGGAACAAGGCTCGACTTGTGGCAAAAGGTTGTACCAAATGGATGTGAAGAGCGCTTTCCTCAACGGGCCGATCAAAGAGGAGGTGTACGTGGAGCAGCCCCCTGGCTTCGAGGATGAATGGTACCCCGACCACGTGTGTAAGCTCTCTAAGGCGCTCTATGGACTTAAGCAAGCCCCAAGAGCATGGTATGAATGCCTTAGAGACTTTTTAATTGCTAATGCTTTCAAGGTTGGGAAAGCCGATCCAACTCTTTTTACTAAGACTTGCGATGGTGATCTTTTTGTGTGCCAAATTTATGTCGACGACATAATATTTGGTTCTACTAACCAAAAGTCTTGTGAAGAGTTTAGCAGGGTGATGACGCAGAAATTCGAGATGTCGATGATGGGCGAGTTGACCTACTTCCTTGGGTTTCAAGTGAAGCAACTCAAGGACGGCACCTTCATCTCCCAAACGAAGTACACACAAGATTTGCTAAAAAGGTTTGGGATGAAGGACGCAAAGCCCGCAAAGACGCCGATGGGAACCGACGGACACACCGACCTCAACAAAGGAGGTAAGTCCGTTGATCAAAAAGCATACCGGTCCATGATAGGTTCTTTGCTTTATTTATGTGCTAGTAGACCGGATATTATGCTTAGCGTATGCATGTGTGCTAGATTTCAATCCGATCCGAAGGAGTGTCACTTAGTGGCTGTGAAGCGAATTCTTCGATATTTAGTCACTACGCCTTGCTTCGGGATCTGGTATCCAAAGGGGTCTAACTTTGACTTGATTGGGTACTCAGATTCCGACTATGCTGGATGTAAGGTCGATAGGAAGAGTACATCGGGGACGTGCCAATTCTTAGGAAGGTCCCTGGTGTCATGGAACTCTAAGAAACAAACCTCCGTTGCCCTATCCACCGCTGAGGCCGAGTACGTTGCCGCAGGACAGTGTTGTGCGCAACTACTTTGGATGAGGCAAACCCTCAGGGACTTTGGCTACAATCTGAGCAAAGTCCCACTCCTATGTGACAATGAGAGTGCTATCCGAATAGCGGAAAATCCTGTTGAGCACAGCCGCACAAAGCACATTGACATCCGGCATCACTTTTTGAGAGACCACTAGCAAAAGGGAGATATCGAAGTGTTTCATGTTAGCACCGAGAACCAGCTAGCCGATATCTTTACCAAGCCTCTAGATGAGAAGACCTTTTGCAGGCTACGTAGTGAGCTCAATATCTTAGATTCGCGGAACCTGGATTGAAATGTAGCATACATGTGTTTATGCCTTTGATCATGTTCATTCTGCATTTTGTTGCTTATTGTGGTGCTCAAGTTGTAAAACACTCCCTGGACCTCACAAGTCCTGTTTGCAAGTAATGCACATATTTAGGGGGAGCTGTGCTACAACTTGACCCTTTGAGACTAACCATGTACTTGAGTTTCGTTGTTTTAGTCTCCAAGGAAAATTGAAAGGGAAAAGGTGGACTTGGACCTTGCAAGACTTCCACTGCACTCCGATGAAAAGAGTAACTTTTCCAAGTTCATCTTCATACTCTTATTGCCTTTGTGTTCTTATTTGAAGATTTTGGTGAGGCAATGGGGTTAAAGGGCCAAGATTGATCCCGTTTTGGTGCTTGATGCCAAAGGGGGAGAAAATAAAGGCCAAAGCGATAAATGGATCAGCTACCACTTGAGAGATTTTGAAAACAGTAGAATAGAGCTTTTGGAATAGAGCTTTTGGTTTGTCAAAACTTTTTGTTGTCTCTCTTGTCAAAAGTTGGCTTCTTGAGGGGAGAAGTATTGATTATGAAAAAAAGGGGGAGTTTTTGAAATCTTAAATCAATTTCTCTTAGAATGACTCTCTTTATGTCTTAACATGTGTGTTTGACTTAGAGACAGAAATTTGAGTTTGATTTGCAAAAACAAACCAAGTGGTGGCATAGAGTGATCCATATATGTCAAAATTGAGTCAAAACAATTTTGAGTTCTTATTTGATTTGATTTTGTACTTGTTCTACTTGCTTTATGTTGTGTTGGCATAAATCACCAAAAAGGGGGAGATTGAAAGGGAAATGTGCCCTTGGGCCATTTCTAAGTATTTTGGTGATTTAGTGTCCAACACAAGTTACTAAGTGTAAAAAGGTGGACAAGGTACAAATCAAGAATTAAGGTATGTTTCTCAGACTTAGTACATTGTTTTATGGACTAATGTATTGTGTCTAAGTGCTGGAAACAGGAAAAATCCAATTGGAAATGTCTTGGCTCGAGCAGCCAAGAATCTGCTGAGTCTGCAAGCACCGGACTGTCCGGTGGTGCACCGGACAGTGTCCGGTGCGTCAGGCTGGCTCGAGCGAAGTGGCTGCTCTCGGGAATTCACCGGCGACGTACGGCTAAAATTCACCGGACTGTCCGGTGTGCACCGGACTGTCCGGTGAGCCAACGGTCGGCCGCGCAATCTGCGCGGGACACGTGGCCGAGCCAACGGCTAGAAGACGGCACCGGACTGTCCGGTGTGCACCGGACATGTCCGGTGCGCCAACGGCTCTCAGGCTGCCAACGGTCGGCTTCGCTATTTAAGGAAGGAAATCGGGCACCGGACAGTGTCCGGTGTGCACCGGACTGTCCGGTGCCCCCGATGACAGAAGGCAAGAATGGCTTTCCAAACTTGTGCTCAACGGCTCCTAGCTGCCTTGGGGCTATAAAAGGGACCCCTAGGCGCATGGAGAAGGACACCAAGCATCCTTTGAGCATTATTGATCACTCACACTTCATTCTCGCGCACTTGTTTGACATTCTAGTGATTTGAGCTCCGTTCTAGTGTGCTAGTCTCTTGAGCTCAAGTCTAGGTTTTGCGTGTGCGTATTCGCTGTGATCTTTGTGTCGTGTGTGAGTTGCTAATCCCTCCCTTGCTCTGTGATTCTTCGTGAACATCTTGTGTAAGGGCGAGAGGCTCCAAGCTGTGGAGATTCCTCGCAAACGGGATTAAGAGAAGCAAAGCAACACCGTGGTATTCAAGTTGGTCTTTGGACCGCTTGAGAGGGGTTGATTGCAACCCTCGTCCGTTGGGACGCCACAATGTGGAGTAGGCAAGCGTTGGTCTTGGCCGAACCACGGGATAACCACTGTGCCATCTCTGTGATTGATATCTCTTGGTTATTGTGTTGTGTTGAGATCCTTCTCTAGCCACTTGGCATATTACTGTGCTAACAAGTAACCAAGTTTTGTGGCTTAAGTTTTTGAAGTGTTACAGGATCACCTATTCACCCCCCCCCTCTAGGTGCTCTCACTTACCCATGACGAGGCATGTGACCAGTTAAAGGGTCCTCGGTCATCAAGCCTACATCGACACGGTCCTTAATCGACTCAGACAGAGACACTACACCGAGACTCTCTTCTCGTGCAAGTCACCCGCCCGGTCTCAGCTTAATTATTTCAAAACCCAAAACTTGGTACCTGGCAGAGGTACATCTTTTCCGGATGTTGAACCCATCAAGGCCTTTGACAGATCCACCATCAAGTTTTATTTTCGAAAACATCCCACCCAGTTTTGCCACATCATATTTTGTAAACAAAATATTTTGTTTTTCTAAAGCAAGGCTAAGCATCAAAATCTTTTGTAAAACAGGTGATCAAGGAAGGTAATGTAGGAATTGTTTTAGCAATCAACTCCTATCACCTAATGCATCAAGCAAGTGAGAAAAGTTTAAAAACATCAAGGAGGTGGCAATTGCACCGGGGCTTGCCTTCGTTAGTAGGTGAGTCAGGCTTAGGCCCGCAGATGTCAAAGTAGAGACAAGATCCTGCCTGAGAGTCCGAAGGTGGTGGTGCCTTCTCCTCACTCACTTCAATTTCTTCTTCGTTTTCTAAACATAACCACATATATGTAAATAAGAATGAATGCCATGTAATGCTCATGAGAGTGCAAAGATAATAAAAACTTATTATCTAAGGTCTTGAATACAATTTTCCTTCACGGAACTCCGAGAACTTAGGGTTTCCGGAGTCAGTAAAGGAGTTCATAGAACAGGGGTGGGGGTTTTGGGTTCTAGTTATCAAACAAGGTCCAAATCAACCCAAACTCTACCCAAGGCTTCTAAATAATGTATAGGACTCATATAAAAAGTTTGGACATTTTTGGAATTACCATATGGTTTTTAAAAATCCAGAACTAATACTTAAAACTACTTTAAATACCTTAAAATTCCTTAGTTAACCTAAAAATCATGAAACTATTTTTATTAAATACTATAGAAAATAAGAAGTCTAGGAAAATTGGTTTCACAATTTTAGGATTTTTCTACAATTTTTTATAGATTTCTAAAGTTCTACTGAAAAAGAAAAGGAAAAAGATTGAATAGTGTTGGGCTGATTCTAGCCCAGTCGGCCCAATACCAGAGGGAAACGCGCGCGCGCGCCCTCGCCCTGGCGACTTTGCACAGAGACCCTCGGGTTTTTAACTAACTGGGAATGAGTTCTTTCACTGTTTCTTGTGTCGCTGACAGGTTGCAAATAAACCCTCCGGTTTTCTATTCCTTTACCCGATACGTCCTCGACGGCGATCCGCGTTGGGAGCCGAACTCCGACGAGCTAGACCGGCCGGAGGGGGCCAAGATCGGCGCCTAGCTTAAGACTAAACCAAATCCATGACCAAGGGAGTATTTCCCCCAACATAATTGCACTAATGATCAAGTGGTGTGCTCTGGCCACGGTGACCGTGAGCATCACGGCAATACCGTCGTGTTCCCGGCGACCAGAGGAATCCTAGCGCAATTGTGTTGGTTGTCGAGTATCACCGGCGTGCAGAGAGGCTAGAACAGGAACAAAGAGGGCATGAGCAGACCTGTGGAGGGCTGGCCGCGGTGGTGTGTGGTTCACGGCGGTGGAGAATCGATTTGGGGGAAAACCGGAATTCAAGCTCACTAGTGCACGATTGCTAACGATTCTTCGTGGCTAGGTGGGTGATGATGTTGTGCAGCTCACTGCGGGGTTAATTTATAGGCGGCTTAGGCGGTGGCCGGGAATTTAGATGACGATGTGCGGTGGTCGGAAGGGATAGGGAATTTCTGGTGCGCAAGAATCCGTGGCTAACGTCGTGGCGACCTCACCGGCGACGATGGAACGGCCCCAGAGAGTCACGGCGACGTGGTGTAAAGGCAGAGCCACGCGGCGGGCAACAGCAAAGGCTTGACGGCGGTGAAAAGCTTTGTCCACGGGCAGCGAGAAAGGGGAGGGGTATCGCGGCTAGCCGGAGTGGAGCCCAGCTCACCGGCGGGGAAGATTCTTGTACCCCGCAGCGCTATCCATCCATTCAGGCACTAATCTCGACGCCGGTGACACGAATCACGGTGGAGGGAGCCGTCGGCGGCAAGGACAGCCACGCTGGCGGTCTGATCCCATGTTGTTACTGTACCATGGCGATTTCCCCATTAGTCGACCTGACAGAGCATTTTTGAACACGATTTTCTCCCAAACCTGTATGGCAATACATACCAAACTCTACAGCAAAGTTATAGAGCTACTAACCAACTACAAGTTTGTCATAGATGCCATGGGCAGATTTATGCTGGATCATAGCTGAATCATTGCTCAAAGTCTCAGTAGTTGCACTGTTGGTCTAAAAATTCTGACCCAGTGACCTGACAGTCCAACTTTGGACTTAATTATTTCCAAATTCTTCTTAACAACTATGCTTATGCTCTTAAGCAAAGTTGTTCTTCTATGTTAGGTCTATAACTTTGATATAGTAGCCTAGGGCAAAAACCCTATATTTTGAAAGCTACAAGGCTCAAAAGTTGAGCAAAATCTCTAAAATTCAGACTTAAGCCATTTGGCACCTAAAAAGTGATTTTTGCAAATAGGCCCAAAACTTAGGGTTTAGCTTGCAAATTCACATATGAGTGACCCAAATGACTCAAGATACTTATTTGACTTGGTTTTTGCACTTTAGTCCAAAAGTGGACTAATTTTGCACATAAGCCCCTAGGGTTTGGTTTTAGGGTTTTCCAGGGTTCAAATGGGGTACTTGGATATCCCAGGGGTATAAATGTAATCCAAGTTTGTTTTTGGGAGTATTTTATGACTATTTCCCTAAAGCTTTTAGGTTTTCCCAATTTGGTTATGTTTTACCCCTTTAATCCCCCTTTAGGGTTAAGTGCCCTATTCAGGGTCTTATTTGCAAAACACTAGGACACTACAACTTATTTGAAATTTTTACCTAGTGAATGCACTCTAGGTGTGTCAAACATATGGAATGCCAATGTTTATGATGTCATGCTCAAGTTTTAGTTGCAGTAATACCAGGGGTGTTACATAACACTTATGTTTCTTAGTGCCGCATATACTATCAATCGATATCTCTTGATATGCACTAAGTTAAAAGGAGAATTCATGATACATTTATGCAATTTGTGATCCATTTGATATATGCTAACAATAACTTGGAAAAGGATCACTAGTTGTAGAACTCTCTCTTGTGCAAAATATTTCCATATATTGTCTTAAGTATAGGTCTTAAGCAACTAAGACTAAGGACAAAGCACAATGAAGAGAGCGTCTCTATGTGAAGGTACAAAACGGTAAAACTACTTCTATTCATTTACACATGTACCTAAATCTTCCTTTTCTATACATTCTTTGCATATCTTGTATAAAAGGAAGAGAAAGCATGTCCATGCATTAACCCTGCTTCATACCTAGTTTAACTTTTCATAATCTCACTCCTGCATTAATGCATCTTTGTTAAAACTAGATGAAGTGATTTTTTTGTCCAAGAGCTTAAAGCTTAACCTTGTAACGAGGATAAGCTGCCTTTGTTCCAAAGGTGGATGGTCCTTAAGCCTCTTTGAAATCCTCAAGGGTAAATGCTTAAATTGTTCATAACATGCTTTCATAAGTGCATAAACTGTCATGAGCATCACACTTATACTATGACACAATGCACTTCATGTTCTGTATGATATAGATATGTTCTCATTAACCTAATAATGTGCAATTGGCATTTAAGGCCAAAATATGTGTTTCTCTCCATGCACATATTTAGGGGGAGCAATTTGTGTTATATAGAACTGTGACGGAACCTCCCAAGTCATTAGGCCCACCTACAGTTGTCCTTGTCCAACAGACATCAGACAACCCTGTAGATGTTCCTGAACCACTTGACAAGTTCGGTATCTTTTCTCTTACCTTTCCAGGAACGTTTCACCCGTCTTGCAGACATTACAGAACATCGGAGATATAGAAATGCGGAAGCGATTACAAAAACTTACATTTATTTAGAAAGTAAGATCAAGTTACTTATTACAGACCAGAGTTATAAAACGAGTGCTGAGTAGTATTATTACAATACCAAGGGAGGCAAAAACTCCTCCCGATAAGTTTTTACACAAAAGTTTTTATGGAGGACCATGTCCTCCCGCAGCTTCACTCTTGTTTTTCTTCATTTGGAAACACCTTGGTACAAAAGCAACAAAAAATTGCTACTTCCTCACCTAAAAACAACGAGGGAATGAACCCTGAGTATGGAATTACTCAGCAAGTCTTACCCGACTAAAGAAAAGACTCTCAAGGGTATGCTGGTTACAAGGGAGTCAAGGTCAGGTATCTCAAGATCAAAGACTCTGTTTTGCATAAATGCTTACTACGAGTGGATCCTTAAAAATCAAATTTTATTTTTAGGTTAGGTAAACTTACCTGCATCTAGAGTTCTTTCTACCCTATTTCAAACGCTTGTCCTGCACTAGCCAGTTTCTCATCAATCCCTTCATCTTTAGTGGAATTCTACGTATAAGTCAGTGACCAAGTCTCCATAACCGCGGAGGTACGGCGATCCGAATCGATTATACTCAGCTGAGGATCTCCAATCACACGACATATGTAGCACTTAACCCTTGCATATGTCAACCCACCACCGGGGTTCTTAAGACCAGATCAGGTTCACGCAAACCGAGAGCACAGATACACCACCGTCCAGCCTCTTGCTACGGAGGGTACACGCTACTCTCGCCACCCGCTCCACGCCCATTTCGTGTTGTCTTATTCTGGCCTTAGTCTGCCCGAGGCAAGGCTTACCCATGACGAGGCATGTGACCAGTTAAAGAGTCCTCGGTCAGCAGGCCTACATCGACACGGTCCTTAATCGACTCAGATGGAGACACTACACCGAGACTCTCTTCTCGTGCAAGTCACCCGCCTGGTCTCAGCTTAATCATTTAAACCCAAAAACTTGGTACCTAGCAGAGGTACATCTTTTCCGATGTTGAATCCATCACAGCCGTGATGGATTCACCATCAAGTTTTATTTTCAAAAACATCCCACCCACTTGGCCAAACATTTTTTGTAAAACAAAACCTTTTGTTTTTGCTAAAGCAATACTAAGCATAGTAAAACTTTTTGTAAAAACAGGGTTTCAAGGAAGGTAATCAAAGATCAAGGAAGGCAATGCAGGAATTGTTTAAGCATTCAACTCCTATCACCTAATGCATCAATCAAGTGAGAAAGATTTTAAAAACATCAAGGAAGGTGGCAAATGTACCGGGGCTTGCCTTCGTTAGTAGGTGAGTCAGGCTCAGGCCCGCAGATGTCAAAGTAGAGACAAGACCCTGCCTGAGATTCCAAAGGTGGTGGTGTCTTCTCTTCGGTCACTTCAATCTCTTCTTCGTTTTCTAAACATAACCACATATATGTATATAAGAATGAATGCCATGTAATGCTCATGAGAGTGCAAATATAATAAGAATTTATTATCTAAGATCTTGAATACAATTTTCCTTCACGGAACTCCGAGAACTTAGGGTTTCCGGAGTCAGTAAAGGAGTTCACGGGGCAGGGGGGTTTTGGGTTCTAGTTATCAAACATGGTCCAAATCAACCCAAACTCTACCTAAGGCTTCTAAATAATGTATAGAACTCATATAAAAAGTTTGGACATTTTTGGAATTACCATATGTTTTCTAAAAATCCAGAATTAATGCTTTAAACTACTTTAAATGCCTTAAAATTCCTTATTTAACCTAAAAATCATGAAACTATTTTTATTAAATACTATGGAAAATAAGAAGTCTAGGAAAATTGGTTCGAAAATTTTTGGATTTTTCTACAATTTTCTATAGATTTTCAAAGCTCTACTGAAAAAGAAAAAGATTGAATAGTGTTGGGCTGGTTTTAGCCCAGTCAGCCCAACACCAGAGGGAAACGCGCGCGTGCCCCCGCGCGCTGGCGGCTTTGCAGAAACTACCTCGGGTTTCTGGCTAACCGAAAACAGGTTCTATTACTGTTTAACAGAGTCACTGACCGTTTACAGAAATACCCCCGCACTCCTATCTATTCTCGGTTTGAAGTCCACGACGGCGTTGAGTGCGGGGAAACTCCGGTGAGCTCCTGGACCGGCCGATTGGGGCAACGACTCGGGTCTCCGAGCGACTAACACCAAATTGAACCCTCCCCGACCCATTCCCCCAACCCAATTTCATCAATGACTAACTAATTAGCCCTGGTCACGGCAACCGTGAGTATTGCGGCAAGACAGCTGTGTTCCCGGCGACCGGAGGACTCCTAGCGCAATTGTGTGGATTGTCGAGCATCACCAGCGTGCAGAGATGCTAGAACAGGAACAAAGAGGGTATGAGCAGACCTATGGAGGGCTGGCCACGACAGGGTGTGATTCACGGTGGCGGAGACCGGAATTGGGGGAAGTTCGAAATTTGCGAGCTCTGGCGAACGATTAAGGGTGGGATTGGGACTCTGGTTTCGTGATGAGGTAGCGCAACTGCCCCGGCCATCAATTTATAGCAGGCTTCAACGGTGGCGCTCAATTTGATCGAACAATGTGGGCGGCCGGAGATAAGGAAGAATATCGTCGCAGTGACTACGTGGTCCATACCATGGCAGCTATTCCGGTGATCCACAGGGAGCTAAAGTGAATCGCGACGGTGCGGTGGCAAGGCTTGGACACGCGGTGGACAACGGCGACGGCATACCGGCGGTGAGATTCTAATCCGAGGGGCGGTGAGAAAGGGGAGGGGTATTGCGGCTAGCCGGAGTGGCGCCCAGCTCACCGGCGGCAAAGATCTTTCACCCCGCTACGCTATCCATTCACCCAAGGCACGAATCGGGACGTTGGCAGCACGAATCACAGCGGGGAGTCGTCGTCAGCGAGATCTCTCTGACGCTGGCGTTCTGATCCACCGGGACACTGTACCATCAGAATCCCATTTCAGAACATCTGACAGTCAACATTTAGGCTCGATTTTCTCCCAAATTCAAATGGCAACTCAACTAACTTTCTGCAGCAATATTGTAGAGCTATAAACCAGCAATAATTCGACTATAGGGATTGAACTCATTTGAGCCCTAGATCAAGGTTGAATTCATACCCAAAGTTGGCTCTGTTACACTGAAAATCTGAATTTCAGAATGGAACCAGCCTGACAGCCAAACTTTAGGCTTAATTATCTCTAGATTTTTCTTAACAACTGGGCTCACACTCTTAAGCAAAGTTGTTCTCCTATGATTGAGCTACAAACTTGATGTGGTGATCTAGGGCAAAAACCCTAGTATTTGAAAGTTACAAGGCTCAAAAGTTGAGCCCACAAATCTGAAATTCAGACTTAGAGTAAATTCTCAATTGGGGTCCTTTTTGCAAATCAATCCAAAACTCAAGGTTTGGCTTGTAAATCTTCCCAAATGTGAACCATGTGACTTTATATGCTTTATCATGGTAGTTTTTACACTTTAGTCCACATGTGCACAATTTTTGCACATAGGTCCCTAGGGTTTGGACTTAGGGTTTTCCAGGGTTCAAATGGGGTTTTTGGATATCCCAGGGGTATAAATGTGATTCAAGTTTATTTTTGGGAATATTTCTTGACTATTTCCCTAAAGCTTTTAGGTTTTCTCAACTTGGGCTAGGTTTTACCCCTTTAATCCCTATTAAGGGTTAAGTTCCTTATCCAGGGTTCTATTTGCAAAATGCTATAACAATACAACTTGTTTGAAATTTTTACCTAGTGAATGCACTCTAGGTGTGTCAAACATATGCAATGCCAATGTTTATGATGTCATGCTCAAGTTTTAGTTGCAGTAACACTAGGGGTGTTACAAGAACTATGATCATGCTTAATTTGATATATATCCTTTGATCATATCTCTTTTATGTCTATGACTAATGTTTTTCAAGTGTATTCTCATGCTTAGTCACAGAATTGAAAGAGAAATGGAGTATTCGGCAAAGACGACGCTTCCACTCAACTCCATCGGTATTATCCATTCTTTGCCGCTATTCCGCATAGTTCTCCACTTTGGTATAATCTTCACTCATATTTGTTTGCCATTGGGAGAAAGTAAAAAGGGCATATAATCTTCACTCACAAGTATCCATTTTTGGCAATTCATGCCAAAGGGGGAGAAAGTATGAGCCCAAAGCAAAAGGACCACACCACCACCACCGGATTCTCAAAATGAAGTTTTCAAATTAGTATCTTATTATGTTCAAAAAGGGGAAGTATCTTCAAAAATTTATAAAACCCTCTTGAACACTAAGAGGAGAATTTCATTAAGGGGGAGTTTTGTTTATGTCAAAGGAAAAGCATTTGAGACAGGGGGAGAAAATTTCAAATCTTAAAAATGCTTCTTTCAATCTTATTCATGTACCTTTAACCATTTGCAAAAAAACTTTTGAAAAGAATTTACAAAGAATTTGCAAAAACTAAACTAGTGGTGCAAGCGTGGTCCAAATTTTTAAATACCAAGAAGGAAAGCATCCATGCATATCTAGTAGAAGAAAAAGATTGGTTTCAATTCCAAGCAACCTTTGCACTTCCTTATGCAAACTAGTTCAATCTTGCACTTACATGTTTGCTTTGGTTTGTGTTGGCATCAATCACCAAAAGGGGGAGATTGAAAGGGAAATAGGGTCAAACCTTTTCCTAAATGATTTTGGTGGTTGAATTGCCCAACACAAACAATTGGACTAACTAGTTTGCTCTAGAGTATATGTTTTACAGGTGCCAAAGGATCAACTCAAAACCAATACAAAGATTAAAAAGGGTTCAAGAAGAAAGGAGCAAAGGAAATCAAAGTGCTCCCTGGTCTGGCGCACCGGACTGTCCGGTGTGCCACCAGACAGTGTCCGGTGCACCAGGGAAGATTGACTTCAAACTCTACACCTTCGGATTTTTCAGGCGCACCTCCGCTATAATTCACCGGACTGTCTGGTGTGCACCGGACTGTCCGGTGAGACAGCGGAGCAACGATCATCTGCGCGCAACGGTCGACTCTGCAAAGTAAACAGTGCAAATCAGATGTCAGAGCAGACGGTCAGAGGGGCACCGGACTGTCCGGTGTCGCACCGGACTGTCCGGTGCCACATGAGGACAAAGCCTCCAACGGTCGACCAGCTCCAACCCTAACGAAGAGGATAACGTGGCGGCACACCGGACACTGTCCGGTGGCGCACCGGACTGTCCAGTGCGCCCATCGCCAGCAGCCATCTCCAACGGCTACAATTTTGTTGGTGGCTATAAATACCACCCCAACCGGCCACTTCAAAGTGTGGGAGCCCAAGCAACATTCCAAGTCATCTAGTTGACATATTCAAGCCCTCCCAACCACCTCTATTCATTGATCCATCCTATACACAAGATTTAGACCACTACAACCAACACAAGTGCCACAAAAGAGAGAGCTACTCATTTGAGTTTAGCACTAGTGCCTTGTGAGATCCATTGAGAGATAGTGTGTGCTACGTCTTTGTGATCATTTGCGCGTGGAGTTTTGACTCCCATTGAACTTCCTCCAAAGTTTTGGAGGCTTGTAAAGCTAGCAAGAGACACCAAAGAGTGTGGTGATCCTTGTGGGGTCTTAAGTGATCCTTGAGAAGAAGAAGAGCTCGCCAGTCTTTGGTGATCGGTGGAGAGAGGGAAAGGGTTGAAAGAGACCCGTCCTTAGTGGACTCCTCAACGGGGACTAGGCCTTCAAGGGCCGAACCTCGGTAAAACAAACCATCGGTGTCTCGTGTGCTTATTGCTTGTGATTTGTTTGTTCTTTCCCTTTCTAAGTTTTTCTTGCATTATTCTTTTCTAATACTATTTGGTGAAGCAACACCTTGCAAGAAAGAACTTGCGTTATTGCTCTTCTTATCTAAGCCCTCTTGTTTTATTCTCACAGACTTATTAGTAGTATTGATTTATCAATTCCGCATTATTTAAAAAGCAATACTCTTTACAAGCAAAGGACTCAGTATTTATACTTCGATAATTGTATATCTTGTTCTAACCACTAATCAAGGGATCTAATTGGGGGATAAAGTTTTAATTTTCAGGTTTCGCTTATTCACCCCCCCCCTCTAGGCGACTTTCACCTTTTATCTCATAGTTTGCTTCATGTCATTTAACGACAAAGAGAGCAATGTGCTAACATCTGGTTGAGCAATGTATGGCTTAGATTTATAGTCTTAAATCATTTGGTAAGGCCTTTTGCTTACTAATAGAATCCTAATTTGTGAGGTCTTCTATGCCAAAAAGGCTTTCATGCATTATATGATATATTTTTGGGTTACTTCGGTAAAAATTTATGCACGAGGAGAGAGCAGAAAATTAACTTATCCGTGTTTAATTGTATTTCAATTTAATTTCCTAGATTTCCAAGCACTATAGAGCTTGATACAGCTGTTATGGCCACTTGGCAATATAAATAAATATATGATGCCACACAACATAATCAAATAAAATATAGAGTTAAACAAAATTATTTATGAAGGTTGCGTTATGATGTGACTTCAGGGGCTTGAACAACCCACCACAATCCACGCGAGTACAAGCTCTAGTGTATCTGGCGTCAACACGTGTGCGACCATCAGGGCTACAACAACACAACAGGCCTTCGTAATAAGCGCAAAAGGCACAATTATGGCTCGGTAATCGGGGTACACGATAAGTCCACGCAACGTGCGCAACAGGCGCAATTGTGGCTCAATGATCACGACAGACAGATAGTGCCTATAGGGCATGCGAAAAATACGCGACTCAGTGATGACGGTTCGACTCAACGGGAGCTGTCCAAATAAACGAGAGTGCTATATAGCAATCACATGACGCAGCCAAGTTCATACGACACAAATACTGCATCGTGTTATCAGAGCGCAGCCAATGCATAACCGATGTCATAACTTAGTTGATTCATAATGGAGCCTGATCGACATGTCTGAGTACCCACTATACAATTTAATCGCTCGATGTGAGCCTGAAAGCTCAACACATCATAAATATTTAGAGCGTATAAAAATGTGCAACATAGTCTTCACATGCATTTTAATATTTTTCTACTAATTATTTACTACAGGAAATAAGAGCAGAAAAATAAACAACATAATGAACATAACACATAGGTGTAAAAGGCATTTTCTCATATTCAATCATACATTTTCTAATAATTATATACTGCGGGAAATAATTAATTATGGTAGAGAAGACTATATAAAACATGTTTTATTCTATTTATTATTTGCAATAAAAATAAATAGAATAAATAATATGAAGCATGTATACAAATCAAAATTCTACGGAAGTTTATTAATTCCACAAGAATTTATGAAAAGAAAACTGTGTACATATAAATATAAAGCAGTCCATCTGGGGTATTATAGTATGACTAACCAGCGTCTCGAAGAGAAGCACGTACGACCTGACCTCCCTTGCCTCGAGTGGGTTACACCAGTGGGCCCCACCACTTGGCATCCCGTGCGATCTATGCAAGACCAATTCCTGCTCGGTTGCTGCGCGAGCACGCGAGAAGCGGTCTACCGAGGTTGCAAGACCAGTTCACAGTTCTTTGCATGCACGAGATCACACATACATGTGCAAGGACCAAGGGTACAGTGGGGGCTCTAGAGCTGCATGCGCATGCGCCATGCAAGTTTGGTTTCTTTATCACGTACATGCAAGCTCACAACCGCTCCTTGCTTTTAGCTATCCATTTGACCGGGCTTTTTTTTGCATGGATGCATCTACTCAAAGCGGTCCAAGCGGCGCAGCCCCTCATGGCATGCGTGCGCGCCCAGCGGTCAAGGGAAGTGACCCGTTCTTTTCTCCTGGAAAAATCAGATCTGGCCACGTCTCCACATGCTAGGACGCGGGCCAACTCACCGTTGTAGGATCTAGGACATCGGCTAGAGGGGGGTGAATAGACGGTTTTGACTAAAATAAAAAACACTAGGGAAATTTAATCAATATAACAAGAGGTATAAATTCTCTAGTGATAACAAGTAAACAATCTATGAGAATTAACTAGGGAGATTGAATACTTGAAGAACAATGTGCAAAATAGTAATCACTTGCACGGCAATAAGTAATGCAAGAAAGTAAAGACACCGAATTTTATCCCATGGTATCGGTGATTTGCCGATCACCCCTAATCCACGTTGAGGTGGACTTCAAGCTCTCACTTGCTCCTCTATCAAGACACGGCTTGATCTTTGAGCCAACTGGACAAGAAATCACTCAATACCTCGATTCCACTAATGTCACCTTTGCCGCTCCGGCGAGGTAGGCGCGAACCCCTCACAATCAACACCGCGGCTTCTCCACAATCTTCTTGGAGAGCTCGACAGAGACAATCACCTGAGCCGTCTAGGAGGCGGCAACCTCCAAGAGTAACAAGCCGATGACGCTTGCTCGGTGTACCACCTAGTGCCTCAAGAATCACCAATGGATGCAAATGCACTAGGAACACTCAATCTCTCACTAGAATGCAATCTCAAGCAAAGAGTGTGAGAGAGTGAGTTGGAGGATCATAATTGAGCTCAATGTATGCAAGGAATGGCCAAGCAAGCCCTCACACACGAGCTACCCTTCTATTTATAGTCCCCCACATAAATCCAACCGTTATGAGCAAAAGGCACTTGTTCTGCGCACAGGCATACGGTCTGCGCCCTAGGGCCGGACGGTCCGCCGTACACATAACGGCTATAATTCCCGTTTGAAAGCTGTCAGAGCTGTCAGAAAAGTAAGGTCCGGACAGTCCGCCCACCTTGGCTGGACCGTCCGCGACCTAGCAACTTGGAGCACACAGAGCTCTGACCAAGTGCTATTAACACAAGCGGACCGTCCGCTTACAAGGCCGGATGGTCCGAGACCTGGAGACAGTATTGTCCAGGCTTATCCTCCGGACAGTCCATAGTACAAATCCCAAAAACCACACAGTCCCTGTCCAAACCATATTTGGCACCTGCGGATTGTCCGCCCATCAAGGCCGGACGGTCGCACTATAATTCAGGGACTGTGCCGAAAGCAGCCTCCTCTGGTCAGGACTGCGGACGGTCCGGCTCCAAGGCCCGGACGGTCCACAGTGCAAATGAACAGGTCCTGTCCGAAGTGGTCAGACTTCGAACCCCACTGGTGGATCGTGGACGGTCCACCCTCAAGACCCGGACGGTCCGCGCATCCAAGACTTTGCACTTTTTCAAACAAGCTTTTGAAAGCATTTTTAACTCATGAAATTTGAAGCGTTGTTAGTCCTCATGCAAATGTAACCAATAGATGCTCTATGAGGCACTAAGTTTTACACAGATCAAAGTCATTGACCCCTCTTAATAGTACGGCTATCTAACCTATTAATCCGGTCAAGTATCTTCTCTAAACTCTTGAAGACCGGCAAAAACAAAACCTATGTTATACCTTTGCCTTCGCTTGATCCACAACCAATGCTTATGAATCTCCAAGATTTCCTGTTCTATGTGGTCCAACCCTGCATTCTTATTTCTCCAAGAACCGTTAGTCCACAAACAGTTGTTATTAATTACCAAAACATCACTAAGGGGCCTAGATGATTCACAATCTCCCCCTTTTTGGTAATTGATGACAACACTACATAATATATTCAAGAGAAGTTTAGTTTTTCCAAATCTTCCTCATACCTTAGGTATAAGAAGGATTTTGGAGATGAGTTTCGTAGGACTTATCTCGATTTGAAGTTCTGTCCGAGAGATAGATAAATCCCAATTAAAACTCAGAATGTAAGAAAAGCTCCCCCTATGTGTGTGCATGATATTTAAAGCTGAAGATTCAACACACATAATAGATCGGAGTTTTGATGGAGACCTTCCTACAGTCATGGTTATCGAGGTGTACAAGAGATAATATGTAAAGTAAACGCAGCAATTATAATTACTCCTCAATTAACTATTCACAGAGTAATTTGAACTAAACATAGTTCAACCCACAGGATATTACAAATAGTTGTCCACAGGCATAAGACATAGAGTTCAAAGTTCAAATAGTAGCCAATACCAAGTGCATAAGACATAAAATAATGCATGCGACATAAAATGGTGAACATGCACATGCACGGTCTCAATGTCCACACATAAACAAACTCCCCCTGAATATGACAACTTCTCTTCTCTTTCTTCACTTCTCTCCCCCTTTGGCATCAATTGCCACAAAGGAAAGGCTTCACTGATCACTTGGTGGAGGATGCATGTTATAGTAGTGAGTGCTGAAGGTGTCAAAAAGAGAGGAGAACTGTCCAAAGTCTTGTTGGAGTTGCTGCTGCCTCTGACTGATCTCTTGCATGCTGTCATTGGTAGAGAGGTTGTCAAATTGACTAGACAGAGCTCCCATGTTATCCTGAAAACTCTGCTGCATATTGTTGAGTCTGTTCATGATAGGATCAGTGACATTAGTTTGAATGTGATCGCGAAATTCAGAATACTCAGTGTTTAGCGCATCCCAGTTACTATCAAAACTAGATTGCATGTCATCCAGGCGTTGGTCCATATGTGTCATCATTCCCTGAAAGCGGGTATAAATGTGGGTCTGAAGCCCTTGCTGCATGTTTTGAAAATATGGTTCAAAGTAGCCTGGACCAGGCTGCCAATACTGCTGAGGCTGAGGAGGAGGTGGTGGAGGAGGCATCTGCTCTGCCTCAGCTTCAGGAGCTTCTCCTGCATCATAACCAGGATCTTCCTCATCATCGGGGAAGGGAGTGAGTGGCCTGGTGAGGAACCCAATTTCATTCTTGAAGGGTCTAAAGGGTGTATGAACTATCTCACAGGGCCCCTCAGATCTTGTCTTTGCTTTGATGAGAGCCACAATGTAAGGCGCATAGGCTAAATTCTGGTTTTTTGTCCATTTTCAGATCATTTAGCTGTCTCATCCTGAGGAGCACAATATTCATTACCTCACAATTCATGACATGGTGGATAATGTTCAATAATTTGTCTCGAATTTTGCTCTTGTCCCCACTCTTAGGAAGAATTATGACTCTTGCAATCTTGTTGATCACAGCAGGATGATGCCTCAGGCCTGCTGTCTCTCCAAACCTCCTAGGTATGCCTAGGCTCGCTGGCTCATAAAATTGCACAAAGTCTTCAAAATTGTCTTCAGTGTAGAGATCAATCCCAACTGAAATGATGCCATAATTCAGACTGTTGGCAGCAGCAAAATCATCAAATGTTGCAGAATATCAATTGAACCCAGTCATCCAAGTGATGGATTCCTCCTCTATATCAATCTCAGCTGTGGCCAGAAATTGCTTGACTACCATCTCACTGAAATCAGTTCTCTGCCCCATAAACTGATACAGACCACATGTCTCAAACTTAGGAATCAGGTCCTCCATAACTGATTGTCCTAGCATGAAAGTCCAATCAATCACCTGATGTTTGTGAAAGTTGGTATCCATCAATGTGCCCCAAAAAACATCAAATTGGAGCTGATTGTGGAAGAATTGAACATTTGTGTCTGATGGCAGAGTATATTGATTTATAGTTCTTCTGGTGCAGTATTCAGCCATAGAAAACCTCCTCTTTGGAAATGCCCATCCTGTGATGTCAATTGGGTAGTCAAGATATGTATGAGGAATGTCTTCTGTGTCCATAGATTCACTGCCCCCAGCTGAAGATTGGGCCTCTGAATCAGTGGTTGGAGTGTAGTCAGCATCGTCTGCACGACGGCGCTTTGATTTGAAGCGACCTGCAAGCTTCTTGCGAAGACCACCCAGACCACTGCAATAAATATGACAAACATCCATAGATGAATAGTTGATACCAATCGCCACAATCATAGAGAAAAGAAGTGCAATGCTCTGTCAGGGTCCGGACTGTCCGCGCTAGGGGGCCGGACTGTCCGCGCCATAGGTCCGGATGGTCTGCGCCCACTAGGCGGACGATCCGCGATCGGCCAGGGGCGACTCCCTAGAACCCTAGTCGCCTCAATCATTGAAATGTCGATTCCGCAGAAAATATCCATCCAAACGCGTTCAAATTTTTGCACAACATTCATAATGAGTAGCACTAATAATCCCACCAATCAGATTTGTAAAACTATTGCTCAATTCTAGATCAGAGAGGAAATTCAAATAATCCCAAATTTGAAGAGATTTGATGAAATCCATAAGATTATGAAATACCGGGATGACGACATGTTTGTTGAACTTTTCCACAAACTTTTGGACTGTCCGTGTGCAACTTCTCTTCTCCGTCCGCGCACAATCGACGAAAAGGACCCTTTTGGCGAGTGGAGAACGTGAGAGGAGAGGAAATGAGTAGAATATGATAAGTTGACTGCCTTTGCCCGTCATATCTGCCTGTCACGGACGATCCGCGCAGGGGCGACGGACGGTCCGCGCCCTGATGACTTCAGACGGTTTGAGCTTCTGACCGGGCTGTCCAGTTCCTGTTATTGCAAACGGTCCGCGGTCCATGGGCAGACAGTCCGCGGCCTGATACTCAGTTTTCCAAATTCTGTCCACTTTCTAATTTTGAATTTCAAATCTGAATTGATGCTCATATATGGACATTTCGACCAATGCAAGGGTTAGTATGCATGCATAAACACATTATGTATTTGAGGAATGCAAATTTTCATATCAAACTACTTAGATCAATTTAAAATGAAAAATTCATCAAAAATACCAAATAAATAGCGTAGAGAGCATATTTAGAGCCGAAATGCAATACTACACATGTGCGATCAACTTCAAGCCATATTTGAGAAATCGATCACATTCATTTCACTTCTTAGAGTACAAAATCTCGTTTCGTCCAATGACTTTGTAAAAATGTCGGCTAATTGATCATCCGTACCAATGGAATATATAGAGATATCTCGCTTTCCAACATGATCCCTTAAGAAGTGATGCCATATATCAATATGCTTAGTTCTTGAGTGTTGGACCGGATTTGTAGCCAATTTTACCGCACTCTCATTATCACACATGAGAGGCACATTCTTGAAAATAATCCCATAGTCCAATAGAGTTTGTTTCATCCATAATAGTTGAGGACAACAATTTTCGGCCGATATATATTCCGCCTCGGTGGTAGACAGAGCAACGGAATTTTGCTTTTTAGAAGACCATGAAACAAGAGATCTACCAAGAAATTAACAACAACCGGAGGTGCTTTTTCTATCAACTTTGCACCCCGCATAGTCCGAATCCGAATATCCAATTAATTCAAATTGAGCACCCTTGGGATACCATAGACCAATATTGGGAGTATACTTCAAATATCTTAGAATTCTTTTTGCGGCCTTCAAGTGAATCTCTCTAGGTGAAGCTTGAAATCGAGCACACATGCAAACACTAAACATAACATCGGGCCTAGATGCGGTAATATAAAGTAAACTACCAATTATTGAGCGATAAAGTTTTTGATCAACCATAGTACCTCCTTCATCTAAGTCTAGATGACCATTTGTTGCCATAGGAGTCTTGATAGGCTTTGCATTTTCTAAGTCAAACTTCTTGAGCATGTCCTTCAAATATTTTGATTGACTTATAAAAATTCCATCTTTCAATTGTTTGATTTGAAGACCAAGAAAGAAGCTCAATTCTCCTATCATAGACATTTCAAATTCTTTTGACATTATTTTTCCAAATTCCTCACAAAATAATTCATTAGTAGATCCAAAAATAATATCATCAACATAAATTTGACAAACAAATAAGTCTTTGCCAATTCTTTTAGTGAATAGAGTAGTGTCAACCTTCCCAATTTTAAAGTCTTTGGAAAGCAAGAAATCTCTAAGCCTTTCATACCAAGCGCGTGGAGCTTGCTTAAGCCTATAGAGAGCTTTAGAAAGCTTGAACACAAGGTTAGGTCTTTTGGGGTCCTCAAAACCGGAGGTTGTTCAACATACACTAGTTCACTAATCTTACCATTTAGAAAGGCACTCTTTACATCCATTTGGTAGAGCTTGATATTATGTGCACAAGCATAAGCAAGAAGAATCCGGATTGCTTCTAATCATGCCACGGGAGCAAATGTCTCCCCAAAATCCAATCCCTCAATTTGAGTATATCCTTGTGCAACTAATCTTGCCTTGTTTCTTACTACTACACCATCTTCATTGTGCTTGTTGCGAAACACCCATTTTGTACCAATAACATTGTGGTTCTTTGGTCTCTAAACAAGCTCCCAAACTTCATTTCGAGTGAAGTTATTTAATTCTTCATGCATTGCATTCACCCAATCAACATCAAGTAGAGCTTCATCTACACGGTTAGGTTCCATACAAGATACAAAAGAGAAATGTGACGAAACCTCCCAAGTCATTAGGCCCACCTACAGTTGTCCTTGTCCAACAGACATCAGACAACCCTGTAGATGTTCCTGAATCACTTGACAAGTTTGGTATCTACTTCCTTACCTTTCCAGGAACGTTTCACCCGTCTTGCAGACATTACAGAACATCGGAGATATAGAAATGCGGAAGCGATTACATAAACTTACATTTATTTAGAAAGTAAGATCAAGTTGCTTATTACAGACCAGAGTTATAAACGAGTGCTGAGTAGTATTATTACAATACCAAGGGAGGCAAAAACTCCTCACGATAAGTTCATACACAAAAGTTTCTTATGGAGGACCATGTCCTCCCGCAGCTTCACTCTTGTTTTTCTTCATTTGGATCCACCTTGGTACAAAAGCAACAAAAATTTGCTGCTTCCTCACCTAAAAACAATGAGGGAATAAACCCTGAGTATGGAATTACTCAGCAAGTCTTACCCGACTAAAGAAAAGACTCTCAAGGGTATGCTGGTTATAAGGGAGTCAAGGTAAGGTATCTCAAGATTAAAGACTCTGTTTGCATAAATGCTTACTAAGAGTGGATCCTTAAAATCTAGTTTTATTTCCAGGTTAGGTAAACTTACCTGTATCTAGAGTTCTTGCTAACCTAGTTCAAGCACTTGACCTGCACTAGCCAATTTCTGACCAACCCTTCATCTTTACTGGATTGCTACGTGTAAGTCAGTGACCAAGTCTTCATAACCACGAAGGTACGACAATCCGAATCGATTATACTAAGCTGAGGATCTCTGATCACATGACATATGTAGCACTTAACCCTTGCATATGTCAACCCGCCACCGGGGTTCTTAAGACCATATCAGGTTCACGCAAACCGAGAGCACAGATACACCACCGTCCAGCCTCTTGCTACGTAGGGTACACGCTACTCTCGCCACCGCTCCACACCCATTTCGTGTTATCTTATTCTGGCCTTAGTCTGCCCGAGGCAAGGCTTACCCATGACGAGGCATGTGACCACTTAAAGGGTCCTCGGTCAGCAGGCCTACATCGACACGGTCCTTAATCGACTCAGACGGAGACACTACACCGAGACTCTCTTCTCGTGCAAGTCACCTGCCCGGTCTCAGCTTAATTATTTAAACCCAAAAACTTGGTACCTGTCAGAGGTACATCTTTTCTGATGTTGAATCCATCACGGCCGTGATGGATTCACCATCAAGTTTTATTTTCAAAAACATCCCACCCACTTTGCCAAACATCTTTTGTAAAACAAAACCTTTTGTTTTGCTAGAGCAATACTAAGCATAGCAAAAAACCTTTTTGTAAAATAGGGTATCAAGGAAGGTAATCAAGATCAAGGAAGATAATGCAGGAATTGTTTAGCAACCAACTCCCATTACTTAATGCAACAAGCAAGTGAGAAAGATTTTAAAAACATCAAGGAAGGTGACAAATGCACTGGGGCTTGCCTTCGTTAGTAGGTGAGTTAGGCTCAGGCCCGCAGATGTCAAAGTAGAGACAAGTCCCTGTCTGAGATTCCAAAGGTGGTGGTGCCTTCTCTTCAGTCACTTCGATCTCTTCTTTGTTTTCTAAACATAATCATGTATATAAGAATGAATGCCATGTAATGCTCATGAGAGTGCAAAGATAATAAGAACTTATTATCTAAGGTTTTGAATACAATTTTCCTTCACGGAACTCCGAGAACTTATGGTTTTCGAAGTCAGTAAAGGAGTTCACAGGGCAGGGGTGGGGTTTTGGGTTCTAAGTATCAAACATGGTCCAAATTCAACCAAATTCTACCCAAGGCTTCTAAATAATATGTAGAACTCATATAAAAAGTTTGGGCACTTTTGGAATTACCATTTATCTCCTAAAAATCCAGAACTAATGGTTTAAGCCAGTTTAAATGCCTTAAAATTCCTTATTTAATCTAAAAATCATGAAACTATTTTTATTAAATATTATGGAAAATAAGAAGTCTAGGAAAATTGGTTTGACAATTTTAGGATTTTTCTACAATTTTCTATGGATTTCTAAAGTTCTACTGAAAAAGAAAAGGAAAAAGGTTGAATATTGTTGGGCTGGTTTCAGCCCAGGCGGCCCATTCCAGAGGGGAAAGCGCGCGCGCCCGCGCCCGCGAAGGAGACTTTGCATAGAGGTCCTCGGGGTTTTGGCTAATCAGAACTGGCTTCTATCACTATTACCCTATGTCGCTGACAGGTTGCAGAAAAGCCCTTCGGTTTCTATTTCTTCGCAGTGCTGGGTCCACGACGACGTCGCGCGCAACCAAGCTCCAGCGAGCTCCTAGATCGGCCGATTGGGGCAACGACTAGGGTCTCCGAGCGACTGACACGAAATTGGATCCATCCCAAACCTTTCCCCCAACTTAATTTCACTAATGATCAATAGGGTTATACTGGCCACGGTGACCGTGAGCATTACGGCTAGACCATCATGTTCCCGGCGACCAGAGGACTCCTAGCTCAATTACGTGGGTCGGCGAGCATCATAAGCACATGAGAGTACTTAAACGGGGAAGAAGATGGTATGAGCGGACCTGAATAGTGCTGGCCACGGCAAGGTTAGCTTCACGGTGTATTTGAATCGGATTGGGGAGAATGCGAAATTTGAGTTCGCTGGTGATCGGCTGGGAGCAATACTGGGTGTGGGGGTGCGTCATGATGTTGCAAAGCTAGCCACGGGCTCAATTTATAGGAAGCTTCGTCGGTGGCGCTTAATTTGGTCGGGCAGTGCGGGTGGCCGGAGATAAGGAAGAACATCGTCGTCGTGATTTCGTGTCCCCCATCGTGGCAACCTCACCTGCGTCGATGAGACAGCGATAGGGAGTCACGTTGATGCAACGGGGGTTCTCAGATACGTGGCACAAGGCCGTGCGATGGCGGTTCACCGGCGAGTCTATCGAATTTCCACCGCAGCACACACGGTACGGTGGCCGGACTTGTTTATGGCCGGAGTTATCCACGGCGAGGATATTTGCATGACCCTGAGTGCTATCCAACTTAGCCAAGCCCAAATCGCGGCGACAGCAGCACGAATCGCAGCGGTGAGGACAGTCGCGCTGGCGATCTGATCCACCCGAGAGCACTGTACCATGGGCTATTTCATTCAGTCAGCCTGACAGTCATAATTCAGGCTCGATTTTCTCACAATTTTCAATGGTAACATGATCAACACTTTGCAGCAAAAGTGTAGTGCTATAGACAAACTACAACTTTGTCATAGCAACCTTGGTTAAATTCTTAATGATTTAGGCTTGAATTCATGCTCAAAGTCTTGGTGGTTACACTGTCTGTCTGAAAATTCAGAACTAGTAACCTGACAGTCCAACTTTGGACTTAATTATCTCCCAAATTCTCTTAACAACTGAGCTCACACTCTTAAGCAAAGTTGTTCTCCTATGATTGAGCTACAAACTTGATGTGGTGACCTAGGGCAAAAACCCTATAATTTAAAAGTTGCAAGGCTCAAAAGTAGAGCAAAAACTTCTGAAATTCAGACTTGGGCTACTTAGGACTTAAGGGGTGATTTTTGCAAATAGACCCAAAACTTAGGGTTTAGCTTGCAAATTCACATATTTGTGAACCAAAGGACTTAATATGCCTTAACATTGTAGTTTTTACACTTTAGTCCAAATGTGCACTGTTTTTGCACATAAGCCCCTAGGGTTTGGACTTAGGGTTTTTCAGGGTTCAAATGGGGTTTTTGGTATCTCAGGGGTATAAATGTGATTCAAGTTCATTCTTGGGAACATTTTATGACTATTCCCCTAAAGCTTTTAGGTTTTCTCAACTTGGGTTAGGTTTTACCCCCTTTAATCCCTACTTAGGGTTAAGTTCCCTATCGAGGGTTCTATTTGCAAAATGCTATAACAATACAACTTGTTTGAAATTTTTACCTAGTGAATGCACTCTAGGTGTGTCAAACATATGCAATGCCAATGTTTATGATGCCATGCTCAAGTTTTAGTTGTAGTAACACCAGGGGTGTTACATCCTTCCCCCCATAAAAGAATCTCGACCCGAGATTAAAAGTCCTAGGGTGAGTAATGGAAAAGGAAATGTGTCACATTTTTATTTCCTTATTTCTGGTACAAGGCAGGGGTGGTGTGGGGTTCACTCTTTATTACAACAATTAATCACACTATATAAATTACATGAGGCTAAAAAGCCTAGGAAATTCTTATCTAAAAAGTCTTGAGTTTCCCATGTAGCCTCATCTTCAGAATGTTGGTTCCACTGTATCTTATAGAACTTGAGAGTTTTTCTCTGGGTAACCCTGTCCTTTTGATCCAAGACTTGAATGGGATGTTCGGAATATGTCAAGTCTGGTTCCAGGACAACATTTGTCACTTCAACGGTTCTATCTGGTACCCGAAGACATTTCTTCAATTGTGACACATGGAACACATTATGTACAGCAGACAAGGTTTCGGGGAGCTAAAGTCGATATGCCACTGGTCCACATTGCTCAAGTACAGGGAATGGACCAATGTACCTGGGTGCCAGCTTCCCTTTTATCCCAAAACGCGATACTCCCTTCATTGGTGAAACCTTCAGGTAGACATAGTCCCCTTCAAGAAAATACAAGGGCATTCGCCGTTTGTCTGCATAACTCTTTTGACGAGCTTGGGCTTTCTTCATATTATGAATTATTTTCTGAACCTTTTCTTCGGTTTCTTTCACCATATCAGGCTTAAAGAAGTACCTTTCACCAGGTTCAGACCAATTTAGTGGAGTACTACATCGTCGTCCATATAAAGCTTCGAAGGGTGCCATCTTGATACTTTCTTGATAGCTATTATTATATGAAAACTCCGCTAAAGGCAAACATTCATCCCATTTTTGCGAGAAGTCCAGAACACATGCCCGCAGCATATCTTCAAGTATTTGATTAACCCTCTCAGTCTGTCCACTTGTTTGAGGATGATAGGCCGAACTGTGGAGCAATTTGGTACCCAAGGATTTGTGAATTTCTTCCTAGAATTTGGATACGAATTGGGATCCACGATCCGACACTATAGTCTTCGGAATACCATGCAAACTGAGAATACGGGCAATGTATAATGCTGCATAAGTGGCCACTGAATACTTTGCCTTAACAGGTAAGAAGTGGGCAATCTTTGTGAGTCGATCAATGATAACCCAGACAGAGTCATACCCTTTTGCGGTCTTGGGCAAGCCCACAATAAAGTCCATACTTATGTCTTCCCATTTCCATGTTGGTATTGGTAGAGACTGTAATGGACCAGCAACTTTCAAGTGTATGGCCTTGACACATCTGCAGGTGTCACATTTAGCCACATAGCGTGCAATCTCGATCTTCATTTTCGTCCACCAATAATGTTGTTTCAGGTCTTGGTACATCTTAGTGCTTCCGGGATGAATAGAATAGCGACTAAGATGTGCTTCATCAAGAATTTGTTGGTGGACCTCTTTATTCTTCGGTACCACTATGCGGTCATTAAACCATACAATGCCTTGATCATCTTCTTTGAAACATTGGGCTTTTCCAACCCTTATTTTCTCACGTATGTGTTTCATACCCTTGTTATTCCTTTGAGCATCAATTATCCTTTGCAAGAGGACTGACTCAAGCTTTAGCTGACTTAGGGTTCCTTGTTGGACCATTCCCAGGTTTAGCTTCTCCATCTCCTGACATAATGTATTGTCAGAGGTCTTCACCGTAAGACAGTGACAGGAAACCTTACGGCTAAGTGCATCTGCCACCACATTGGCCTTGCCTGGGTGATAATGAATTTCCAGTTCATAATCCTTAATAAGCTCAAGCCATCGCCTTTGTCTCATGTTCAACTCTGACTGGGTGAAGATATACTTCAAGCTTTTATGATCTGTATAAATGTGACAGATATTACCCAGCAGATAATGACGCCAAATCTTCAGGGCATGAACCACAGCAGCTAGCTCTAGATCATGAGTTGGATAATGCTCCTCATGCCGGCGCAACTGCCTTGAAGCATACGCAATTACTCGGCCTTCTTGCATTAACACACAGCCGAGTCCACTGCCTGATGCATCACAATACACGTCAAAGGGCTTGGTGATGTCCGGTTGAGCCAATACCGGAGCAGTGGTCAATAATGTCTTCAATTGTTCAAAAGCTTCATTACACTTGGAAGACCAATTGAATTTAATATCATTCTTCAATAAACTTGTGATTGGCTTCACAAGCTTAGAAAAATCTGGTATAAATCGGCGGTAATATCCAGCCAGTCCAAGGAAACTTCAGACTTGATGAACAGTGGTCGGGGGTTTCCACTCCAAAATGTCCTTGACTTTGCTGGGATCCACCGCAATCCCCCTGGCAGATAGAATGTGTCCCAAAAACTGAATTTCCTCCAGCCAAAACGCGCATTTGCTGAACTTGGCATATAACTGATGTTCTCTCAGGTGCGTTAACACGATCCATAAATGTTGGGCATGCTCCTCTTCATTCTTGGAATATATTAAGATATCGTCTATGAAGACCACCACAAACTTGTCCAACTCGGGCATGAATACCGAGTTCATCAAATACATGAAGTGGGCAGGAGCATTTGTCAATCCGAAAGACATTACCAGATATTCAAATAACTCATGTCGCGTAGTGAATGCAGTCTTTGGTATATCCTTGGGCCGAATACGGATCTGATGATAGCCCAATCTGAGATCAATCTTGGAGAATACCCTCGCCCCGATCAGTTGATCAAATAAAATGTCAATCCTCGGAAGAGGGTACTTGTTCTTGATAGTGACCTCATTCAGGGGTCGATAATCCACACACATCCATAAAGTTTGATCCTTCTTCTTGATGAATATGGCTGGACAACCCCATGGTGACGAGCTTGGCCGGATGAATCCTTTCTCAAGTAGATCTTGTAATTGAATCTTCAATTCTGCCAACTCATTTGGAGGCATTTGGTACGATCTTCGAGAAATGGGAGTCGTACCGGACTTCAATTCAATTACAAATTCTACATCCCTTTCAGGTGGCAGTCCAGGCAAATCCTCTGGAAAGACATCGGGAAACTCACATAATACCAGAATATCCTTGATTTCCGGTATAATGGCTTCATAAACTCTGCCAGTAGCTTTGGTTGGAATTGGGATAGGCAAAAGAATTTCCTCTTGATTATGACTCAACCTGATAGTTCTTTGATCAGTGTTGAGGGTTGCTTTATGCTTGGCCAACCAATTCATACCCAAAATGACATCTATGTCTTGGCCTTTCAGAACGATCACATTAGTAGGAAAGTCCCGTCCGGCCAATGATACGGGCACCTGATAGGCCACTTCTCTAGTAAAGATTTGTCCCCCAGGTGAGTGAATTTTAAACCCTTCTTTTGATTCATGGCATGAAATGTAATGTTGCTCCACAAATTTCTTGCTGATGAATGTATGCGAAGCACCAAAATCAAAGAGAATAACTGCGGGATGATTGGCCACAAGGAACGTACCCATCATTACCGGCTCTCCATCCGGTGTAGTGGCCACTTGCGTATAATATATGTGTCCCGTCTTCTTGGTATTTTTGCCCGAAGTATTTCCCTTAACTTGAGATGAATTACCAGATCCTTGCTGATTATTTGACTGGTTTTGCTTTGCATAAGGGCAATCTTTGATGAAATGCCCAGATTTTCCACAATTGAAACATCCAGTCGATGAACTGGGCAGAGCAGGGAATCGAGTGCCTGGGACACCCGGCTGACTTGGTGCAATGGGGGCATTATTGGGACGAATAATTATTGGCTGTTTAAAAGGGAAGGAGGGTGCACGAGAGCGATTCTGGTTGGAAGGCCGGAGAACAAACCGTTGCCTTTTTACCGGGCCCTGACTAGGCCTATCACCTCCAAATCCCTTAGATTTTCCGATACCTGCATACTTCGCTTCTACTGCCAATGCTGTATTGATAGCTCTTCTATAAGTAAGATCTATGCAGGTTGCCATCTTTCTTTGCAGTCGATCATTTAAACCTCTCATAAAACAATTTTTCTTCTTCAGATCAGTGTTCACTTGATCGATTGCATATTGCGACAGATGATTGAACTTATTGAGATACTGATTAACAGTATCCCCTCCTTGCTTTAGCTTCATAAATTCTTCTTGCTTCATGTGAAGAACACCTTATGGTATATAGTGTTCGCGGAAGGCCACCTTGAACTCTTCCCATGTTATCTGATGATTGGCTGGTTGAACGGCCACGAAATTTCCCCACCAGGTGCTGGCAGGGCCGCGTAGTTGCTGGGATGTGAATAAAGGCTTCTGGGTTTCAGAATAGCGCAGAAGTCCGAATTTTTGCTCGATAACCCGAATCCATTCGTCGGCTTCTAACGGGTCTTCGGCTTTAACAAACAGCGGTGGACATGTCTCTGAGAAGTCCAAGTAAGAGGTTTCACGGGGGGCCCTATTGATAACCCCGCTCGCCTTGTTGCTGAAACTGTTGACCCGCCATCTGTCTCAGAAAATGGGTATTATCCGCAGTTGCATTCACTAAGGCGGCAATCGCCTCGGCAAGTGTGGGAGGGACATGAGGTGGATTTGGGGTAGACTCCCTCCCACTAGAGGTTCTAGCTGCATCCTGTGATCGGGTCTTGGACGGCATCTGTGGCAACAAACATTTGGAAACAAATATAATATGCCAAAGACAAAACCATCCAATTTACATTACCAAAAAGAGTAACGTTACAGACTCGATTTTATACAACAGGAGTACAGTACCCATTATACAACAGTACAACCTATTATACAATAGTACAACCTACAATACACTACTTCTATTCCTACTACTACACCACTATTCCTGCTTTTGGTTGCTCCTGGCAGCCTCATCGTCAGGTGTGGGAGACCATTCATCGACCAGCCTCATAGAAGGAGGGGGCTTAAAAAGGTCTAGCTCACCACCAAGCGCTTCTCCCGCAACGTGCGAGGGTCCAGCTTCCGACCCGACAGGATCCGCAGGTGCATTGGGGTGTAGTTGCGAATACAGTACATGGACTTCCTCATGTAGGGTATTGCAATACGCCTGCAAGTTGTCAATGGTAGAGCTGAGTTCCTCGACTCGGGCTCGAGCCTTTGCTTCCTTAGCCCAAGCCACTGAACGAGACTGTACCGCCCAATCGAGCGCTAAATCCCGATCAGTAAGCTGATCTTGCAGGCGGCGGATGTAACTTCTTAATTCATTTATTCTGTCGCCATCCGCGACCCATAAGCTGGTCCTGCGTTGAAGCTCCGCTTGAAGCTGATTTACTCGGGCTTCAAGATCCCCAATCGGATCGTTGCTTCCGCTACTACTATCCTCATCTCGTGGGGCAAGTTGATGATGAGGTACTCCAATTGGGCCAGTTGACTTGCATGCGGTCTTCCTCGTGCGCGGCGGCATTTCTCTAAGGGGGAAATTTTATTAGTATGGTTCTTAGCATGATGCATGGATAATTACAGAACCAACCTTAGTTGATTCATACCTTCTATACATTGCACTCCTCCTATCTGGTCTTTCATATAGATTCTTCAGATATAAGGGGTAAGGATGGAAGAAATCTTTTTCTAGATAAGTTTTTAGAAAATCCTTTTGAAGATGCCTCATAATATCTGCAAAGAAGGGCTTCACTCCGATACCAGCTGTGACGAAACCTCCCAAGTCATTAGGCCCACCTACAGTTGTCCTTGTCCAATAGACATCAGACAACCCTGTAGATGTTCCTGAATCACTTGACAAGTTTGGTATCTACTTCCTTACCTTTCCAGGAACGTTTCACCCGTCTTGCAGACATTACAGAACATCGGAGATATAGAAATGCGGAAGCGATTACATAAACTTACATTTATTTAGAAAGTAAGATCAAGTTGCTTATTACAGACCAGAGTTATAAACGAGTGCTGAGTAGTATTATTACAATACCAAGGGAGGCAAAAACTCCTCCCGATAAGTTCATACATAAAAGTTTCTTATGGAGGACCATGTCCTCCCGCAGCTTCACTCTTGTTTTTCTTCATTTGGAACCACCTTGGTACAAAAGCAACAAAAATTTGCTGCTTCCTCACCTAAAAACAACGAGGGAATAAACCCTGAGTATGGAATTACTCAGCAAGTCTTACCCGACTAAAGAAAAGACTCTCAAGGGTATGCTGGTTATAAGGGAGTCAAGGTAAGGTATCTCAAGATCAAAGACTCTATTTGCATAAATGCTTACTAAGAGTGGATCCTTAAAATCCAGTTTTATTTCCAGGTTAGGTAAACTTACCTGTATCTAGAGTTCTTGCTAAACTAGTTCAAGCACTTGACCTGCACTAGTCAATTTCTCACCAACCCTTCATCTTTACTAGATTGCTACGTGTAAGTCAGTGACCAATTCTTCATAACCGCGAAGGTACGGCGATCCGAATCGATTATACTCAGCTGAGGATCTCTGATCACACGACATATGTAGCACTTAACCCTTGCATATGTCAACCCGCCACCGGGGTTCTTAAGACCAGATTAGGTTCACGCAAACCGAGAGCATAGATACACCACCGTCCAGCCTCTTGCTACGGAGGGTACACGCTACTCTCGCCACTGCTCCACGCCCATTTCGTGTTATCTTATTCTGGCCTTAGTCTGCCCGACGCAAGCTTACCCATGACGAGGCATGTGAACACTTAAAGGGTCCTCGGTCAGCAGGCCTACATCGACACGGTCCTTAATCGACTCAGACGGAGACACTACACCGATACTCTCTTCTCGTGCAAGTCACCCGCCCGGTCTCAGCTTAATTATTTAAACCCAAAAACTTGGTACCTGTCAGAGGTACATCTTTTCTGATGTTGAATCCATCACGGTCGTGATGGATTCACCATCAAGTTTTATTTTCAAAAACATCCCACCCACTTTGCCAAACATCTTTTGTAAAACAAAACCTTTTGTTTTGCTAGAGCAATACTAAGCATAGCAAAAACCTTTTTGTAAAACAGGGTATCAAGGAAGGTAATCAAGATCAAGGAAGATAATGCAGGAATTGTTTAGCAACCAACTCCTATTACTTAATGCAACAAGCAAGTGAGAAAGATTTTAAAAACATCAAGGAAGGTGGCAAATGCACCGGGGCTTGCCTTCGTTAGTAGGTGAGTCAGGCTCAGGCCCGCAGATGTCAAAGTAGAGACAAGTCCCTGCCTGAGATTCCAAAGGTGGTGGTGCCTTCTCTTCAGTCACTTCGATCTCTTCTTCGTTTTCTAAACATAATCATGTATATAAGAATGAATGCCATGTAATGCTCATGAGAGTGCAAAGATAATAAGAACTTATTATCTAAGGTTTTTAATACAATTTTCCTTCACGGAACTCCAAGAACTTAGGGTTTCCGGAGTCAGTAAAGGAGTTCACAGGGCAGGGGTGGGGGTTTGGGTTCTAAGTATTAAACATGGTCCAAATTCAACCAAATTCTACCCAAGGCTTCTAAATAATATGTAGAACTCATATAAAAAGTTTGGGCATTTTTGGAATTACCATTTATCTCCTAAAAATCCAGAACTAATGGTTTAAGCCAGTTTAAATGCCTTAAAATTTCTTATTTAATCTAAAATCATGAAACTATTTTTATTAAATATTATGGAAAATAAGAAGTCTAGGAAAATTGGTTTGACAATTTTAGGATTTTTCTACAATTTTCTATGGATTTCTAAAGTTCTACTGAAAAAGAAAAAGAAAAAGGTTGAATAGTGTTGGGCTGGTTTCAGCCCAGGCGGCCCATTCCAGAGGGGAAAGCGCGCGCGCTCGCGCCCGCGAAGGAGACTTTGCGCAGAGGTCCTCGGGGTTTTGGCTAATCAGAACTGGCTTCTATCACTATTACCCTATGTCGCTGACAGGTTGCAGAAAAGCCCTTCGGTTTCTATTTCTTCGCAGTGCTGGGTCCACGACGACGTCGCGCGCAACCATGCTCTGGCGAGCTCCTGGATTGGCCGATTGGGGCAACGACTAGGGTCTCCGAGCGACTGACACGAAATTTGATCCATCCCAAACCTTTCCCCCAACTTAATTTCACTAATGATCAATAGGGTTGCGCTGGCCACGGTGACCGTGAGCATTACGGCTAGACCGTCGTGTTCCCGGCGACCAGAGGACTCCTAGCTCAATTACATGGGTCGACGAGCATCGTAAGCACATGAGAGTACTTAAACGGGGAAGAAGATGGTATGAGCGGACCTGAACAGTGCTGGCCACCGCGAGGTTAGCTTCACGGTGTATTTGAACCGGATTGGGGAGAATGCGAAATTTGAGTTTGCTGGTGATCGGTTGGGAGCAATACTGGGTGTGGGGGTGTGTAATGATGTTGCGAAGCTAGCCACGGGCTCAATTTATAGGAAGCTTCATCGGTGGTGCTTAATTTGGCCGGGCAGTGCGGGTGGCCGGAGATAAGGAAGAACATCGTCGTCGTGATTTCGTGTCCCCTGTCGTGGCAACCTCACCGGCGTCGATGAGACAGCGATAGGGAGTCACGTTGATGCGACGGGAGTGCTCAGATACGTGGCACAAGGCTGTGCGACGGTGGTTCACCGGCGAGTCTATCGAATTTCCACCGCGGCATACACGGTACGGTGGCCGGACTTGTTTATGGCCGGAGTTATCCACAGCGAGGATATTTGCGTGACCCTGAGTGCTATCCAACTTAGCCAAGCCCAAATCGCGGCGACAGCAGCACGAATCGCGGCGGTGAGGACAGTCGCGCTGGCGATCTGATCCACTCGAGAGCACTGTACCATGGGCTATTTCATTCAGTCAGCCTGACAGTCATAATTCAGGCTCGATTTTCTCACAATTTTCAATGGTAACATGATCAACACTTTGCAGCAAAAGTGTAGTGCTATAGACAAACTACAACTTTGTCATAGCAACCTTGGTTAAATTCTTAATGATTTAGGCTTGAATTCATGCTCAAAGTCTTGGTGGTTACACTGTCTGTCTGAAAATTCAGAACTAGTAACCTGACAGTCCAACTTTGGACTTAATTATCTCCCAAATTCTCTTAACAACTGAGCTCACACTCTTAAGTAAAGTTGTTCTCCTATGATTGAGCTACAAACTTGATGTGGTGACCTAGGGCAAAAACCCTATAATTTAAAAGTTGCAAGGCTCAAAAGTAGAGCAAAAACTTCTGAAATTCAGACTTGGGCTACTTAGGACTTAAGGTGTGATTTTTGCAAATAGACCCAAAACTTAGGGTTTAGCTTGCAAATTCACATATTTGTGAACCAAAGGACTTAATATGCCTTAACATTGTAGTTTTTACACTTTAGTCCAAATGTGCATTGTTTTTGCACATAAGCCCCTAGGGTTTGGACTTAGGGTTTTTCAGGGTTCAAATGGGGTTTTTGGTATCTCAGGGGTATAAATGTGATTCAAGTTCATTCTTGGGAACATTTTATGACTATTCCCCTACAGCTTTTAGGTTTTCTCAACTCGGGTTAGGTTTTACCCCCTTTAATCCCTACTTAGGGTTAAGTTCCCTATCTAGGGTTCTATTTGCAAAATGCTATAACAATACAACTTGTTTGAAATTTTTACCTAGTGAATGCACTCTAGGTGTGTCAAACATATGCAATGCCAATGTTTATGATGCCATGCTCAAGTTTTAGTTGTAGTAACACCAGGGGTGTTACAAGAAATGTTCACAAAATGAAACTATGTGAGAGCGAGTTTGAACACCCTTACTAATATCACCCACTATTTGATCAACCGGGTGATCCTTCACAATAGAATGATGAATTCTTGATACCGTTTGATAATTGCTAGTTGAAGCATTAGGAGGAACCGAATGACTCGAAGTACCTTGATCATGAGTATCCATAATTTTATCATTTTGTTGACTTTGGTGATCTTCTTCATTTAGAGTTGAAGAGGGAGGAATGACAACCACACTATTTTCATCATCATCTTCCTTTGGCTTTATTTCACCAATGGCCATTGTTTTCATTGCATTTTTCAGTTGAGTTCCACCAACATCATCAAGATTATCACTTTCATCTTGAGACCCATTTGTTTCATCAAACTCAACATCATATGCTTCTTCAATAATACCATGAGTTTTGTTGAAGACTCTATAAGCCTTACTATTTGATGAATATCCAAGAAGAAAACCCTCATCACATTTCTTCTCAAATTTAGAAAGTCGGCTTCCCTTTCTCAAAATATAACATTTGCAACCAAATACCCTAAAATATGAGATATTTGGCTTTCTACCAATGAGCAATTCATAGGGAGTTTTCTTCAAAAGCTTGTGACAATATAGTTTATTTGATGAATGACAAGCGGTGTTTATTGCCTCGGCCCAATAAGAATCCGATACATTATATTCCGCTAACATAGACCTAGCCATATCAATGAGAGTCCTATTCTTTCTTTCAGCAATACCATTTTGTTCCGGGGTATATTTGGAAGAGAATTCATGTTTAATACCCTTGTCATCACAATATTCATCAATTCTTGCATTTTTGAATTCCGACCCATTATCACTTCTAACTTTCTTGATATCAAAATCAAATTGATTTTGAGCCAATATAGCAAATGACTTGAATGTTTCAAACACATTAGATTTATCTCGAAGAAAATAAACCCAAGTGAATCTTGAATAATCATCCACAATCACAAGACAATAAGAATTACCACCAATACTCACAAATGATGTGGGCCCAAACAAATCCATGTGAAGTAATTGTAAAGGTCGATGAGTGGACATTTGACTTTTATTTGGATGAGTATTTGCCACTTGCTTCTCGGCTTGACAAGAGCTACACAATTTGTTCTTCTCAAACTTCACATCTTTCAAGCCACGAACTAAGTCATGCTTGGTTAATCGATTGAGTTGCTTCATTCCAACATGACCAAGTCTTCTATGTCATAACCAACCTAGTGAAGCCTTTGAGAATAAGCAAGTTGTGAGCTTTGCCTCACTAGATGAAAAATCAACAAGATAAAGATTTTCATGTCTAAAGCCTTTAAACTTAAGATTGCTACTATCAACACTAGAGATAATAACATCATCAACCGTGAAATTGCAACTAAATCCTAAGTCACATAATTGAGCTACGGATAGTAAATTAAAATTCAAAGACTCAACCAAGAGCACATTTGATATGGAATGATCATTTGAAATAGCAATTTTACCCAATCCTTTAACCTTTCCTTTGCAATTATCTCCAAATGTGTTACTATCATAATTTGAGCAATCTTCCTCACTCATTTGGGTGAACATTTTCATATCTCCGGTCATGTGTTGAGTGCATCCACTATCTAACACCCAATGATTCCCTCCCGCCTTGTAGTTCACCTACAAAAGGAAATCAATCTCTTTTAGGTACCCAAACTTGCTTGGGTCCTTGGATGTTAGTGACCAAGGTCTTTGGCACCCAAATAGCTTTCTTTTTGTTTCCAACAATTGAAGTACCAACAAATCTAGCATGAACACCTTTTGCATTATGAGAAAGAACATAACAATGCTCAAAACAAGTGGAGGATACATTTTTTAGATTAGGACAATTTTTCTTAACATGTCCCTTCTTGTGACACTTGTGATACACTTTGTCACATTCTTTCACAAACAATGTCTTTTGCTTTATAAAAGCATTCTTTCCTTTCTTGGGAACATATCCAAGACCTTCACGGTTAAGTGAGCACCGTTGACTTCCCAATATGAAATCTAATTTAGCCTTTCCACCATATGCCTTTTCTAGGTCATGAGTTAGATAATTTACTCTATCTACTAACACTTCATTCTTGTCGGCGTTCCGAGACCGGGGGGTCCCCGAGCCGACGAGTGAGAGTGCCGCGTGCCCCAGCCCAGATGGGTCGAGCGCGTGGGCGAGCGCGAAGGGGGGAGAGAGAGAGAGCGAGAGCGAGGTGGCCGGAGCCGGGTCGTGAGGGAGTCGGAGAATTCCCGCGGCCTTCGTGTTCGTCCCGCGCCCAGGTCGGGTGCGCTTGCAGTAGGGGGTTACAAGCGTCCGCGCGGGTGAGGGGAGCGAGCGGCCCCGAGAGAGCGCCTGCCCCTGCCCTCGTTCCCGCGAGGCCAACCTTCTCTAAGAAGGCTCTGGTCCTTCCTTTTATAGTCATAAGGAGAGGGTCCAGGTGTACAAAATGGGGGTGTAGCAAGGTGCTACGTGTCTAGCGAGGGAGAGCTAGCGCCCTAAGTACATGCCAAGGTGGCAGCCGGAGAGATCTTGGCACCCTGTTGGTGTGGCGTCGTGGCTGTTGGAGAAGCAGTGGAGCTTGATGGAGGGACAGCTGTTGGAACAGCGGTGCTCTTGCTGACGTCTCCCTGCTTTCGTAAGGGAGTCAAGAGTTGCCGTCGTCATGGTCTAGTGAGGCGCCATCATTGCCTATCTGGCGGTGCTGGCCAGATGGGACGCCGGTCTTGTTCTCTGCGACCCGAGTCGGCTCAGGGCAGGGTGATGATGACGCTTCCTGTTGACGTGGCGGTCTTGTGTCCTAGGTCGGGCGTCGTGGAGGCTCCTCCGAAGTCGAGGTCGAGTCCGTCCTGCATGACAGAGGCCGAGCCCGAACTCCTGGGTCGGGCGAGGCGGAGGTCGTTCGGCAGAGGCCGAGGCGGAGTCCGAGCCCTGGGTCGGGCGAGACGGAGGTCGTCGTCTTCCGGGGCCTTAGCCCGAGTCCGAGCCCTGGGTCGGTGTAATACTCCAAATTGTATACCAGGAATAATAGAGAGTTATTCTCATTTTTGTGTGTCTCATATGCATCATAAAAAGAGCACCTATGTAATTGAGTGTGACCAAATAAAACAATGATTCTAAAATAAAAGAAAGTGCATATGTTGGAGTTTATATGTTTGTGCATTAAATAAAATAATAATGTTAAAAGATAATAACATAAGAGTTGCTAGAAGTAGAATTAAAACCCTAAATTTGAAAATTAGGGTTTGAACAAAGAGAAGGAAAAGATTATACAAAATATAGAAAATAAATATATAAATAATTATATTTCCAAAGTAGGTATTCTAAATCCCACAACATGAACTAAGAATAAATTAGGCACAAGTTTAAATTGAAATTCGAATTCAAATTGATTTTAGAAAGAAAGGAAAGAAAATGGGAAATGAAAAGAAAAAGGAAAAGCAAAATCCCACTGTTGGGCTGGATTTCCCTGCATTCGGCCCACTCCCAAACTCAAGCCGCGCGGCCCAGTTCCATTCCGCGCGCACGCAGCCATCTGACGGATGGGGCCCACTGGCCATTCACTCAGCCTCCTCGCGCGCGGGTCACTCTTTCTCAGACAGGTGGGCTCGCTTTGTCAGCGCCTTCGCGCACGGCTCGCGCGCTCGCTCACACTCTGTGCCACTGCGGTGTGGACCCCATCGGTCAGCTCCTTTCCCCTTCCTTCGTCAACGGCGCAACGAACTCCGCAAGCTCCGCGTCGACCTCGCCGGGGAAACAGGATCGGTCTGTGGACTCCGCGCGCTAACTCCATCTCGCCTCGCGCTTCAAATATGGACCGAGACCTTTCCCCCTTGTGCCTCCTTCTCACTCCTCTTCTCATCGCCGCCATCTGCAAGGAATTCCGCCGCCACCGGTGATTTCCCCTCCGTAACCGCGCTCGGATCCGCACTGGTGGTCGGGGACGTTCGCCAGCCACCACGAAATCCTCCCGTGGACTCACCGGGGGCATACAAGCCCCAGACGACCGTCGATTCCTCGTCGGACTTGGGCTATCGCCGCCAAGCCGCCATTCGCCGTGGCCAGCAACAACCGGACACCAATCCACGGTAAGAAGCACTCCATCCAGTTCGCCTTAGTCTCCTTTACGCGTTACGCCCGTCAATTTTTGGCTTGGGGCACTGGTGCGTCGAGTCGCGTGCGCGCTGGCGAGCTTCGCCGGTTGGGGGTGGCTGCGCCGCCCAGTGCGTGGCCGTGGGTTGAAGGAGAGCTGTGGACCGTTGATCTCCCAGAGAACGGTCCTGATTAGAAACGAGATAACGATTCGGTCAAATTCGCGAGGGCCATCCGATCGGGATCGGATGGGTGAGAGGGTGTGTGTTCCCTGGCCATGGATCTTGGATCCGAGGGCCTGCATTGCGTACCGGTTCGAGCGCGGCTTAGTCTAATCCTAGCCGTAGGATTCTAATCCAAGGGCCGAGGTTGGCCGATACCCCTTCGGCCGGGTTGTTTTGCATAAGAGTCCTCGGGGAATAAGAAAATAGAACCCGCCGTCCACGCCAGAATTTACTGAGTCTGCAGAAATCTTACCCGAGAGCCCCTGCAGTTTCCTGTAATTGAGGCCCGATCCAGAGAACTTTAAAAAAATCAGAAATTAAATTCAGAAATTAATTTTTGTGCATAAATAAATGTTAAAACTTGTTTAATTCATAGTAAATGCATATGAACTCCAAATTAGACCATTCCAGTTCCTAAAATTTCATAAAATTATTGTCTATCCATTTGTGCCACTGTTTTGGCATGAAAAGCACATTGGAATTATTTTAGTACTTAATCTTGTATTAAGCACATAAAACCTTAGAAAATCCATAACTTAAAATATATAACTCCAAATTTGATGATTCCAGTACCTGTGATCTTATTTTAATGTCTAGTTTATTACTGTATATTCTATTTGCATGTTTGATGTGATGTTAATTTATGCTATGCCATGTATGTATTGTATTGATGCGAGTAGACGAGCAACCCACTGTGGAACCTGAGCTTCAACAAGTTGAAGTAGCTGAGCAGGAGCTCGTGGAAGGCAAGTTGTGCCCTTGATCACTTACTTTTTCCCAGCCATGTTCTTATTAATTTTAATGATCTGCATAGGTTAATTTTGGTGGGATCCTTTATGTACCCCAGTTTTGATTACCTCTATACCTTGTTCACCCCTGGAATATTTTTGGGTAGTACTTGCTATTGCTTTATGTGGATTGGGTATGGAGATTCATTATTCATGATTATTCTGTTATTATCTTGTTATTGTTATTGTTCATGTTAAGATCATTAAATTAATGGGAACATGGAGCGACCACCCGGGAAAACAGTGCTACCACAAGGGTTTAATGGGACGCCCTTGGCTGACTAATTAGGAAAGCTAGTGGAAGACTACCTTACCCGAAAGGGGCAAGGGCAGTAGGGGAGAGGTCAGTGCGGGGAGGTCCCTGGTTGATTTTGCTGCGATGGCTATCAGCCAGGAACCCTTTACTGGATCTTCCCATAAACTGTAGCGGGTTTTCGGAAGCTAGTGGAACTTTGTAAAGGCCTCGTAGTGGATCCCTAGCCATTCACCTCGGTAGTGTCTAAGGGCCTTGCAAACCCAGGCGACATGGGATACACGACTTGTGGGTAAAGATGCGCAACCTCTGCAGAGTGTAAAACTAGTATACTAGCCGTGCTCACGGTCATGAGCGGCTCGGACCCTCACATGATTAATTATGGAACTTAAATTCAATTTGACATTTGCATCGCATTTGGGATTATTTTACTATTACTGTTCTTTATTATTATTAAGGTTTGGTATTTACTTACACTTAGTAATTGCTAATAAAATTTTGACCAACTTATAAAAGCAATGCTCAGCCTCAGCCTTTATTTCATTGATCAGCCTTACACTTCATGAACTCCCACCTTTGGTGAGTTCATGTCACATTATTCCCCACGACTTGTTGAGCTATGATCGTATGTGAGCTCACTCTTGCTGTCTCACACCCCCCCCCACAGGAGAAGAACAGGTTGTTGAAGAGGAGCTGCCTAACACCGAGGAGTTCGATCTGATCTAGGTGGCGTTTCTCAGTCGACATTGGCGCCATCGATCCTTAGTTCGTTTTATCTTTATTATTTTATTTTGTAATAAGACTTCCGCTATGTAATAAATACTCTGATGATTTATGACATTTATCTCTATACACTCTGTTATTATATATGTTGTCTTCTTGGCGCATGTATGAGATGCACCCGGCTTTGTTCTTTAAAACCGGGTGTTACAGAAGTGGTATCAGAGGAAATGTTGACTGTAGGACGAAACCTAGATAGACTGGACAAACCCTTACCTACTTATCTCATTCTGATTCTTTCTACACTTATCTTGATCCTGTCTCACCTTCTACTGTTCTACTCTGATCATCCTTACCTTTTCTACTCTGAGACAAGATGGATTTCACACCTTGGAATCCCTACCCCTATGACATTCTTAAGAGTTAGGGAACCCAAAACAAAAGTTAAAATTATTTTCTCTATTAAAAATATTGGTTGATTGTTCTGATGATCAATGCCTGATTTGCTTCTTTGATTGATTGGAATAGTATAGATGGACATCTTAGCATGTACCAACATAAGGTATTGAATTAGCTAAAGTAGGTGAAGTATTAAACTGCTTAGCTAATAAATCCCCCAAAGTAACATGATTGTAATTACTGCCTTGTCTACTGCTCTTTCTTACCATATGTATCTAACTCAGATGGTCAATACCAGGAGGGGTGGTGGAATTGACTTGCCTCCTAACCAACACACTCGAAGACAACCTCAGCCACAACCTGCTGGGATGAATCCTCCCAATCCTCCACCAGGCGGAGTTGACCCACTAGTTGCTGCTCAGATGGCAATGATGCAGCAAATGGCAGACACTATGGCTGATATGCGTGCTCAGATGCAACAAGAACGCCAGGAGATGCGTCAGGAAAGAGAAGATATACGACAGGAGTTGCGCCAGGAGCGAGATGAGATACGCCAGGAAAGGAGGGCGCAACAACAGCAGCTGCAACAGCAAATGCAACAACAGCAACAGCAGCAACAAGTGCCAGTGCCTCCACCACCACCACCAGTTCCACCTCGTGATAAGCACCGGGAGTTCATGAGTCATAAGCCGCCTACATTCGCTAGCTCACCTGATCCACTGGACGCGGATGATTGGCTGAAGTCAATTGAGAAGATGCTGAATATTGCACAATGCACTGATCGGGAGAAGGTTTTATATGCTTCTGGACGTCTGACTGGTCCTGCTGCTGACTGGTGGGATTCTTATACTGCTGCCCATGATGCTGCTGATACTATTACCTGGGCAGAGTTTAGTACACAATTCAGGAACTACCATATTCCAGCTGGTATGATAAAGATTAAGAAGAAGGAGTTTCTGTCACTGAAGCAAGGAAGTATGTCAGTCAGCGAGTACAGAGACAAGTTTATTCAGCTATCCAGATATGCCCCTGAAGAAGTTGCTGAAGATGAGAGGAAGCAGGAGCATTTCATTGAGGGACTTAATGGGCCACTGCAGTATGCTCTAGTGGCACACACATTTCCATCATTTCAGAGACTGTTGGATAAGGCTCTTGCTATTGAACACAAGCGTGTTCAGTTGGGAGATTTGAAGAGGAAGGCTATCTCACAGGGACAGGGTAGCAGCAGTGTTCGTCCTCGCTACAGATCACCACAGAGTACACCGCCTCGACCAGGAGGACCGCGCCCAGTTCAGCAATCACCACTGAGGACACCTACTCGACAGGCTACACCCACTGGCACCCCGACGAAGTTTGCAGGACAGAGTCCGGGCACTCAATGTTTCAAGTGTGGGAAGATTGGTCATTATGCAAATGTCTGCCCACAGAGGATTGCTACTACTCCAGCTCAGAACAAGCAACAGACCCCTGGCAAGGGATATTCTATAGCCAGGGTGAATCAAGTCAGCGTTGATGATACTCCTGATGGTGGTGACCTCGTAATTGGTATGTTTTATGTTAATGCAATTCCTGCAACAATATTATTTGATTCTGGTGCTACACATTCATTCATGTCTGCTAGATATGCCAACACAAATGAAATACCACTGCTAAATATGAGAAAACCCCTGATAGTAATTACACCTAAAGGGCCTGTTGAGGCGAATCAAATGACACGTAGATTGACATTGACTATTATGGGTAGAGAATTTGGAGCTACTGCTATAATATTAGAGTCAAGCAGTATAGATTTGATCCTTGGTATGTCATGGCTAAGAAAGGCAAAGGCCGTTATAGCATGTGGTAGAGGTACCATAGAACTCACTACTACTAAGGGAGAAAGATTTCAAGTTAATATTGCAGTAACCTCCTCATCCATGCGTGCAATGTTCTTTATGCCTGAGGAGTTTGTTGGTGACAACATCCGGGTGGTTAGAGATTTTCCGGATGTCTTTCCAGAGGAGTTACCAGGGATGCCACCTGATAGAGAAGTTGAGTTTGTTATTGATCTCTTACCTGGAACCGCCCCTATTTCTAAACGGCCATATAGAATGTCCGTAGAGGAGTTGAAGGAACTGAAGAAGCAGTTAACAGAGTTACAAGAGGCTGGTTACATTCGTCCGAGTTCCTCGCCTTGGGGAGCACCGGTGTTATTTGTACAGAAGAAGGATGGATCGCAACGGATGTGTGTGGATTATAGATCTCTTAATGATGTCACGGTGAAGAACAAGTATCCGTTGCCCCGTATTGAGGATTTATTTGATCAGATGCGAGGAGCAAGAGTATTTTCGAAGATTGATCTCCGATCCGGTTACCATCAGATGAGGATTAGACCATCGGATATTCCCAAGACGGCTTTCTCGACTCGATATGGATTATATGAGTTTACTGTTATGTCATTTGGATTGACCAATGCACCGGCTTATTTCATGAATTTGATGAACAAAGTGTTTATGGAGTATTTGGACAGATTCGTCGTGGTATTCATCGACGATATTCTTATCTATTCTAAGAATGAGAGTGACCATGAAGAACATCTAAGGTTGGTGCTACAGAAGTTACGAGATAATCAACTCTATGCTAAGTTCAGCAAGTGCGAGTTCTGGATTGGCGAAGTGCCATTTCTTGGTCATATTATTTCTAATGGAGGAATATCAGTGGATCCTGCTAAGGTCAAGGAGATTATGGAGTGGAGAGTGCCCACTACAGTTACGGAGATTCGGAGTTTCTTGGGACTCGCAGGATATTATCGGAGATTTATCGAAGGATTTTCTAAGATTGCTAAGCCCATGACATCGCTTTTGGAGAAAGGAAGAGAATTCAAGTGGGATGAGAAGTGCCAAGAAAGCTTTGATCAATTGAAGGAAAGGTTGATGTCACCACCAGTATTGATTATGCCAGATCTGCAGAAGGGATTTGACATTTATTGTGATGCATGTGGCCAAGGACTTGGATGTGTGCTCATGCAAGATGGACATGTGATTGCCTATGCATCTCGTCAGTTGAGAAAGCATGAATTGAACTACCCCACTCATGACTTAGAGCTGGCAGCAGTTGTGCATGCACTGAAGATTTGGAGACACTACATTATGGGAACTAAGTGCCAAGTATACACGGATCATAAGAGTTTGAAGTATATATTCACTCAGAAGGATCTCAACCTGAGGCAACGCCGTTGGTTGGAGCTCATTAAGGATTATGACTTGGAGATTCACTACCACCCAGGCAAGGCGAATTTGGTTGCAGATGCCTTGAGTCGGAAGGAGCATGTTCACTCCGCTTTCGTTGTCCAGCTACCTGATGAATTGGCAAAAGACTTTGAGAGGCTCAACCTGGGAATTGTTACGCATACGGAAGGAGTGACTATTGAATTGGAACCTACCTTGGAACAAGAAATTCGTAAAGGTCAGATTGGTGATGCTAAGATTCAGGAGATTAAGGATCTTATTACTGAAGGAAGAGGCCCAGAGTTCACGGAGGATGAGCAAGGCACGATATGGTTCAAGAATCGGATCTGTGTTCCCGATATTGATAGTCTTCGGGAAACCATATTGAAGGAAGCACATGATTCAGTTTATTCCATCCACCCTGGGAGCACTAAGATGTACCAAGATTTGAAGCAAAAGTATTGGTGGTATGGATTGAAGAGAGATGTGGCTGCACATGTGGCTATGTGCGATGTATGCCAAAGAGTTAAGGCTGAACACCAGAGGCCAGCCGGACTATTGCATCCACTGAAGATACCTGAGTGGAAATGGGAAGAGATTGGCATGGACTTCATTGTTGGATTACCCCGCACGTCTGCTGGATATGATTCTATATGGGTGATTGTGGACAGGCTAACTAAGGTAGCCCACTTTATTCCAGTGAAGACCACTTATTCAGGAGCTAAGTTAGCAGAGTTGTACATGGCACGGATTGTATGCCTGCATGGTGTACCAAAGAAGATTGTGTCAGATCGAGGATCACAGTTTACCTCTCGATATTGGAGGCAGTTGCACGAGTCATTGGATACAAGATTGAATTTTAGTTCGGCTTACCATCCCCAGACTGATGGGCAAACTGAAAGGACTAACCAAGTGTTAGAGGATATGTTAAGAGCTTGTGCTCTTAAACATGGTGGAAGTTGGGATAAGAGTTTGCCTTATGCAGAGTTCTCTTACAATAATAGCTATCAGGCCAGTTTGAAGATGTCACCGTTTGAGGCGTTGTATGGCAGAAAGTGCAGGACTCCCTTGTATTGGAATCAAACTGGTGAAAGACAATTGTTTGGACCTGAGATTATACAAGAAGCAGAGGAACAAGTTCAGCAAATAAGGGAGAATTTGAGAACTGCACAGTCCAGGCAGAAAAGCTATGCTGACACCCGGAGAAGACTACTTGAGTTTAAGGAAGGAGATTATGTTTATTTGAAGGTGTCACCACTCCGGGGTATGAGAAGATTCAAAGTCAAAGGAAAGTTGTCCCCTCGCTTTATTGGACCCTTTTTAATCTTAAAGCGAGTGGGAGAGGTTGCATATCAATTGGAATTACCGGATCATCTCGCGGATGTTCACGATGTCTTTCATGTATCTCAGCTGAAGAAATGCCTCAGAGTGCCTGAAGAACAGTTACCAATGGAAGACCTTAGTGTTCAAGAGGATTTGACTTATGCTGAGTACCCCATCAAGATTTTGGATACTTTGACTCGAGTTACGAGGAATAAGGTTATAAAGATGTGCAAAGTTCAATGGAGCCACCATGGTGAAGATGAAGCAACTTGGGAAAGAGAAGAAGAGCTTCGTATAGATTTTCCCCACCTTTTCCCTAGATCTTCTTAAATCTCGAGGACGAGATTATTTTTAAGGGGGGTAGGATTTGTAATACTCCAAATTGTATACCAGGAATAATAGAGAGTTATTCTCATTTTTGTGTGTCTCATATGCATCATAAAAAGAGCACCTATGTAATTGAGTGTGACCAAATAAAACAATGATTCTAAAATAAAAGAAAGTGCATATGTTGGAGTTTATATGTTTGTGCATTAAATAAAATAATAATGTTAAAAGATAATAACATAAGAGTTGCTAGAAGTAGAATTAAAACCCTAAATTTGAAAATTAGGGTTTGAACAAAGAGAAGGAAAAGATTATACAAAATATAGAAAATAAATATATAAATAATTATATTTCCAAAGTAGGTATTCTAAATCCCACAACATGAACTAAGAATAAATTAGGCACAAGTTTAAATTGAAATTCGAATTCAAATTGATTTTAGAAAGAAAGGAAAGAAAATGGGAAATGAAAAGAAAAAGGAAAAGCAAAATCCCACTGTTGGGCTGGATTTCCCTGCATTCGGCCCACTCCCAAACTCAAGCCGCGCGGCCCAGTTCCATTCCGCGCGCACGCAGCCATCTGACGGATGGGGCCCACTGGCCATTCACTCAGCCTCCTCGCGCGCGGGTCACTCTTTCTCAGACAGGTGGGCTCGCTTTGTCAGCGCCTTCGCGCACGGCTCGCGCGCTCGCTCACACTCTGTGCCACTGCGGTGTGGACCCCATCGGTCAGCTCCTTTCCCCTTCCTTCGTCAACGGCGCAACGAACTCCGCAAGCTCCGCGTCGACCTCGCCGGGGAAACAGGATCGGTCTGTGGACTCCGCGCGCTAACTCCATCTCGCCTCGCGCTTCAAATATGGACCGAGACCTTTCCCCCTTGTGCCTCCTTCTCACTCCTCTTCTCATCGCCGCCATCTGCAAGGAATTCCGCCGCCACCGGTGATTTCCCCTTCGTAACCGCGCTCGGATCCGCACTGGTGGTCGGGGACGTTCGCCAGCCACCACGAAATCCTCCCGTGGACTCACCGGGGGCATACAAGCCCCAGACGACCGTCGATTCCTCGTCGGACTTGGGCTATCGCCGCCAAGCCGCCATTCGCCGTGGCCAGCAACAACCGGACACCAATCCACGGTAAGAAGCACTCCATCCAGTTCGCCTTAGTCTCCTTTACGCGTTACGCCCGTCAATTTTTGGCTTGGGGCACTGGTGCGTCGAGTCGCGTGCGCGCCGGCGAGCTTCGCCGGTTGGGGGTGGCTGCGCCGCCCAGTGCGTGGCCGTGGGTTGAAGGAGAGCTGTGGACCGTTGATCTCCCAGAGAACGGTCCTGATTAGAAACGAGATAACGATTCGGTCAAATTCGCGAGGGCCATCCGATCGGGATCGGATGGGTGAGAGGGTGTGTGTTCCCTGGCCATGGATCTTGGATCCGAGGGCCTGCATTGCGTACCGGTTCGAGCACGGCTTAGTCTAATCCTAGCCGTAGGATTCTAATCCAAGGGCCGAGGTTGGCCGATACCCCTTCGGCCGGGTTGTTTTGCATAAGAGTCCTCGGGGAATAAGAAAATAGAACCCGCCGTCCACGCCAGAATTTACTGAGTCTGCAGAAATCTTACCCGAGAGCCCCTGCAGTTTCCTGTAATTGAGGCCCGATCCAGAGAACTTTAAAAAAATCAGAAATTAAATTCAGAAATTAATTTTTGTGCATAAATAAATGTTAAAACTTGTTTAATTCATAGTAAATGCATATGAACTCCAAATTAGACCATTCCAGTTCCTAAAATTTCATAAAATTATTGTCTATCCATTTGTGCCACTGTTTTGGCATGAAAAGCACATTGGAATTATTTTAGTACTTAATCTTGTATTAAGCACATAAAACCTTAGAAAATCCATAACTTAAAATATATAACTCCAAATTTGATGATTCCAGTACCTGTGATCTTATTTTAATGTCTAGTTTATTACTGTATATTCTATTTGCATGTTTGATGTGATGTTAATTTATGCTATGCCATGTATGTATTGTATTGATGCGAGTAGACGAGCAACCCACTGTGGAACCTGAGCTTCAACAAGTTGAAGTAGCTGAGCAGGAGCTCGTGGAAGGCAAGTTGTGCCCTTGATCACTTACTTTTTCCCAGCCATGTTCTTATTAATTTTAATGATCTGCATAGGTTAATTTTGGTGGGATCCTTTATGTACCCCAGTTTTGATTACCTCTATACCTTGTTCACCCCTGGAATATTTTTGGGTAGTACTTGCTATTGCTTTATGTGGATTGGGTATGGAGATTCATTATTCATGATTATTCTGTTATTATCTTGTTATTGTTATTGTTCATGTTAAGATCATTAAATTAATGGGAACATGGAGCGACCACCCGGGAAAACAGTGCTACCACAAGGGTTTAATGGGACGCCCTTGGCTGACTAATTAGGAAAGCTAGTGGAAGACTACCTTACCCGAAAGGGGCAAGGGCAGTAGGGGAGAGGTCAGTGCGGGGAGGTCCCTGGTTGATTTTGCTGCGATGGCTATCAGCCAGGAACCCTTTACTGGATCTTCCCATAAACTGTAGCGGGTTTTCGGAAGCTAGTGGAACTTTGTAAAGGCCTCGTAGTGGATCCCTAGCCATTCACCTCGGTAGTGTCTAAGGGCCTTGCAAACCCAGGCGACATGGGATACACGACTTGTGGGTAAAGATGCGCAACCTCTGCAGAGTGTAAAACTAGTATACTAGCCGTGCTCACGGTCATGAGCGGCTCGGACCCTCACATGATTAATTATGGAACTTAAATTCAATTTGACATTTGCATCGCATTTGGGATTATTTTACTATTACTGTTCTTTATTATTATTAAGGTTTGGTATTTACTTACACTTAGTAATTGCTAATAAAATTTTGACCAACTTATAAAAGCAATGCTCAGCCTCAGCCTTTATTTCATTGATCAGCCTTACACTTCATGAACTCCCACCTTTGGTGAGTTCATGTCACATTATTCCCCACGACTTGTTGAGCTATGATCGTATGTGAGCTCACTCTTGCTGTCTCACACCCCCCCACAGGAGAAGAACAGGTTGTTGAAGAGGAGCTGCCTAACACCGAGGAGTTCGATCTGATCTAGGTGGCGTTTCTCAGTCGACATTGGCGCCATCGATCCTTAGTTCGTTTTATCTTTATTATTTTATTTTGTAATAAGACTTTCGCTATGTAATAAATACTCTGATGATTTATGACATTTATCTCTATACACTCTGTTATTATATATGTTGTCTTCTTGGCGCATGTATGAGATGCACCCGGCTTTGTTCTTTAAAACCGGGTGTTACAGTCGGGCGGAGCGGAGTTCGCCGTCTTCTGGGGCCTTAGCCCGAGTCCGAGCCCTGGGTCGGGCGGAGCGGAGTTCGCCGTCTTCCGGGGCCTTAGCCCGAGTCCGAGCCCTGGGTCGGGCGGAGCGGAGTTCGCCGTCTTCCGGGGCCTTAGCCCGAGTCCGAGCCCTGGGTCGGGCGGAGCGGAGTTCGCCGTCTTCCGGGGCCTTAGCCCGAGTCCGAGCCCTGGGTCGGGCGGAGCGGAGTTCGCCGTCTTCCGGGGCCTTAGCCCGAGTTCGAGCCCTGGGTCGGGCGGAGCGGAGTTCGCCGTCTTCCGGGGCCTTAGCCCGAGTCCGAGCCCTGGGTCGGGCAGAGCCTCCTATGGCACCTCTGGCGAAGTCTGGTCGCCCGTCGGTCTTACCTTTTGCGTTAAACGCCCCGGTGACTTGGTCGGTTGGCGCGGTGATTTAGTCAGGGTTACTTCTTATCGAAGGCGGGGCCTCGGGCGAGCCGGTGATGCGTCTGCCGTGAAAGAGGAGGCCTCAGGCGAGACGGAGTCATCTTAGGGTCGGCTGCCCTCGCCCGAGGCTAGGCTCGGGCGTGGCGTGATCGAGTCGCTCGTATGGACTGATCCCTGACTTAATCTAACCCATCAGGCCTCTGCAGCTTTATGCTGATGGGGGTTACCAGCTGAGAATTAGGCGTCTTGAGGGTACCCCTAATTATGGTCCCCGACAGTAGCCCCCGAGCCTCGAAGAGAGTGTTAACACTCGCTTGGAGGCTTGCGTCGCACTTTTTTGCAAGGGGACCAGCCTTTCTCGGTGGTACTTTGTTCCGGTGGGTGCGCGCGAGCGCACCCGCCGGGTGTAGCCCCCGAGGCCTCGGAGGAGTGGTTTCACTCCTTCGAGGTCTTAATGCCTTGCGTAATGCCTCGGCTGGTCTGGCGGTTCCCTCATGCGAGCAGGGCGTAGCCCAGGTGCACTGTCGGGGCCCAAGTTCTCGGGCTGGTATGTTGACGCTGTCAACGGTTCGGCCGGAGCCGGGTTTGCGAGAGCAGCCCCCGAGCCTCCGCACGGAGCGAGAGGACGATCAGGGACAGACTCGACTTTTTACATACGCCCCTACGTTGCCTTTCCGCAAGGAGGAGGGGGGAGAGCGCCATGTTACCCTCGATGGGCACCGAACATGGTGTCTCCGGTGAGCTGCAATCGGGTAATCCGAGTGGACGTCCGTGCCCCGTTCGTTGGGGGTCGGCTAGGGGCCCGGAGGCACGCCCAAAAGTACCTGCGGGTGATCTGCCGGACCCGGTCCCCTAGCGACGGGGTCCGAGGGCTCGTTGCCTCCCTCCGATGGGATTCCGTTACAGAGTCGTTCCCGCTGGTCTCGGAAATGTCCTAGGGTACCTCGGGAGCGTAGCCCGAGCCTTGGTTATGTATCGAACGTACCCCTGGTCATCCCTCGCTCGGCGTCTGAGGCGACTGTGAACCCTTCGACAGGCCAGCCTTCGAACCCCTGATCAGTAGGGGGCACGGAGCCCGAGTAGCCTGAGGCGGTCGTGGGACCTTTCGGGGGCCGACCTTCGAACCCCTGACCAGTAGTGGGTGTCGGGCCCACGCGATCTGAGGCGGTTGTTGAACCCTTCGGGGGGCCAGCCTTCGAACCCCTGATCAGTAAGGAGGCTCGGAGCCTAGTTCCTTCACGGGGAAGGATCCCTTTGGGGGTATCCCCTTTCCCGGTCCCTGTTGCAAGAGATAGAGAAAGAAGGAAAAGGGAAAAAGGATTCGAAATTGAACGTCGTGGCGTACCTTTTTTGGTGTGGTCGTGTTGGCGAAGGCGAAGCGTCGCCAGTCGCTCCTGCTAGAAGCGTCGCCTGTCGAGCCGTGGAGTTAATGCGCCGGGGCGAGTAGTTGGCGAGGTTGCCGTTGCGCGTGCGCGAGCCGTTCGAGGAACGGGTCACGGGCGCGTCGTCTTCACACCGTGAGAGAGAGGGGGTTCTCTTGCTGCCTCCGGATGGGACGTGAGCCTGGCTGATGGCGTGACCGCTGCTCTTGCGCGCCTGCCACCGTCATTACTGCCGGCCCATTTTTGACCGCGTTTGACCGCTGCGCCAGGCTGGCGCTGCTGGGTCGCGGGCTGGGTCGCCTTGAATCGCGGTATCGGTTCCGCAATCGAGGAGGTGCGGTGGTGGAGCGAGTGGCACAGCGGTTCGCATGCAGCACCCGGCGCGCCAGTTGCACGACGCGTGGGCTTGAGCCGTCGCGCTGGCCTGTCAGGAGTCGGAGAGGAGCGTCCACTTGGCGCGGTTGCATGCCGCCTGCATGGCCGCCTGCCCCTTTCGCCCGCTGGTCCGGGCAAAAGTGGAGGGTTACTTGTAACCGCTGGGTGGTTGCGTGCGTCGTGCGCGGCGGTTCGGCTTCTTCTGCTTGGAGCCGGTCTGCATGACAGGCGGGCCCCAGCCCCCGCGCCGCAGGGGAGGACTTTGGAGGCGTGTTGGAGAAGACTCAGCCCGTGACGGTTGAGGGCGCAAGCAGGGGGAGTTGCCTTTAAAGGGAGGGCGACCCCCTTCGTAAGGTGACCATGTCTCCTTCCTCCCCTATGCATTGTGTCTCTCCATCTTCCGAGCCCCCGGATGGGGGAACCGCCGTCTTTTCGCTCCATCGTTGGAGGAACGCAACTCCGTGGGAGTTGGTACCTTTCAGCCATCGTTCGGCTTCAAGGATTTTCATCATGCAGCCCGGCTGCACCCCTCCACCAGCGGTCACCCAAGAGGGTGACTTCCGGCTTGGTGGTGGGGGAAAGCGAGCCAGGCTGCGGCCTCTGCCCCTCCCTCAGCCTCAAGGATTTTCATCACCAGGCCAAGAGGGAGGACGAGGCGAGTCAGGGGGCTGTCTCCGTGTGGGTCGGTTGCCCTTTTCTTCCCCGTGCGTCTGGGGGAGAACGGCATCCTCCAGCCTTACGGAGACTTCCTCCAGCCATGCCGGAAGTGGCGGGTCCCGAGGCGTCATCGGACGGAAGTGGCTTCTCTACCGATGAGATTGCCAACTCCGCCAGTAGCCCTGGGTCTCCGTCTCCTGGCCTGAATGGCTGGCTCTCGTCCTCGGGGGGTGAGAGTTTTTTCCGCCGCCCCACAGGCCCGCCCCTATCGAGTGGGGTTGTTCGTACCTACGGGGGGGGGAACCGGAGTTCCGTTTGTAATGGCACTTCGAGTGCCGGGTTTTTTGTTCATTTTGGCTTTCGGGGCCTGAACATGTATGTAATTACGGCGCGGAGCCGTGTTTTTTCCTCATTTCCGAGCACTAAGACTCGTCTGCTGATTGTCTGAACCGCTTCACCAAGCATGAGTCGCCCCGTGTCAAGGTGACGAGTGAGGTATCCGTATCCCGGAGGCGTAGGAGTCCCTCGGCTCGGTCGGACCTGTTGTCCGAGGCTCCTCTAGCTTAGTTAAAGAGACCCCTCGGCCGCTCTTCGACGAGCCGAGGCCAGGGGTAGCGATATCAGCACGAGCAGAGGCGGAGTTGGCTCGGAAATGAAACCTGGTTGGCCGGAGCCTAGCCGGGTTGTCTGTTGGCAGGATTGTCGTCGGAGTTGCTCAGCCGAGGCTTCGGATCGAGCTGGCGCCCTCGGAAGGCGGTCGGCCGAGGCCCCGGAGGTGGCCGGCCGAGCCGTCAGCTCGGGCCGGGTTCTCGGAGAAGTCCCTGGCAGAGATTGCTCGAGCGTGGTGATGACGTCGCCCTTCGGAGCGGAGGCCCTCGGACCGCGTCGCCGTCCGAGGCTAGGTCGGGCCTTGCCGAAGGTGCTGTCGATGCCGAGGGTGTCATCGCCCTCTTCCAGCGTCAAGATCCGAGCCTGCAGGGTCAAATCGTCTTGTAGCGTGGGCCTTGTGCGGCCGTCGAGGCCAGAACACACACCCTTGCTGCGTTATAAAGCTGCGTCTCTTTTCCTCTTGTTTCGAGTATCTGGACTTTTTGTCAGTAGCAGGGATGTTAGTGCGAGCGAGAGTTGCTTCTCGCGGAAGGTGATGAGTGAGGTATCCGTATCCCGGAGGCGTGGGAGTCCCTCGGCTCGGTCGGCCTTGCCGCTTACGCGTACTTTTACCCGTCCATGAGGTCCTGTCACCGACTCGGTCGAGAGGGCTCGAAGAATCGCTTCGACAGAAGAGCTTCCGTACGTAAAGACTCGTTCGATCCGCGGATTCACCTTATCCGAGCGCGAGCTACTTATCGCAGAAGGTGATGAGTGAGGTATCCGTATCCCGGAGGCATAGGAGTCCCTCGGCTCGGTCAGCCTTGACTGCTTACGTGTACCCCGTTGTTTCCAGGACCCACTTTTCGAAGTAGTCAAAAAGCACGAAAGATGTTCTGGTAAAAGAGATTTTCTTTTCGAGGAAAATTTTGACGCAGAGGGGGTTTCCCCCCTTTTAGCCCCCGAGGGAGGGTCGGGCCTTGCCGAGGCGAGGCCGACCCTTCCTTGTTGACTAAACCTTGCGTGGGTGCGGGGTATATGAACAACTTGGAAACATCTTAAGGGTAGAAGCGACGTAGCTGTTGGATGTTCCAAGCGTTGCCGTAGACCTCGCCTTGACTGTTGGCCAGCTTGTACGTTCCGGGCTTCAGAACTTTGGCGATGATGAACGGCCCCTCCCAGGGGGGCGTGAGCTTGTGCCTCCCTCGGGCGTCTTGCCGCAGCCGAAGCACCAGGTCACCCACCTGGAGGTCTCGGGGTCGGACCCCTCGGGCGTGGTAGCGTCGCAGGGACTGCTGGTACCGCGCCGAGTGTAGTAAGGCCCTGTCCCGAGCCTCGTCCAGCTGGTCCAGCGAGTCTTCTCGGCTTGCTTGGTTACTTTCGTCGTCGTAGGCCCTCGTCCTCGGGGAGCCGTATTCCAGGTCCGTGGGCAAGACGGCCTCGGCCCCGTAGACCAGGAAGAAAGGCGTGAAACCCGTGGCTCGGCTCGGCGTCGTCCTCAGGCTCCAGACCACCGAGGGGAGTTCCTTCATCCACCGCTTGCCGAACTTGTTGAGGTTGTTGTAAATCCGAGGCTTGAGCCCTTGTAGGATCATGCCATTGGCGCGCTCTACTTGCCCATTCGACATGGGATGAGCTACGGCGGCCCAGTCCACCCGGATGTTGTGATCCTTGCAAAAATCCAAGAATTTTTTGCCGGTGAACTGGGTGCCATTGTCGGTGATGATGGAGTTCGGGATCCTGAAGCGATGGATGATGTTGGTGAAGAATGCCACCGCCTGCTCGGATCTGATGCTGTTCAGGGGTCGGACCTCGATCCACTTGGAGAATTTGTCGATGGCGACCAGCAGGTGCGTGTAGCCCCCGGGCGCCTTCTGCAGAGGGCCGACGAGGTCCAGACCCCACACAGCGAAGGGCCAGGTGATGGGTATCGTCTGCAGAGCCTGAGCGGGCAGGTGGGTCTGCTTCGCATAGAATTGGCACCCTTCGCAGGCGCGGACAATTCTGGTGGCGTCAGCCACCGCCGTTGGCCAGTAGAAGCCTTGGCGGAAAGCGTTCCCGACTAGGGTTCGGGGTGCTGCATGATGGCCGCAAGCCCCCGAGTGTATTTCCCGCAGGAGTTCCTGACCTTCGGCGATGGAGATGCATCGCTGGAGGATGCCCGAGGGGCTACGGTGGTAGAGCTCCTTCTCATCGCCCAGCAAGACGAACGATTTGGCGCGTCGCGCTACCCGCCGAGCCTCGGCTCGGTCGAGGGGCAGTTCTCCTTGGTGGAGATATTGCAGGTACGGGGTTTGCCAATCTTGATCTGGCACGACCCCGTTCTGCTCCTCCTCGATGCGCAGCGCTTCGCCCTCGGGCTCCGAGGGTTCCTCGGGTTGAGCCGAGGATGGCTCGGGCTGGGCCGAGGTCACCTCGGACGAGGCCGAGGGTGCCTCGGGCTCGGGCGCGTCGCCTATCTTGACGGAGGGTTGGTGCAGATCCCGGGAGATGACGTCCGGGGGAACCGTTGTTCGCCCCAAGGCTATCTTCGCCAGCTCGTCCGCAGTCTCGTTGTAGCGCCGGGCCATGTGGTTAAGCTCGAGACCGTAGAACTTGTCTTCCAGGCGTCGAACCTCGTCACAGTAGGCCTCCATCTTCGGGTCGCGGCAGTGGGAGTTCTTCATGACTTGGTCGATGACGAGCTGCGAGTCACCGCGTGCATCGAGGCGTCGGACCCCTAGCTCGATGGCGATTCGCAATCCGTTGATCAGAGCCTCGTACTCAGCCACATTGTTGGACGCCGGGAAATGGAGGCGGAGCACGTAGCGCAGGTGCTTCCCGAGGGGCGAGACGAAGAGCAGGCCCGCGCCAGCTCCCGTCTTCATCAGCGACCCGTCGAAAAACATGGTCCAGAGCTCCGGCTGGATCGGAGCCGTCGGCAACTGGGTGTCGACCCATTCGGCTACGAAGTCCGCCAGTGCCTGGGACTTGATGGCCTTCCGAGGGGCGAACGAGATTGCCTCGCCCATGATTTCCACCGCCCACTTCGCGATCCGTCCCGAGGCTTCTCGGCACTGGATGATCTCCCCCAGGGGGAAGGATGACACCACAGTCACCGGATGAGACTCGAAGTAATGTCGCAGCTTTCGCCTCGTCAGGATCACTGCATATAGCAGCTTCTGGACTTGTGGGTAGCGGATCTTGGTCTCGGACAGCACTTCGCTGACGAAGTAAACTGGCCTCTGAATGGGCAAAGCATGCCCCTCTTCCTGCCTTTCGACCACGATCGCGGCGCTGACCACCTGAGTGGTTGCGGCGACGTAGACCAAGAGGGTTTCTCCATCAGCTGGGGGTACCAAGACGGGCGCCTGGGTGAGGAGCGCCTTCAGGTTCCCGAGGGCTTCCTCGGCCTCGGGAGTCCAAGTGAAGCACTCGGCCTTCCTTAAGAGACGGTACAGGGGCAGGCCTCTTTCGCCGAGGCGCGAGATGAAACGGCTCAAGGCCGCGAGGCATCCCATGACCCTCTGTACGCCTTTTAAGTCCTTGATGGGCCCCATGTTTGTGATGGCCGCGATCTTCTCCGGGTTGGCTTCGATGCCCCGCTCGGAGACGATGAATCCCAAAAGCATGCCCCGGGGCACCCCGAAGACGCACTTCTCGGGATTGAGCTTGACGCCCTTCGCCTTGAGACACCGGAATGTCAGTTCGAGGTCGGAGAGAAGGTCGGAGGCTTTCCTCGTCTTGACTACGATGTCATCGACGTAGGCCTCGACCGTGCGACCGATGTGTTCGCCGAACACGTGGTTCATGCACCGCTGGTACGTTGCACCCGCGTTCCTCAAACCGAACGGCATTGTGACATAACAGTACATGCCGAAGGGCGTGATGAAAGAAGTCGCGAGCTGGTCGGACTCTTTCATCTTGATTTGATGATACCCTGAGTAGGCATCGAGGAAAGACAGGGTTTCGCACCCTGCAGTGGAGTCCACGATTTGATCGATGCGAGGTAGAGGGTAGGGGACCTTCGGACATGCTTTGTTGAGACCAGTGTAGTCTACACACATCCGCCATTTCCCCCCTTTTTTCCTCACAAGTACAGGGTTGGCAAGCCATTCGGGATGGAATACCTCTTTAATGAACCCTGCTGCCATCAGCTTGTGGATCTCCTCGCCTATCACCCTGCGCCTTTCCTCGTCGAATCGGCGCAGAGGCTGTCTGACCGGTCGGGCCCCGGCCCGAATATCCAGCGAGTGCTCGGCGACATCCCTCGGTATGCCGGGCATGTCCGAGGGACTCCACGCAAAGACGTCGGCGTTTGCGCGGAGAAAGTCGACGAGCACTGCTTCCTATTTGGGGTCGAGCCCGGACCCGATCCGAACCTGCTTGGAGGTGTCGCCACTGGGGTCGAGAGGGACGGCCTTAACCGTCTCCGCTGGCTCGAAGTTGCCGGCATGTCGCTTCACGTCCGGCACCTCTCGGGAGAGGCTTTCCAGGTCGGCAATGAGGGCCTCGGACTCGGCGAGGGCCTCGGCGTACTCCACGCACTCCACATCGCATTCGAATGCGTGTTTATACGTGGGGCCGACGGTGATGACCCCGTTGGGGCCCGGCATCTTGAGCTTCAGGTAAGTGTAGTTGGGGATGGCCATGAACTTCGCGTAGCATGGTCTTCCCAGCACTGCGTGGTAGGTTCCTCGGAACCCGACCATCTCGAACGTCAAAGTCTCCCTTCGGAAGTTGGAGGGTGTTCCGAAGCAGACAGGGAGATCGAGCTGTCCGAGGGGCTGGACGCGCTTCCCGGGAATGATCCCGTGGAAGGGCGCAGCGCCTGCTCGGACGGATGACAGATCGACGCGCAGGAGCCTGAGGGTCTCGACGTAGATGATGTTGAGGCAGCTACCCCCATCCATCAGGACCTTGGTGAGCCTGACGTCGCCGATGACGGGGTCGACGACGAGCGGGTACTTCCCCGGGCTCGGCACGTGGTCGGGGTGGTCGTCCCGGTCGAAGGTGATGGGCTTGTCGGACCAGTCTAGGTAAACTGGCGCCGCCACCTTCACCGAGCAGACCTCCCGACGCTCTTGCTTACGATGCCGAGCCGAGGCATTCGCCGCATGCCCTCCGTAGATCATGAAGCAGTCGCGGACCTCTGGGAATTCTCCTGCTTGGTGATCCTCCCTTTTGTCGTCGTCGTGAGCCCTGCCACCCTCTGCGGGTGGCTCGGCCCTGTGGAAGTGGCGCCGAAGCATGACGCACTCCTCGAGGGTGTGCTTGACGGGCCCCTGATGGTAGGGGCACGTCTCCTTGAGTGCCTTGTCGAAGAGGTTAGCACCTCCGGGGGGCTTCCGAGGGTTCTTGTGCTCGGCGGCGGCGACAAGGTCTACATCGGGAACGTCGCGTTTCGCTTGCGACTTCCTCCTGCCTTTCTTCTTGGCGCCGCGCGGAGTAGACGCCTCGGGAGCATCTTCCGACGGGCGGCCCTGGGGCTGCTTGTCCTTACAGAAGATGGCCTCTACCGCCTCCTGGCCGGAGGCGAACTTGGTGGCGATGTCCATCAGCTCGCTCGCCCTGGTGGGGGTCTTGCGACCCAACTTGCTCACCAGGTCACGGCAGGTGGTGCCGGCGAGGAACGCGCCAATGACATCGGAGTCGGTGATGTTCGGCAGCTCGGTGCGCTGCTTCGAGAATCGCTGGATGTAGTCCCGAAGGGACTCTCCCGGCTGTTGCCGACAGCTTCGGAGGTCCCAGGAATTCCCGGGGCGCACGTACGTGCCCTGGAAGTTGCCGGCGAAAGCCTGGACCAGATCTTCCCAGTTGGAAATCTGCCCCGGAGGCAGGTGCTCCAACCAAGCGCGAGCGGTGTCGGAGAGAAACAGGGGGAGGTTTCGGATGATGAGGTTGTCATCGTCCGTCCCACCCAGTTGACAGGCCAGGCGGTAGTCCGCAAGCCACAATTCCGGTCTCGTTTCCCCCGAGTACTTTGTGATAGTAGTCGGGGGTCGGAATCGGGGCGGAAACGGCGCCCGCCGAATGGCTCGGCTAAAGACCTGCGGACCGGGTGGTTCGGGCGAGGGACTCCGATCTTCCCCGCTGTCGTAGCGTCCCCCACGCCTGGGGTGATAACCTCGGTGCACCCTTTCGTCGAGGCGGGCCCGACGGTCGCGATGAGGGTGCTCGTCGCCGAGGTGGCCCGGGGCCGCAGGCGCGGTGTTGCGCGTGCGCCCGGTGTAGACCGAGGCTTCCCGCGTGAGTCGGGAAGTCGCGGCACGAGGTCCCGAGGGGTACCCCTGCCTTCGGGAGGCAGAGCTCTCGGCCCGCCGGGCCGCAGCGCCTTCCAGGAGATGCTTGAGTTCTCCCTGGATTCGCCGAACCTCGGTGGTTGATGACTCCGGCATCGCGCGGAGGAGCATCGCTGCGGCGGCCAGGTCCTGACCGGTTTCGCCGGATGCGGGTGGCGGTCTGTCCCTGGCATCGTTGGCGATGCGGTGCTGGAGACCTTGGGGCAGGTGACGTATTCCTCCGGCTGGGGGCTGGCTCGCCCATACCTGCCCGATGTTCTGGCGGATTGCCTCGAGCGCTCCTGCTCCCTCATCGAGCCCGGCCTGCGCCCCGCGGACTTGCTCGAGCTGTGGGTCGTGACCCCCCGCCGGAACGGGGACCACAGCTAGCTCCCGCGGGATGTCGGCGCGAGGCGCTGGCCTAGGGGGATCACCATCCTCCGGCATGCCGAGACAGCCGCCTCCGGAGGGATCCCCTAGCTCGACGTGGAGACATTCACGGCTCGGGCCGCAGTCCTTGTCGTCAAGGCTGCGGCTGCCGTCGGAACAGTCGGAGAGGCAGTAGTCACATGCGGTCATGAAGTCCCGCATGGCACTGGGGTTGCCAAATCCGGAGAAATCCCAGCAGATGCTGGGGTCGTCATCTTCCTCGGACCCAGAGGGTCCGTAGGTCGAGACACCCGTCAATCGGTCCCAAGGCGACCACACACGAAACCCCAGAGAGGTTGCACTCGCCTCAACGTGAGCGCCTGCCAAAGCGAGGTCGCCAGGCGGGTTGAGGCCGAGTCGAAATGACGAAAGATGGGTAGCAGTCGGTACCTTTTTGTCGACGAGGAGCGATGAAGTCACGTCGGGGGCTGATCGCGCCGTCGTCTTGGGTACGAGGGCGACGTCCTGCAGGCCCTTCGTGAGCGTGCTGGCGTCGTCCACCTGCTCGGAGTCGACGTGCTGCGGGGGGATGGCGCTCGCCTTTGCCTCGAACGCGAGGGTGACGCCTAGCGTGTCCTCCGTTGGGGCACTGGGGATGTCGATTTGCTCGACAGCTGTCGGAGCGCGGCCTCCCGCTCGGCCTTGGTTGCCCCGCCTCCTCCTCCGATGACGAGGGAGAGGACGGAGCGAGCTCGAAAGTTGTCCTTCCCCCACGCGGGAAAGGCGTCGTCGATTCCGCCGCCGGCGGGCGGGCTGTCCGCCACCATTGTCGCTGTCGCGCGGCGGTGGAAGGAGTATCATGTCGTAGCTGCTGTCGAGAGACATGAACTCGAGGCTCCCGAAACGGAGCACCGTCCCGGGTTGAAGAGGTCGTTGGAGACTGCCCATCTGGAGCTTGACGGGAATCTACTCGTCAACACGCAGCAGGCCCCTACCTGGCGCGCCAACTGTCGGCGTTCCGAGACCGGGGGGTCCCCGAGCCGACGAGTGAGAGTGCCGCGTGCCCCAGCCCAGATGGGTCGAGCGCGTGGGCGAGCGCGAAGGGGGGAGAGAGAGAGAGCGAGAGCGAGGTGGCCGGAGCCGGGTCGTGAGGGAGTCGGAGAATTCCCGCGGCCTTCGTGTTCGTCCCGCGCCCAGGTCGGGTGCGCTTGCAGTAGGGGGTTACAAGCGTCCGCGCGGGTGAGGGGAGCGAGCGGCCCCGAGAGAGCGCCTGCCCCTGCCCTCGTTCCCGCGAGGCCAACCTTCTCTAAGAAGGCCCTGGTCCTTCCTTTTATAGTCATAAGGAGAGGGTCCAGGTGTACAAAATGGGGGTGTAGCAAGGTGCTACGTGTCTAGCGAGGGAGAGCTAGCGCCCTAAGTACATGCCAAGGTGGCAGCCGGAGAGATCTTGGCACCCTGTTGGTGTGGCGTCGTGGCTGTTGGAGAAGCAGTGGAGCTTGATGGAGGGACAGCTGTTGGAACAGCGGTGCTCTTGCTGACGTCTCCCTGCTTTCGTAAGGGAGTCAAGAGTTGCCGTCGTCATGGTCTAGTGAGGCGCCATCATTGCCTATCTGGCGGTGCTGGCCAGATGGGACGCCGGTCTTGTTCTCTGCGACCCGAGTCGGCTCAGGGCAGGGTGATGATGACGCTTCCTGTTGACGTGGCGGTCTTGTGTCCTAGGTCGGGCGTCGTGGAGGCTCCTCCGAAGTCGAGGTCGAGTCCGTCCTGCATGACAGAGGCCGAGCCCGAACTCCTGGGTCGGGCGAGGCGGAGGTCGTTCGGCAGAGGCCGAGGCGGAGTCCGAGCCCTGGGTCGGGCGAGGCGGAGGTCGTCGTCTTCCGGGGCCTTAGCCCGAGTCCGAGCCCTGGGTCGGGCGGAGCGGAGTTCGCCGTCTTCCGGGGCCTTAGCCCGAGTCCGAGCCCTGGGTCGGGCGGAGCGGAGTTCGCCGTCTTCCGGGGCCTTAGCCCGAGTCCGAGCCCTGGGTCGGGCGGAGCGGAGTTCGCCGTCTTCCGGGGCCTTAGCCCGAGTCTGAGCCCTGGGTCGGGCGGAGCGGAGTTCACCGTCTTCCGGGGCCTTAGCCCGAGTCCGAGCCCTGGGTCGGGCGGAGCGGAGTTCGCCGTCTTCCGGGGCCTTAGCCCGAGTCCGAGCCCTGGGTCGGGCAGAGCCTCCTATGGCACCTCTGGCGAAGTCTGGTCGCCCGTCGGTCTTACCTTTTGCGTTAAACGCCCCGGTGACTTGGTCGGTTGGCGCGGTGATTTAGTCAGGGTTACTTCTTATCGAAGGCGGGGCCTCGGGCGAGCCGGTGATGCGTCTGCCGTGAAAGAGGAGGCCTCAGGCGAGACGGAGTCATCTTAGGGTCGGCTGCCCTCGCCCGAGGCTAGGCTCAGGCGTGGCGTGATCGAGTCGCTCGTATGGACTGATCCCTGACTTAATCTAACCCATCAGGCCTCTGCAGCTTTATGCTGATGGGGGTTACCAGCTGAGAATTAGGCGTCTTGAGGGTACCCCTAATTATGGTCCCCGACAATTCTCAACAATGATTTTTGATTCATCAAGAGCAATATTATCACTCATGAGAGAAATTTTGCATTTATCACAAATAGAGTTAGTAGGTAGTGGTTCACTTGTAAGACTATCAAGTAAGTCACAAGTGACTCCAACATCCTCAGTGACCACCACAACTTCATGCACAATAGATGATTTTTGAGCATCCGCAAGCTTCTCACAATTTTCTTTTAGATCATTGTGAGAGGTCTTGAGCTCCTCAAAATACACTTGGAGGTTTTTATACAATTCCTTCAAGGTCTTAATTTTTTCTTTTTCTTTGTGCATGTAGTCATCGGCCTCACCTAACATTCTAACAAGATCATCATATGAATAGCCATCATCATCAACATCATCAACATCATCATCACCATTTATATCATTTAAATCGGTGATGATTTTTACCTTAGCATCTCCCTTTGCCATGAGACAATGGGGGGATGAGAAGAGTGAGGGAGCTTCCTTGATGGCAATTCTGGCATTAAGCTTGGATGAGGTGTCATCATCATCATCTGAGCTATCATCCGAGTCCCATTCAACTAGGTAGGCTTTGCCATCTTTCTTCTTGTTGTAGAATTTCTTTTTCTTCTTGTCACTTTCATCTTTGCCCATCTTCTTCTTGCTAGGGCAATTCATGGCAATGTGACCGGGTTCCCCACACTCAAAACATTTTCTATCATTGAAAGCATTTCTTCTTGATGTTTGACCTCTTCTAGGTTTACCTCTCTTCATCTTCATAAATTTGTTGAATTTCCTTACAAATAGAGTCATATCTCCATCACTCTCACTTTCATTTTCTTCATCATTATTATCTTCTTTTTCAATTTCCATAGAGGCTTTAGCTTTGAGAGCAATTGATTCATTCTTCACTTTCTTTGCCAAACTTATAGCATCGGCTTGAGATTTCTTGAATATATCTTGAGTAAGAATTTCTCCCAATACTTCGGTTGGAGAAGTTGTAGATAGATCACTTCTTACTAACATTGTCACAATAGTCTCATATTTCTCCGGAAGTGATCTAAGGAACTTATGAGTGAAGTCCATATCCGGTACATTAAAACCAAGTCCCTTGAGTTCATTCACTATCTCATTTAACCGGTTGAACATATCGGATACACTTTCATCTTCCTTCATAATAAATTGCTCAAACTTCCCTTTGCACACATATAGCTTGGCACTCTTCACAATTGTAGTTCCTTCATGAATTTCCATTAGCTTAATCCAAATCTCATGAGCGGTTGTGAGATTCTTGATACGATTGAAATCATTCATATCAAGAGCATCATAGAATACATTCATGGCTTGATCATTTGTAAGAATATTCTCATTGTCACTAACGGATGGTTTATCTTCCTTCAACACAACAAATCCATCCCTGACAATTTGCCAAATTTTTCCACCCATTGCTCTAAGATGCATTGACATTCTTATTTTCCAATAGTCATAGTTATTCCCATCAAAATGCGGTGGCTTCCCAATGTGCACATTGTTGTTACTAGCCATTTTGTTCCACTCCGGGATGATTAGATCCACAAACAATGGAGTCCTTGGCTCCGATATCACTTGTAGGATTTAGGACACCGGCTAGAGGGGGGTGAATAGATGGTTTTGACTAAAATAAAAAACACTAGGGAAATTTAATCAATATAGCAAGAGGTATAAATTCTCTAGTGATAACAAGTAAACAATCTATGAGAATCAACTAGGGAGATTGAATACTTGAAGAACAATGTGCAAAATAGTAATCACTTGCACGACAATAAGTAATGCAAGAAAGTAAAGACACCGAATTTTATCCCATGGTATCAGTGATTTGCCGATCACCCCAAATCCACATTGAGGTGGACTTCAAGCTCTCACTTGCTCCTCTATCAAGACACGGCTTGATCTTTGAGCCAAGTGGATAAGAAATCACTCAATACCTCGATTCCACTAATGTCACCTTTGTCGCTCCGGCGAGGTAGGCGTGAACCCCTCACAATCAACACCACGACTTCTCCACAATCTTCTTGGAGAGCTCGACGGAGACAATCACCCGAGCCGTCTAGGAGGCGGCAACCTCCAAGAGTAACAAGCCGATGACACTTGCTCGGTGTACCACCTAGTGCCTCAAGAATCACCGATGGATGCAAATGCACTAGGAACACTCAATCTCTCACTAGAATGCAATCTCAAGCAAAGAGTGTAAGAGAGTGAGTTGGAGGATCACAATTGAGCTCAATGTATGCAAGGAATGGCCAAGCAAGCTCTCACACACGAGCTACCCTTCTATTATAGTCCCCGACACAAATCCAACCGTTATGAGCAAAAGGCACTTGTTCTGCGCACACGCGGACGGTCTGCGCCCTAGGGCCGGACGGTCCGTCGTACACATAATGGCTATAATTCCTGTTTGAAAGCTGTTAGAGCTGTCAGAAAAGTAAGGTCCGGACAGTCCGCCCACCTTGGCCGGACCATCCGCGACCTGGCAACTTGGAGCACACAGAGCTCTGACCAAGTGCTATTAACACAAGCGGACCGTCCGCTTACAAGGCCGGACGGTCCGAGACCTGGAGACAGTACTGTCCGGGCTTATCCTCCGGACAGTCCGTAGTACAAATCCCAAAAACCACACAGTCCCTGTCCAAACCATATTTGGCACCTGCGGACTGTCTGCCCATCAAGGCCGGATGGTCCGCACTATAATTCAGGGACTATGCCGAAAGCGGCCTTCTCTGGTCAGGACTACGGACGGTCCGGCCCCAAGGCCCGGACGGTCCGCAGTGCAAATGAACAGGTCCAGTCCGAAGTGGTCAGACTTCGGACCCCACTGGTGGATCGCGGACGGTCCACCCTCAAGACCTAGACGGTCCGCGCATCCAAGACTTTGCACTTTTTCAAACAAGCTTTTGAAAGGATTTTTAACTCATGAAATTTGAAGCACTGTTAGTGTCGGCGTCTCGGACCCAGGGGGGTCCCTTGGACTAACGAGTGAAATCGCTGCGTGACCCTGCCCAGATGTGTTGGCACGGGATGGAACACAAGATGTGGGGCAAGCCTTGTATTATCCTGCACCAGGGGTGCCGCTCGTAGTAGGGGTTACAAGCGCGTCGCGAGAGGGAGAGAGAGAGAGAGTTCGTCCGCTCCTTCCCTCGCGTGAAACCCCCTCAGGGTGGCCCTGGACCTCCCTTTTATAGACGCAAGGAGAGGGTCCAGACGTACAACGGGGGCGTAGCTATGCGCTAACGTGTCCGGCAGAGGAGCGCCTAAGCCTTGTGTACATGCCAATGTGGCCGTCGGGGGAGAGTTCGAGCCCTGTACACGTGATAGCGTGGCCGTCGGAGGAGCACCTGAGTCCTGTAGGAGTACAGCTGGCAGTGCGGCAAGGGTCCTGCTGACGTCTCCTTGCTGCCGTAAGGGGCTGAGAGCCACCGGCGTCATGGTGCACGCGGGGCACCATCATTACCCGTCGCCGGGGTAAGCCAGATGGGACGCCGGTCTTGTTCCTCCTAGCCTGAGCAGGCTACGAATGGGGTAATGATGTATCCCCTGTTGGCGTGGTCGGTCCGAGCCCAAGGCCGAGCGAGGCAGAGACTTCTGTCGAGACCGAGGCCGAGGTTGGGCGAGGACGCGATTCCTCCCGAGACCGAGGTCGAGGCCGAGTCCGAGGGTCGGGCGAGGCGGAGACCTCCTCTCGAGGCTGGATCCTGAGGTCGAGGCTGAGTCGGAAACCTCCTCCCGAGGCCAGAGCCTGAGGTCGGGCGAGGCGGAGCTTCCTGTTGCACCTAAGGCCGAACTCGGTGGTTGATCGTGACTTGTTGTCAGTCTTTGCCTGGGTGGTTGACACGGCAGTCGGAGCAGGGCGAGCGGCGTTGTTTTCCTGTCACATCATTACAGTAAAGAAGAGGGGCAAAGTGACTGCGGTCACTTCGGCCTAGCCGACTGAGGCGTGTGTGTCAGGATACGGCGTCAGGCATCCCCTGCATTGAATGCGCCTGCGAAGCGGTCGGTTGGTGAGGCGGTCTGGCCAAGGTTGCTTCACAATGAAGCCTGCCCGAGCCGGGCTTCGGGAGAGCCGAGGGGGCGCCTGCTGCCTGAGGAGGCCCTCGGGCGAGGCGTGAACTCATCTGGGATTACTGCTCCGGCCCGAGGCTGGGCTCGGGCGAGATCGCGTCCCTTGGGTAGATGAAGCCTTGACTTGAACCGCACCCGTCAGTTGGTCTGAGGGTGTTTACCAGCCATGATTAGGAGCGTTGGGGGTACCCCTAATTATGGTACCCGAAAGTAGCCCCCGAGCCTTGGAGGGAGTGTTGGTACTCGCTTGGAGGCTTTTGCCGCATTTTCGGTGACGGGACCGGCCTTTCTCTGTTTTTGCCTTGTTCTGGTGGGTGCGCGCGAGCGCACCCACCGGGTGTAGCCCCCGAGGCCTCGGAGGAGTGGTTTGACTCCTCTGAGGTCTGAATGCTTTTCATGGTGCTTTGGCCGGTCTGATCGTTCCCTCATGCGGTCTGGCCGTAGCCCAGGTGCGTGGTCGGGTTCCAAGTTATCAAGCTGGTTTGTTGACGATGTCAACAGTTTTGGCCGTAGCCGGGTGCGAGAACAGCCCCCGAGCCTCTACACGGAGCGAGAGGACGATCAAGGACTTTCTCGACTTTTATCATACGCCCCTGCGTCGCCGCAAGGAGGAGGGGGGGAAGCGCCATGTTGCCCTCGGAGGGCACCGAACATGGTGTTTCCAGTGAGCTGCTAACGGGTGATCCGAGTGGACGCCCGTGCCCCGTTCGTTAGGGGTCGGCTGGTGGCCCAGAGGCGTGCTCCAAAAGTACCTGCGGGTGATTCGCCGGACCCAGACCCCTTCGACAGGGTCCGAGGGCTCGATGCCTCCCTCCAGTGGGATTCCATTACAAATGGTTCCCGCAGGTCTCGGAAATGTCCTAGGGAACCTCGAGAGCGTAGCCTGAGCCTCAGCCATATATCGGACGTACCCAGAGTCATCCCTCACTCTGTGTGCTCTGGGGCGACTGTCGAACCCTTCCGAGGGGCCAGCCTATGAACCCCTAATCAGTAATGGGCACGGAGCCCGAGCGTTCTGGGGCGGCTGTCGAACCCTTCCGAGGGGCCAGCCTTCGAACCCCTGATCAGTAATGGGCTTGAAGTCCGAGTGCTCTGGAGCGGCTGTCGAAACCCTTCCGAGGGGCCAGCCTTCGAACCCCTGATCAGTAGGAGGGCTCGGGGCCCGCTTCCTTCGCCGAGAAGGATCCTTTCCACAACCTCCCCTTTCCCGGTCCCTGTAGCAAGAGAGAGAGAGAGGTGGAGGGGAAGGATATGAATTTAAATAAGGTGGCGCACCTTTTTTGACGCGGTCATTATGGCGAAGGCGAAGCGACGCCCGCCTCGCCTGCTAGAGATGTCGCCTGCTCCGCCGGGGAGTTAATGCGACGGGACGGGCGATTCACACGGCGCCCGTTGCGCGCGAGCCGTTTGAGGAACGGAACACGGGTGCATCGTCTTCACGCCGTGGGAGAGGGCTCTCCTGTCGCTTCAGGAGGGGACGCGAGCCTGCGGGTGATTTGACTGCTGCTTCCGCTGCAGTTACTGCCGGTCCACTTTTGGGCCATGCCGACCGCCGCGCCTGTCCCTGCAGTCGACTAACCTGTGGCCGCCGCCTTTAGTTGGCACTGTTGGGTCACACGCAGGGCTGCCTTGAGACGCGGTACTGGTTCCGCAGTCGAGGAGGCGCAGCATTGGCGCGAGTGGCGGGGTAGCTTCTTGTACGTCGTAACTGAGAGCACCTAGAGGGGGGGTGAATAGGTGATCCTTTAACACTTCAAAAACTTAAGCCACAAAACTTGGTTACTTGTTAGCACAGTAATATGCCAAGTGGCTAGAGAAGGATCTCAACACAACACAATAACCAAGAGATATCAATCACAGAGATGGCACAGTGGTTATCCCGTGGTTCGGCCAAGACCAACGCTTGCCTACTCCACGTTGTGGCGTCCCAACGGACGAGGGTTGCAATCAACCCCTCTCAAGCGGTCCAAAGACCAAATTGAATACCACGGTGTTGCTTTGCTTCTCTTAATCCCGTTTGCGAGGAATCTCCACAGCTTGGAGCCTCTCGCCCTTACACAAGATGTTCACGAAGAATCACAGAGCAAGGGAGGGATTAGCAACTCACACACGACACAAAGATCACAGCGAATACGCACACGCAAAACCCAGACTTGAGCTCAAGAGACTAGCACACTAGAACGGAGCTCAAATCACTAAAATGTCGAACAAGTGCGCGAGAATGAAGTGTGAGTGATCAATGATGCTCAAAGGATGCTTGGTGTTTTTCCTCCATGCGCCTAGGGGTCCCTTTTATAGCCCCAAGGCAGCTAGGAGCCGTTGAGCACAAGTTTGGAAAGCCATTCTTGCCTTCTGTCATCGGGGGCACCGGACAGTCTGGTGCACACCGGACACTGTCCGGTGCCCGATTTCCTTCCTTAAATAGCGAAGCCAACCGTTGGCAGCCTGAGAGCCGTTGGCGCACCGGACATGTCCGGTGCACACCGGACAGTCCGGTGCCGTCTTCTAGCCGTTGGCTCGGCCACGTGTCCCGCGCAGATTGCGCGGCCGACCGTTGGCCCGGTCGACCGTTGGCTCACCGGACAGTCCGGTGCACACCGGACAGTCCGGTGAATTTTAGCCGTACGTCGCCGGTGAATTCCCGAGAGCGGCCACTTCGCTCGAGCCAGCCTGGCACACCGGACACTGTCCGGTGCACCACCGGACAGTCCGGTGCTTGCAGACTCAGCAGATTCTTGGCTGCTCGAGCCAAGACATTTCCAATTGGATTTTTCCTGTTTCCAGCACTTAGACACAATACATTAGTCCATAAAACAATGTACTAAGTCTGAGAAACATACCTTAATTCTTGATTTGTACTTTGTCCACCTTTTTACACTTAGGCACTTGTGTTGGACACTAAATCACCAAAATACTTAGAAATGGCCCAAGGGCACATTTCCCTTTCAATCTCCCCCTTTTTGGTGATTTATGCCAACACAACATAAAGCAAGTAGAACAAGTACAAAATCAAATCAAATAAGAACTCAAAATTGTTTTGATTCAATTTTGACATATATGGATCACTCTATGCCACCACTTGGTTTGTTTTTGCAAATCAAACTCAAATTTCTATCTCTAAGTCAAACACACATGTTAAGACATAAAGAGAGTCATTCTAAGAGAAATTGATTTAAGATTTCAAAAACTCCCCCTTTTTCCCATAATCAATACTTCTCCCCACAAGAAGCCAACTTTTGACAAGAGAGACAACAAAAGAGTTTTGACAAACCAAAAGCTCTATTCTACTATTTTCAAAATCTCTCAAGTGGTAGCTGATCCATTTATCGCTTTGGCCTTTATTTTCTCCCCCTTTGGCATCAAACACCAAAACGGGATCAATCTTGGTCCTTTAACCCCATTGCCTCACCAAAATCTTCAACTAAGAGCAAATAGGCAATAAGAGTATAACGATGAACTTGGAAGAGTTACTCTTTTCATCGGAGTGCAGTGGAAGTCTCGCATGGTCCAAGTCCACCTTTTCCCTTTCAATTTTCCTTGGAGACTAAAGCAACCAAACTCAAGTACATGGTTAGCCACAAAGGGTCAAGTTGTAGCACAGCTCCCCCTAAATATGTGCATCACTTGCAAACAGGACTTGTGAGGTCCAGGGAGTGTTTGTACAACTTGAGCACCACAATAAGCAACAATATGCAGAATGAACATAATCAAAAGCATAAACACATGTATGCTACATTTCAATCCAAGTTCCGCGAATCTAAGATATTGAGCTCACTACGCAGCCTGCAAAAGGTCTTCTCATCTAGAGGCTTGGTAAAGATATCGGCTAGCTGGTTCTCGGTGCTAACATGAAACACTTCAATATCCCCCTTTTGCTGGTGGTCTCTCAAAAAGTGATGCCGGATGTCAATGTGCTTTGTGCGGCTGTGCTCAACAGGATTTTCCGCTATTCGAATAGCACTCTCATTATCACATAGGAGTGGGACTTTGCTCAGATTGTAGCCAAAGTCCCTGAGGGTTTGCCTCATCCAAAGTAGTTGCGCGCAACACTGTCCTGCGGCAACGTACTCGGCCTCAGCGGTGGATAGGGCAACGGAGGTTTGTTTCTTAGAGTTCCATGACACCAGGGACCTTCCTAAGAATTGGCACGTCCCCGATGTACTCTTCCTATCGACCTTACATCCAGCATAGTCGGAATCTGAGTACCCAATCAAGTCAAAGTTAGACCCCTTTGGATACCAGATCCAGAAGCAAGGCGTAGCGACTAAATATCGAAGAATTCACTTCACAGCCACTAAGTGACACTCCTTCGGATCGGATTGAAATCTAGCACACATGCATACGCTAAGCATAATATCCGGTCTACTAGCACATAAATAAAGCAAAGAACCTATCATGGACCGGTATGCTTTTTGATCAACGGACTTACCTCCTTTGTTGAGGTCGGTGTGTCCGTCGGTTCCCATCGGCGTCTTTGCGGGCTTGGCGTCCTTCATCCCAAACCTCTTTAGCAAATCTTGTGTGTACTTCGTTTGGGAGATGAAGGTGCCGTCCTTGAGTTGCTTCACTTGGAACCCAAGGAAGTAGGTCAACTCGCCCATCATTGACATCTCGAATTTCTGCGTCATCACCCTGCTAAACTCTTCACAGGACTTTTGGTTAGTAGAACCAAATATTATGTCGTCGACATAAATTTGGCACACAAAAAGATCACCATCGCAAGTCTTAGTAAAAAGAGTTGGATCGGCTTTCCCAACCTTGAAAGCATTAGCAATTAAAAAGTCTCTAAGGCATTCATACCATGCTCTTGGGGCTTGCTTAAGTCCATAGAGCGCCTTAGAGAGCTTACACACGTGGTCGGGGTACCGATCATCCTCGAAGCCAGGGGGCTGCTCCACGTACACCTCCTCCTTGATCGGCCCGTTGAGGAAAGCGCTCTTCACATCCATTTGGTACAACCTGAAAGAATGGTGAGCGGCATATGCTAGCAAGATACGAATTGATTCTAGCCTAGCCACAGGAGCAAAAGTCTCCTCAAAGTCCAAACCTGCGACTTGGGCATAACCTTTTGCCACAAGTCGAGCCTTGTTCCTCGTCACCACCCCGTGCTCGTCCTGTTTGTTGCGGAACACCCACTTGGTTCCTACAACATTTTGCTTGGGACGAGGTACCAGTGTCCAAACTTCGTTGCGCTTGAAGTTGTTGAGTTCCTCCTGCATGGCCAACACCCAGTCCGGATCTAGCAAGGCCTCTTCTACCCTGAAAGGCTCAATAGAAGAGACAAAAGAGTAATGCTCACAAAAATTAACTAATCTTGAGCTAGTAGTTACTCCCTTGCTAATATCACCCAATATCTGGTCGACGGGATGATCCCTTTGAATTGTCGCTCGAACTTGGGTTGGAGGTGCCTGAGGTGCTTCTTCCTCTTGAACATCCTGTGCTCCCCCTTGATCATGTGCCTCCACTTGAGGTACCTGTTCGTCATCTTGGGTTGGGGGATGCACCATAGTTGAGGAAGACGGTTGATCTTGCTCCAAATGTTCCTGAGGCCGTACATCTCCAATTGCCATGGTGCGTATTGCGGCCGTTGGAACGTCTTCTTCATCTACATCATCAAGGTCAACAACTTGCTCTCTTGGAGAGCCATTAGTCTCATCAAATACAACATCGCTAGAGACTTCAACCAAACCCGATGATTTGTTGAAGACCCTATACGCCTTTGTATTTGAATCATAACCTAATAAAAATCCTTCTACGGCTTTGGGAGCAAATTTGGAATTCCTACCCTTCTTCACTAGAATGTAGCATTTACTCCCAAAAACACGAAAATACGATACATTAGGTTTGTTACCAGTTAGCAGCTCGTATGAGGTCTTCTTGAGGAGGCGGTGAAGGTAGACCCTGTTGATGGCGTGGCAAGCCGTGTTCACGGCTTCCGACCAAAAACACTCGGGGGTCTTGAACTCTCCAAGCATAGTCCTTGCCATATCTATGAGTGTCCTATTCTTCCTCTCTACCACACCATTTTGCTGAGGTGTGTAGGGAGCGGAGAACTCGTGCTTGATCCCCTCCTCCTCAAGGAACTCTTCTACTTGAAGATTCTTGAATTCGGACCCGTTGTCGCTCCTTATCTTCTTCACCTTGAGCTCAAACTCATTTTGAGCCCTCCTTAGGAAGCGCTTGAGGGTCCCTTGGGTTTCAGACTTATCCTGCAAAAAGAACACCCAAGTGAAGCGGGAAAAGTCATCAACAATAACTAGACCATACTTACTTCCTCCTATGCTCAGATAGGCGACGGGTCCGAAGAGGTCCATATGCAGCAGCTCCAGAGGTCTTGACGTGGTCATCACATTCTTGCTGTGATGTGCTCCTCCCACTTGTTTACCTGCTTGACACGCTGCACAAGGTCTATCTTTTTCGAAATGAACATTGGTTAGACCTATCACGTGTTCTCCCTTTAGAAGCTTGTGGAGGTTCTTCATCCCCACATGTGCTAAGCGGCGATGCCACAACCAGCCCATGCAAGTCTTAGCCATTAAGCATGCATCTAGACCGGCCTCTTCTTTTGCAAAATCAACTAAGTAAAGTTTGTCGTCTAGTACACCCTTAAAAGCTAGTGAACCATCACATCTTCTAAAGACAGGCACATCTACATTTGTAAATAAACAGTTATATCCCATATTGCATATTGACTAACAGATAGCAAATTATATCCAAGAGACTCTACTAAAAACACATTAGAGATAGAGTGCTCATTTGAGATTGCAATTTTACCTAACCCTTTTACCTTGCCTTGATTCCCATCACCGAATATTATTGAATCTTGGGAATCCTTATTCTTGACGTAGGAGGTGAACATCTTCTTCTCCCCCGTCATATGGTTTGTGCATCCGCTGTCGATAATCCAGCTTGAACCCTCGGATGCATAAACCTGCAGGGCAAATTTAGGCTTGGGTCTTAGGTACCCAACTCTTGTTGGGTCCTACAAGGTTAGCACAAATATCCTTAGGGACCCAAATGCAAGTTTTGTCTCCCTTGCATCTTGCCCCTAATTTTCTAGCAACTATCTTCCTATCCTTTCTAAAAATAGCAAAAGAAGCATTTAAAGCATGATATATTGTAGAAGATTCATTTACTTTCCTAGGAATATTAACAACATTTCTCCTAGGCATATTATGAACAACATTTTTCCTACCAACATTTCTATCATGCACATAAGAAGAACTAGAAGCAAACACGGCATGAGAATCAAAGGCATTATATGCATTACAACTCCTATAAGCATTTCTAGATTGTCTCCTATCATGGTACATAAAAGCATGGTTCTTTTGCACACTACTAGCCATAGGGGCCTTCCCTTTCTCCTTGGCGGAGATGGGAGCCTTATGGCTTGTCAAGTTCTTGGCTTCCCTCTTGTAGCCAAGTCCATCCTTAATTGAGGGGTGTCTACCAATCGTGTAGGCATCCCTTGCAAATTTTAGCTTGTCAAATTCATTCTTGCTAGTCTTAAGTTGGGCATTAAGACTAGCTAATTCCTCATTTAATTTGGAAATTGAAACTAAATGATCACTACAAGCATCATGTTGGGGACTTGTTCTCAAATGCTAAGAGTTAAGAACAAGGCAACACAGAAAATGTTAAATATTAAGGTCCTTCGTCCTCCACTACATTATATTCCTTCGGGATATAATGAATTTCGGACGAAGGTTACGAAGGACATACCTTCGTAAACATAATAGCGAGGGATGAAGCATTCATATAAATCATGAGGTATAAAATAGACGTTCAAATGTTAACATAGAATCATTTCCATTTCTACTGATATGAATGAATACAAATGACTTCAAATTACAAATGTACCTTCGGTCCTGAGGAAGGCAGGAGAGCAAGTGTGATGCGAAGGCAAATGACAGGTTTTCGTGAACAGTACAGAGGTACTGTTCATCTATTTATAGGCACAGGTCGCAGCCTGTGACAAATTACAATTATGCCCCTTACAAATGTTTACAACATTGACTCAGACCTATATGTATAAAAAGGTCATTCTTTCTCTATGTCGGTTTGAAACGCCGAAGCTCCATGAAAAGGAACCTTCGGCCATCTCTTGGAGACGACTTCAGCCGAAGCTGCTTCTTCGTGTGAGACCTTCGGCGCACCGAAGCACGACCCCAACAGTAGCCCCTTTCGCGGTGCTAGATCGTTTTTCGTAACGAGCTTGACCCGTGAAAAAAGCCTCTTCAGCTTCGGGAAGCCGAAGGTCCAAAAAACACCTTCCCTGAGCTCGTTGCGGAGAAACGATCCGGCTTCCGAGCGCGTGCCAGGCCCACCTTGCAGAGTTACTGTTTGATCTTTGCGGTCCACTGCACAGCGAGTACAAGTGACCGCCCGTCTGGTGTAAAAATCCTGCCGCTTCGCCTTCTTACCTGCAGCACTATATAAACAAACGGGTAGGTGTGAAATTACCACAGCATTCATTGCTATTTGTACTGTTTTGCTGCCAAAATTTTCCACCATAGCCGAAGCTTGACTCTCAGAATCGAACGAAGGTCCGTCTCGATGTCTGCTTCGTCAGAAAGGAGAGCTTCGGAGAAAAGAAAAAAGAAAAAAGTTTCTGACTTCCCCAAACTCAGAATCAAATGGCGAGAGTGCGATCTACTGCCAAAGTTGTACGTGAGGGAGACGAAGCCGAAGGTTCGGACACTGTGCCCATCTCCGAAGCGATGCAGCGTTCCGGTCTAGTGACTGCGGAAAAAATGCCTGCTGCCGAAGCAAACCCGACAACTGCCGAAGGAGAAGAAGAAAATATTGAAGGGACTGACCCCGAAGATGACTACCACATTGCCATGCCCAGCAAGCCCAGTCACCTGGATTTTGGGAAATCAACTGTTTCAAAAGCTGATTTTTCGAAGATGGTGAAAGCAGGTTATTTCAATGAAGATCAGAAGAAGCTACTCCGCTTCGGGGGAGAAGAAACCACCCCGAAGCCAGGGAAGGATGAGATTGTTATCTTCAAGAGCTTTTTAAAGGCTGGGCTTAGATTCCCTCTTCACAATATTATTGCGGAGATACTGAGGAGGTTCGGTATCTACTTTCATCAATTGACTCCTAACGCCATCGTTAGGCTCAATGTTTATATCTGGGCCCTCCGAAGCCAAGCTGTGGAACCGTTTGCCGACAGCTTCTGCCGAGTTCACGAACTACATTATCAAACAAAGGCCAGAAAAGATGGGCTACATGATAATTTCGGTTGCTATAATTTTGCCTACCGGAAGACAACAAAGTGCCCTGTCATCAGTTACCGAAGCAAATGGCCAGCAGGCTGGAAATCTGAGTGGTTTTATGTAAAAGTTGACGAAGACAAAGAAAAGTTGGTACAGAGCCCTCTGGATTTAATCTTCGGAGAAACGAGGCCACGGTGCCGCATCGGCGATCTAGAAGGTCCCACCTGGGCTGCTCTGGGTGAATTTGAAATTATTTTAGAACATATTGGCACCAGGGATCTAGTTCAGGAATTTTTGGCATTCAGAGTTTTCCCTACTCTAAAAGAGTGGGAAATGCCGAAGCTGGAGGGAGAGAAGAAGAAGGGGGAGCTTGTCCGGCTGCCCTACCACTTCAAGTTTAAGAAGTACTTTAAAAAACCCTGCAAAGAATGGTTAAACACAGTTGAGGTGATGTGCAACGAAATTCTGGGGAATTACTCCAAAAAAGAGGATCAACTAATGACAGCGGCCTTCGGCGCCCGACCGAAACGAAGGCTGAACCGAGTGCTTGATGCCCTGGGCTTCGAGTACCCAGATTATGAGCAGTTGAACAAGGGTGCCGAGGGCCACAAAAGAAAAAGAGTAGCCGAAACTCTGATCAAAGATGAAGAAAGACCAGCAAAGGAAAAGAAAATTCCCAAGAAAAGAAAAATATCTACTCCGAAGCGCAAATCACCCGAAGAAGAAGGGACCCCCACACCGCCTTCTGCCAGCGACGTGGAGGAAATTTTAAAGGTAATGACCGAACCCATGCCCACGAAGCTAAGTCCATTAGGGCTCCAACTGACGAAGCTTTTTCAAAAGGTGGACGTGCCGGATCAGACGAAGATAAGCAAACCCAAGCGGCAAAGAATTATTGCGGTAACTGAAGTCATCGACAAGACGCCGCCTAGAGCGTCAATTCAGAAAACACTAGCTGTCGAAGATACCACAAACGTTGAAGTCGCACCTTCGGAGGTCGCGGCTACCGAAGCCGCTACAGCCGAAGATGTGAATTTAGAAACAACCATTGAGGACATTGACAAAATTTTGGAAGACATGGCAGCAGAAGAAGCTGGTGCTACTACTGAAAAAACCATGGCCACAGTGCCTGAAAAAGGAAAAGAAATAGCCGAAGACACTTCGGACGACGAAGCCTACTCTTTTCAAAATTTAGTTGGGCAAAAACTGACGAAGGACGAAATAGAAGAACTCTATTTGGAGGCATTGATGACGAAAGATTGGGCTGCATACGAGACCAGACTGGAGCTAAGGTAATCGGTACTCTATCAAAGAGTATCGGTTTTCCGAAGCTAGAGACGGACATCAGCCGCTACCGACGACAACATATCGTCGGCAGCTTATTTTACTCCAACTTCAAGGTAAACAACCTTTTCTCTGGTTTTTATTGCTGTTAATAATGAAAATGTTACCAACGTAAATTTTTCTGTGCAGAGCATGCTACTGAGCAAAGCTCTGAAGATGCAGCAAGATCTGGAGGACAGAAAACACGAAGTTATAATTGAAAACTTAGAAAACAAGATAAAAGAACAATCTGTCATCATTGAAAAGAAAGACTTCGAGCTCCAATCGACCGAAGGCTTGCTAGCTGAGACTGAGTCTAAAGTATCAGAGTTGAATTCGAAGCTTATCAGTCAATCAAAACAATTCGATCAGGAGAAGCTAGAGCTTAATTCGAAGCTTGAAGCCGAAGTCCAGACCAGCTCAGAGTTGAAGAAATCGTTAGCAAGCCTTCAAGACAAATGCTTAAAATTTAGCAACAATTGTATTGGACGACTAAAAAAGATATTTTACTCTGTTGGAGCCAGCAGCGGGAAATTTAACCCTTCGGCGGAAAATTTACCACAGGCCTTCGATCATATTGAAGCCGAAATTGAAGAACTTGACGAAGTTATAGCCGGGCACGGCGACTTCTGTGCCTGGGTAGCTTCTCGGGGTACCGCTGCTGCATTCCTGAAGGCCGGCTGCGAACATGGAAAAATAGTCAACAGGCCCAACTTTACCCTATCTCCATCAATCCTGGATGATATACCTGACCTCGCCCGAAGCATCTCAAATAGATTTGTAAAAATGATATGGACAAAAGGCGGGCGGGAGAAGGCTGGAGACGAAGCCCGAAGTCATCTTGAACCAGTAAGAAATGATACTTCGTACTTACCTTTTCCTTTGCACTTGATTTTTACTCTCGATTCCTTGATTTATGTAGGATGACGAAGGTGAAGATGATGCCTAAGATATGTCGCCGAAGCTGTCGCCGAAGCTGAAGCTTAATGAAGATCAGTAGAAGTATACTATAGAAAAACTCAGGATAGTTTTGTAACGACTCTTGTAAATACAATTAGACTGTTCTCAAGAAACTTTGTACATACCTTGTAATATATTCTTACCCTTCGATTGAGGCGCTTTGATGTGGACGAAATTAGTATTTTGAGCCGAAGGCGAAAAAACACCTTCCCTTCTTTTCGTACACAACGAAGCATAAAAGCAATTCTTCTTTTTGCCGAGCAACGAAGCTTTTCTCTTTTGTACAACATAGCATAACGAATCATAAAAAACCACTTCTCCGAAACTTTTCTTTTACACAATGATTTATAAAAAGTCAATTCTCCCTTCTGCCGAAGCAACCACTTTGGTTCATAAATGCTATGAATGAATGCTTATGCATGCAAATGTTATGATGTAATGTAATGCGCGAATGAATGTCCGAAGCATATGTCCGAAGCCACACTCTCAGGCATTACTTCCTTAGAAACCACACATTAGCTCTGCATTCCCTTAGGAACGACTTTGGAGCCTCTTCGCCTTTTACTTAGGCAGTTTCAGCGTTGACTTTTCGCTGTAAGCTCTGCATCCCCTTAGGGACGTCTTTGGAGCTTCTTCGCCTTTTACTTAGGCGGTATAAGCTCTGCATTCCCTTGGGAACGTCTTTTGAGCTTCTTCGCCTTTTACTTTCGGCGGAATCAGCGTTGACTTTTCGCTGTGAGCTCTGCATCCCCTTAGGGACGTCTTCGGAGCTTTTTCTCTTTTTCAGTTTCGGCACTCGATGGTGCGCTCTCAGCTTTTACATTTACATTCTTTGGGGGATTTTGCTCTTATAAAACTAAAAAGGAAGATTACATATGATGGCCCCATTAAAAACCTTTCTCCCCCTTTAGAAAGGAAAAGGGTGCCAAGAAAAGAAAAGAAAAAACATAAAAAATTACATCGAGTTATACATAAAATCGCCGAAGCTCATCCGCATTCCAAGATCTTGGAATTTCATTGCCATCCATGTCCTTCAGTCTGTACGAACCAGGCCTTGACGAAGATGCTACTAAGAAAGGCCCTTCCCATTTCAATTGTAGCTTGCCCACTGTATCTGGGTTGGCCACTCTCCGAAGCACCAAGTGTCCCGGCTCAATATTTTTTAGCCGGACCTTTCTATCTCGCCATTTAACTGTTTCAGCCTGGTATTTATTGATATTTTCCACGGCTTGAAGCCTGATCCCTTCTAAGGCATCTTTTTCCACGAGACAAGTATCTTCGGGGCCTGATTCTGCCGAAGCTACCACTCTTATTGATCCAGCTTTGGCTTCTTCCGGGGTTATTGCTTCGTCACCAAATAACAACTTAAATGGGGTAAAGCCTCTAGACCTTGATGTTGTTGTATTGTGGCTCCACACGACTTTGGTCAACTGATCTGGCCACTTTCCCCTGGGTTGATTAAAGATTAGCTTCATTATTCCTGTCATTATGATGCCGTTGGCCCTTTCAACAAGCCCATTCGACTCTGGATGCCTGACTGATGCAAAATGGATCTTCGTTCCAATTTGATCACAGAAATTTCTGAAATCTTCGGAGTCGAACTGCGTTCCATTGTCCACAGTGATGGCCTTCGGTACTCCGAAGCGACAGACGATGTTCTGCCAGAAAAACTTTTGGACAGTGGCCGAAGTTATTGTTGCTAATGGCTTCGCCTCAATCCACTTAGAAAAATACTCCACAGCTACTATAACATATTTTAGATTCCCTTGGGCCGATGGTAATGGACCCAACAAGTCAAGGCCCCACCTTTGCAATGGCCAGATGGGTTGTATCAGCTGTGTCAAAGACGAAGGTTGCTTTTGATCTCTTGCACATTTTTGACAACCTTCGCACTTTTGAACTAACTCCGCTGCATCCGAAGCTGCCTTCGGCCAGTAAAATCCTTGGCGGAACACTTTTCCAAGTAACGGCCTGGATCCGATGTGGGATCCGCACAGGCCTGCATGTATCTCCTTCATCAACTCTATACCTTCGGCCCTGGACAAGCACTTGAGCAGCGGGGCACAAACTCCATGCTTGTATAACTCTCCTTCTATCATGACATAGGGACGAGCTCTTGCCTCTATCCTTTTATTATAAGCTTCGTCATCTGATAGGAAGTTTCCCTGAAGGTAAGAGATTATTTCAGTTCTCCAATCTTCACTGTAAACAGAAGAAATGTTAAGGACTGCTCTTTCAAGTAGCTCCACTGAAGGTGCATTTATTGTTTCGAAGAACACATCCGAAGGTAGCGGCAGCCCCTGTGCTGCAGACTTGGCTAACAAATCAGCATGCTCATTTTGTCCTCGAGGGATATTCTTAACAGAAAATCCTTCGAAGGAAGCTTCGATCCTTCGGACCGTGTCTAGGTATTTTTCAAGCTTCGGGTCTTTAGCCTTGCAACTTTTGTCAATATGACCCGAAACAACCTGGGAATCAGTTTTAAGAATCGCCCTTCTGATCCCCATTGCCTTTAGTTTCCGAAGACCCAGGAGCAAAGCTTCGTACTCAGCGATATTATTTGTGCAGCTGAAGTCAAGTCTTGCTGCATAGCAAGTTTTAACCTTGGACGGTGAAACCAAAACAGCAGCTGCACCTGCTCCGAAGGTTCCCCAAGAGCCATCACAAAACACTGTCCATGCTTCGGCATCTTTATTCGCTTCTTCGTCCTGAGCCCCTGGCGTCCAGTCGGCAATGAAATCTGCCAATGCTTGAGACTGGATTGAGGATCTATGCACATAATCAATGTAAAATTCATTGAGCTCCGCAGCCCACTTTCCAATCCGGTCAGTAGCTTCTCTATTTCTCATGATATCCTTCAACGGCTGCGAAGAAGGAACAATGATATTGTATGCCTGAAAATAATGCCGAAGCTTCCTGGATGCCATTAAAACAGCATACAACACCTTCTCCAGCTCTGTATAATTTTTCTTTGAGACACTAAGGACCTCAGATACAAAATATACTGGGACCTGCTTCTTGACTTGTCCATCAAACTTCTCCTGAACAAGTGCCGCACTTACTGCTGAGTGCGAAGCTGCCACATACAACAACAGAGGAGCCCCTGGCGTTGGTGGAGTTAATGTTGTGAGATCTATTAAGTATTGCTTCAGCTCTTCGAAAGCTTTTTGTTGACTTGGGCCCCATTGAAAGACTTCAGCTGACTTCAGCACTTCGAAGAATGGTAAGTTTCTTTCTGCTGATCTGGATATAAATCTGTTGAGAGATGCCAGCCTTCCTGTCAATCTTTGGGCCCCCTTTCTTGTGGTTGGTGGCTCCATTCGAAGTATAGCTTCGATTTTATTTGGGTTAGCTTCGATTCCCTTTGTTGAAACCAAGCATCCAAGAAATTTACCCTTCTTCACTCCGAAGACACATTTTTCTGGATTCAGCTTCAGACCAGCTTGTCTGAAGTTGGCGAAGGTCTCCTGCAGATCAGCAATATGATTTTCTTGCTTCGTGCTCTTTACAATGATGTCATCGACATAAGTCAACACATTTCTGCCTATCTGAGATTGGAGAACCTTCGCAGTCATTCTGCTGAAACTCCCTCCAGCATTCTTGAGCCCCTCGGGCATCCGAAGATAGCAATATGTACCACTTGGGGTGATGAAACTAGTCTTCGGCTCATCTTCCTTCTTCATCCAGATTTGATGATAGCCTGAGTAGCAGTCCAGGAGACTCATGAGCTCTGAAGAAGCTGCTGCATCAACTAAAGAGTCTATCCTTGGCAGCGGGAATTCATCCTTCGGACAAGCCTTGTTGAGATCTGTGAAATCAATACACATTCTCCACTTGCCATTGGCCTTCTTCACCATAACAGTATTAGCTAGCCACTCTGGATACTTCACTTCTCTGATAACTCCTGCACTGAGGAGTCTTTTCACTTCATTGCGAGCCCCTTCGGCCTTGTCATCAGACATTTTCCGAAGCCTCTGCTTTCGGGGTCTGAAGGATGGGTCAACATTGAGCGAATGTTCAATAACATCCCGATTTACTCCACAGAGATCATTAGCTGACCATGCAAAGACATCTTTGTTGTTGAATAAAAACCTTATCAAGGTTTTCTCCTGGTCTTCAGATAATTGCGAGCCCAACAACACCTTCTGCTCTGCACATCTTCACACAATAACATAGGCTTCGGCTGATCCGCTGAAGCTGCCTTCTCCCTCCTGAATTTGTACTGTTCACAAGCTTCAGCTCCATCTATATTATGGATTGCCTTGGAGTCAGTCCAGCTTCCTTCGGCCCTTCTAGCAGCTTCCTGGCTTCCATGAATAGCAATAGGTCCTTGGTCCGAAGGTATCTTCATGCAGAGATAAGCTGGGTGAAGAATTGCTTCGAAGGCATTAAGAGTGCCACGGCCGATGATAGCATTGTAAGGATACTCCATGTCAACAATATCAAACACAATTTGCTCAGTCCTTGTGTTGTTAACAAATCCGAAGGTTACCGGCATGGTAATCTTCCCAAGTGCCACAATCTGCCGCCCTCCGAAGCCACAAAGAGGGTGCGTAGCATCATGAATCTTGTCTTCGGGCTCTTGCATTTGTCTGAAGGCTTTAGCAAATATAATGTCAGCTGCACTGCCTGTATCAACTAGGACATTGTGGACCAGAAATCCTTTGATCACGCAAGAGATAACCATGGCATCATTGTGGGGATAATCCTTAAGCTGAAGGTCTTCCTGAGAGAAGGTAATTGGAATATGGGACCATTTTGACTTGATGAAGGGTCCCTGCACTCCAACATGCTGCACCCTTCTCTGAGCCTCCTTCTTCTGCTTCTTGTTAGCCGGCTCTGAGCAAGAACCGCCTGTTATCGGGAGCACCAGCTTCGAAGCCAAAGCAGCTCCAGCTTGGTTGTTGAACGAAGCCATCAGCTCAGAAAAGTGGAAGTGAGTTCACCGGAGGTGGGCGCCAATGTTGGGGACTTGTTCTCAAATGCTAAGAGTTAAGAACAAGGCAACACAGAAAATGTTAAATATTAAGGTCCTTCGTCCTCCACTACATTATATTCCTTCGGGATATAATGAATTTCGGACGAAGGTTACGAAGGACATACCTTCGTAAACATAATAGCGAGGGATGAAGCATTCATATAAATCATGAGGTATAAAATAGACGTTCAAATGTTAACATAGAATCATTTCCATTTCTACTGATATGAATGAATACAAATGACTTCAAATTACAAATGTACCTTCGGTCCTGAGGAAGGCAGGAGAGCAAGTGTGATGCGAAGGCAAATGACAGGTTTTCGTGAACAGTACAGAGGTACTGTTCATCTATTTATAGGCACAGGTCGCAGCCTGTGACAAATTACAATTATGCCCCTTACAAATGTTTACAACATTGACTCAGACCTATATGTATAAAAAGGTCATTCTTTCTCTATGTCGGTTTGAAACGCCGAAGCTCCATGAAAAGGAACCTTCGGCCATCTCTTGGAGACGACTTCAGCCGAAGCTGCTTCTTCGTGTGAGACCTTCGGCGCACCGAAGCACGACCCCAACACATCAATGTCAAAATCTTTACACCTATTACAAGTTTCAACAATTTCTACACAAGAATTAGATTTACTAGCTACTTCTAGTTTAGCATTTAAATCATCATTAAAACTTTTTAACGTAGCAATAGTTTCATGACAAGAAGATAATTCACTAGAGAGCATTTCATTCCTTTTAATTTCTAGAGCAAGAGTCTTTTGTGCTTCTACAAATTTATCATGTTCTTCATACAACAAATCCTCTTGCTTTTCTAAAAGCATATTCTTATCATTCAAGGCATCAATCAATTCATTAATTTTGTCTACCTTGGTTCTATCTAGGCCCTTAAACAAACATGAATAATCTATTTCATCCTCATCACTAGATTCGTCCTCACTTGAAGAAGCATAAGTAGAGTTTTGAGTACATACCTTCTTCTCTCTTGCCATAAGGCATGTGTGACGCTCGTTTGGAAAGAGGGCCGATTTGTTGAAGGCGGTGGCGGCGAGTCCCTCATTGTCAGAGTCGGAAGAGGAGCAATCCGAATCCCACTCCTTGCCTAGATGCGCCTCGCCTTTTGCCTTCTTATACTTCTTCTCCTCCCTCTTGTTCCCTTGTTCCTGATCACTATCATTGTCGGGACAGTTAGCAATAAAATGACCAAGCTTACCGCATTTGAAGCATGAGCGCTTCCCCTTGGCTTTGGTCTTGCTTGGCTGTCCCTTGCGACCTTTAAGCGCCGTCTTGAAGCGCTTAATGATGAGGGCCATCTCCTCATCATTGAGTCCGGCCACCTCAACTTGTGCCACCTTGCTTGGTAGCGCCTCCTTGCTCCTTGTTGCCTTGAGAGCAATGGGTTGAGGCTCATGACTAGGACCGTTCAACGCGTCGTCCACGTATCTTGCCTCCTTGATCATCATTCGCCCGCTTACGAACTTCCCAAGAACTTCTTCGGGCGACATCTTGGTGTACCTGGGATTTTCACGTATATTGTTCACCAAATGAGGATCAAGAACGGTAAATGACCTTAGCATTAGGCGGACGACGTCGTGGTCCGTCCATCGCGTGCTCCCGTAGCTCCTTATTTTGTTGATAAGGGTCTTGAGCCGGTTGTATGTTTGTGTCGGCTCCTCGCCCCTTATCATCGCGAACCGTCCAAGCTTGCCCTCCACCAACTCCATTTTGGTGAGCAAGGTGACGTCATTTCCCTCATGAGAGATCTTGAGGGTGTCCCAGATCTGCTTGGCATTGTCCAAGCCGCTCACCTTGTGATACTCGTCCCTGCACAAAGAGGCTAGCAACACAGTAGTAGCTTGTGCATTTTTATGAATCTGTTCATTAATAAACACAGGGCTATCCGAGCTATCAAATTTCATTCCACTTTCCACAATCTCCCAAATGCTTGGATGGAGAGAAAACAGGTGAGTACGCATTTTGTGGCTCCAAAATCCGTAATCCTCTCCATCAAAGTGAGGGGGCTTGCCAAGTGGAATGGGGAGCAATTGAGCATTTGAACTATGCGGGATGCGCGAATAATCGAAAGAAAAGTTTGAGTTAACCGTCTTTCGTCTATCGTAGTCGTCGTCGTCCTTTTGGGAGGAGGAAGATTCGTCGCTGTCGTAGTAGACAATTTCCTTGATGCGCCTTGTCTTCTTCTTCCTCCCGTCTTTTCTTTTGTGGCCCGAGCCTGAGTCGGTGGGCCTGTCATCATTGGGCTCGTTGACGAAGGACTCCTTCTCCTTGTCGTTGATCACCATCCCCTTGCCTTTAGGATCCATCTCTTCAGGCGGTTAGTCCCTTTCTTGAAGAGAACGGCTCTGATACCAATTGAGAGCACCTAGAGGGGGGTGAATAGGTGATCCTGTAACACTTCAAAAACTTAAGCCACAAAACTTGGTTACTTGTTAGCACAGTAATATGCCAAGTGGCTAGAGAAGGATCTCAACACAACACAATAACCAAGAGATATCAATCACAGAGATGGCACATTGGTTATCCCGTGGTTCGGCCAAGACCAACGCTTGCCTACTCCATGTTGTGGCGTCCCAACGGACGAGGGTTGCAATCAACCCCTCTCAAGCGGTCCAAAGACCAACTTGAATACCACGGTGTTGCTTTGCTTCTCTTAATCCCGTTTGTGAGGAATCTCCACAGCTTGGAGCCTCTCGCCCTTACACAAGATGTTCACGAAGAATCACAGAGCAAGGGAGGGATTAGCAACTCACACACGACACAAAGATCACAGCGAATACGCACACGCAAAACCCAGACTTGAGCTCAAGAGACTAGCACACTAGAACGGAGCTCAAATCACTAAAATGTCGAACAAGTGCGCGAGAATGAAGTGTGAGTGATCAATGATGCTCAAAGGATGCTTGGTGTTTTTCCTCCATGCGCCTAGGGGTCCCTTTTATAGCCCCAAGGCAGCTAGGAGCCGTTGAGCACAAGTTTGGAAAGCCATTCTTGCCTTCTGTCATCGGGGGCACCGGACAGTCCGGTGCACACCGGACACTGTCCGGTGCCCGATTTCCTTCCTTAAATAGCGAAGCCGACCGTTGGCAGCCTGAGAGCCGTTGGCGCACCGGACATGTCCGGTGCGCACCGGACATGTCCGGTGCACACCGGACAGTTCGGTGCCGTCTTCTAGCCGTTGGCTCGGCCACGTGTCCCGCGCAGATTGCGCGGCCGACCGTTGGCCCGGTCGACCGTTGGCTCACCGGACAGTCCGGTGCACACCGGACAGTCCGGTGCACACCGGACAGTCCGGTGAATTTTAGCCGTACGTCGCCGGTGAATTCCCGAGAGCGGCCACTTCGCTCGAGCCAGCCTGGCGCACCGGACACTGTCCGGTGCACCACCGGACAGTCCGGTGCTTGCAGACTCAGCAGATTCTTGGCTGCTCGAGCCAAGACATTTCCAATTGGATTTTTCCTGTTTCCAGCACTTAGACACAATACATTAGTCCATAAAACAATGTACTAAGTCTGAGAAACATACCTTAATTCTTGATTTGTACTTTGTCCACCTTTTTACACTTAGGCACTTGTGTTGGACACTAAATCACCAAAATACTTAGAAATGGCCCAAGGGCACATTTCCCTTTCAGGCGTGCCGGTTACATGACATGCGGGCTCGCTTCCTTTGCGCTGGTCCACCGGATATGGTCGAAGCCGAAAGGGCGCACAGTTGCGGTGCAGTTGGATGCCTGTCGTGTGGCGGTCCACCCTTTCGACCACCGGTTTCTGCGAAGATGGGAGAGCGCTTGTAACCGCGGGGCGGTTACATGCCTCGCGTGCGGTGGTTCGCCTTCTTCGCGCTTCGGATCAGCTCGCATGACGTGTGGGTCCTAGCCCCCGTGTCGTAGGGGGAGAACCTTGGAGTATGTCAGTGGAGACTTCGCCCGTGACGCTAAGGGGTGCAAGTGAGGAGGTCTGCCTATAAAAGGGGGATCGATCCCCCGGGCAGTGGCCATGCCTTCGTTCTCCCCTCATGCATTGCGCCCTTCCACCTTTCGAGCCCCCGGATGGGGAGCACCAGTGCCACCTTGCTCTTGTTGTCATTGGAGGAGCGCGGCCTCGTGGAGATCGGCGCCCTTCAGCCATCGCTCGGCTTCAAGGATTTTCGTCGTGTGGGCTGAGGCGGAGGGCGTGCCGAGCCGGGTTTCGCTTCCCATGTGGGCCAGCGACCCGCTTCTTCCTCCAACATTTGGGGGAAAAGGGCATCCTCCAGCCCTGCGGAGGTGACATCCTCCAGCCATGCGGGGGAAGGCGAACCGCTGCTGCCCAGTCAGGGCGCAGCCGTCCGTCCCCTACCCGGGCAACGGTCGTGCCGTACGCCGGTGGCTGCTGTCACCACCTTTGTAGAGAGGGCGGACCTCAACAACGCGGGTTCGGTCAGCCGTAGACGTCATCATCTGCAGCGTGTCCAGCTCGCTGGCCCAGCTGGCTCTAGCGCCGCTCCCGACGCTGCCTCCTGCCGCTTGGTCCTCGTGGGGACCGGCGCTGGCCGGCCCGCGAGGATTTGAGTGGGGATCTGCCGGTGTAGTGGTCGTCGGTGAGCCACCTGGAGTTTGTTGTCCCGTAGGCCCTCCGGTGTGAGGTCATTCGTACCCGCGGGAGCGGAACCAGAGTCCCGTTTGTAAGGAGATATACCGGGTTTTTGCCGGAGCAAAATGTAACCGCTTCAAGTACTTAGACATTTGTCGTAGGTCGGGAGAACCGCTGAGGGTTCTGCCGACGTCTAAGTCTGTGTAGCATAGTTACCCCAAGTATATGTTTTGTTCTTCGTGGCTATCGAGGCCTGAACATTTGGGTATTCTGAATATAAAGTTGTGTTTCTTCCTAGTTCCGAGCACTAGGACTTGCCTGTTGGCTAGCCGAATCACTTAACCGAGCGTGAGTTGCCTTTCGCGGAAGGTGACGAGTGAGGTATCCGTATCCCGGAGGCGTATGAGTCCCTCAGCTCGGTCGGCCTTGTCGCTCTAGGCCTCTCTTGCTTAGTTTTTGAGAACCCTCGGCTGCTCTGCGATGAGCCAGAGCCGAAGGCAGCGGTGTTAGCGCGGATAGAGGCGGAGTCGGCTCGGAAAGAGACTTTGTCGGCCCGGGAGATGGCAGCTTCCCAGGCCGAGGAAGATGTGGCAGCACCCACTGGAGCTTGGCCGAGACATTCGCTGGCGCGGTGCTGGCGTCCTCCCTTAGGTGGAGGTCCTTTTCGCCCGGGTCGCCGTCCGTGGCCGGGCCAGGTTCCGCCGAGGGTGGAAACAACACCGAAGGTGCTGCTGCTCCCCCTACCGATGCCTGAACCTACGGAAATAGTTTGTCTATAGCACGCGCATGTTTTTTCGCGGCCGCTGAGGCCTAAACACTTTATCGTCGTGTTAAAAAGCTACGTCTTCTTTCCTCTTGCTTCGAGCATCACGACTTGTCTGTCAATAGCAGAATCGTTCATCCGAGCGAGAGTTACTTTTCGCGGAAGGTGATGAGTGAGGTATCCGTATCCTGGAGGCGTAGGAGTCCCTCGGCTCGGTCGGCCTTGCCGCTTACGTGCACTCTCATTTGGTCGAAGGATTCCATTATCGATACGGAAGTCGAAAGCACAAAGATTGTTTTGGTAGAAAATTTTTCCGAGGAAAATTTTGACACAGAGGGGGTACCCCCCTTCTAGCCCCCGAGGGAGGGTCAGGCTTTGCTGAGGCAAGGCCGACCCTTCCTTGACGGTTAGACTTTCTGTATGTAAACGAGGTACATGAACGACTTAAAACATCTTAAGGGTAGAAGCGACATAGTTGTTGGATGTTCCAAGCGTTGTTGTAGACCTCGCCTTGGTCATTGGCCAGCTTGTATGTTCCGGGCTTCAAGATCTTGGCGATGATGAAGGGCCCTTCCCAGGGAGGAGTGAGCTTGTGGCGCCCTCGGGCGTCCTGTCGCAGGCGAAGCACCAAGTCTCCCACTTGGAAGCCTCGGGACCGAATGCTTCGGGCGTGGTAGCGCCGCAGCGACTGCTGGTACCGTGCCGAATGTAGTAAGGCAACGTCCCGAGCCTCTTCGAGTTGGTCCAGCGAGTCTTCTCGGCTGGTCTGGTTGCTTCGGTCGTCGTACGCCCTGGTCCTCGGGGAGCCGTATTCTAAGTCCGTGGGGAGGACAGCCTTGGCCCCATAGACTAGAAAGAACAGCGAGAAACCCGTGGCGCGGCTCGGCGTCGTCCTCAGACTCCAGACTACCGAGGGTAGCTCTTTCACCCACCGCTTACCGAACTTGTTGAGGTCGTTGTAGATCCTCGATTTGAGTCCCTGGAAAATCATGCCGTTGGCACGCTCCACCTGCCCATTCGTCATGGGATGAGCTACGGCAGCCCAGTCCACACGGATGTGGTGGTCGCCGCAGAAATCCAGGAACTTTTTTCCGGTGAACTGCGTGCCATTATCGGTGATGATGGAGTTTGGGACCCCGAATCGATGGATGATGTTGGTGAAGAACGCCACCGCCTGCTCGGACCTGATGCTGGTCAAGGGTCGGACCTCGATCCACTTGGAGAATTTGTCGATGGCGACCAGCAGGTGCGAGAAGCCCCCGGGTGCCTTCTGCAAGGGACCAACGAGGTCTAGACCCCACACAGCAAACGGCCAGGTGATGGGTATCGTCTGCAAGGCCTGAGCGGGCAGATGCGTCTGCTTTGCGTATAATTGACACCCCCGGCAGGAGCGCACAATCCTAGTGGTGTCGGCCACCGCAGTTGGCCAGTAGAAACCTTGTCGGAAGGCATTTCCCACGAGGGCTCGAGGTGCTGCATGGTGGCTGCAAGCCCTCGAGTGTACTTCTTGCAACAGTTCTTGTCCCTGGGCGATAGATATGCATCATTGGAGGATGCCCGAGGGGCTGCGGTGATAGAGCTCTTTTTCATCACCCAGCAAGACGAATGACTTGGCGCGCTGAGCCAGCCGCCGAGCTTTGGTCTTGTCAAGGGGAAGCTCTCCTCGGAGGAGATATTCCAGGTACGGGGTCTGCCAGTTCGGATCTAGCGTGACCCCATTCTGTTCCTCCTCGATGGGCAAGGCCTCTTCCTCGTTGGCCGAGGGTGCCTCGGGTTCGGCCGAGGGTGCCTCGGGTTCGGCCGAGGGTACCTCAGGCTCGACCGAGGGTACCTCGAGCTGGGCCGAGGCTTCCTCAGGCTCAGGCGCGTCGTCGATCTTGACGGATGGTTGATGTAGGTCTCTGGAGAAGATGTCCGGGGGAACCATCGTTCGCCCCGAGGCTATCTTCGCCAGCTCGTCCGCAGTCTCGTTGTACCATCGGGCGATGTGGTTGAGCTCCAGCCCATAGAACTTGTCTTCCAGGCGTCGGACTTCGTCGCAGTAGGCTTCCATCCTCCGGTCGCGGCAATGGGAGTTCTTCATGACTTGGTCAATGATAGGCTGTGAGTCGCCACGAGCGTCGAGGCGCCGGACCCCTAGCTCGATGGCGATGTGCATCCCGTTAACCAGGGCCTCGTACTCGGCCACGTTGTTTGATGCCGGAAAATGGAGGCGAATGACGTAGCGGAGATGCTTTCCGAGGGGTGAAACGAAGAGCAAGCCAGCGCCTGCTCCCATTTTCATGAGTGACCCATCGAAGTACATGGTCCAGAGCTCGGGCTGGATTGGAGTTGTCGGTAACTAGGTGTCAGTCCACTCAGCCAGGAAGTCTACCAAGACCTAGGATTTTATGGCCTTTCGAGGAGCGAATGATAGCGTTTCGCCCATAACTTCCACCGCCCACTTTGCTATCCTACCCAAGGCCTCACGGCACTAGATGATCTCCCCCAGGGGGAAGGATGACACCACAGTCACCGGATGAGACTCGAAGTAGTGTCGCAACTTTCGCCGTGTCAGAATCACTGCGTAGAGCAGCTTCTGGATCTGTGGGTAGCGGACTTTGGTCTCGGAAAGCACTTCGCTGATGAAGTAGACTGGCCTCTGGTCGGGCAGTGCATGCCCTTCTTCTCGTCTCTCGACTACGATCGCGGCGCTGACCACCTGAGTGGTCGCGGCTACGTAGATCAAGAGGGCTTCTCCTGCAGCGGGGGGCACCAGGATGGGTGTATTTGTAAGGAGCGCCTTAAGGTTTCTGAGGGCTTCCTCGACCTCGGGGGTCCAAGTGAAGCACTCGGCCTTCCTTAAGAGGCGGTACAGAGGCAAGCCTTTCTCGCCAAGGCGTGAGATGAAGCGGCTCAGAGCCGCAAGGCATCCCATGACCCTCTATACTCCTTTCAAATCTTTGATCGGTCCCATGTTGGTGATGGCCACGATTTTCTCAGGATTGGCCTCGATGCCCCGCTCGGAGACAATGAATCCAAGGAGCATGCCTCGGGGGACTCCGAAGACACACTTCTCGGGGTTGAGTTTCACGCCTTTCGCTCTTAGACACTTGAATGTCGTTTCAAGGTCAGAGATGAGGTCAGAGGCTCTCTTCGTCTTGACAACGATGTCATCGACGTAAGCCTCGACCGTTCTGCCGATGTGTTCTCCGAACACATGGTCCATGCACCTCTGGTAAGTGGCGCCTGCATTCCTCAAACCAAATGGCATTGTAGTGTAACAGTACATGCCAAAAGGTGTGATGAAAGAAGTCGCGAGCTGGTCGGACTCTTTCATCTTGATTTGGTGATAGCCTGAGTAGGCATCAAGGAATGACAGGGTTTCGCACCCAGCAGTGGAGTCCACAATTTGATCGATGCGAGGTAGAGGATAGGGAACTTTCAGACATGCCTTGTTTAGACCAGTGTAGTCTACACACATCCTCCATTTCCCATCTTTCTTCCTTACAAGAACAGGGTTAGCTAACCATTTGGGATGGAATACCTCTTTGATAAACCCTGCCGCGAGTAGCTTGTGGATCTCCTCGCCTATGGCCCTGCACTTTTCTTCGTCGAAACGGCGCAGGGTTTGCTTCACGGGTCGGGCTCCAGCTCTGATGTCCAGTGAGTGCTCGCCGACATCCCTCAGTATGTCGGGCATGTTCGAGGGACTCCACACAAAGACTTTGGCGTTTGCACGAAGAAAGTCGACGAGCACTGCTTCCTATTTGGGGTCGAGCTCGGAGCTGATCCGAACTTTCTTGTTGGCGTCGTTGCTAGGGTCGAGAGAGACGGACTTGACTGCCTCAACTGGTTCGAAGTTGTCGGCGTGCCGCTTCGCGTCGGGCGCCTCCTTGGAGAGGTGTTCCAGGTCGACGATGAGGGCCTCGGACTCGGCGAGAGCCTCAGCGTACTCCACGCACTCCACATCGCATTCGTATGCGTGGCGGTACGTGGATCCGACGGTGATGATCCCGTTCGGGCCCGGCATCTTGAGCTTGAGGTAGGTGTAGTTGGGGATGGCCATGAACTTGGCGTAGCATGGTCTTCCCAATACCGCATGGTAGGTTCCTCGGAACCCGACGACCTCAAAGGTGAGAGCTTCCTTTCAGAAGTTAGAGGGAGTTCCAAAGCAGACGGGTAAGTCGATCCGTCCGAGGGGTAGGATTCGCTTCCCGGGCGCGATCCCATGGAAGGGTGCCGCACCGGCCCGGACCTCGGACCGATCAACCCCTAAGAGTTCTAGGGTCTCGGTGTAGATGATGTTAAGGCTGCTGCCTCCGTCCATGAGGACCTTGGAGAGCCTAACGTTGCCGATGATCGAATCGATGACGAGCGGGTACCTTCCTGGGCTTGGCACAAAGTCGGGGTGGTTGCCTCGGTCGAAGGTGATAGGCTTGTCGGACCAGTCTAGGTAGACGAGCGCTGCCACCTTCACCAAGCAGACCTCCAGACGCTCCTGCTTGCGGTGCCGAGCCGAGGCGTTCGCCGCCTGCCCACCGTAGATCATGAAGCAGTTATGGACTTTCGAGGACCCCTATTCCTTGCCACCCTCCTTCCTATCGTTGTCATGGCCCTTACCATCTTCCGCCAGGGGCCCGGTCTTATCGAAGTAGCGTCGGAGCATGACACATTCTTCGAGGGTGTGCTTGACGGGCCCCTGGTGATTGGGGCACGGCTCCTTGAGCATCTTGTCGAACGTGGCGGTCCCTCCAGGAGGTTTCTGAGGGTTCCTGTGCTCGGCCGCAGCGACGAGATTCGCGTCAGCGGCATCGCGCTTCGCTTGCGACTTGTTTTTGGCCTTCTTCTTCATGCCCCGCTGGGTGGACGCCTCGGGGGCGTCTGTCTTTGGCTCTCCCTGAGGCTGCTTGTCCTTTCGGAAGATGGCTTCGACCGCCTCTTGACCCGAGGCGAACTTGGTGGCGACGTCCATCAGTTCGCTCGCACGGGTGGGAGTCTTGCGCCCCAGTTTGCTCACCAGGTCTCGGCAAGTGGTGCCGGCAAGGAAAGCCCTGATGACATCCGAGTCGGTAACGTTGGGTAGCTCGGTGCGCTGCATCGAAAACCGCCGAATGTACTCTCGGAGGGACTCCCCTGGCTGCTGGTGGTAGCTTCGGAGGTCCCACGAGTTCCCAGGGCGCACGTACGTGCCTTGGAAGTTTCCCGCGAAAGCTTTGACCAGATCGTCCCAGTCAGAGATCTGCGCAGGAGGCAGATGCTCCAGCCAGGCTCGGGCGGCGTCGGAGAGGAAAAGGGGTAGATTATGGATGATGAGGTTGTCATCATCCGCCCCTCCCAACTGGCATGCCAGTCGGTAGTCCGCGAGCCACAGCTCCAGCCTCGTCTCCCCCGAGTACTTGGTGATGGTAGTCGGGGCTCGGAAATGGGCAGGGAACGGCGCTCGTCGTATGGCCCGGCTAAAGACCCACGGACTGGGTGGTTCGGGCGAAGGACTGCGATCCTCCTCGCTGTTGCAACGTCCCCCACGCCTAGGATGGTAGCCTCGGCGCACCTTCTCGTCGAGGCGGGCTCGATGGTCGGGATGGTGGTTCTCGTTGCCGAGGCGTTCCCGGGCAGCAGGCGCCTCGTCCCGCGCGCGCTCGGGATGGACCGAGGCTTCCCGAATGCGTCGGGAGGACACCGCGTGATGCTTTGAGGGGTCAGCTCGCCTGCGGGAGGCAGAGCTCTCGGCTCGTCGAACCGTGGCGCCTTCCAGGAGATCCTTGAGTTCGCCCTGGATACGCCATCCCTCGGTGGCGGATGGCTCCGGCATGGCTCGAAGTAGCATCGCCGCTGCAGCTAGGTCCTGGCCGGACCCGCTGGCGGCCGGGGGCAGTGCTGCCCTGGCATTGTCGACGATGCGGCGCCGGATGTCTTGGGCCTGATGACAGGCTTCTCCGGCAAGTGTTCGGCCTGCCCACTCCTATTCGATGTTTTGTCGGAGCTGCACAAGCCGACCTGCTTCCCCATTGACCCGGGCCTGCATCTCGTGGATTTGCTCGAGCTGTATGTCTCGACCCCCCGCAGGGACTGGGACCACAGCTAGCTCCCGCAGGATGTCAACGTGAGATGCGGGCCCAGGAGGATCGTCAACCTCTGGCATACCGAGGTGGTTGCCTTCGTTGTGATCTCCCAGATCGACGTGGAAACATTCACGACTTGGGCCATGACCCTCGTCGCCAAGGTCATGGCCATCGTCAGAACAACCGGAGAGGCAGTGGTCACATGCGGACATGAAGTCCCGCATGGCACCGGGGTCATTGAGGCCAGAGAAATCCCAACCGGAGTCGGGGTCGTCCTCCTCCTCAGAACCCGCCGGTCCGAAGGTTTGAGACGGCTGTCAATCGGTCCCAGGTCGACCACATGTGGTACCCCGGGAGGTTTGGATACGCCTTTACGAAGGCGCTCACCGCAGCGGGGTCGCTAGGTGGATCGAAGCTGAACCGAAAAGGTACGGGATGGAAAACGGACGGTACCTCTTGGCCGATGGACGGTGGTGAAGTCGCGTCGGGGGCGGAGCACACCGTCATCTCAGGTATGATAGTAACGCCCAGCAGGTCCTTTGCGAGGGTGCTGGCGTCATCAGTCCGCTTGGGGCTGACACATCGCGGGGAAGTGATACCGGTCGTTGTCTCAGGTGCGAGGACAATGGCCGACATGTCCCCTGGGGGAGTGCCGGCATCGTCGACTCGCTCTGGTGCGACAGCCGACAAGGTGCCGCCTCCTGCGTGGCCATGGTTGCCTCGTCTCCGCCTCCTCCGGCGAGGAGGGTGGTGGGGACGACCGGAGCGCTTCTCTTCTGCCGCGGGGAGATGTTGTCGTAGAGCTCGCCGCCGCCGGGCGAGTTGGAGACCGTCGTTGTCGTCACGCCGCGGGGGGAGGAGTACCATGTCGTAGCTGCCGTCGAGGGACATGAACTCGAGACTCCCGAAGTGGAGCACCGTCCCAGGCTGAAGAGGTTGCTGAAGACTCCCCATCTGGAACTCAACTGGAAGGTGTTCGTTAACACGCAGCAGGCCCCTATCTGGCGCGCCAACTGTCGCCGTCTCGGACCCGAGGGGGTCCCTTGGACCGACGAGTGAAATCGCTGCGTGCCCCTGCCCAGATGGGTTAGCGCGGGATGGAACACAAGATGTGGGGCAAGCCTTGTATTATCCTGCACCAGGGGTGCCGCTCGTAGTAGGGGTTACAAGCTAAAAGCTCTCTTGTGGGTTTTGGTGTTTGGATAACAACTCAATTAAAGGACTAACAAGTGTACTAAGTGTTGAACAAGTGCTTAATGTAAAGCTAACAGGGTTCAACACAAGTGAACAAGTGTGATGGTCCAAGGACTAGATGATGGATAGATAATGGGCATCACAAGTAAGACGGACATTGCATAAAGTGAGACTCGAGTGCGTAGCTCGGAGACAACTGATCAAGCCAAGGATGGAGGCAAGAAGAGCTTCGAGGTACCAAGTGCACGGGAGAAGGTCAAAGAGGCTGAGGAACCCAAAGCCAAGGGTGAAGAAGACTTGCAAAGTCAAGGGTGATCGAGTTGAGAAGAGCTATGGCACATCAAGGACCACTAAATAAGGACGTGACTTACAACCAATGAGGAAACTTCTATAGTTATGTGGTGTAAGTCATAAGGCTCAAGATCAAGCTCTAAGAAAGGAACAAAGTCACTAGAAGAAGAACAAATTTCAAAATAAGAACTGGAAGCAGCCTAAAAGAGATAAGTGCACTCTAACCTTTAGTTTGGGTTGTTCCCATGTTTGGAGATATTCTATGTGACCTTTGCAGGATGTTGGAGCTCAGAAATGTTAGTCTAGATCAAGTTAAGCTGACTTGATGATTTATGAGTCCAACATCAATCTTAAGCATGTCAAATGCTATAGAAGTAAAAATCAAAGAGAAGGTATGTTTCTAGACTTAGTACAGTGGTTTTTGTGTACTAACGTATTTGTCTAAGTGTTAGAAACAGAGAAAAGAAGAAATGAAAAGAGATACAAAAGGCTTGGCTGTGTACAGCCAAGACTCAGCTCAGTCTGGCACACCGGACAGTGTCCGGTGCGCCAGGCTGAACTCTGGTGAACAGGCCGCTCTCGGGAGAAGTCTGGCGACGTACGGCTATAATTCACCGGACTGTCCGGTGGTGCACCGGACTGTCCGGTGAGCCAACGGTCGACTGGGCCAACGGTCGGCCACGCAATCCGCGCGTGACGCGTGGCCGAGCCAACGGTCAGATGGAGGCACCGGACTGTCCGGTGTGCACCGGACAGTGTCCGGTGCGCCAACGGCTCCAAGAATGCAATGGTCAACTGCGCCATTTTTGGAAGGAAATCAGGCACCGGACAGTGTCCGGTGGTGCACCGGACTGTCCGGTGCGCCACCCGACTGAAGGCAAGATTTGCCTTCCTGGATTGCTTCCAATGGCTCCTAGGCCCCTTGTGCCTATAAAAGGGACCTCTAGGCGCCTCAATCAAGATAAGTGCAGCCAACAAGTGTAGACATCACTCTGATCAATTCTCACTCTCCCTCTTGTGTGTATCTCTCTAGTTTGTGTAGAAGGCAAAGCTATAAGCCTTTAGAGAGTGGAGAAGAGTTGCTAAGAGCTAGAGCAAGGTCTTAAGCATATCGTTACTCTGCCGAAGTGCTGCCAAGAAGATTGTAAGCAGCCGCGGTTTCGTTGTAACAAACTCAACATAGTGGAAGGCTCTATCTGTCTGACTGACAGATCTGAGCAAACGGAGGAAGGAGTTGAAATAGACTCCAAGCCCAGGTTTGGCTAACTCCAACGAGGACTAGGCAAGCATTTCAGGCTTGGCCGAACCTCGGGATAAATTCTTGTGTCCACGTGCTCTGCTCTGTGTGCTGATTCTGTCTTATTCAGTTCTTACTTCTGCACTTCACTGCTTACTTGTGGTACTAGCTTTCTTTGAAGTGCAGGATATTCTTAAGACAGGAACTTCAATTCCGCTGCAACCTACTCGAAGGGTTCTTCACTCCACTGCGATCTTGTCTTCAAGTAGAGTAAGATTTAAGTTTTAAAGTGATGATTTTTATTTGCCTATTCACCCCCCCCCCTCTAGGCGACATCCAGATCCTGTTCCCGGGCAAAGGGAACTTTCAATTGGTATCAGAGCTAGGCCTCTCCAGTGTGGGCTTAGCCGTCCGGAGATGACGATGTCGTCACAAGAGGTAACTGTAGAACTTCTTTTAGGCAATGGTTCTAATTACAAATCTTGGTCTGTCTCTATTTATAATGTCTTCATACATGTTGATCCTGATTTGAGACAGATCTTTAGTAGAAGTATTTTCTCCTATGATATTAGTAAAAATCCTTCTAATGCTGAACTAAGATGTTTATCTCTCAATCACCGTGCTTGCAACATCTTGGTCGACTCTCTTTCTAGAAGTGCTTATTTTGCCATCATGAATAGTGATAGTGATTTATTTGTTGATGCTCATGATTTATGGAGTAGAATTAAAGGAAAATATTCTGTGGAAAATTGTAGTGCTCCTACTCCCTATGTTACTTGTGATACTAACCCTTCAAAGGGAGAAGAAAAGTGTTGGGCACCAAACGATGAATCCACCTCGTCGACAGGTTTGTTCTCCACTAGTAATAAATGTCTTATTGCTAACAATGACGGTGGAGACGAAAGCCATGAGAGGAGGAATATGAGGATGACAGCGAGGATGAATCTTCATCACCACAAGGTACATTTTCCTATATTGCTTCCACTGACATTAATGACAGGGAAAATGAGACCGATGATGTGGAAGAAGAGGAGATTCGCCGTTTCTACATCCATCTAGACAAAGAGGACAAAGCACTCTTGGTTAAGCTGTTGAGAAGGAACAAGGAACAAGGCGAGATGCTTCTCAGGCTAGAGGAGGCACTCATCAAAACAAACAACAGCCTGGAGAAGATTACCAAAGAACGTGAGGAGCTAAAGTGCTCTTATGATGATTTGGTCCAACGGTATGATTCAATTTTATTTGAACAAAGAAATAATGATGATGCTTTATCTGGTGTTGCTCAACTTAAAATGGAAAATGCCATGCTTGAGAGACAAGTAGAATTGTTAAGTCATGATAAACTTGCTATAAATGAAAAATATAATTTATTGTCTTGTTATCATGAAAATCTCTTGGATAGACATATCATGCTTGAAGTTGCTCATGAGGTTGTAATTACAAACTTAAAGTCATGTGAACCTCATTCTTGCACAAGTGCACATTTGGATAATATATCACCATGTGCTAACCCCTGTGGCTCAAAAGGAAGCGAATGTCTGAATGAGCAACAAGTTATAGGATCAAAAAGGAATTTGCTTGGGAACAAGAAACAAAGACAATTAAGGAGAAGACGCCATGCTCAACTTCCTCAAGATATCTGCGAAAACGTGGTGAAGAAGCTTGAGGAAGGAGAAACCGCAGCAAGGGTCAAACTCCTTGAAAAGATGTTCCTAAAGCAATAAGTGAAGCAATCAACATGATACAGGAAAAAGGTAATGATTCAATTAATCATGTTATTTGCACTAATAATTTCTCTATGTCATCTTAAAGTAACAAGAGAAGAGGAAAACGGAGATGCTTCAAGTGCAAGGCATTAGGCCACCTCATCGCATCTTGTCCATACAAGGACAAGGACGAAGGGACAAGGAGATGTTTTGGATGCAACAACAAGGACCACATGATCACTTCATGTCCGGTCATGAAGAATCAAAGATGTGCATTCTCCAAGATGACTCTCACCAAGGAAAATGACAAACAACAAGCGTCATGTCAGGTTGAGCGACGGTTCTGCTACAAGTGTGGTGAGCAAGGTCATCTATCCAAGGTATGTAATAAAGGTAAGGTACCTAAGCAAGTGAATTTGTCTCAATCTCATTCGCTTAGGAGACCCAAATCATACACTTGTGCTAGATCTATAACGAGATCACCTAGAACTAGCACAAAGACTATTTGGGTACCAAAGGCACTTTTAGTTGGACATCATGGACCCATCCCGAGATGGGTACCAAACTGTGCTAACTAGACCATGCAGGTGCCTTGAGATGGACTGGAGACCATGGGAGAGCTTAAGACGGTTAACTCAAACTCTATGCTTAAGCTGTTAATTGTTTTGGTGTTTATTCATTGACCCAAGGTTGAATTATTGTGAGACACTAATCCCATGTTCATCTCAAGTGAAATAAGTTGTAGAGGTCCTTAATCATTATTGGTGAATCAAGCAAAGGACCTTGATTATGCATCTGGCTCTCCAAAGGACGGTACTTGTGCTTCTTAAGTACATCATCAGTATTACTCTTGAAAGTTGATTGTCGTGCTATCTGTCCTTGGAGTAGTTACGCTTTTAAGATTGCTCGTGTTGAACCTTGTTAATAATTAATTCATGATTTCAAAGATCACATTCATGTTTGCTTAATCATGACTGGGTGCTCTATAAGTCATATCTTTTGAATCATTCATTGGGTAGCTTATCATTTGAGATATTTACCATGATTAATCCTTTATGTGTTCATGAATAAACCTATATCCTTTTGTAAATCATGCTATACGTGTGTAATGAGTAACCTATGTGTGCAAGCATGACATCTTGTTTAGTCCATGTTCACATGATTACCCTATTTTGGCACTATGTGTTATGCCTCTAATGCATCCTCTTGAGCTATGAAGTGCATAATCAATAGGGAACTTGTGGTAATAATTGGTGCTCTCATGGCCATACAAGTAAAAGGCAAAGGTATGGAAAATAGAACTATGCAATTTCATTAAATATCTTGAAGTTCCATTGATTGTGATCATAGCTATGTTCTTACATTTCATAGGTAGTATCTTGGCTTAGGTGACTTATGCCTTAAAATGTTGTTTCTCTTGGTGTACGTAAGAAAATTTTTCTTAATCTTGATGTGATTAGACATTGTGCTTTATTTGCATTATCTTGTCGTTTTCAATTGGCATATATGGTGAAATGATTATCATGTATGAAGCATGCCTAGGTTGCTTGTAAAATGTTATACTTCTTGAGGCATGCATTGTTGTATTAAGTCAACCTTTCATTTGGTATTCAACTAGTATCTCTTTGTGATGAAATTGAGAGTATGCCTTGACCAAAATATGTTGTGATCCCCTCTAGTTCTGAGAAAGCTAGAATGTGCAAAGTGCAAGTTATTCAAATACTTGATGCACAAGTTTAGGGGGAGCACACATAACTTGTGTCTTTTGAGACTAATTGTTTCTTGAGCGATCTTGTATAGTCTCAAGGTGGAAAAGAGAAGATGAGCAAGAAATGGAGCAATCAGGACTTGGGTACCTCTATAAGTCAAGAAATTGGTATCTTAAGACGTGAGTAATTGCATAGTTTTAGATTGCTCATGCTCTATAATATTTGGTGATACTAGATGCTTATCCTTGAATATCATGGAGCTATGATAATAAATGACCTTTTCAATTGGTAGCCATGATAGTTTGCTTAAATTGACATCTTTTGATAATCACTAGAATAGAAGCTTCATCTTGTGCCACAATACTATAACTTGCTCTAAGCTTGGTGCCTTAGCAACAAGAAAAGGTTAGGATAAAGGATCAGGCACAAGTGTGGAGAAGCTCCCGAGAGATTAATACTTTCAAGATGGGAAGTACATCACAACATGGTAAAGGTACAAAAGGAAGTATTGATATTTTGCGTAAATGTATCTTAATATCTCTGGTGCATATGTTTAATGAATAAGGGGGAGTTTTTATAGTGTGTTTTGTCCTCCTCAACACCCTGCTGTCCCTTGACATCATCCTATGTTCTTACTTGAATATGGTTTTGGTGTTTGATGTCAAAGGGGGAGAATTTGTGCATTAAAGCTTATCTCAACCTGAGAGGAAAGCCTATCCTAAGGGGTGATGTGTTAGTTTGAGCATTGTTAGTGTGTTATTATGGTTAATTGATAATTCTTATCATATGCTTCTTGCAGTATTATATGTGATGCATCATATGGACTAGTGCTTCCGCTGCTATGAATTAATTGGCATCTATTGTGTTCATTCTGTAATAGATATTCATGTGGGTAATGGTGCATGTGGTTAATAGGTTAATGGTGCTTTAAGATTGCTTTAAATTGGTATCTTAGTTTAATTTGGTATCTTAATGGTGAATAGTGGTATGTTGATATTCCTGTGATATATCCACTCAATTGAATGGTGTTTAACTCTGATTCTGTGCATTTGTGTGTTATACGCATCCCATAGGTGCTAAGGTGTAGCAATGCTTCGATTTAGCCTAAGTATGTGCATTTTGGCATTTAAGGCAAAAGATAAGATTTTAATGTAAGCACATATTTAGGGGGAGCATTCTACAATCTTAGAACTCAAAATTTGTGCTTTAAATTTCACTCTTATGTAAGCTTTAATTGTGTTGCCATCAATCACCAAAAGGGGGAGATTGAAAGCTCTCTTGTGGGTTTTGGTGTTTGGATAACAACTCAATTAAAGGACTAACAAGTGTACTAAGTGTTGAACAGGTGCTTAATGTAAAGCTAACAGGGTTCAACACAAGTGAACAAGTGTGATGGTCCAAGGACTAGATGATGGATAGATAATGGGCATCACAAGTAAGACGGACATTGCATAAAGTGAGACTCGAGTGCGTAGCTCGGAGACAACTGATCAAGCCAAGGATGGAGGCAAGAAGAGCTTCGAGGTACCAAGTGCACAGGAGAAGGTCAAAGAGGCTGAGGAACCCAAAGCCAAGGGTGAAGAAGAAGACTTGCAAAGTCAAGGGTGATCGAGTTGAGAAGAGCTATGGCACATCAAGGATCACTAAATAAGGACGTGACTTACAACCAATGAGGAAACTTCTATAGTTATGTGGTGTAAGTCATAAGGCTCAAGATCAAGCTCTAAGAAAGGAACAAAGTCACTAGAAGAAGAACAAATGTCAAAATAAGAACTGGAAGCAGCCTAAAAGAGCTAAGTGCACTCTGACCTTTAGTTTGGGTTGTTCCCATGTTTGGAGATATTCTATGTGACCTTTGCAGGATGTTGGAGCTCAGAAATGTTAGTCTAGATCAAGTTAAGCTGACTTGATGATTTATGAGTCCAACATCAATCTTAAGCATGTCAAATGCTATATAAGTAAAAATCAAAGAGAAGGTATGTTTCTAGACTTAGTACAGTGGTTTTTGTGTACTAACATATTTGTCTAAGTGTTAGAAATAGAGAAAAGAAAAAATGAAAAGAGATACAAAAGGCTTGGCTGTGTACAGCCAAGACTCAGCTCAGTCTGGCACACCGGACTGTCCGGTGGTGCACCGGACAGTGTCCGGTGCGCCAGGCTGAACTCTGGTGAACAGGTCGCTCTCGGGAGAAGTCTGGCGACGTACGGCTATAATTCACCGGACTGTCCGGTGGTGCACCGGACTGTCCGGTGAGCCAACGGTCGGCTGGGCCAACGGTCGGCCGCGCAATCCGTGCGTGACGCGTGGCCGAGCCAATGGTCAGATGGAGGCACCGGACTGTTCGGTGTGCACCGGACAGTGTTCGGTGCGCCAACGGCTCCAAGAATGCAACGGTCAACTGCACCATTTTTGGAAGGAAATCGGGCACCGGACAGTGTCCGGTGGTGCACCGGACTGTCCGGTGCGCCACCCGACTGAAGGCAAGATTTGCCTTCCTGGATTGCTTCCAATGGCTCCTAGGCCCCTTGTGCCTATAAAAGGGACCTCTAGGCGCCTCAATCAAGATAAGTGCAGCCAACAAGTGTAGACATCACTCTGATCAATTCTCACTCTACCTCTTGTGTGTATCTCTCTATTTTGTGTAGAAGGCAAAGCTATAAGCCTTTAGAGAGTGGAGAAGAGCTGCTAAGAGCTAGAGCAAGGTCTTGAGCATATCGTTACTCTGCCGAAGTGCTGCCAAGAAGATTGTAAGCAGCCGCGGTTTCGTTGTAACAAACTCAACATAGTGGAAGACTCTATCTGTCTGACTGACAGATCTGAGCAAACGGAGGAAGGAGTTGAAATAAACTCCAAGCCCAGGTGTGGCTAACTCCAACGAGGACTAGGCAAGCATTTCAGGCTTGGCTGAACCTCGGGATAAATTCATGTGTCCACGTGCTCTGCTCTGTGTGCTGATTCTGTCTTATTCAATTCTTACTTCTGCACTTCACTGCTTACTTGTGGTACTAGCTTTCTTTGAAGTGCAGGATATTCTTAAGACAGGAACTTCAATTCCGCTGCAACCTACTCGAAGGGTTCTTCACTCCACTGCGATCATGTCTTCGAGTAGAGTAAGATTTAAGTTTTAAAGTGATAATTTTTATTCGCCTATTCACCCCCCTCTAGGCGACATCCAGATCCTGTTCTCGGGCAAAGGGAACTTTCACAAGCGCGTCACGAGAGGGAGAGAGAGAGTTTGTCCGCTCCTTCCCTCGCGCGAAACCCCCCTCAGGGTGGCCCTAGACCTCCCTTTTATAGACGCAAGGAGAGGGTCCAGACATACAATGGGGGGCGTAGCTATGCGCTAACGTGTCCGGCAGAGGAGCGCCTAAGCCTTGTGTACATGCCAACGTGGCCGTCGGGGGAGAGTTCGAGCCCTGTACACATGATAGCGTGGCCGTTGGAGGAGCGCCTGAGTCCTGTAGGAGTACAGCTGGCAGTGCGGCAAGGGTCCTGCTGACGTCTCCTTGCTGCCGTAAGGGGCTGAGAGCCACCGACGTCATGGTGCACGTGGGGCACCATCATTACCCATCGCCGGGGTAAGCCAGATGGGACGCTGGTCTTGTTCCTCCTAGCCTGAGCAGGCTAGGAATGGGGTAATGATGTATCCCCTGTTGGCGCGGTCGGTCCGAGCCCAAGGTCGAGCGAGGCGGAGACTTCTGTCGACACCGAGGCCAGGGTCGGGCGAGGACGCGATTTCTCCCGAGACCGAGGTCGAGGCCGAGTTTGGGGGTCGGGCGAGGCGGAGACCTCCTCCCGAGGCCAGAGCCTGAGGTCGAGGCCAAGTCGGAAACCTCCTCCCGAGGCCGGAGCCTGAGGTCGGGCGAGGCGGAGCTTCCTGTTGCGCCTGAGGCCGAACTCGGTGGTTGATCGTGACTTGTTTTCAGTCTTTGTCTAGGTGGTTGACACGGCAGTCGAAGCAGGGCGAGCGGCGCTGTTTTCCTGTCACATCAGTACAGTAAAGAAGAGGGGCAAAGTGACTGCGGTCACTTCGGCCTGGCCGACTGAGGCACGTGTGTCAGGATACGGCGTCAGGCATCCCCTGCATTGAATGCGCCTGCGAAGCGGTTGGTTGGTGAGGCGGTCTGGCCAAGGTTGCTTCACAACGAAGCCTGCCCGAGCTGGGCTTCAGGAGAGCCGAGGGGGCGCCCGCTGCCTGAGGAGGCCCTCGGGCGAGGCGTGAACTCATTTGGGATTACTGCTCCAGCCCGAGGCTGGGCTCGGGCGAGATCACGTCCCTTGGGTAGACGAAGCCTTGACTTGAACCGCACCCGTCAGTTGGTCTGAGGGTGTTTACCAGCCATGATTAGGAGCGTTGGGGGTACCCCTAATTATGGTACCCGACAGTTAGTCCTCATGCAAATGTAACCAATAGATGCTCTATGAGGCACTAAGTTTTACACAGATCAAAATCATTGACCCCTCTTAATAGTACGGCTATCTAACCTATTAATCCGGTCAAGTATCTTCTCTAAAGTCCTGAAGACCGGCAAAAACAAGACCTATGTTATACCTTTGCCTTCGCTTGATCCACAACCAATGCTAATGAATCTCCAAGATTTCCTGTTTTATGTGGTCCAACCCTGCATTCTTATTTCTCCAAGAACCGTTAGTCCACAAACAATTGTTATTAATTACCAAAACATCACTAAGGGGCCTAGATGATTCACAACTGCCCACCTCGGCCACGAGTGGCCCGACACAGACGCTTCGAGCACAGCGCGGGCGTGACCTCCAGCGGTGCGGGGAGTCCGAGTCGATCCCTACCGGAGATGGTGGAGCGACGGCGAGATCTCCAATGGGACAAGCAGGAGAGTGGGGAGCCAGGGAGACAAAGTGTTCATCTAGGCGAGATCCCCACGAATGAATAGTAGATAAAAATCATACCGTTCGATTGTGTAGAGGGGAATCGAAGCCTCTCGCATAGGAGAGTTCGGCTAGACCGGAGACCTGCCGGATTGACGGTGAGTTGATGTAGATCTGATCTCGCAACAACGTCGAGGTAGAGCGTGCTGATAACGTGTTGAGAACTATGTTACCACGGATCACCAGATCCGCACCCTTCCCTCCCGTCAGCAGATTAGGCGCGAGAAGTCGTGGAAGACCCATATCCCTTTCAAAAAGCACGACAGAGGAAACACACGAGACACGATGTAGGGTTGGGCCTTTAACCTCTTTCTCTTCTCTGTATTATGAGGGAGTGTACATATTCCTTATATAGAGATGTGAGACTCCTTAGAGGCAAAGCATGTATTTGCCCACATAACCATAACTAGGGTGCAGCAGCTCGTCTGTTAGAAGCAGCGGTGGAATAGTGGTAGAAGAAGTCTCAAGGAAGAAGAAGGGAGGACGACAGAATCTGCAGCATTTTTGTGTTTGTATTGTTCAAGTCTGCATCCATACAATGGCAGCCGCCATTTAACTCTCTCTCACAGCTCTCCTCTAGGCTACACAAAACCCTGTAGACGAGAACTGGGCCTGCGGACTCGGCTTCCCCTTCTTGGGCCTGCTTCTGCGACTTGGGCTTCATTCTCAGAAGAGCGACACGCCGGCTCATGAGTAGTGGACATAACACTCCCTCCCCCTTGGAGACCTGCTTGCCCCCAAGCAAGTGCAGTAGGGAATTCTTGGCGAAGCCGAGCGACATCTTCCCAAGTGGCCAACTCGCGAGGAAGATGTGACCAGACGATCAGTGCTTCCTGAACCATGCCGTTGTTGCAACGAACGTGGCATTCCTGAAGAACCTGCATTGGAACCTGCAAGTCATGTGAAATATCTGACAGAGCTAGACTGACCCGCTCAGGGCGCTTGTTTGCCGGCTTGAGCTGTGAAACATGAAACACCAGGGTGAATGGAGGATGATTCTGGCAAAAGCAACTTGTAAGCAACAGTACCAATTCTGGAGACAATAGTAAACGGCCCAAAATATCTGAATGACAGCTTCTGGGAAGAACGTCGAGACAGTGAACTTTGAACATAAGGCTGAAGCTTGACAAACACTGAATCGCCTACGGAAAAAGTACGTTCAGACTTGTTTTTGTTAGCTTGTTTCTTCATGCGGAGTTGAGCACGGTGCAAATGCTGGTTAACCAATTCAGTCATAACAGCCCTCTCGGATAGCCAGCTAGTAACATCCGGACTGGTGCAAGCATCAAGTGCAGTAAGCCCAAAGTGATGAGGAGAATGTCCATAGAGAACTTCAAAAGGGGAGCGGCCAAGTGCAGTGTGCCAGCTGGTATTATACCAGTACTCTGCCAAGGGTAACCACTTAAGCCATTTCGAAGGACAAGCGTTGACAAAACAGCGAAGAAACGTTTCCATACACTGATTGACCCGCTCTGTCTGACCGTCAGATTGCGGGTGATAAGCAGAACTCATCCGTAACTGAACTCCAGCTAAAGAAAACAACTCCTTCCAAAACTTTGCTGTAAAGACAGGATCACGATCCGAAACAATCGCCACTGGTAAGCCGTGAAGCTTGTAAATGTGGTCAAGAAATAAACGAGCTACCGAAACAGCAGTGTATGGGTGATGCAATGGTAAGAAATGGCCGTATTTTGAGAACTTGTCGACGACCACAAGAACACAGTCGACGTGGCCAGATTTAGGCAAGCCTGTGACGAAATCCATAGTGATGGTGTGCCAAACTGCTGGTGGAATTTCAAGGGGCTGCAACAGGCCTAGGTAGCGAGAGCGGTCTGGTTTGACTTGTTGACAAGTGGTACAAGTTTTGACAAAAGAAGCAACATTGGATTTCATACCAGGCCAGAAGAATAACTGTCGGATACGACGAAGAGTTACTGGTATACCACTATGGCCCCCAACAGCCGTGTCATGGAAAGCTGACACAATCTGCGTATGAAGGGAGGGAACTGCCCCAACATAGATCTTATCCTTGTAACGCAGTAACCCTTGCCGCAGGGAAAAATGTGGTACTGAATCTGGTTTAACCGACAGAGCTGTCAACAACTCTTGCACTCTTGGGTCATTTGAATAGCTAGAAGACACATCAGACAACCATGCTGGAGTTGCAGATGAAACAGCTGACAATTCAGGATGGGGTCGTCGCGAGAGAGCATTAGCTACATAGTTTTCAGTACCTTTCTTATACACAACCTTGTATTGGAGACCAAGAAGTTTAGTAAAAACTTTTTGCTGCCAAGTGGTGTGTAGGCGTTGGTCAGATAAATGGGACAAACTGCGATGGTCAGTCCGAATGATGAATTCTCCATATTGTAAATAGGGGCGCCACTGCTCGACAGCTAGCAATATAGCAAGATACTCTTTTTCATAAGTGGAGAGTCCCAAGTTTCGAGGGCTGAGAGCTTTACTCACAAAAGCAATTAAATGTTCATGTTGCAGCAAGACAGCACCTACTCCTTTGCCACTAGTATCAGTTTCCACACAAAATGGTTGGGAAAAATCTGGCAACGATAATACTGGAGCTGACTGCAAAGCTGATTTGAGAGCTTGAAAGGCCTCTTCATGTTCGGTGGTCCACACATAGAGAGTGTGTTTCCGAAGCAAATTAGTCAAGGGCTTGCTTATAACGCCAAAGTGGCGAACAAATTTTCGGTAGTAACCAGCGAGGCCGAGGAAACTACGGAGCTCCTTCACATTGGTGGGAGGTGGCCAAGACATGATGGCATCAACCTTACTAGGGTCAGTAGAAATACCACAGCACTAATAATGTGACCCAGGTAAGACAACTGCTGTTGGGCAAAAGAACACTTAGACAACTTGATTTTCCAATCATCTTGTTGTAACAAATCCAATACCCGACGAATATCAACAGTGTGCTGAGTATAAGATGGGATGTATATCAAAATATCATCAAAAAAACCATAACGCACCGACGCAACAAGGGTTTAAGAGTGGCATTCATAGCCCCTTGAAATGTTGCTGGAGCACCTGTCAAGCCAAACGCAAGAACCCTAAACTCAAAGTGACCCTCATGGGTAGAGAATGCTGTCTTATGTTCTTCCCCAGGCTGTAACAAAATTTGGTGGAAGCCGGCCCTAAGATCCAGTTTAGTAAACCAAGTGGCGGCAGATAACTCATGGAAAATATCATCCATTACTGGTATGGGAAACTGGCGTTTAACTGTTAGTGCATTGAGGTGTCGAAAATCAACACAGAATCGCCAGGTTTGGTCCTTCTTTTTTACCAAATGCACAGGAGAACTGAAAGGACTTTGGTTATGTTGAATAATACCAGTGTCAAGCATCTCTTGGACCTGACGTTCAATCTCAGTTTTGAGACTAGGAGGGTACTGATAAGGCCTTATATGGAAGGGTTTAGCACCAGCAATCAAGGGAATGGAATGATCACATGCTCTACTAGGTGGTAGACCAGTAGGGACCTCGAACAGATGTCCATAATCTTGAATAATCTGCTGAATATCTGATGGTAATGCAGTGACATCTACTGCAAAACATTCAGGGGAAGCACACAAAATCTGAATAACAGTAGCAGGTGGCAATCGAGGTAACACTCCTTGTAAAATGACTTGATTAGACCCTTGAAAGAATGACAGCCATTTTTGCTCCCAATGCACATGCATCGGACTGCAGGACTCGAGCCAATCCATGCCAAGTATAAGATCATAACAATGAAGTGGAAGGATCTTGAAAGTAGAGGTAAAACTGTAGCTGTCGACTGACCACTGAATATTCTGAATCTCAGCAGTACAGCTCAACTTGTCACCATTGGCCACTGCAACATTCAGTGGTGAAGTCAATAGAGAAACACCAGGTAGCTTGCTAGCAACTGCAGCATTGATGAAGGAGTGAGAACTACTGCTATCAACAAGGATCAATATCTGACATCCTGCGACATAGCTCCAAAACTTAAGTGTCTTGGAATATTCAGTGCCAGACACAACAGCTTGAGATAAAGTAACAAAAAGTTGTGATGATGTGTCTGTACAATCTACAGGTGACTCACAATTGGGAGGGCCCAACATATCCCAAATTTCTTGAACCACGTGGAGTTGCACTGATGGAGAACACTTATGCCCCTTAAACCACTTTTCAGCACAGATTTTACACAATCCTTTAGCCATTCGGTAAGCTCTCAAGGCCTCCAACTTGCCAGATTGATCAGAATTGATGACTGGATCAGCTCCTTTACGCATTTCAGCAGTAGGTGGAGAAGGGAGAGGATGAGCTTGTTTGTATAATTGCTTGTAATCTGGCTTGGATGTAGTGTTATAATCAGCAAGCCTTCGATACTCTTTGCGCTGACCAGTGTCGGCTGCTTCTTCCTGCAGAGAGGCAAGGACACAAGCAGTATCGAGGTCCGGTGGATGTTGCAGCAAAATTGATGAACGAATGTTGTGATGTAAACCATCGATAAAACGAGTTGTATAGTATAAAGGGTCGGTCATAGGTTCATAAGCTCGTAACTGATCGACTAATTGAGAAAAATCAGAGATATATTCGGCTATGGATCCTGACTGTCGAATGTGAAAAAGTTTTCTAATCAAAACCTCATGCTCATCTCTCCCAAAACGTTCCATGAACAAGGAACAGAAGCCGTCCCACGAAATATAAGCAAGTTTGTGTTCGATGGACTGAAACCAACGAGCAGCTGGTCCTTCCAAATACATGGAGGCCACCTGAACCCAAACATCACGATCTACGGAGTACATGTTGAAATAAGTCTCACAGCGAGAACGCCACAGGCGTGGGTTCGCGCCCTCAAACTTAGGAAAAGGCATCTGAGGGATGTGGCCACGAGAACCAACGCCTCCCTGGCAATTCTGACCAGTTCTATTGAATTCATGGCGAGGAGCAAAAAGGGGAGTGTCATGCATACCCTTGACCGGGTGATGGGTCTGGGTGTTGTGGAACCCAGGACCATCATCCCGGTAATGAGGTTCGGCGCGGTGGCCACGAGGCCCGTCGACGCGGAATCCGGCAGATGGGCGCGCGGACGTCGACTCGGTACCCAGAACACCCGGTTGAAACCCAGAGTGTTCACGAGTGTCGCGATCGAAGAATTTGTTGAGCTTGGAGATTTCGAGCCTGATGTTGGCGACGAAGGCCTCGATCTCTGGCTGCCAGTTGGAGAAGGTGTGATCGAACTTGGATGCGGCCTCTTCCAGAGATGTGACGCGGGCGTTGTTGTGTTCTGCAGCCGCCATGAAATCAGCGAAGCGTTGGTTGACAACCGCATCGTGGTCGCCGAAGCACTTGGAGATTTCCTTCGTGATCTCGACTCGCATCATCTTCATCGCTTCTTCGAAGATCGGTTTGAAATTGGGATCCATGGCGCCTAAATTCTTCTGACGCCGAGTGTAGTATTGGTGGAAGGGCTCTAGGACGCGAGCGCTGTCTTTGATACCAAATGTTAGAAGTAGCGGTGGAATAGTGGTAGAAGTCTCAAGGAAGAAGAAGTGAGGACGACAGAATCTGCAGCATTTTTGTGTTCGTATTGTTCAAGTCTGCATCCATACAATGGCAGCCGCCATTTAACTCTCTCTCACAGCTCTCCTCTAGGCTACACAAAACCCTGTAGACGAGAACTGGGCCTGCGGACACGGCTTCCCCTTCTTGGGCCTACTTCTGCGACTTGGGCTTCATTCTCGGAAGAGCGGCACGAAGGCCCAAGAAGGGGAAACCATGTCCGCAGGCCCAGTTCTCGTCTATAGGGTTTTGTGTAGCCTAGAGGAGAGCTGTGAGAGAGAGTTAAATGGCAGCTGCCATTGTATGGATGCAGACTTGAACAATACGAACACAGAAATGCTGCAGATTCTATCGTCCTCCCTTCTTCTTCTTCCTTGAGACTTCTTCTACCACTATTCCACTGCTGCTTCTAACATCGTCGCGTTCAGTTTGGGCTTTGACATGTATTTCCCCAAAGTGCCCGCGGGCGTGTAACCGAACCGAAGCACCCGTTTCTCCCGTTTCAAATCTATGTGGGCCGGTCCATATACAGCCCAGCCAACAGACGGTTCACGATCCGGCGTGCATTCTTCGTTCAGCCCACTGGCACCACCTATCCCATGGGAGTGGAGTGACTCACTCGGGTCCATTCTATAAAACCTCTGCCCGGGGGCTAGGGTTTCCTCCCAGCCGTCATCGTTTCGCGTCCGCCTCAGCCCGCCGCAAGGAGAGGTAAGGTAAGCCGCTCTCCTCTCGCCCCATCTCTCCACTGTCCGGCCGTTGTGGTCTCTTCTTTGTTCTATAAGCGCTTGTTCTGGAGAGGTAGGACTTCTTTGTTGGGTAGCCGGCTCGGTAGGATCGTGGAAGAGCCGGATCTGCTCTATAAGCGCTTGTTCTGGAGAGGTCTTTCGGCGGGAGTGAGAGTCAAGGTCTCTTATATTTCTGTATCTGTTCGTATCGGTAGCTTTTGCTGTTAATCGTGAGAAGGTTTTGTGGGGGGAGTCTCTTTGACCTTAGTACGCCCATGTCATCGTGGACTCGTGGTAAGGATGCTGTCTATGATTTCAAATATTATTGCCATGGTTGAATTGGAAATGGCGCTGGTTTACGATTGGTCTTGCTATGATTCTGATTTTAGCTGGGTTCACGCCTAAACTTGGCTTTCGGTTAACTCTAGACTGAGTACTGTTATTTGTTAACTGGTAGCATTCATGTGGAGGACTAAACCATTCTATGGTTCACTACACAATTTGCATGATTTTGTCTTTTCTCCTTTGCTTTTTCACCTATCTGACATTATTTCCTTTCTTTCTTTGTTTCCAGTTCAGGAGACATCTTCGAGAAGCTGAAATGACTCCTAAAGGTACACGCCTAACATATTTCTATAGGTGCCATATACTTGATCAAGAAATGCCCTGTGTCAACCTTGAAACTGCTATACGCTGATCGTGCATTTCCTGTTCCTTTGTTTGTCTCACCACGACACCATGTATTAGGAACTAGTAACTAGTGGGTTTTTGTACATTTAGGTCTTCGATCTAACAACCCCCTCTTTGTTGTACTCATGCCTTGACAAGAACATGTGAGTCCTCTCAAAGGGTGAGTATAGAATTAGCAAACTGTATTTGCTGCATTATCTCTTGAATACAGATATGATCTCTAATGCATTGGCATCAATACATGTTGTAATCCTGTCTATTTTAGCGCACAATCACCATGCTGAAATTCATTACATGTCTTTTTTATCTAACTGTGGTTTCATTAGCTGCTCCTGATTACCTGTCTTTTTTATCTAACTGTGGTTTCATTAGCTGCTCCTGCCAAGAAGGGTGATGCCAAGACCCAGGCCTTGAAGGTTGCCAAGGCTGTGAAGTCTGGGGCAGCCAAGAAGAAGACCAAGAAGATCCGCACGTCTGTGACATTTCACCGCCCCACAACCCTGAAGAAGGCTAGGGACCCCAAGTACCCACGAATCAGCACTACCGGAAGGAACAAGCTTGATCAGTACCAAATTCTCAAGTACCCCCTTACCACAGAATCAGCGATGAAGAAGATTGAAGATAACAACACTCTGGTCTTCATTGTTGACCTCAAGGCAGACAAGAAGAAGATCAAGGCTGCCGTCAAGAAGATGTATGACATCCAGGCAAAGAAGGTCAACACCTTGATCAGGTTAGCACATGCTCCAGCGTAATTTTTTCCTGCACGATTTATTATGTTGTGCAACTAAAGAGTTATTCTTATCGTGTCGGTGCAGGCCTGATGGGAAGAAGAAGGCTTACGTGAAGCTGACTCCCGACTATGATGCTCTTGATGTGGCCAACAAAATCGGCATCATCTAAGTGCTGCATTAGGCATCCTAGTTCACCTGTTGTGTCCTAGTTCTATGTGAAACCAGAGTTTTGTAGCTATGGCTCTCAATCGTTTCATTACCATCTGTTATGCACACTTCTGAATTTGATATCATCCAAGTGACCTTTTGAACTAGTTTGCGTTCTGCACTTCATTACACTTGGACACCGTCAGTCTTTGTGACCAGTAATTTTGTTTGTCGTAATGGGTTTGTTTTGCAACTCAACCAAATAGCTGTTTTGTGTATAACCGTGTATGTGTATCCGTTGTTGGACCCTGCATGATGGGAGGGGCTGAGGCTCTAACATTTTCTCTGATTCTCCCTGTCCACCCGATTAAAGTATAAATCACCACTTCGATGCTCACGAGTGAAATTATGAAATGCCTAGAGCAATCATCTTTTGCTTCTCCAACTGATAGACATGCATTTTATTGTACTTCATTTTTCATACCACAAATGATCTCTCGATAATGTTTCGTACACGTGAATGCTATCTCTCAGATAATGTTTCGTACACGTGAATGCTATCTCTCAGCTTTGCGCGGTTCTAGATAACCTCTATTGGGTATCCCACAACAACATACACTCTCAGCTTTGCGCGGTTCTAGATAACCAACTCTATTGAGGTATGCCACAACAACATACAACTTATCTGCAAATACATATTATATCATTACAAAACACATAGTCATTATACATACAAACATTATATTTCAAATGTGCTTACTATGGAGAACATTATATTTCAAACATGCTTACTATTGAGAGGATGCTGGAAGAAATTGTTGTCCACCTTCATTGCATTATACAACACACTTGTATCATACAAAGACCCTAGCTAACCAATGGAAACATATGTGAACCTCATGTCAAAATCTTAAATTGCTCGAATATTTTGAAGTGTGGATATGCCCTCACTTCCAATATACCTCACTTGTTCATTAGGGTGTAGAGTTACCCTTATATGTGTCCCATCTAGAGCACAAATACAGTCTTTGAAGTGTGGATATGCCCTCCTATCATCTGTTTATCCTTTTGTGAACAGTGCGAAAACTGGCATCCTTTGAAACAATAAAATATTTAGCCATCTTCATCAAAGAGTCTAGAACTTTAGCAAATTTTCTATCTTTCACCAGAGTTATTCAAGCACGACGTTCGTTCTTGAATAACTAGCGTCGTGCTTGACTTTTGTTTCTTACGTATTTCTAAGATCACACTTGACCTTTTCTTTTGATTTTTATCTATAGGAGAGACCTCATCCTCCTTATATGACCAATCATGAAACACATAATCCTCTTCCTCGTCTTCCTGATCAATATTTTCAATATTTTGAGACTCTAGATAAACAAGATTATCTAGGATAACTGGATTATCACTCATAGGATTCCAATGATCAGATTCATCAATAGAAATATTACCAAACATATCACTAAGAAACTTCTGGTTTTGTAAGGCTTTCTTCTTGAACTTTCCACTCCCTGGGATTTCCTAAATATTTCAAGAGCACAACAAAAACAGCTAAGTCAATATAAGTAGCTTATATGTTACGCACTTTATTTTTTTCATATAAACTAGACGCACCTGAAAGTCGCCTAGAGGGGGGGGGTGAATAGGGCGAAACTGAAATTTACAAAGTTAATCACAACTACAAGCCGGGTTAGCGTTAGAAATATAAGTGAGTCCGAGAGAGAGAGTGAAAAACAAATCGCGAGCAAATAATGAGTGAGACGCAAGGATTTGTTTTACCGAGGTTCAGTTCTTGCAAACCTACTCCCCGTTGAGGTGGTCACAAAGACCGGGTCTCTTTGAACCCTTTCCCTCTCTCAAACGGTCACTTAGACCGAGTGAGCTTCTCTTCTCAATCACACGGGACACAAAGTCCCCGCAAGGACCACCACACAATTGGTGTCTCTTGCCTCGATTACAATTGAGTGAATCACAATAAAGAATGAGAAAGAAAAGAAGCAATCCAAGCGCAAGAGCTCAAATGAACACAAGTGTCGCTCTCTCTAGTCACTATTTGATTTGGAGTGATTCCGGACTTGGGAGAGGATTTGATCTCTTTGGTTGTGTCTAGAATTGAATGCTATAGCTCTTGTAAGAGGTTGGAAGGTGGAAAACTTGGATGCAATGAATGGTGGGGTGGTTGAGGTATTTATAGCCTCAACCACCAAACTAGCCGTTTGATGGAGGCTGCTGTCGCATGGCGCACTGGACAGTCCGGTGCGCCACCGGACACTATCCGGTGCGCCAGCCACGTCACCCGACCGTTAGGGTTCGACTGTTGGAGCTCTGACAGGTGGGGTCTTCTGGCTGTCCGGTGGTGCACCGAACAAGTACTGTAGACTGTTCGGTGCGCCTGCTGCGCGTGCTCTGACCTCTGCGCGCGCAGGCGCGCATTAAATGCGTTGCAGTCGACCATTGCGCGCAAAGTAGCCGTTGCTCCGCTGACACACCGGACAGTCCGGTGTTCCACCGGACACTGTTCGGTGCATATACCGGACGGTCCGGTGAATTATAGCGGAGCGACCTCCATTTTCCCGAAGGTAGCGAGTTCAACGTCGAGTTCCCTGGTGCACCGGACAGTCCGGTGCGCCAGACCAGGGCACACTTCGGTTGTCTTTGGCTCTCTTTGTTTGAACCCTTTCTTGGTCATTTTATTGGTCTATTGTGAACCTTTGGCACCTGTAAAACTTATAATCTAGAGCAAACTAGTTAGTCCAATTATTTGTGTTGGGCAATTCAACCACCAAAATCAATTAGAAAAAGGTGTAAGGCTATTTCCCTTTCAATCTCCCGCTTTTTGGTGATTGATGCCAACACAAACCAAAGCAAATATAGAAGTACAGAATTGAACTAGTTTGTATAATGTAAGTGCAAAGGTTGCTTGGAATGAAACCAATAAATATTACTTACTAGATGCGCATGGATGGCTTTTCTTCTTATTAACATTTTGGACCACGCTTGCACCACATGTTTTGTTTTGCAAAAATGTTTTGGAAATTCTTTTCAAAGTTCTTTTGCAAATAGTCAAAGATAAATGAATAAGATTTTGAGAAGCATTTTCAAGTTTTGAAATTTTCTCCCCCTGTTTCAAATGCTTTTCCTTTGACTAAACAAAAACTCCCCCTTAATGAAATCCTCCTCTTAGTGTTCAAGAGGGTTTTAGATATTAATTTTGAAAAGGGCATACCAATTTGAAATTATATCAAAATAATATACCAATTTTAAAACTTCTTTTAACACCAATTAAAAGACTACAATTTTTGAAATTGGTGGTGGTGCGGTCCTTTTGCTTTGGGCTAAGACTCTCTCCCCCTTTGGCATGAATCGCCAAAAACGGATATATGAGTGAAATATAAGCCCTTTTAAACTACTCTCTCCCCCTTTGGACGGAAGTGAAGATTATACCAAAGTTGGAGAGTTAGTGCGGAGCGACGGCGAAGGATGAATGATTCGATGGAGCGGAGTGGAAGCCTTGTCTTCGCCGAAGACTCCTTTTCCCTTTCAATCTATGACTTAGCATGAAATAGACTTGAAAGAACACATTAGTCATAGCATATGAAAGAGATGATCAAAGGTATATATATGAGCTATATGTGCAAAACATTAATAAAAATTCCGAGAATCAAGAATATTTAGCTCATGCCTAAGTTTGGTAAAAGTTTGAACACCCGGATTTTAGGGGTCCAAAACCCGGGCGTAAACATAATCACCAGGTGTGCTGGGACCAAGTCTCACACATATGATGAATCATGGCACAAGATCGAATGTCACATCTTTATATATAACAGGAGTTTTATACAAAATAAATAATTACATAATAAGGAGACAACGGTCCAGCAACCCAAAGTTGACTGGGAGACGACGACCTAGACCTCTCACGAACACATCGCAGCATCCTCCAAGCGCCTCATCCTGTGGTACCTGTTCTTGACCTGTGGGGGGGGGGGTGTGAGACAGCATGAGTGAGCTCACATACGTTCATCGCTCAACAAGTTGTGGGGAATAATGTGCATGAACTCGCCAAAGGTGGGAGCTCACGTGAAGTGTAAGGCTTACCAAAGAGGATGGTTAGAGCTGAGCATTGCTTTTAAAGTTGGTCAAAATTTTATTAGCAGTTACTAAGTATAAGTAAATACCAACCCAGTTAAATAGTAGAACAAAAGTAACAACTTCACCTGCGATGCAATGCATATGACAAATTGAATTTAGTTCCATAAATTAATCATGTGAGTGTCCGAGCCGCTCTTGACCGTGAGCACGGCTAGTATACCAGTTTTACACTCTGCAGAGGTTGCGCATCTTTACCCACAAGTCGTGTATCCCATGTCGCCAGGGTTTGCAAGGCCCTTAGACACTACCGAGGTGAATGGCTAGGGATCCACTACGAGGCCTTTACAAAGTTCCACTAGCTTCCGAAAACCCGCTACAGTTTATAGGAAGTTCCAATGCAGGAATCCCTTGCAGGACCGCCATCGCAGCAAAATCCTCCCGAGGGCCTCCCTACACTGACCACTCCCCTACTGCCCTTGCCCCTTTCGGGTAAGGTAGTCTTCCACTAGCTTTCCTAATTAATCAGCCAAGGGGTCCCATTCCTCCCTTGTGGTAGCACTGTTTTCCCGGGTGGTTCTCCATGTTCCAATTAACATAATGATCTTATCATGAACAATAAATAACAACTGATAACAAAAGTATAATCATGAATAGTGTAATCTTCATACCCAAAACCACATATAGCACTAGCAAGTACTACCCAGAAAGTTCAGTGGTAAACAAGGTATAAAGATAGATAAACTAGGGAAACCTATTGGGTCCCATCAAAATTAACCTATGCAGATCATTATGATTAATTAGAACATGAGTGGGTAAAAAGAAGTGATCAAGGGCACAACTTGCCTGGGACTTGAGAATCCAGGTACCAACTTGCTCTTCAGATGACACGTGACCTCGCTCTAGTCGTAGCAATACAAACAAATATTGTATAGGCAAAATTAACATTACACCAAACATAAGTACAAACTGAATAATAATAATCTACGCGTTGCTACGAGATCATAGGAACAAGAATCACTAAATTTGGAGTTATAGTTATTTAGTTATGAATTTCCGAAATTATTTAGTGCTTAGAATAGATTAATCCAAGTGAACAATTTTAATTCAAGTTTCATAGTTAAACAGTGTTACTAGTTGATAGACAATATTAATACAAAATTATTGCAACTGGAATGACTCAATTTGGAGTTAAAATGAATTAAATATGAATTATACAAGTTTTAAGATTTATTTTTATACTAAAAATCAATTTTTTAATATTAATTATCTAATTTCTCTGTTATCTGGACTGTGCGTCAAATAAAAAGAAACTCAGGGGCCACCGCGTAAGTTTCCCCCGACACAGAGCACAGTCACCCTGGACTGCGGGTTTATTTCAAATAAGTGGAGGGGCTCTTTATGAAGATCACCCGCCGAAGGGGTATAGGCGCATGGGAGCCATCCGATCTGAATACGGCGGATGAGATTAGATCCCATAACGCTATAAATTGGCACGAAGTGTGAGCCATTGGATCCACGATCCAAGGCCCCATATTTAATGAGGACGCGATCTAATCCGGACCATGCCTTTCTCATCTGACGGTACCGGATCACCAAGCCGAAACGCTACCCCCCTTCAAATCTCCACCGTCCATCAACAGATCGACGGCGGCCGATCCATCTTCTCTCCCTCTCCAAACGCGGCAGCGCCGCCCGCGCTCGCGGCGGCCATCACCGGCGAGTCACGCGATCCGTCGCCCGAACGCCACAAACTCAAAATTGACCGGTGCTAAACCTAGAGGGAAGGATGGCGAACACGATTTGGAGCTACATACCCGAGGAAGAGCGACGATGATCAGTGCCCACGGAGCAGCGGCGAAGGAGAACTCCGGCGAGGAATTCCCGAGCTTTCCGAGGTCTTCAGTTCGTATTGAGGTGCCCCGTAGCTTCACGGGATCCCGACAATACCCCCGCCCACACGCGCAGACCCGAGCGTGAGCACAGAGGGGAAATCCAAGGCGGCGGCGCTCGGTTTCTCTCTCCTCTATTTCTCTCGCGACGGTGGTTGCTCGGTGCAGCGGAGAAACAGAGGACGGGGCTGGGTTTTATAGAGGCGGTGGAATCCGTTCGGCGCTCCACGGAGTTCGGCGGTGACGGGGAGGCGGTTGACGCAGTCGGTGAGCAAGCTACGGCGCAAGATACGGACGCGGAGATATCGTGAAGTTCGGCCGAGCGAAGAAGATGCACAGTAGCCGAATGAGGGCCCACATGGCGGAGACCCGCAGCAGCCGAGGTGCAACGCGACCAGCTGACCGAGCGGTCCCACCCGCCAGCAGTGCGGCAGAAAGGAGTTGGGCCGCGCGGTCGAATTCGAAAGTGGGCCGAAGCAAGGAGATTTGGCCCAGGTACGTTTTTCCCTCTTTATTTTCTTTTTCTTTTATATGTTTTCTGTTTTTGTTTTCAAATTCAATTTTAAATATTCAAACCAAATTCAAATTTTATTTTGAATTTCAGATTCCTAAAATCAAACATAATCCCGAAGGAAATTTAGACTTTATTGTTTGGATTTTTTTTTTTAATAAGTATATATTCTTGCCTTCCCATTCATTTTCTATTCCTTATTCCAAATTCAAATTTATACTTCTACTTTAGTTTTCAGATTTTTCAAATGTATCAATTGAAACCCCTAGGTGAATGTAAACCATACTATTGTAATATTACTAAGTTAAGTTTATTCTCCTTGTTATTTATTTCATGGGATGTATGAATGGTTTCCTTTAAAAGAAGAATTCTTTTCTCATCATTTTCTTATTTCCCTAATTCCCAAAGCATTATGATTCTTTATTTATATTATTTTTTTTTCTCTACTAATTTTGGGTCTTACAAATCCTACCCCCCTTAACAGAAATCTCGTCCTCGAGATTTGTAAGAAAAGGGATGTATACTCATATTGATCTCGGAACATATGCACAAACAAAGGAATCTCAGCATGAGGTATAATTCTTTAACAAAACATAGGGTCAATAGACCTTATTGTTCCTTCTAAAATAATATCATATCATCTACTAACTAAAGTAACATCTAGATCTTACAAATCATCATAATTTATATCTATGTAGCTTGGTGAAGCTGGTGGTGGTGGTGGAGGTTGTTGTTGTTGTTGTCTCTCCAACCGTGCTTGCCTTATTTCTTGACGGACCTGACGTATTTCCTCGCGTTCTTGTCTTATCTGATTTTGCATCTCGGTTACCAGGTCTGTTAATTGTTGTATTACCAGTCTTTGGGCAGCAACCACTTGATCGATTTCAACAGGTGGAGGATTTGGAGGATTCATTTCTGTTTGCTGTTACGTGATAATCTTTCCTTTCCTGGTATTGACCATGAAAGTTAGAAGCATATGGTAATAGTTTTGCAAAGAAAATTATTCACTAAGCGGAATGAATAAGCTAGTAGCTGGTTATAATCTGAAGATTCTTTAGTAGGGCTTAATCTTTGTTTTACGTCCAGATTGGGGTAACCAGTTGTATAATGTGAATATCCAAGGGTAAGATGGGATCTGTCAGGATGAGAGATATATATGGGTGAGATAGACTACATGATGTAGGTCAAAATTTGGTTTGATGTCAGGTGGTGGTTGATAGATTATGCAATCCATTAAGACTCTATTGATTGGGTAAGTTATGTAACTTGTTATATAGGTCGAGTTGTTGTGTATGGCCAAGTTGATATAAGTCTCCAAATTAGGCTCAAGTGATTTAGGAGTATGGCCTTATCCTTTGTATCAGCATTAAGTAACTCAATCTAGCTTAGATCATATTGGATTGGATAGAATCCAGATTAGGTTGGTATGACTAGATTAAACTAGTTAAGATTAGCTAGATCTACCGGGGTAGGATAAATATTATTAGGATATGTTAGAATCTTTTAAGATAGGATGGATTATATGATGTAGGTAGGTCATTGTTCAAGGATGAGTTGGTATAAGACATTTAATTTAGGTTAAGATATATTTGTAGAGACAGTGTCTAACCTATATCACCAACTTAACTATCTTGTTAATAACTCACTTTAGATTGGATCATATTAGATTGGATGGGATCTAGATTAGATCGGTATAACTAGTTTGACTAGATAAGATCTAATTAATTTGCATTAGATCATGGTTGTTTAAACTAGGGTGGATAAGTATGCTTATTAGGATAAGATGGATCCATAAAGATAAGATAGATTCTTTTGAGACCAGTTAGATCTATTAGGATGAGATACAATCTTTTCAAGATAGGATGAGTATCTTCTAAGATGAGATGGATCTATTAAGATAAGGGAGAATCTTTAAGATAAGATGGGTATTGTTAGGCTAGATACTTTAATGAGGGATAATCTAGTTTGTTTGAATATAATTTTTTTTATATATGCATATGTAGATGTAATTTGTGGACATTACTCCACAACCCATCACACTCAATCAAAGATTCAAATCAGACAAGTATCATAAGAACAAACATTCAAGTTCATAGATATCTATATAAAAATAGTTTTGTTTTTGTTCCTAGGATTAGGTCTCCTTTTCCTAAAGTCATTGGATTTCAAAGTATGAAATCCACATTTGTCTTTAGAAGGATAAGGTAAGAATGATCAGAGTGAAGCGGAAATAGATGAGAAAAGATTAAGGTGAGTTTAGAAAAGAATCAGAGTAAGGTAAGTAAAGAATGGTTGTCTAGTTCTACCTAGGCTTCGTCCTACAGTCAACATTCCTCTGATACCACTTCTGTAACACCCAGATTTTAGGGGTCCAAAACCCGGGCGTAAACATAATCACCAGGTGTGCTGGGACCAAGTCTCACACATATGATGAATCATGGCACAGGATCGAATGTCACATCTTTATATATAACAGGAGTTTTATACAAAATAAATAATTACATAATAAGGAGACAACGGTCCAGCAACCCAAAGTTGACTGGGAGACGACGACCTAGACCTCTCACGAACACATCACAGCATCCTCCAAGCGCCTCATCCTGTGGTACCTGTTCTTGACCTGTGGGGGGGGGGTGTGAGACAGCAAGAGTGAGCTCACATACGTTCATCGCTCAACAAGTTGTGGGGAATAATGTGCATGAACTCGCCAAAGGTGGGAGCTCACGTGAAGTGTAAGGCTTACCAAAGAGGATGGTTAGAGCTGAGCATTGCTTTTAAAGTTGGTCAAAATTTTATTAGCAGTTACTAAGTATAAGTAAATACCAACCCAGTTAAATAGTAGAACAAAAGTAACAACTTCACCTGCGATGCAATGCATATGACAAATTGAATTTAGTTCCATAAATTAATCATGTGAGTGTCCGAGCCGCTCTTGACCGTGAGCACGGCTAGTATACCAGTTTTACACTCTGCAGAGGTTGCACATCTTTACCCACAAGTCGTGTATCCCATGTCGCCAGGGTTTGCAAGGCCCTTAGACACTACCGAGGTGAATGGCTAGGGATCCACTACAAGGCCTTTACAAAGTTCCACTAGCTTCCGAAAACCCGCTACAGTTTATAGGAAGTTCCAATGCAGGAATCCCTTGCAGGACCGCCATCGCAGCAAAATCCTCCCGAGGGCCTCCCTACACTGACCACTCCCCTACTGCCCTTGCCCCTTTCGGGTAAGGTAGTCTTCCACTAGCTTTCCTAATTAATCAGCCAAGGGGTCCCATTCCTCCCTTGTGGTAGCACTGTTTTCCCGGGTGGTTCTCCATGTTCCAATTAACATAATGATCTTATCATGAACAATAAATAACAACTGATAACAAAAGTATAATCATGAATAGTGTAATCTTCATACCCAAAACCACATATAGCACTAGCAAGTACTACCCAGAAAGTTCAGTGGTAAACAAGGTATAAAGATAGACAAACTAGGGAAACCTATTGGGTCCCATCAAAATTAACCTATGCAGATCATTATGATTAATTAGAACATGAGTGGGTAAAAAGAAGTGATCAAGGGCACAACTTGCCTGGGACTTGAGAATCCAGGTACCAACTTGCTCTTCAGATGACACGTGACCTCGCTCTAGTCGTAGCAATACAAACAAACATTGTATAGGCAAAATTAACATTACACCAAACATAAGTACAAACTGAATAATAATAATCTACGCGTTGCTACGAGATCGTAGGAACAAGAATCACTAAATTTGGAGTTATAGTTATTTAGTTATGAATTTCCGAAATTATTTAGTGCTTAGAATAGATTAATCCAAGTGAACAATTTTAATTCAAGTTTCATAGTTAAACAGTGTTACTAGTTGATAGACAATATTAATACAAAATTATTGCAACTGGAATGACTCAATTTGGAGTTAAAATGAATTAAATATGAATTATACAAGTTTTAAGATTTATTTTTATACTAAAAATCAATTTTTTAATATTAATTATCTAATTTCTCTGTTATCTGGACTGTGCGTCAAATAAAAAGAAACTCAGGGGCCACCGCGTAAGTTTCCCCCGACACAGAGCACAGTCACCCTGGACTGCGGGTTTATTTCAAATAAGTGGAGGGGCTCTTTATGAAGATCACCCGCCGAAGGGGTATAGGCGCATGGGAGCCATCCGATCTGAATACGGCGGATGAGATTAGATCCCATAACGCTATAAATTGGCACGAAGTGTGAGCCATTGGATCCACGATCCAAGGCCCCATATTTAATGAGGACGCGATCTAATCCGGACCATGCCTTTCTCATTTGACGGTACCGGATCACCAAGCCGAAACGCTACCCCCCTTCAAATCTCCACCGTCCATCAACAGATCGACGGCGACCGATCCATCTTCTCTCCCTCTCCAAACGCGGCAGCGCCGCCCGCGCTCGCGGCGGCCATCACCGGCGAGTCACGCGATCCGTCGCCCGAACGCCACAAACTCAAAATTGACCGGTGCTAAACCTAGAGGGAAGGATGGCGAACACGTTTTGGAGCTACATACCCGAGGAAGAGCGACGATGATCAGTGCCCACGGAGCAGCGGCGAAGGAGAACTCCGGCGAGGAATTCCCGAGCTTTCCGAGGTCTTCAGTTCGTATTGAGGTGCCCCGTAGCTTCACGGGATCCCGACAATACCCCCGCCCACACGCGTAGACCCGAGCGCGAGCACAGAGGGGAAATCCAAGGCGGCGGCGCTCGGTTTCTCTCTCCTCTATTTCTCTCGCGACGGTGGTTGCTCGGTGCAGCGGAGAAACAGAGGACGGGGCTGGGTTTTATAGAGGCGGTGGAATCCGTTCGGCGCTCCGCGGAGTTCGGCGGTGACGGGGAGGCCGTTGACGCAGTCGGTGAGCAAGCTACAGCGCAAGATACGGACGCGGAGATATCGCGAAGTTCGGCCGAGCGAAGAAGATGCACAGTAGCTGAATGAGGGCCCACATGGCGGAGACCCGCAGCAGCCGAGGTGCAACGCGACCAGCTGACCGAGCGGTCCCACCCGCCAGCAGTGCGGCGGAAAGGAGTTGGGCCGCGCGGTCGAATTCGAAAGTGGGCCGAAGCAAGGAGATTTGGCCCAGGTACGTTTTTCCCTCTTTATTTTCTTTTTCTTTTATATGTTTTCTGTTTTTGTTTTCAAATTCAATTTTAAATATTCAAACCAAATTCAAATTTTATTTTGAATTTCAGATTCCTAAAATCAAACATAATCCCGAAGGAAATTTAGACTTTATTGTTTGGATTATTTATTTATTTTTTTTAATAAGTATATATTCTTGCCTTCCCATTCATTTTCTATTCCTTATTCCAAATTCAAATTTATACTTCTACTTTAGTTTTTAGATTTTTCAAATGTATCAATTGAAACCCCTAGGTGAATGTAAACCATACTATTGTAATATTACTAAGTTAAGTTTATTCTCCTTGTTATTTATTTCATGGGATGTATGAATGGTTTCCTTTAAAAGAAGAATTCTTTTCTCATCATTTTCTTATTTCCCTAATTCCCAAAGCATTATGATTCTTTATTCATATTATTTTTTTTCTCTACTAATTTTGGGTCTTACATTCATCCAATGGCTTGGTAAAGATATCGGCTAATTGTTCTTTGGTGCTAACATATGCAATCTCGATATCCCCCTTTTGCTGGTGATCCCTTAGAAAATGATACCGAATGGCTATGTGTTTAGTGCGGCTATGCTCAACGGGATTATCCGCCATGCGGATTGCACTCTCATTATCACATAGAAGAGGAACTTTGGTTAATTGTAACCATAGTCCCTAAGGGTTTGCCTCATCCAAAGCAATTGCGCGCAACAATGGCCTGCGGCAATATACTCGGCTTCGGCGGTTGAAAGAGCCACAGAATTTTGCTTCTTTGAAGCCCAAGACACCAGAGATCTTCCCAAGAACTGGCAAGTCCCCGATGTGCTCTTTCTATTTATTTTACACCCTGCCCAATCGGTATCGGAATAACCAATTAAATCAAATGTGGATCCCCTGTGGTACCAAAGGCCAAACTTAGGAGTATAAACTAAATATCTCAAGATTCGTTTTACGGCCCTAAGGTGAGCTTCCTTAGGATTGGCTTGGAATCTTGCACACATGCATACAGAAAACATAATATCCGGTCGTGAAGCACATAAATAGAGTAAGGAACCTATCATCGACCGATATACCTTTTGATCGACGGATTTACCTCCCGTGTCAAGGTCAAGATGCCCATTTGTTCCCATGGGTGTCTTGATGGGTTTGGCGTCCTACATCCCAAACTTGGTTAGAATGTCTTGAATGTACTTTGTTTGGCTAATGAAGGTGCCCTCTTGGAGTTGCTTGACTTGGAATCCTAGAAAATACTTCAACTCCCCCATCATCGACATCTCGAATTTTTGTGTCATGATCCTACTAAACTCTTCACATGTAGATTCGTTAGTAGACCCAAATATGATATCATCAACATAAATTTGGCATACGAACAAATCATTTGCAAGTGTTTTAGTAAAGGGTGTAGGATCGGCTTTTCCGACTTTGAATCCATTAGCAATAAGAAAATCTCTTAGGCATTCATACCATGCTCTTGGGGCTTGCTTGAGCCCATAAAGCGCCTTAGAGAGTCTATAAACATGGTTAGGATACTCACTGTCTTCAAAGCCGGGAGGTTGCTCAACATAGACCTCTTCCTTGATTGGTCCATTGAGGAAGGCACTCTTCACATCCATTTGATAAAGCTTGAAGCCATGGTAAGTAGCATAGGCAAGTAAAATGCGAATTGACTCAAGCCTAGCTACGGGTGCATAGGTTTCACCGAAATCCAAACCTTCGACTTGTGAGTATCCCTTGGCCACAAGTCGGGCTTTGTTCCTTGTCACCACACCATGCTCATCTTGCTTGTTGCGGAAGACCCACTTGGTTCCTACAACATTTTGGTTAGGACGTGGCACTAAATGCCATACCTCGTTCCTCGTGAAGTTGTTGAGCTCCTCTTGCATCGCCATCACCCAATCCGAATCTTGAAGTGCTTCCTCTACCCTGTGTGGCTCAATAGAGGAGACAAAAGAGTAATGCTCACAAAAATGTGCAACACGAGATCTAGTGGTTACCCCCTTATGAATGTCGCCGAGGATGGTGTTCATGGGGTGATCTCGTTGGATTGCTTGGTGGACTCTTGGGTGTGGCGGCCTTGGAACTTGCTCATCCTCCTTGTCTTGATCATTTGCATCTCCCCCTTGATCATTGCCGTCGTCTTGAGGTGGCTTATCTTCTTGATATTCTTCTTCATCATCTTGAGCCTCATCCTCATCTTGGGTTGGTGGAGATGCTTGCATGGAGGAGGATGGTTGATCTTGTGCTTGAATGGGCTCTTTGGATTCCTTAGGACACACATCCCCAATGGACATGTTCCTTAGTGCGATGCACGGAGCCTTTTCATCATCTAATTCATCAAAATCAACTTGCTCTACTTGAGAGCCGTTAGTCTCATCAAACACAATGTCACAAGAAACTTCAACTAGTCCAGTGGACTTGTTAAAGACTCTATATGCCCTTGTGTTTGAATAATATCCCAGTAAAAAGCCTTCTACAGCCTTAGGAGCAAATTTGGACTTTCTACCTCTTTTAACAAGTATAAAACATTTGCTACCAAAGACTCTAAAATATGAAACATTTGGCTTTTTACCGGTTAGGAGTCCATAAGATGTCTTCTTGAGGATTCGATGTAGATACAACCGGTTGATGGCGTAGCAAGCGGTGTTGACCGCCTCGGCCCAAAACCGATCCGAAGTCTTGTACTCATCAAGCATGGTTCTTGCCATGTCCAATAGAGTTCTATTCTTCCTCTCCACTACACCATTTTGTTGTGGTGTGTAGGGAGAAGAGAACTCATGCTTGATGCCCTCCTCCTCAAGGAAGCCTTCAATTTGTGAATTCTTGAACTCCGTCCCATTATCGCTTCTTATTTTCTTGATCCTCAAGCCGAACTCATTTTGAGCCCGTCTCAAGAATCCCTTTAGGGTCTCTTGGGTTTGAGATTTTTCCTGTAAAAAGAATACCCAAGTGAAGCGAGAATAGTCATCCACAATAACTAGACAGTACTTACTCCCGCCGATGCTTATGTAAGCGATCGGGCCGAATAGGTCTATGTGGAGGAGCTCGAGTGGCCTGTCAGTCGTCAAGATGTTCTTATGTGGATGATGAATGCCAACTTGCTTCCCGGCTTGGCATGCGCTACAAATCCTGTCTTTCTTAAAATGAACATTGGTTAGTCCTAAAATGTGTTCTCTCTTTAGAAGTTTGTGAAAATTCTTCATCCCAACATGTGCTAGTCGGCGATGCTAGAGCCAGCCCATGTTAGTCTTAGCAATTAAGCAAGTGTCGAGTTCAGCTCTATTGAAATCAACTAAGTATAGCTGACCCTCTAACACTCCCTTAAATGCTACTGAATCATCACTTCTTCTAAAGACAGTGACACCTACATCAGTAAATAGACAGTTGTAGCCCATTTTGCATAGTTGAGAAACGAAAAGCAAATTGTAATCTAATGAATCAACAAGAAAAACATTGGAAATGGAATGGTCAGGTGATATAGCAATTTTACCCAATCCTTTGACCAAACCTTGATTTCCATCCCCGAATGTGATAGCTCGTTGGGGGTCTTGGTTTTTCTCATAGGAGGAGGAGGAGAACATCTTTTTCTCCCCTGTCATGTGGTTTGTGCACCCGCTATCTGTCGGGGACCATAATTAGGGGTACCCTCAAGGCTCCTAAATCTTAGCTGGTAACCCCCATCAGCACAAAGCTGCAAAGGCCTGATGGGTGCGATTAAGTCAAGGATCGGTCCATTCGAGGGACGCGATCATGCCTCACCCGAGCCCAGCCTCGGGCAAGGGCAGCCGACCCCGGAGGATCTACGTCTCGCCCGAGGACCCCCTCCAGCAACGGACACACCTTCGGTTCGCCCGAGGCCCAGTCTTCACCAAGAAGCAACCTTGGCCAAATCGCCACGCCAACCGACCAAATCGCAGGGGCATTTAATGCAAAGGTGGCCTGACACCTTTATCCTGACGCACGCCCCCCAGTCGACAGAGCCGAAGTGACCGCAGTCATTTCACCGCTCCACTGACCGGTCTAACAAGAGGACAGCGCCGCCTGCGCCGCTCCGACTGCTGAGCCACTCGACAGAGTGAGGATGACAGCAACCAAGTCCGGCCTCAGGCGTCATAGGAAACTCCGCTCCGCCCGACCCTAAGGCTCGGACTCGGGCTCAGCCCTGGAAGACGACGAACTCCGCTTCGCCCGACCCTAGGGCTCGGACTCGGGCTCAACCCCGGAAGACGACGAACTCCGCTTCGCCCGACCCCAGGGCTCGGACTCGGGCTCAGCCTCGGAAGACGACGAACTCCGCTTCGCCCGACCCCAAGGCTCGGACTCGGGCTCAGCCCCGAAGGACGACGAACTCCGCTTCGCCCGACCCCAGGGCTCGGACTCAGCCCTGGCCTCAGCCGATGGGCTCCGCCTTGTCCGACCCGGGGGCTCAGACTCGACCTCGACCTTGGAAGACAGACTCGACCTCGACCTCGGAGGAGCCTCCACTTCGCCCAACCTAGGGCACGGACCGACCACGTCGACAGGAGGAGCCATCATTACCCTACTCCACGCTGACTCAGGCTACGGGGAACAAGACCGGCGTCCCATCTGGCTCGCTCCACCATACGAGTAATGATGGCGCCCCACATGCCCTGTGACGACGGCGGCTCTCAGCCCCCTTACGGAAGCAAGAGGACGTCAGCAAGGACTCGACAGCCCCGACAGCTGTCCTTCCGCTAGGCTCCAGCGCTCCTCCGACGGCCACGACATCACACGAACTGGGTGCCAAAACCTCTCCGGCTGCCACGATGGCATGTACTTAGGGCGCTAGCTCTCCTCCGCTAGACATGTTAGCACACTGCTACACCCCCATTGTACACCTAGATCCTCTCCTTACGCCTATAAAAGGGAGGTCCAGGGCCCTCTTACAGAGGGTTGGCCGCGCGGGGAAGGACGGGACGGCGCTCGCGCAAGGCCGCTCGTTCCCTCCCGCGTGGATGCTTGTAACCCCCTACTGCAAGCGCACCCCACCTGGGCGCGGGGCTAACATGAAGGCCGCGGGTTCCACCTCCCACGCCTGTCTCCCTCCGGCTGCTTCTCCCCCCTTCACGTTTCGCCTCGCGCCGACCCATCTGGGCTGGGGCACGCGGCAACGATTTACTCGTCGGTCCAGGGACCCCCCGGGTTTCGAAACACCGACAGTTGGCGCGCCAGGTAGGGGCCTGCTGCGTGTTGACGAACAGCTTCCCGTCAAGCTCCAGATGGGCAGTCTCCAGCAACCTCTCCAACCCGGGACGGTGCTCCGTTTCGGGAGTCTTGAGTTCATGTCCCCCGACGACAGCTACGACATGATACTCCTTCCCCCGCCGCGCGACAGCGACAATGGCAGTCGACGACCCGCCCGCCGGCGGGAAAATCGACGCCGCCTTCCCCACGTGGTGGAAGGGTGACATTCGGGCTTGTCCCGCCCCTCCCCCGCCGACGGAGGAGGAGGCGGGGCAACCAAGGCCAAGCGGGAGGCGGCACCTCATTGGCTGTCGAGCGAGTCGACGGTGCCAGCGCCCCAACGGGGGGCGCGTCGGACATCGGCCTCGTGTCTGAGACGAAGACGAGCGCTGTCTCCCCGCAACACACCAGCCTCAAGCAAACGGACGACGCCAGCACGCTCGCGAAGGACTTGCTGGGCGTCACCCTCGTACCTGAGACGACGGTGCAGTCAGTCCCTGACACGACTTCATCACCGCCCGTCGACCGAAGGTACCGACCGATTTCCATCTCGCGCCTTTTGGATTCGGCCTCGACCCACCAAGCAACTCCGCTTCGGTGGACACTCTCATAGAGGCGAGTCCAAACCCTCTGGGGTATCGTGTGCGGTCACCCTAGGACCGGCTGACGGCCGTCTCGACCTACGGGCCCTCGGGGTCCGAGGAAGATGGTGAGCCCGACCTCTGTTGGGATTTCTCCGGGCTTGGTAACCCCAATACCATGCGGGACTTCATGACCGCATGCGACTACTGCCTTTCCGACTGTTCCGACGGTAGCCGCAGCCTCGACGACGAGGACTGCGGCCCAAGTCGCGAATGTTTCCACGTTGATCTAGGGGGTCCCGGCGAAGGCAACCATCTTGGTATGCCGGAGAACGGTGATCCCCCTAGGCCCGTGCCTCGCGTCGACATCCTTCGGGAGCTAGCTGTGGTCCCCGTCCCGGCGGGGGGTCCTGACCCACAGCTCGAGCAAATCCACGAGATGCAGGCCAGGCTCGACGAGGGAGCAGGAACGCTTGTGCCGATCTGCTGGGACATCGGGCAGGAATGGGTGGGCCAACCTCCGGCCGGAGAAGCACGTCATCTCCCCCAGGGCATCCAGCACTGCATCGCCGACGACGTCAGGGTAAGGCCGCCACCGGTTTCCAGTGGAGTCAGCTAGAACCTGGCTGCAGCGGCAATACTTCTCCGCGCGATGCCGGAGCCATCAACCACTAAGGGGCGGCGTATCTAGGGAGAGCTCAAGAATCTCCTGGAGGACGCCGCGGTCCGACGGGCCGAAAGCTCCGCCTCCCGAAGGCAGGGGTACCCCTCGGAACATCGCGCCGCGACTTCCCGATTCATGCGGGAAGCCTCGGTCCACACCGGGCGCACGCGCAACACAGCGCCTGCGGCCCCGGGTCGCCTCGGCAACGAGCACCATCACCACAGCCGTCGGGCCCACCTCGACGAGAGGGTGCGCCGAGGCTACCACCCCAGGCGTGGGGGACGCTACGACAGCGGGGAGGATTGGAGTCCTTCGCCCGAACCACCCGGTCCGTAGGCTTTCAGCCGCGCCATACGACAGGCCCCGTTCCCGACCCGGTTCCAAACCCCGACTACTATCACAAAGTACTTGGGGGAGACAAGACCGGAACTGTGGCTCGCGGACTATCGGCTGGCCTGCCAACTGGGTGGAACGGACGATGATAATCTCATCATCCGCAACCTCCCCCTGTTCCTCTCCGACACCGCTCGAGCCTGGCTGGAGCACCTGCCTCCGGGGCAGATCTCCAACTGGGACGACCTAGTCCAAGCCTTCGCCGACAATTTCCAAGGCACGTACGTGCGCCCTAGAAACTCCTGGGATCTTCGAAGCTGCCGCCAGCAGCCGGGAGAGTCTCTCCGGGACTACATCCAGCGATTCTCGAAGCAGCGCACTGAGCTACCCAACATCATCGATTCGGATGTCATCGGCGCGTTCCTCGCCGGCACCACCTGCTGCGACCTGGTGAGAAAGCTGGGTCGCAAGACCCCCACCAGGGCGAGCGAGCTGATGGACATCGCCACCAAGTTCGCCTTTGGCCAGAAGGCGGTTGAGGCCATCTTACGGAAGGACAAGCAGCCCCAGGGCCGCCCACTGGAAGATGTTCCCGAGGCGTCAACTCAGCGCGGCACTAAGAAAAAAGGCAAGAAGAAGTCGCAAGCGAAACGCGACGCCGCCGACGCGGACCTTGTCGCCGTCGCCGAGTACAAGAACCCTCGGAAACCTCCCGGAGGTGCCAGCCTCTTCGACAAGATGCTCAAGGAGCCGTGCCCTTATCATCAGGGGCCCGTCAAGCACACCCTTGAGGAGTGTGCCATGCTTCGACGCCACTTCCACAAGGCCGGGCCACCCGTGGAGGGTGGCAAGGCTCTCGACGACGCTAAGAAGGAAGATCGCAAGGCAGGAGAGTTCCCCGAGGTCCGCGACTGCTTCATGATCTACGGTGGGCAAGTGGCAAACGCCTCGGCTCGGCACCACAAGCAAGAGCGTCGGGAGGTCTACTCGGTAAAGGTGGCAGCGCCAGTCTACCTAGACTGGTCCGACAAGCCCATCACCTTCGACCAGGCCGACCATCCCGACCATGTGTCGAGCCCGGGGAAATACCCGCTCGTTGTCGACCCCATCATCGGCAACGTCAGGCTCACCAAGGTCCTCATGGACGGAGGCAGCAGCCTCAACATCATCTACGCCGAGACCCTCGGGCTCCTACGGATCGATCTGTCCTCGGTCCGGGCGGGCGCTGCGCCTTTCCATGGGATCATCCCCGGGAAGCGCGTCCAACCCCTCGGACAACTCGATCTACCCGTCTGCTTCGGGACGCCCTCCAACTTTCGAAGGGAGACCCTCACGTTCGAAGTGGTCGGGTTTCGAGGAACCTACCACGCAGTGCTGGGGAGGCCATGCTACGCCAAGTTCATGGCCATCCCCAACTACACCTACCTCAAGCTCAAGATGCCGGGCCCCAACGGGGTCATCACCGTCAGGCCCACGTACCGACACGCGTACGAATGCGACGTGGAGTGCGTGGAGTACGCCGAGGCCCTCATCGCCGACCTGGAGAGCCTCTCTAGGGAGGCACCCGACGTGAAGCGCCACGCCAGCAACTTCGAGCCAACGGAGACGGTCAAGTCCGTCCCTCTCGACCCCTGCAATGACGCCTCCAAGCAGATCCGGATCGGCTCCGAGCTCGACCCCAAATAGGAAGCAGTGCTCGTCGACTTTCTCCGCGCAAACGCTGACGTTTTCGCGTGGAGTCCCTCGGACATGCCCGGCATACCGAGGGAAGTCGCCGAGCACTCGCTGGATATCCGAGCTGGAGCCCGACCCGTGAAGCAGCCTCTGCGTCGATTCGACGAAGAAAAGTACAGAGCCATAGGCGAGGAGATCCACAAGCTAATGGCGGCGGGGTTCATCAAAGAGGTATTCCATCTCGAATGGATTGCCAACCCTGTGCTTGTGAGAAAGAAAGGGGGGAAATGGCGAATGTGTGTAGACTACACTAGTCTAAACAAAGCATGTCCGAAAGTTCCCTACCCTCTGCCTCGCATCGATCAAATCGTGGATTCCACTGCTGGGTGCGAAACCCTGTCTTTCCTTGATGCCTACTCAAGGTATCACCAGATCAGGATGAAAGAGTCCGACCAGCTCGCGACTTCTTTCATCACACCCTTCGACATGTACTGCTATGTTACCATGCCGTTTGGTTTGAGGAATGCGGGTGCAACGTACCAGCGATGCATGAACCGAACACATTGGCCGAACGGTCGAGGCCTACGTCGATGACATCGTAGTCAAGACGAGGAAAGCCTCCGACCTCCTTTCCGACCTTGAAGTGACATTTCGATGTCTCAAGGCGAAAGGTGTGAAGCTCAATCCCGAAAAGTGTGTCTTCGGGGTCCCTCGAGGCATGCTCTTAGGGTTCATCGTCTCCGAGCGAGGCATCAAGGCCAACCCGGAGAAGATCGCAGCCATCACCAGCATGGGGCCCATCAAGGACTTGAAAGGCGTACAGAGGGTCATGGGATGCCTCGTGGCTCTGAGCCGTTTCATCTCGCGCCTCGGCGAAAGAGGCCTGCCTCTATACCGCCTCTTAAGGAAGGCCGAGTGCTTCGCTTGGACCCTTGAGGCCGAGGAAGCCCTCGGGAACCTGAAGGCGCTCCTCACGAATGCGCCCATCTTGGTGCCCCCCGCTGCCGGAGAAGCCCTCTTGATCTACGTCGCCGCTACCACTCAGGTGGTTAGCGCCGCGATTGTGGTTGAGAGACGAGAAGAGGGGCATGCATTGCCCGTCCAGAGGCCAGTCTACTTCATCAGTGAGGTACTGTCCGAGACCAAAATCCGCTACCCACAAATCCAGAAGCTGCTGTACGCGGTGATCCTGACGCGGCGGAAGTTGCGACACTACTTCGAGTCTCATCTGGTAACTGTGGTGTCATCCTTCCCCCTGGGGGAGATCATCCAATCTCGAGAGGCCTCGGGAAGAATTGCAAAGTGGGCGGTGGAGATTATGGGCGAGATGATCTCGTTCGCCCCACGGAAGGCCATCAAGTCCCAGGTCTTAGCGGACTTCGTGGCTGAATGGGTCGACACCCAGCTCCCAACAGCTCCGATCCAACCGGAGCTCTGGACCATGTTTTTCGACGGGTCGCTGATGAAGACGGGGGCCAGCGCGGGCCTGCTCTTCATCTCGCCCCTCGGGAAGCACCTACGCTACGCGCTACGCCTCCACTTCCTGGCGTCCAACAACGTGGCTGAGTACGAGGCTCTGGTAAACGGGTTGCGAATCACCATCGAGCTAGGGGTCCGACGCCTCGACGCTCGCGGTGACTCGCAGCTCGTCATCGACCAATTCATGAAGAACTCCCACTGCCGCAACCCGAAGATGGAAGCCTACTACGATGAGGTTCGGCGACTGGAAGACAAGTTCTACGGGCTCGAGCTCAACCACATCGCCCGACGCTACAACGAGACTGCGGACGAGCTGGCTAAAATAGCCTCAGGGCGAACAACGGTTCCCCCGGACGTATTCTCCCGAGACCTGCATCAACCCTCCGTCAAGACCGACGACACGCCCGAGCCCGAGGAGGCCTCGGCCCAGCCTGAGGCACCCTCAGCTCAGTCCGAGGTACCCTCGGCTCGGCTCGAGGCACCCTCGGCTCAACCCGAGGCACCCTCGGCTCAGCTCGAGGTACCCTCGGCCCCCGAGGGTGAGGCACTGCGCGTCGAGGGGGAGCAGAGCGAGGTCACGCCTAATCAAAACTGGCAGACCCCATACCTGCAGTATCTCCACCGAGGAGAGCTACCCCTCGACCAAGCCGAAGCTCGGCGGTTGGCGCGGCGCGCCAAGTCTTTCGTCTTGCTGGGAGATGGGAAGGAGCTCTACCACCGCAGCCCCTCGGACATCCTCCAGCGATGCATTCCCATCGCCGAAGGCCAGGAGCTCCTACAAGAGATACACTCGGGGGCTTGCGGCCATCACGCAGCACCTCGAACCCTTGTTGGAAACGCCTTCCGACAAGGTTTCTACTGGCCGACGGCGGTGGCCGACGCCACTAGAATTGTTCGCACCTGCGAAGGGTGTCAGTTCTACGCAAGGCAGACCCACCTGCCCGCTCAGGCTCTGCAGACCATACCCATCACCTGGCCGTTTGCTGTGTGGGGTCTGGACCTAGTCGGCCCCTTGCAGAAGGCACCCGGGGGCTACACGCACCTGCTGGTCGCCATCGACAAATTCTCCAAGTGGATCGAGGTCCGACCCCTAAACAGCATCAGGTCCGAACAGGCGGTGGCGTTCTTCACCAACATCATCCATCGCTTTGGGGTCCCAAACTCCATCATCACCGACAACGGCACCCAGTTCATCGGCAGAAAGTTCCTGGACTTCTGCGAGGATCACCACATCCGGGTGGACTGGGCCGCCGTGGCTCACCCCATGACGAATGGGCAGGTAGAACGTGCCAACGGCATGATTCTGCAAGGACTCAAGCCTCGGATCTACAACGACCTCAACAAGTTCGGCAAGCGATGGATGAAGGAGCTCCCCTCGGTGGTCTGGAGTCTGAGGACAACGCCGAGCCGAGCCACGGGCTTCACACCGTTCTTTCTAGTCTATGGGGCCGAGGCCATCTTGCCCACAGACTCAGAATACGGTTCCCCGAGGACGAGGGCCTACGCCGACCAAAGCAATCGAGCTAATCGAGAAGACTCACTGGACCAGCTGGAGGAGGCTCGGGACATGGCCTTACTACACTCGGCGCGGTACCAGCAGTCCCTGCGACGCTACCACGCCCGAGGGGTTCGGTCCCGAGACCTCCAGGTGGGCGACCTGGTGCTTCGGCTAAGACCAGATGCCCGAGGGCGGCATAAGCTCACGCCTCCCTGGGAAGGGCCGTTCATCATCGCCAAGGTTCTGAAGCCCGGAACATACAAGCTGGCCAACAGTCAAGGCGAGGTCTACAGCAACGCTTGGAACATCCAACAGCTACGTTGCTTCTACCCTTAAGATGCTTCCAAGTTATTCGTACACCTCGTTCACACACAAAGTCTGGTCGTCAAGGAAGGGTCAGCCTTGCCTCGGCAAAGCCCAACCCTCCCTCGGGGGCTAGAAGGGGGGGTACCCCCTCTGCGTTGAAATTTTCCTCGAAAAAAGAAAAAAATCTTTTCTGCCAGAATGTCTTTCGTGCTTTTCGTCTACTTCGAAAGTGGATCCTGAAAACGACGGAGTACACGTAAGCAGCCAAGGCTGACCGAGCCGAGGGACTCCTACGCCTCCGGGATACGGATACCTCACTCATCACCTTCTGCGATAAGTAACTCGCACTCGGATAAGTGATTCCGCGGACCGAACAAGTCCTCACGCTCGAAAGCTCCTCTACCGGAACGGTTTTTCGGGCCTTCTCGACTGCGTCGGTGACAGAACCCTATGGACGAGTAAGAGTGCGCGTAAGCGGCAAGGCCGACCGAGCCGAGGGATTCCTACGCCTCCGGGATACGGATACCTCACTCATCACCTTCCGTGAAAAGAACTCTCGCCCGCACAAACAATTCTGTTACCGACAAATAAGTTCGGATACTCGAAACAAGAGGAAAAGAAACGCAGCTTTACAACACGACGACAGTGTGTTTGGGCCTCGGCGGCCGCAGAAAACATACACCCGCTACAAGACAACCCGATCCTGCAGGCTCGGACGTCGACAGTTGAAGGGGGCAGCAGCACCCTCGGCGTCAACTACACCTTCGGCGGGGTCTGACCTAGCCTCGGACGACGACGCGGTTGGAGGATCCCCACTCTGAAGGACGACATCAGCTCCACACTCGGGCCATCGCCGCCAGGGTCTTCTCCAGGAACCCGGCTCGAGCAGACGGCTCGGCCGGCCACCCCGAGGCCTCGGCCAGCTGTCCCCCGAAGACATCAGCCCGGCTTGTGGCCTCGGCAACTCAACTCCAGCGTCGGTCCCGCCAGTGGACGACCCGGCCAGGCTCTGGCTGACCAAATCTTCTTTTTGAGCCAACTCTGCCTCTGTCCGTACTGACACCGCTACCTCCGACTTCGGCTCATCGAAGAGCGGCCGAGGGGTCCCTTTAACTAAGCAAGAGAAGCCTCGGACAGCAAGGCCGACCGAGCCGAGGGACTCCTACGCCTCCGGGATACGGATACCTCTCTCGTCACCTTCGCACGAGGCGACTCACGCTCGGTGAAGCGGTTCAGATAGTCGACAGGCGAGTCTTAGTGCTCGAAATGAAGGAAAAACACGGCTCCATGCCGAAAACACATACATGTTCAGGCTCCAACAGCCGCAATGAACAAGACACCGGCACTCAAAGTGCCATTACAAACGGAACTCCGTTTCCACCTCCACAGGTACGAACAACCCCACACAATTGGGGGGGCCTGCGGAGCAACAGAAGACCGACGAACGGCTCGCCGTCGCCCGCCCCAGCAGCGGCGACAACGACGACTTCTGCTCCGGGGGGCCGAACAGCAGCAGCGATGACCTCAGGGCGGATGCTGCTGCCATAAGGCCCTCGCCCATGCCCTCACTCGAGAGGCAAGGACGGGCAGAAGGCCGTAGAGTTGGAAGTCAGTCCGTGGGCGGCACCGGCTAGCTCGCCGGTGGAGAAACCTCTTCTGGCTGCCGTGGCGGAAGGCGGCACCGGGAGCGGCTCCAAAGCCACTCGGCTCAGAGAGCCAGGCACGCGGCAGCTGCCAACGCCATGAACGGAGAACGCCTTTCCCCCCGATCACTAGGGGAAGGAGCGGGTCGCCGCCCACGCAGGAACCGACCCCAACTCGGCACACTCCCCTCCCCAGCACTGATGATGAACATCCTCGAAGCTGAGGGAGGGGCAGAGGCCGCAGCTCGGTTCGCTTCTCCCCACCATCAAACTGGAGGTCACCATCTTGGGTGACCACCGGCGAGGGGATGCAGCCGGGCTGCCTGATGAAAATCCTTGAAGCCGAACGATGGCTGAAAAGTACCAACTCCCTCGAAGTTGCATTCCTTCGACGACAAGACGGAAGGATTGCGGGCGTCCCCCATCCGGGGGCTCGGAAAATGGAAAGACACAACGCATAAGGGAACACGAAGACATGGTCGTCTTTCAAGGGGGTCACCCTCCTTTTAAAGGCGACTCTCCCCTTGCGTCCTCAGCCGTTGCGAGCTAAGTCTTCTCCAACACGCTCCAAGGTCCTCCCCCTTACGGCGCGGGGGCTGGGTCCCACGCGTCATGCAAGCCGGTCCAGGGCAGAAGAAGCCAAACCGCCGCGCACGGTGCATGCAACCGCCCGGCGGTTACAAGCACTCCTCCACTTTCGCCCAGTCCAGCGGGTGAAAGGGTGGACAGCCATGCAGGTGGCATGCAACCGTGCCAAGTGGGCGCGCCCCTCCGACTTCCAACACACCCAGCATGGAGGCCCAGGCCCACGCATCATGCAACCGACGTGCCGGTTGCTACGTGCGAGCAACTGCACCGCCACCCGCACCACTACCGCGCCTCCTCGACTGCGGAACCAGTACCGCGACTCGAGGCAACCCTGCGTATGACCCAGCAGTGCCAGCCAGGCGCGACGGTCAATATGATCAAAAATGGGCCAGCAGTAATGGCGGTGGCAGGCGGGCAGGAGCAGCGGTCACGTCGTCAGCCAAGCTTACGTCCCATCCAGGGGCAGCGAGAGAACCCTCTCTCACGGCGTGAAGACGACGCACCCGTGATCCGTTCCTCGAACGGCTCGCACACGCGCAACGACCGCCTCGCGAACCACTCGCCCCGTCGCATTAACTCCACGGCGGGACAGGCAGCGCCTCAGGCGGGAGAAGCAAGCGACGCTTCGCCTTCGCCATAATGACCGCGTCGAAAAAGGTACGCCACGTCATTCGATTTCGTATCCTTTTCCTTTTCCTCTTTATCTCTCTTACAACAGGGACCGGGAAAGGGGGATACCCCGAAAAGGATCCTTCTCCGTGAAGGAAACAGGCCCCGAGCCTCCCTACTGATCAGAGGTTCAAAGGCTGGCCCCTCGGAGGGGTTCAACGGCCGCCTCAGAGCGCTTGGGTTCTGCGCCCACTATTGGTCAGAGGTTCGATGGCCGACCCCTCGGAAGGGTTCCACGGCCGCCTCAGGCCACTCGGGCTCCGCGCCCACTACTGATCAGGGGTTCGTAGGCTGGCCCTCGAAGGGTTCACAGTCGCCTCAGACACAGAGCGAGGGATGACCCTGGGTACGTTCGATACATAACCAAGGCTCGGGCTACGCTCCTGAGGTACCCTAGGACATTTCCGAGACCAGCGGGAACGATCTTGTAACGGAATCCCATCAGAGGGAGGCATCGAGCCCTCGGACCCCGTCAAAAGGGGACCGGGTCCGGCAGATCACCCGCAGGTACTTTTGGAGCGCGCCTCCGGGCCTCTAGCCAACCCCTAACAAATGGGGCACGGGCGTCCACTCGGATTACCCGCCAGCAGCTCACCGGAGACACCATGTTCGGCACCCTCCGAGGGCAACATGGCGCTTCCCCCCTCCTCCTTGTAGAAAGGCGACGCAGGGGCGTATGTAAAAAAGTCGAGTCTGTCCTTGACCATCCTCTCGCCCTGTGTAGAGGCTTGGGGGCTGCTCTCGCAAACCCGGCTCCGGCCAACCCGTTGACAGCGTCAACATACCAGCCCGAGAACTTGGGACCCGACCGTGCACCCAGGCTACGGCCAGCTCGCATAAGGGAACAACTAGACTAGCCGAAGTGTTGCGAAACGCACTAAGACCTCGAAGGAGTCAAACTACTCCTCCGAGGCCTCGGGGGCTACACCCGGCAGGTGCGCTCGCGCGCACCCACCGGAACAAAATGCAACAAAAAAAGGCTGGTCCCCTTGCAAAAAAGTGCGGCAAAAGCCTCCAAGCGAGTATTAACACTCCCTTCGAGGCTCGGGGGCTACTGTCGGGGACCATAATTAGGGGTACCCTCAAGGCTCCTAAATCTCAGCTGGTAACCCCCATCAGCACAAAGCTGCAAAGGCCTGATGGGTGCGATTAAGTCAAGGATCGGTCCATTCGAGGGACGCGATCACGCCTCGCCCGAGCCCAGCCTCGGGCAAGGGCAGCCGACCCCGGAGGATCTACGTCTCGCCCAAGGACCCCCTCCAGCAACGGACGCACCTTCGGCTCGCCCGAGGCCCAGTCTTCACCAAGAAGCAACCTTGGCCAAATCGCCACGCCAACCGACGAAATCGCAGGGGCATTTAATGCAAAGGTGGCTTGACACCTTTATCCTGACGCACGCCCCCCAGTCGACAGAGCCGAAGTGACCGCAGTCATTTCGCCGCTCCACTAACCGGTCTGACAAGAGGACAGCGCCGCCTGCGCCGCTCCGACTGCTGAGCCACTCGACAGAGTGAGGATGACAGCAGCCAAGTCCAGCCTCAGGCGTCATAGGAAACTCCGCTCCGCCCGACCCCAAGGCTCGGACTCAGGCTCAGCCCCGGAAGACGACGAACTCCGCTTCGCTCGACCCCAGGGCTCGGACTCGGGCTCAGCCCCGGAAGACGATGAACTCCGCTTCGCCCGACCCCAGGGCTCAGACTCGGGCTCAGCCCCGGAAGACGACGAACTCCGCTTCGCCCGACCCCAAGGCTCGGACTCGGGCTCAGCCCCGAAGGACGACGAACTCCGCTTTGCCCGACCCCAGGGCTCGGACTCAGCCCTGGCCTCAGCCGACGGGCTCCGCCTTGACCGACCCGGGGGCTCGGACTCGACCTCGACCTTGGAAGACAGACTCGACCTTGACCTCGGAGGAGCCTCCACCTCGCCCAACCTAGGGCACGGACCGACCACGTCGATAGGAGGCGCCATCATTACCCTATTCCGCGCTGACTCAGGCTACGGGGAACAAGACCGGTGTCCCATCTGGCTCGCTCCACCATACGAGTAATGATGGCGCCCCGCATGCCCTGTGATGACGGCGGCTCTCAGCCCCCTTACGGAAGCAAGAGGACGTCAGCAAGGACTCGACAGCCCCGACAGCTGTCCTTCCGCCAGGCTCCAGCGCTCCTCCGACGACCACGACATCACACGAACTGGGTGCCAAAACCTCTCCGGCTGCCACGATGGCATGTACTTAGGGTGCTAGCTCTCCTCCGCTAGACACGTTAGCACACTGCTACACCCCCATTGTACACCTAGATCCTCTCCTTACGCCTATAAAAGGGAGGTCCAGGGCCCTCTTACAGAGGGTTGGCCGCGCGGGGAAGGATGGGACGGCGCTCGCGCAAGGCCGCTCCCTCCCTCCCGCGTGGACGCTTGTAACCCCCTACTGCAAGCGCACCCGACCTGGGCGCGGGGCTAACATGAAGTCCGCGGGTTCCACCTCCCACGCCTGTCTCCCTTCGGCTGCTTCTCCCCCCTTCGCGTTCCGCCTCGCGCCGACCCATCTGGGCTGGGGCACGCGGCGACGATTTACTCGTCGGTCCAGGGACCCCCCGGGTTTCGAAACACCGACTCTATCGATGATCCAACTTGAGCCCCCGGATGCATAAACCTACAAAACAAATTTAGTTCTTGTTTTTAAGTACCCAAACAGTTTTGGGTCCTTTGACATTAGATACAAGAACTTTGGGTACCCAAACACAAGTCTTTGATCCCTTGTGTTTGTCCCCAACATACTTGGCAACTACTTTGCCGGATTTGTTAGTCAAAACATAGGATGCATCAAAAGTTTTAAATGAAATGCTAGGTTCATTTGATGCACTAGGAGTTTTCTTTTTAGGCAATTTAGCACGAGTTGATTGCCTAGAGCTAGATGTCTCACCCTTATACATAAATGCATGATTAGGGCCAGAGTGAGACTTCCTAGAGTGAATTCTCCTAATTTTGTGCTTGGGATAACCGGCAGGGTACAAAATGTAACCCTCGTTATCCTGAGGCATGGGAGCCTTGCCCTTAACAAAGTTAGATAATTTTTTAGGAGGGGCATTAAGTTTGACATTGTCTCCCTTTTGGAAGCCAATGCCATCCTTGATGCCAGGGCGTCTCCCACTATAAAGCATACTACGAGCAAATTTAAATTTTTTCATTTTCTAGTTCATGCTCGGCAATTTTAGCATCTAATTTTGCTATATGATTGTTTTGTTGTTTAATTAAAATCATGTGATCATGAATAGCATCAATGTCAACATCTCTACATCTAGTGCAAATAGAAACATGCTCAATAGTGGATGTAGAGGGTTTGCAAGTTTTTAGTTCAACAATCTTAGCATGTAAAATGTCATTTTCACTTCTAAGATCGGAAATGGAAGCATTGCAAACATCTAAGTCTTTAGCCTTAGCAATCAATTTTTCATTTTCAATCCTAAGGCTAGCAAGAGAGGCATTCAATTTTTCAATCTTAGCACTAGAAATAGCATGATCATTTCTAAGATTGGCATATGAATCATCACAAACATTTGAATCAACCTTAGCAATTAATCTAGCATTTTCATTTCTAAGGTTGGCAATAACATCATGGCAAGTGCTTAGCTCACTAGTTAATTTTTCACATTTTTCCATCTCTAGAGCATAAGCATTCTTAACATTAACATGCTTCTTATTTTCCTTAATTAGGAAGTCCTCTTGGCTATCCAAGAGATCATCCTTATCATGAATAGTGCTAATCAATTCATTTAACTTCTCCTTTTGTTGCATGTTAAGGTTGGCAAAAAGAGTAAATAAATCATCCTCACTATCACTAAAATTAGCCTCATCACTAGAGGAGGCATATTTAGTGGAGGATTTAGATTTAACCTTTTTCTTTTTGCCGTCCTTTGCCATGAGGCACTTGTGGCCGACGTTGGGGAAGAGAAGTCCCTTGTTGATGGCGATGTTGGCGGTGTCCTCGTCGGAGGAGGAGTCGGTGGAGCTCTCGTCGGAGTCCCACTCCCGGCAAACATGGACATCGCCGCCCTTCTTCTTATGGTATCTCTTCTTCTCCTTTCTTCTCCCCTTCTTGTCGTTGCCCCTGTCACTGTCACTAGAAATAGGACATTTTGCTATAAAGTGACCGGGCTTACCACACTTGTAGCAAACCTTCTTTGAGCGGGGCTTGTAGTCCTTCCCCCTCCTTTGCTTGAGGATTTGTCGAAAGCTTTTGATGATCAAAGCCATCTCCTCATTGTCGAGCTTTGAGGCGTCGATGGGGCGCCTACTTGATGTAGACTCTTCATTCTTCTCCTTCGTTGCTTTGAATGCGATGGGTTGTGCCTCGGGCATGGAGGAGGTGCCTTGCTCGATGATTTTCTTTGAGCCTTTAATCATTAGCTCAAAGCTCACAAATTTCCCTATAACCTCCTCGGGAGACATTAGCTTGTATCTAGGATCACCTCGAATTAATTGAACTTGCGTAGGGTTAAGAAAAATGAGGGATCTTAGAATAACCTTGACCATCTCATGGTCATCCCATTTGGTGCTCCCGAGGTTGCGCACTTGGTTCACCAAGGTCTTCAAGCGGTTGTACATGGCTTGCGGATCCTCTCCTTGGTGAAGCATGAAGCGACCGAACTCCCCCTCGATCGTCTCCCGCTTGGTGATTTTGGTCACCTCGTCTCCTTCGTGCGCGGTCTTGAGCACGTCCCAAATTTCCTTTGCGCTCTTCAACCCTTGCACCTTATTATACTCCTCTCGACTTAGAGAGGCGAGGAGTATAGTAGTGGCTTGGGAGTTGAAGTGGTGGATTTGGGCCACTTCGTCCAAATCATAGTCTTCATCCCCTACGGATGGTACCTGTACACCAAACTCAACAACGTTCCAAATGCTAGTGTGGAGTGAGGTTGGATGATGCCTCATTTTGTCACTCCACATATTATAATCTTCACCATAAAAAACCGGTGGTTTACCTAGTGGAACGGAAAGTAAAGGAGTACGCTTTGAAATACGAGGGTAGCGTAGGGGAATCTTACTATACTTCTAGCGCTCATGGCGCTTAGAAGTTATGGACGGCACGTCGGAGCCGAAGGTGGATGGCAATGAAGAATCGGTCTCGTAGTAGACCACCTTCCTCATCTTCTTTTTCTTGTTGCCACTCCGATGCGACTTGTGGGAAGAGGATTCCTTCTCCTTCCCTTTGTTACGGGACTCTCCCGATGGAGCCTTCCCGTGGCTTGTAGCGGGCTTATCACCGGTCACCATCTCCTTCTTGGCGTGATCTCCCGACATCACTTCGAGCGGTTAGGCTCTAATGAAGCACCGGGCTCTGATACCAATTGAAAGTCGCCTAGAGGGGGGTGAATAGGGCGAAACTGAAATTTACAAAGTTAATCACAACTACAAGCCGGGTTAGCGTTAGAAATATAAGCGAGTCCGAGAGAGAGAGAGTGAAAAACAAATCGCGAGCAAATAATGAGTGAGACGCAAGGATTTGTTTTACCGAGGTTCGGTTCTTGCAAACCTACTCCCCGTTGAGGTGGTCACAAAGACCGGGTCTCTTTCAACCCTTTCCCTCTCTCAAACGGTCACTTAGACCGAGTGAGCTTCTCTTCTCAATCACACGGGACACAAAGTCCCCGCAAGGACCACCACACAATTGGTGTCTCTTGCCTCGATTACAATTGAGTGAATCACAAGAAAGAATGAGAAAGAAAAGAAGCAATCCAAGCGCAAGAGCTCAAATGAACACAAGTATCGCTCTCTCTAGTCACTATTTGATTTGGAGTGATTCCGGACTTGGGAGAGGATTTGATCTCTTTGGTTGTGTCTAGAATTGAACGCTATAGCTCTTGTAAGAGGTTGGAAGGTGGAAAATTTGGATGCAATGAATGGTGGGGTGGTTGAGGTATTTATAGCCCCAACCACCAAACTAGTCGTTTGGTGGAGGCTGCTGTCGCATGGCGCACCGGACAGTCCGGTGCGCCACCGGACACTGTCCGGTGCGCCAGCCACGTCACCCGGCCGTTAGGGTTCGACCGTTGGAGCTCTGACAGGTGGGGTCTTCTAGCTGTCCGGTGGTGCACCGGACAAGTACTGTAGACTGTCCGGTGTGCTTGCTGCGCGTGCTCTGACCTATGCGCGTGCAGGCGCGCATTAAATGCGTTGCAGTCGACCGTTGCGCGCGAAGTAGTCGTTGCTCCGCTGACACACCGGACAGTCCGGTGTTCCACCGGACACTGTCCGGTGCATACACCGGACGGTCCGGTGAATTATAGCGGAGCGGCCTCCATTTTCCTGAAGGTAGCGAGTTCAGCGTCGAGTTCCCTGGTGCACCGGACACTGTCCGGTGGCACACCGGACAGTCCGGTGCGCCAGACCAGGGCACACTTCGGTTGTCTTTGGCTCTCTTTGTTTGAACCCTTTCTTGGTCATTTTATTGGTCTATTGTGAACCTTTGGCACCTGTAAAACTTATAATCTAGAGCAAACTAGTTAGTCCAATTATTTGTGTTGGGCAATTCAACCACCAAAATCAATTAGGAAAAGGTGTAAGCCTATTTCCCTTTCATATCACTCATAGGATTCCAATGATCAGATTCATCAATAGAAATATTACCAAACATATCACTAAGAAACTTCTGGTTTTGTAAGGCTTTCTTCTTGAACTTTCTACTCCCTGGGATTTCCTAAATATTTCAAGAGCACAACAAAAACAGCTAAGTCAATACAAGTAGCTTATATGTTACGCACTTTATTTTTTCATATAAACTAGACGCACCCCTTTCATTTTTCCCACCACTCATTGTCCATGCTAATTACAACTCTAGTGCACTGAACCGCGACCGCGCCTAGTGTCACGCAAGAACCGATCGTTCTCGACGTTCGTACTGATGCTTGCAGGTGCTCCACAATCGGGCGTGCGAACGAAACGATACCTTGCAACAAGACAAGTAGACATGCCTTGGTTCGCAGCATCTGTGCCTTGACTAGCAGCAACCACGTCGTGTAGCCTTCGACGAGGAGTCCCCTCCTACCGCCATTGTAAAACCCTCTAGTCCCGAATCGGTGGTACTTACTCCGGTAGCCATCTAGGATCATAGACCATCCTCACACACCAACACTAGTCTTTTATGTGTACTTTATCCTCACTCATGTGCACTTGAGAAGATTTCTCGATCGGTCACCCATCCAATATTGCTCTAGGCCAAACACGCTTAACCTATAGGGTCTTTAGAGATAAGGTTCCGAAAATAAGATGCACCTTGTTGGTATGAGTATTCTATCAATCCTATTAAGCCTTGGACCATGATATCACAATCCACCCTATTAGAAGATTAATGTCCTTATCAACCAACCCCAAGCCAGGAACCTCCCCTTTTGGCCACATCTGTGTGTCAAGTGTTGTCGTATTCTATGCCATGTGACCACTCCGAGCCCACATGCGCCATATGCCCGAACCCCTAGCCCACACACACATATGAAACTGCAAGGGTCAGCTCTGATACCATTTGTAACACGTCGTCCACTCCTAGATCGATGATACTTAGTCCTAGCAGCCCTCTAGAATTATAAAACATCCCCACGCATCAACATGAGTCTTTTGCACGTACTTTGTCCTAACTCATTTGCACCCAAGAAGACTTCTCGGTCGGTCATCCATCCAAAGATTGCTCTAGGCCAAGCACGCTTTATCAAGAGGTTCTTTCGAGATAGACTTTTGAAAAAGAAGATACACCTTGTTGGTATGAGTATTCTATCAATCATATTAAACCGAATATCACAGTCGTGCCGAGCATAGGCTCTGATGGCCACATGCTCACCTTGGCTCGCAGCGGGGGCATCTGCTCCGACATGTGTCATCGCTCTAGCATGGGCATCTGCGCCGATGGCTGCCGCTGCCGCACCCTTGCCTCTCGCTGTCGTGTCGGTGTTGGCCTCAACGAGAAACCCTCCACCTCACCATGGCTTGTAGCATGGAGGCTGAAAGGGAATTAGGCTTACACCTATTTCCTAAATTGATTTTGGTGGTTGAATTACCCAACACAAATAATTGGACTAACTAGTTTGCCCAAGTTTATAAGTTCTACAGGTACCAAAGGTTCACAATAAGCCAATAAAAAGATCAAGAGAAAGGGTTCAAACAAAGGAGCAAAGGGACAACCGAAGGCACCCTGGTCTGGCGCACCGGACAGTGTCCGGTGCACCAGGGGACTACGAGCTGAACTTCGCACCTTTGGGAAAACTCAGAGCCGCCGCGCTATAATTCACCGGACTGTCCGGTGTACACCGGACAGTGTCCGGTGCTCCAAGGAGAAGCGACTCTGAACTTGCCAGCTTCGGGAATCCACCAACGGCTTGTCCGCTATAATTCACCAGACATGTCCGGTGTACACCGGACTGTCCGATGTAACAGCGGAGCAACGGCTACTTCGCGCCAACGGTCACCTGCAGAAGCAATTAATGCGTGCCAGAGCGTGCAGAAATCAGGCACGCGCGAGGTGGCGCACCGGACACTCTACAGTACATGTCCGGTGTGCCACCGGACATCCAGGCGGGCCCAGCAGTCAGAGCTCCAACGGTCGGAACCCAACGACCTGGTGACGTGGCTGGCGCACCGGACACTGTCCGGTGTGCACCGGACTGTCCGGTGCACCATGCGACAGACAGCCTCCACCAAACGGCTAGTTTGGTGGTTGGGGCTATAAATACCCCCAACCACCCCTCATTCAAGTCATCCAAGTTTTCCACCTTCCAACCATCTACAAGAGCTCTAGCATTCAATTCTAGACACACCCAAGTGATCAAATCCTCTCCAATTCCACACAAAGCTTTAGTGATTAGTGAGAGAGATTTGTTGTGTTCTTTTGAGCTCTTACGCTTGGATTGCTTCTTTTTGTTCTCATTCATTCTTGTGATCAAAACTCAATTGTAACCGAGGCAAGAGACACCAATTGTGTGGTGGTCCTTGCGGGGAAGTTTTGTTCCCGGTTGATTTGAGAAGAGAAGCTCACTCGGTCCGAGGGACCGTTTGAGAGAGGGAAAGGGTTGAAATAGACCCGGCCTTTGTGGCCTCCTCAACGGGGAGTAGGTTTGCGAGAACCGAACCTCGGTAAAACAAATCCACGTGTCTCACTCTTTATTCGCTCGCGATTTGTTTTACGCCCTCTCTCTCGGACTCTTTTCTATTTCTAACGCTAACCCGGCTTGTAGTTGTGATTAACTTTGTAAATTTCAGTTTCGCCCTATTCACCCCCCTCTAGGCGAGTTTCAATTGGTATCGGAGCCTGGTGCTTCATTAGAGCCGAACCGCTCGAAATGATGTCGGGAGATCACGCCAAGAAGGAGATGGAGACCGGCGACAAGCCCACTACAAGCCACGGGGAGACTTCATCGGAAGAGTCCCGCAACAAGAGGAAGGAGAAGAAAGACTCCTCCAACAAAGGGAAGGGGAAGGAGAAGAAATCCTCTTCCCACAAGTCGCATCGGAGAGGCGACAAGCACAAGAGGATGAGGAATGTGGTCTACTACGAGACCGACTCTTCATCACCATCGACCTCCGGCTCCGACGCGCCGTCCGTCACTTCTAAGCGCCATGAGCGCAAGAAGTTTAGTAAGATCCCCCTACACTATCCCCACATTTCAAAGCGTACTCCTTTGCTCTCCGTTCCATTAGGCAAACCACCGGTTTTTAACGGTGAAGATTATAATATGTGGAGTGACAAAATGAGGCATCATCTAACCTCACTCCACACAAGCATATGGAATGTTGTTGAGTTTGGTGTACAGGTACCATCCGTAGGAGATGAAGACTACGACTCGGACGAAGTGGCCCAAATTCACCACTTTAACTCCCAAGCCACTACTATACTCCTCGCCTCTCTAAGTCGAGAGGAGTATAATAAAGTGCAAGGGTTAAAGAGAGCGAAGGAAATTTGGGACGTACTCAAGACCGCGCACGAAGGAGACGAGGTGACAAAAATCACCAAGCGGGAGACGACCGAGGGGGAGCTCGGTCACTTCATGCTTCACCAAGGGGAGGACCCACAAGCCATGTACAACCGCTTGAAGACCTTGGTGAATCAAGTGCGCAACCTCGGGAGCGAAAAATGGGATGACCATGAGATGGTCAATGTTATTCTTAGATCCCTCGTATTTCTTAACCCTACACAAGTTCAATTAATTCGAGGTGATCCTAGATAAAAGCTAATGTCTCCCGAGGAGGTTATAGGAAAATTTGTGAGCTTTGAGCTAATGATTAAAGGCTCAAAGAAAATCATCGAGCAAGGTACCTCCTCAACGCCCGAAGCACAACCGGTAGCATTCAAGGCGACGGAGGAGAAGAAGGAGTCTACATCAAGTAGACAACCCATCGACGCCTCCAAGCTCGACAACGAGGAAATGGCGCTCATCATCAAGAGTTTCCGCCAAATCCTCAAGCAAAGTACGGGGAAGGATTACAAACCCCGCTCCAAGAAGGTTTGCTACAAGTGTGGTAAGCCCGGTCACTTTATTGCCAAATGTCCTATTTCTAGTGACAGTGACAGGGGCGACGACAAGAAGGGGAGAAGAAAGGAGAAGAAGAGATATCACAAGAAGAAGGGCGGCGATGCCCATGTGTGTCGCGAGTGGGACTCCGACGAGAGCTCCACCGACTCCTCCTCTGACGAGGACGCCGCCAACATCGCTGTCACCAAGGGACTTCTCTTCCCCAACGTCGGCCACAAGTGCCTCATGGCAAAGGACGGCAAAAAGAAGAAGGTTAAATCCAAATCCTCCACTAAATATGAATCCTCTAGTGATGATAATGCTAGTGATGAGGAAGATAATTTGCGTACTCTTTTTGCCAACCTAAACATGCAACAAAAGGAAAAATTAAATGAATTGATTAGTGCTGTTCATGAGAAGGATGATCTCTTGGACTCTCAAGAGGACTTCCTTATTAAAGAAAATAAGAAGTATGTTAAGGTTAAAAATGCTTACGCTCTAGAAGTAGAAAAATGTGAAAAACTATCTAGTGAGCTAAACACATGCCATGATACTATTGACAACCTTAGAAATGAGAATGCTAATTTGTTAGCTAAGGTTGATTCTAATGTTTCAATTCCAAATCTTAGAGATGATAATGTTGATTTACATGCTAAGATTAAAGAATTGAATGATTCTCTTGCTAGCCTTAGGATTGAAAATGAAAAATTGCTGGCTAAGGCTAAAGATTTTGATGATTGCAATGTTATTATTTCTAACCTTAGAAGTGAAAATGATATATTACATGCTAAGGTTGTAGAATTAAAATCTTGCAAACCCTCTACATCTACCATTGAGCATGTTTCTATTTGCACTAGATGTAGAGATGTTGATATCAATGCTATTCATGATCATATGGTCTTAATTAAACAACAAAATGATCATATAGCTAAATTAGATGTTAAAATTGCCGAGCATAACTTAGAAAATGAAAAGTTTAAATTTGCTAGAAGTATGCTCTATGGTGGAAGATGCCCTGGCATCAAGGATGGCATTGGCTTCCAAAGGGGAGACAATGTCAAACTTAATGCCCCTCCTAAAAGATTGTCCAATTTTGTTAAGGGCAAGGCTCCCATGCCTCAGGATAACGAGGGCTACATTTTGTACCCTGCCGGCTATCCTGAGAGCAAAATTAGAAGAATTCATTCTAGGAAGTCTCACTCTGGCCCTAACCATGCTTTTATGTATAAGGGTGAGACATCTAGTTCTAGGCAACCAACCCGTGCTAAGTTGCCTAAGAAGAAAACTCCTAGTGCATCAAATGACCATAGCATTTCATTCAAAACTTTTGATGCATCATATGTTTTAACTAACAAATCTGGCAAGGTAGTTGCCAAGTTTGTTGGGGGCAAACACAAGGGGTCAAAGACTTGTGTTTGGGTACCCAAAGTTCTTGTTTCTAATGCCAAAGGACCCAAAATCGTTTGGGTACCTAAAGTCAAGAATTAAAATTGTTTTATAGGTTTATGCATCCGGGGGCTCAAGTTGGATCATCGATAGCGGGTGCACAAACCACATGACAGGGGAGAAAAAGATGTTCTCCTCATATGAGAAAAATCAAGATCCCCAACGAGCTATCACATTCGGGGATGGAAATCAAGGTTTGGTCAAAGGTTTGGGTAAAATAGCTATATCTCCTGACCATTCCATTTCCAATGTTTTTCTTGTAGATTCTTTAGATTACAATTTGCTTTCCGTTTCACAATTATGTCAAATGGGCTACAACTGTCTATTTACTGATGTAGGTGTCACTGTCTTTAGAAGAAGTGATGAATCAATAGCATTTAAGGGAGTGTTAGAGGGTCAGCTATACTTGGTAGATTTTGATAGAGCTGAACTTGACACTTGCTTAATTGCTAAGACTAACATGGGTTAGCTCTGGCATCGCCGACTAGCCCATGTTGGAATGAAGAATCTCCATAAGCTTCTAAAGGGAGAGCACATTTTAGGATTAACAAATGTTCATTTTGAAAAAGACAGGGTTTGTAGCGCATGCCAAGCCGGGAAGCAAGTTGGTGTTCATCATCCACACAAGAACATCATGACAATTGACAGGCCACTGGAGCTCCTACACATGGATGTATTCGGCCCGATTGCTTACATAAGCATCGGCGGGAGTAAGTACTGTCTAGTTATTGTGGATGATTATTCTCGCTTCACTTGGGTGTTCTTTTTGCAGGAAAAAACTCAAACCCAAGAGACCTTAAAAGGATTCTTGAGACGAGCTCAAAATGAGTTCGGCTTAAGGATCAAGAAAATAAGAAGCGACAACGGAACGGAGTTCAAGAACTCACAAATCGAAGGCTTTCTTGAGGAGGAGGGCATCAAGCATGAGTTCTCTTCTCCCTACACCCCACAACAAAATGGTGTAGTGGAGAGGAAGAATAGAACTCTATTAGACATGGCAAGAACCATGCTTGATGAGTACAAGATGCCAGATCGGTTTTGGGTCGAGGCGGTTAACACCGCTTGCTATGCCATCAACCGGTTATATCTACACCAAATCCTCAAGAAGACATCATACGAACTCCAAACCGGTAAAAAGCCCAATATTTCATATTTTAGAGTCTTTGGTAGCAAATGCTTTATTCTTGTTAAAAGAGGTAGAAAATCTTAATTTGCTCCTAAGACAGTAGAAGGCTTTTTACTAGGATATGATTCAAACACAAGGGCATATAGAGTCTTTAACAAGTCCTCAGGACTTGTTGAAGTTTCTTGTGACGTTGTGTTTGATGATACTAACGGCTCTCAAGTAGAGCAAGTTGATCTTGATGAGATAGGTGAAGAAGAGGCTTCGTGCATCGCGCTAAGGAACATGTCCATTGGGGATGTGTGTCCTAGGGAATCCGAAGAGCCTCCAAATGCACAAGATCAACCATCCTCCTCCACGCAAGCATCTCCACCAACTCAAATTGAGGATGAAGCTCACAATGATGAAGGAGAAGATCAAGAAAACGAGCCACCTCAAGATGACGGCAATGATCAAGGGGGAGATGTAAATGATCAAGACAAGGAGGATGAAGAACCAAGGCCGCCACACCCAAGAGTCCACCAAGCAATCCAACGAGATCACCCCGTCGACACCATCCTCGGCGATATTCATAAGGGGGTAACCACTAGATCTCGTGTTGCACATTTTTGTGAGCATTACTCTTTTGTTTCCTCTATTGAGCCACACAGGGTAGAGGAAGCACTCCAAGATTCGGATTGGGTGATGGCGATGCAAGAGGAGCTCAACAACTTCACTAGGAACGAGGTATGGCATTTAGTTCCACGTCCTAACCAAAATGTTGTAGGAACCAAGCGGGTCTTCCGCAACAAACAAGATGAGCATGGTGTGGTGACAAGGAACAAAGCTCGACTTGTGGCCAAGGGATACTCCCAAGTCGAAGGTTTGGATTTTGGTGAAACCTATGCACCCGTAGCTAGGCTTGAGTCCATTCGTATATTATTAGCCTATGCTACTTACCATGGCTTCAAGCTCTACCAAATGGACGTGAAGAGTGCCTTCCTCAATGGACCAATCAAGGAAGAGGTCTATGTTGAGCAACCTCCCGGCTTTGAAGACAGTGAGTACCCTAATCATGTCTATAGGCTCTCTAAGGCGCTTTATGGGCTCAAGCAAGCCCCAAGAGCATGGTATGAATGCCTAAGAGATTTCCTTATTGCTAATGGCTTCAAAGTCGGCAAGGCCGATCCTACTTTATTCACTAAAACTCTTGACAATGATTTGTTTGTATGCCAAATTTATGTTGATGATATCATATTTGGGTCTACTAACGAATCTACATGTGAAGAATTTAGTAGGATCATGACACAAAAATTCGAGATGTCGATGATGGGGGAGTTGAAGTATTTTCTAGGATTCCAAGTCAAGCAACTCCAAGAAGGCACCTTCATTAGCCAAACAAAGTATACTCAAGACATTCTAAACAAGTTTGGAATGAAGGATGCCAAGCCCATCAAGACTCCCATGGGAACAAATGGGCATCTCGACCTCGACACGGAAGGTAAATCCGTCGATCAAAAGGTATACCGGTCGATGATAGGTTCGTTACTCTATTTATGTGCATCTCGACCGGACATTATGCTTTCCGTATGCATGTGTGCAAGATTCCAAGCCGACCCTAAGGAATCTCACCTTACGGCCGTAAAACGAATCTTGAGATATTTGGCTTATACTCCTAAGTTTGGGCTTTGGTACCCTCGGGGATCCACATTTGATTTAATTGGTTATTCGGATGCCAAAGATTAATAGAAAGAGCACATCGGGGACTTGCCAGTTCTTGGGAAGATCCTTGGTGTCTTAGGCTTCAAAGAAGCAAAATTTGGTCGCTCTTTCTACCGCCGAAGCCGAGTATATTGCCGCAGGCCATTGTTGCGCGCAATTGCTTTGGATGAGGCAAACCCTACGGGACTATGGTTACAAATCAACCAAAGTTCCTCTTCTATGTGATAATGAGAGTGCAATCCGCATGGCGGATAATCCCGTTGAGCATAGCCGCACTAAACACATAGCCATTCAGTACCATTTTCTTAGGGATCACCAACAAAAGGGGGATATCGAGATTGCATACATTAATACTAAAGATCCATTAGCAGATATCTTTACCAAGCCACTAGATGAACAAACTTTTACCCGACTTAGGCATGAGCTAAATATTATTGATTCTAGAAATTTCTTTTGATATCTTGCACACATAGCTCATAAATATACCTTTGATCATGTCTCTTTTATATATGCTATGACTAATGTGTTTTCAAGTGAATTTCAAACCAAATCATAGGTGTATTGAAAGGGAATTGGAGTCTTCGACGAAGACAAAGGCTTCCACTCCACTCTATTACTCATCCTTCACCGTCGCTCCGAGCAATTCTCCGTCTTTGGTATAATCTTCACTCATATGTTTTATTTGCCAAAGGGGAGAAAGTAGTTAGCAAAGGGCTTATATTTCACTCTAAGTATCCGCTTTTGGCGATTCATGCCAAAGGGGGAGAAAGTATTAGCCCAAAGCAAAATGACCACCACCACCCTAATTTTAAAACTAATGATTTTAAATTGGTAAATTTCAAATTGGTATCTTTTTGTGTTCAAAAAGGGGAGAAAGTAGCACTTTCAAAAATTAGTATCTCAAAACCCTCTTGAACACTAAGAGGAGAATTTTATTGAAAGGGGTGTTTTGTTTAATCAAAGGAAAAGCATTTGAAACAGGGGGAGAAAATTTCAAATCTTGAAAATGCTTCTCAAAATCTTATTCATTTACCTTTGACTTTTTTGCAAAAGGACTTTGAAAGGGATTTACAAAAAGAATTTGCAAAAACAAAATATGTGGTGCAAGCGTGGTCCAAAATGTTAAAAATAAAGAAACAATCCATGCATATCTAGTAAGTAATATTTATTGGCTCAATTCTAAGTAACCTTTTCACTTACAAATATGCAAACTAGTTTAATTATGCACTTCTATACTTGCTTTGGTTTGTGTTGGCATCAATCACCAAAAAGGGGGAGATTGAAAGGGAATTAGGCTTACACATATTTCCTAAATTGATTTTGGTGGTTGAATTGCCCAACACAAATAATTGGACTAACTAGTTTGCCCAAGTTTATAAGTTCTATAGGTACCAAAGGTTCACAATAAGCCAATAAAAAGATCAAGAGAAAGGGTTCAAACAAAGGAGCAAAGGGACAACCGAAGGCACCCTGGTCTGGCGCACCGGACAGTGTCCGGTGCACCAGGGGACTACGAGCTGAACTTCGCACCTTCGGGAAAACTCAGAGCCGCCGCGCTATAATTCACCGGATTGTCCGGTGTACACCGGACAGTGTCCGGTGCTCCAAGGAGAAGCGACTCTGAACTCGCCAGCTTCGGGAATCCACCAACGGCTTGTCCACTATAATTCACCGGACATGTCCAGTGTACACCGGACTGTCCGGTGTAACGGCGGAGCAACGGCTACTTTGCGCCAACGGTCACCTGCAGAAGCAATTAATGCGCGCTAGAGCGCGCAGAAGTCAGGCACGCGCGAGGTGGCGCACTGGACACTCTACAATACATGTCCGGTGCGCCACCGGACATCCATGCGGGCCCAGCAGTCAGAGCTCCAACGGTCAGAACCCAACGGCCTAGTGACGTGGCTGGTGCACCGGACACTGTCCGGTGTGCACCGGACACTGTCCGGTGTGCACCGGACTGTCCGGTGCACCATGCGACAGACAGCCTCCACCAAACGGCTAGTTTGGTGGTTGGGGCTACAAATACCCCCAACCACCCCTCATTCAAGTCATCCAAGGTTTCCACCTTCCAACCATCTACAAGAGCTCTAGCATTCAATTCTAGACACACCCAAGTGATCAAATTGTAACACCCAGGTGTTACCATGGCTAGAGCCACTTGGCACTAGAAGCTGGGATCACAAAAGATAAAGGCTTAGGGCAGCACCTAAGAACCTTGGGGCTCATGTGCTGATTAAGTTGCCCATGACATAAGAAACATTACCCTAAATCCTTGCACATTTACTATCTTGGACAATAGGGGGAGAAGAACCCTAGATTTCTTCAAAGCCATACCTTCCAAAACCCTAAGTAAGGGGTGGGGAAAGAGAGTGATCAAGTGGGTAAAGCATGAGTAACTTTTACCCAAACCCTAAGCAACATTATAACCATCATTTTGGAGAGGAAAATTTTGCAAAAAGGCCCCTGGAGAAACCCCATTTCAATTCTCCAAGTGAAGAGAGAGCTAGAGCTCTCTATTTCTCTCTAAGTCACATTTTAGCCCTAATTCAAAGGCCAGCCGTGTTCACTTTGAAAATGGCGCCAAAACCACTTGGGTTCTATACCAAAAATGTGCTATACCACTTAAGGCACCCCCTGGAAAAATTTGAAACCGAGACTTGGACGTTTGACAGCACTTGACATCAGTTTTGTCACTGAGTGGGCAGTGAGACAAACCAAACTTGGCGCCGGTCTATCTCCTAACCTAGGGCGTATCCTCCCTTGGAACTCACATGAAATAGGTAGCTCTAGGTGCAGGGAAGAGATCTTTCGCAGTCGACATGGCGAGATTCGTACGCTTGGCCGCTCAGCAGGGCGAAGAACACGGGCAGAAGCAAAGCGCCACGTGTTCGACGCGCTCTGAGCTCGCCAGAGCACGCCCGCGCGCGCCCCTCGCGCCCGCGTCGCGCCAAACGGGCAAGCCAGCGCTCTGATACGCGCCCGCGCCTATAAAACCCTCCCAAGCCTCGGCCATACCCGTCCGCACCCACCCGACCCTCGCCGGAGCTTGGTTCGCCGACGTTGGCCCGTGCGCAGCTGTCCGCGGCCGCCCAGTCCCCCTGCCACCGTAGACCGGCCCGCTCAGCCATTTCCAGCCCCGTCCAGCCCTCGGAGAAGCTTGTGCACCCCTCTGCGAGACTCCCCGCGCGAGGAATCGGAGTTCCCTTCGCCGGAGAGGCCAGTCCACCCTCGCCGGAGCACTTAACCTCGCCGGAGTTCGTGGACCGGGTAATCCACTCAGCCATTCCTCGATTCCTTGTGCACATAGTCGCTGCGTGACCCCGTGAAGCTCACCGTGCCCTTGGATTGGACCAGATCGCCGTGATTTGGCCGGTATACTCGCCGCCGACGAGGACACCCGCCTGCGCTCGTGGACCAGGCGATTCCGGCCATCTCCGACGACGACCCGCACCTCGACGTGACCGCCAGAGCCTCCCCGAGCCGACCCCACCCTTCGCCGGACCTCCCTCGCCGCCGGTAAGCCGCGCCGTCCTTTCCTTCCTACGGCGACTGTTCTGTTTAGGAGAAGGACCGCGGGTGTGAGGAAGAAAACCCTGGGGGGTTAAGTGTAAAGCCCAAGACTCATATGAATAGTGACCTGAGGGTAGATCTGCGAGAGTTAAATCAGTTTAACCTTAGGGGTCTCGGCGCAAACTGGTTTTTCCAGAAAACCTTAAGTAAATCTGTTTTTAAATTGGACATCAACTTTGAAAATGCATAACTTCTGTTTAAATCATCCAAATTTGGTCAAACCAATTTTGTCAAACTATAAATAATGTAACCTGTCTAAGAAAAATATAAAACCCCATATGAACTAAAGAAGAATGTAAAGTTCTGATTTATTTTCAGTTTTGGCCAAAAGCTTAATAATAGCAAGAAAAATAGTTACACTATTTAACTAGGGTTAGAAAAATTTGGAAAAGTTTATATCTACCCACTGACCTAGTTAAAAATGTTAAACCTCTCTGTCTATTACATTGAGATAATTTTAACCCCTTATTCTATAATGTGCTTAAGTTTAAGAAAAATAGAAAAGGTGATATAAATGATGAACCAGAGAGCACACCTATTTTTGTTGAGATACTTAGTCAATGTAGTTCACTGGAAAAATGTATCATACCCTGTTGTAGTGTGAAGTAAGCAAGATGCCTTTTAAATGAAGAAAATAGGGATAACTTAGAAAAACCCTACAAAAATACCCCTAAGGAGAAACCTCCCCAAACCCTAGGATAACTAATGTGTTGATAATAAGAACTTAAGAAAAATCTGAAATCTGTTGTTTGATATTTTTCAAAAGACAAGTTAGTTCTAATCACTCTTGTGCACCAAAGTTTAGAAAATTCACCATTAATTAACCACCATGTTGCTCTCTGCCATTTTTGGTACAAGAGCTTTTTATCACTACAAGAGGCCAGCAAAAATAACCATTAGGTCAGAAACCACTTTAATAAAGGACTTGTAGTGTAAAGTGGCCCAAATTGCCTAACCATTGTTATTTTTGTTTAAAGCTTAGCTTTTGTACCTTAAGCCTCAAAATATTAAAACAAGCTAGTATAGCCAGTGACAACCCACTGTAATTTTTACAAAATTTTTGGAAAGTTTTAAACTACTATCATAGTTCAAAACCCCTACTAGAAACCCTAGGTGGAAATTAAGAAAGGAAAATGGAGGATGGAATTTAATGTCCCCTAAGACCTTTATAATTGTCCACTAAAATCTATAAAGGCAATACAAATCCAATATGTTATTTTAAAAAGAAAGCCTAAACCTAAAAGGGTGATAAGTCTATGTGTACCACTAGAAGACCCAGGTGGCCAAGGAACCCTAAGTTAATTCTTAACTTAATTTTCTGTAGCTTAATGTTCTTAAATCTTGCATAATCATGACATACATGTTCATTGCATTTCGATAGATTGTAATCTTGCTGACGGAGAGTACGTCCTCGTGCCGGAGCAAGGAGCTGCCCAGGAGGTTGCCCCCGACCCAGCACCAGAGCCTGCACCAGAGGACCTGCCTGCCACTGCTTTGGAAGGCAAGCCCCGGTTCTATGCATAACCTGTTATTTATGCTATTTTACTTCACTTAATGTTTGTAGGATTGTTTGTGCACTTAAGTGTAGGAGTTGACTGAAACCCTAGTTGCATGAACTCAGGATTCCTTTTGAGATGGATACTAGTATGATAGGTCGAGTAGCTGCTTTATTAATTAGGATCTCGGTAGAAGTCGAGTGATTTTTCTAGCACTCGCGCGAGGTCAGGAATTGGTTGTATCCACCTTCTTATCATATTGAGGTTGGTTTGTGGGCAACAATCCATGGGGATTGGTTGTTCACGGGATAAAAAGTTGATTAAGGATTAAGGTGTGGTACCGTGAGTCAAGCGTTTGAACGTACTAAACACATACCGAGAAATATGGTAAATCGGTAAGCCTAGTACCTGATTGAACCTGGCAGTGGACATATCCCCTCACGCGACCTGAGACGTAGTCTCCCATTCCGGTTATGGTGGGTACAAGTGCGGTCACTGCACGACGGCAGTCGGGGTCAGTGAGGCATTGTACGCCAAGGCGGTGAGCCCTGATCTGCTGACGGGGAATCGATGGGGACGGTTGATGTGTGTGGGGACGGAGTGCCCCTGCATGTCGTGTGTTTAGGTTTACCTTGCAAGGATAAAACTCGATTCGAATCGTCTGCTTCTCGCAGCTAATGAGACTGCTTGATCCATGCTGCTACATTGAGTAACAAGTGGAACTGGTTGAGATGATACAAACTGTTGTTTGCTAATAATGCTTGCTACTATGTATGAATAGATAGTACACTTTTAGCCTTAAGAGAGTCACACTTAATTTTGATTAAGTTAAAATCTTGATTTAGAAACTCAGCTAGTGTTTTTGGCAACCAAACCCCACAGCCAAACAGCTGCATGTCTAGAGGTAGAGGAGTATAGACTCCTCACACCGGGTAAGTCTAGCTGAGTATTAGTATACTCAGCCTTGCTTGTGGCATAATTTTACAGGTTCTCTGGAGGACATGGTTGCTGGAGTAACTTGGCCATCCACCCTGCCACCGGGTTGGACTGTCGAGTGGGACCCTGCCTCGGCTGAGGAGGAGCATGAGGAGCGATGGGATAGGCTTCCCCATCTTTCCATTTATTTACCGTTAGTTTATTTTCCGCTGCACTCCAAAAACAATGATGGTTACTTTGCGAAAACTCCAACGATGACAATGGTGCTGTAATAATTTAATACTCTTCCATGCATGGTTTTATGCTTTATTGTATTTGCTCTGTGACTCACCATCGAGTGAGACTGTGGTACTTGATCCTGTCAGTGGCCGTGTCGGACTAGATCCGAGGGATTGACGGGTTATTCCCATTTAAGTGTGGTCTAGCCTCTAAGGTCGGACTTAGGCACTTAAGTCGGAATAATTCGGGCAGTTCCGCCACACAAATCCTCTCCAATTCCACACAAAGCTTTAGTGATTAGTGAGAGAGATTTGTTGTGTTCTTTTGAGCTCTTGCGCTTGGATTGCTTATTTTCGTTCTCATTCATTCTTGTGATCAAAACTCAATTGTAACCGAGGCAAGAGACACCAATTGTGTGGTGGTCCTTGCGGGGAAGTTTTGTTCCCGGTTGATTTGAGAAGAGAAGCTCACTCGGTCCGAGGGACCGTTTGAGAGAGGGAAAGGGTTGAAATAGACCCGACCTTTGTGGCCTCCTCAACGGGGAGTAGGTTTGCGAGAACCGAACCTCGGTAAAACAAATCCACGTGTCTCACTCTTTATTCGCTCGCGATTTGTTTTGCGCCCTCTCTCTCGGACTCATTTCTATTTCTAACGCTAACCTGGCTTGTAGTTGTGATTAACTTTGTAAATTTCAGTTTCACCCTATTCACCCCACCCCTCTAGGCGACTTTTAGAGGCCCATGTATGTCATTGGGAGGATGTGCGCGGCCATGCCGATGGCTACCGCTGTTGTGCTGAATCCTGCCACCGTCGTGCCGAGGTTGGCCCTCACACGCCTCGCCGATCTCGTGGGGTTTCATCTCCAGGTGGATGCATCATGAAGGAGGAAGAAGAGAAGTCTGCGATAATAGATGAGATGACAAAGAGAATGAAACTTTTTTTAATGGCAATGGCGGGTAATAACCCCATAACTTCATGAGGTTATTCAAAGAAAAAATCGGTGAAGCACCCTTTTTGCAGCTTCATGAAAAAATGAAGTTAGACCCAACTTCATCTTTTTTGGTGAAGTAAAGTCCATATAGCTGAGGTGTTTGGCAACACATTTTTGAAGCTAAGAAGATTTTCTTGAAGCTAACCGGTCCCAAACATTCCCTTAAAGTATAATTTTTAGAACTGTTATGTCAATATTTATCTAGGAAACTATGTATCTATAGTTTCATCCTCATAAACTCTCTCATCTTCCATGAAGCTCTCATATCTCTCTTCATTAAATTGCATGTCATATTATCTTGTTTGCTTAGATGACATATCATTTAGTGAGAATGAAACTTTCATTAAAAATGTCATAATAACTACACACTTACACACTGCATAATGCTCACAGTACAATATAGTTGGTAGTTGTTAATATCACACACTGTATAGTGCTCACAGGTATATTTGTGGCGTGAGGCATGGCTACAATTACACGTGTTGACAACAATGCCATCTTGTTTGGCACCAAAATGAGCACGCGGACGGTCCGGCCCTGAGGCCGGACAGTCCGCGGTCCGGACAGTCCACAGTCCGGACAGTCCGCGCCTGTGGGCCGGACGGTTCGCGCGTGCGCAGAGTAGATTAGGGTTTCGAGTTTTTGTGCTATGTTTGTTAGCTAGATTCGCGGGATTAGCTCGGAATCCAGTTGTGTAAAGGGTCCAAACCCCCCTCCTCTATAAATAGAGAGGTATACGGCCGATTTGTAATTATCAATTGAATCAATACAACTTCTATTTCGCATTTATTTCCTGTACAATTAGGAGTAGTTCTAGTCTAGTTCTAGTTTAGCCTCTCGATCCCCAAATTCCCCGCCTCTCCTCGACTCTACGTCGATTAGAGGAGTCTAGGTCGGCCTGCCCGAGCCTAGACACCACCTAGGATCTCTCCTCCCTGATGAGGTCCCTCCCAAGAGCGAGATCCAGGCGCCGCCGGTGATCTTCCGCCGCCCCTGCGCACGCGCGGACCATCCGGCCGTCAAGCAGGGAACCTTAGCTCCTGCGCCAGGTCGCGGACCGTCCGGCCCTGTGCCGCAGACCGTCCGCGCCTGACCAGAGAGCACCGCCGCCTCGCGCCAGGTCGCGGACTGTCCGACCCTGTGCCGCGGACCGTCCGCGCCTGACTAGAGAGCACCGCCGCTGGTTCTTTTGAAGTGATTGGCGCCTCCAAAAAGGTGTCAACATACTTTTTGGTGACTCCGCTGGGGAAAACAAATATAGACGCATCAAATCGGCCCTCAATGGCCGGTTCAAGAGATAGCTCTGATATTTCCCCAAGCAACATCATAGAGACGACTTGGGAGACCTTGCCGGCTGACGAATAACTCCAATTCGAGGAGCACAAGGAGCAGATGATCCAGGAGGCAAAAGCAAAGTTCTTGGCCAACTTCAAAGTGGACAGGAACAACAAGGTCGTCCAACATCGGGCGACAGATCCGTCTTCGCTCCGACCCACAGCCGAAATCCCCAATGTAAGTAATACAAACGAGCTACAATCTCTTAGAAATTATATAGATGAACAGCGTGAGCAAATGCAAAATATCATAGGGGATATGCAAAAGGATTACAGGAGACTAGTACGTGCATTTGATAAATCTAGTATAGCAAATTTTCCTTCACACGAGGTTGAATTAGGGGATAACACACGTAATACATCGGCTAGAGGTTGTCACGACCAGTCATAACCCCCTTATGGGATGCCGATGGACACGTACCCTGAGCAACCACAAATCGGCAGCAAATCAGCCGATCTGCACATGCCTGGACCGTCCGCACGTGAGCGCGGACCGTCCGGGCCAGCAACAGTCGGGCCTATTTTTAATGAGTTACCTAGATATGCGCCCAAGCCACCACACACGGCACAGAATCTAAACTACCCAGTCGGACCATCCGCATACAACAACGGACGGTCCGCATATAATCACGGACGGTCCGGGCCAATGTCCGGACAGTCCGCGCATGACCTTTTTGAGGAGGATTGTTACCTGAATCCTCACCCGTCCCAGCAACACTTTCCATCGCACTATGCAATGCATCAACCCATTAATTCGAGGTCTAGAGCCTAGGAAAACTTTTCGGCCCCACCTAGAAGGCCGAAAAGGAATGATCAAACATATGAACCATATAGGGCAAGTGGCAATGCACCACGTAGCTCAAACCAATGGGGGAAAGACAACATGCTAATATCCAGCCAACCTCACCTATGTTTGACCAGAGAGCCGGTGGTCTTGCACCGGCTGCCATTGATATAGTAAGGAAAGAAATAGCCGGGGCGTTCCGAGATAAGCTCGGAGTAAGCATGGTCCCTAGGGGGCAATCATATCAAAAACCTTATGACAGCCGATTTGATCACCACCCATACCCACAGGGAACCAGGATACCCGAATTCGCAAAATTTTCGGGTGATCAAGGAAAGAACACACGCGAACACATAGGCCAGTTTTTAGCACAATTAGGAGAGTTGGCCGACACAGAGGCATTTCGCGTACGTTTATTTTCATTATCTCTAACGGGAATCGTGTTTGCGTGGTACGTCACTTTACCTCCTAATTCCATTTCATCATGGGGGGATCTAGAACAAAAATTTCATGATCATTTTTTCTCAGGTGACTATGAGTTGGATTTGGTAGATTTAGTGTCATTGCGACAAGCAAAAGATGAATCGGTTAATGATTACATCCGGAGATTCCGAGATACAAGAAACCGATGCTTCCAAATTCATTTAGCAGAAAAACAGGTAGCAGGATTAGCCTTTAATGGTCTACGATATTATTTAAAAGAAAGATTAGAAGGCGTCCAATTTTTTACACTAGCACAATTACACCAGAGAGCTTTGGCTTGTGAAAGCCGAAGCAAAGAAACTGCTAAAACAATTCGTCACAACGTACATATAGTAGAATGCGACCAAAGTAGCTCAGATGACGAATCAGCAGAAGTGTATGCTGCTGAAATGGTTTGGCCAAAGCAGGCCAAATCTTCAGCTTGTTCCTCCTTACAGCCGGTTCAAAAGAAACGGCAAGAGGAGGTTAAGTTTACGTTTAATGTTGGTAAGTGTGATAAAATATTTGATGAATTACTTAAAAATGGCAACATTAAAATAAATCACACTATTCCATCCACCGACGAGCTAAAACGTCGTGCATACTGCAAGTGGCATAACTCATTTTCTCATGCCACAAATGATTGTAATGTATTCCGTCGACAGATTCAATCGGCCATTAACGAGGGACGATTGAAATTTCAGGAAATGCAGGTGGATACAGAGCCCTTTCCGATGAACATGATCGACTTCGAGGGCAAGAAAGTCCTGGTTCGGCCAAACACAGCCGATAAAGGCAAAGGCAAAGAGATAGTCATCGGCAATGCAAGAGATGCTGATGAAAAACATAAAATTTCTTACAGGAAAGTGGTGGCAGAAACGACTCCTGACGGAGGGAAAACTCTTAAAGTGACCATCACGGCCTACGGCGCTGCAGGGCAAGCACGGACTAAGGAGCAGGAACCCGTGCTGCGCACCCCGAACGGTCTGGCACACAGGCGCGGACGGTCCGGGACCCCGCTGGACGGTCCGGAGAACTCCAGCGGACGGTCCGGCCGTGCTCAAGACTCACAACGGCCACGTACTTTCAAACCACGACGACCAGAGATAGGTACGTGGAAAACAAATACATTCAAGGCGGCTAGTCGGTTGGTCAAAGCCGACCCAACTTTTGATCAATTATTGTCTAAATATGTAAAAAAGAAGGCCGACCCCAGTGACCGGCCAGCAAAGCGACCTCGCTCACCCATTCATGAGCAGCGTCAGGTAAGGCCGATTGGACCACCTCACCAGTCAGAAGAAATGAAAGGTCATATTGTGCAACTGAGACCTAACATACCTGCATGGACACCTCCACCTTATCCGCCTATGCCATATCCATACACATATTTACCTCCACCATATGTCCCAAATCAAATGTGGGGCATGCCACCATATCCATTTGGGATGCCACAGTACCCCGCCTGGGGGCACCCCAAACATCTGTTTTTGACAGGTTGACGCCACCAGTACAAGACCGATTGAGCACCGCTCAGTCCGGTCACCAAGCACAGACCCAACAGGATTGCCGGACTACTCGGCCTCCAAGGCCGACCAATCCGGCAGGGGGGCATGTACCTGCAGCAACCGAAAGGACAACAAAGAAGGATGTCATCAAAATAGGTACTGCAGACGTTGTCATACAGGAAGATAATAAAGGGCCGATGATTTTTGGTGAATTGACCAACATAACCATAAAAGAAGATACGGCTACCATCAAAACAGCCGATCCAAAATACTCCATGCCTCGATGGTGCCCAGCGGGATTGACACGGTCCCAAAAGCGGAAATTACAGCACCTAAGAGCGAAGGAGAGCCAGGAAAAGGAGGCAGAGAAGATATTCAATGACACACATCCACAGTACCCGCCACCGTAAAAGAAATGGAGACCAAAGGCCGCTGAGGAAAAACAAACGGCCACAAAAATAGAAAATGAAACAACACTTGTACAACACCCTGCAGGTATGGCAGGTAGCCTGGCCAGCAAGACTGGGCAATCTGCACCAGGCGCGGACCGTCCGCCCCCGGAGTCCGGACCGTCCGCACCACACCAGGAAGCCTCCAACGACACGCCAACATCAATGGAAGAAGACGACCTGCTGGGAGAAGACTTGGTCGATTACGAGGCTTCTCCAAAACGCCCAGGTATGGATGTAAATGTTATTACATTTTCTGCCGATTGTACTATTATCGGCGACGATGAACCTATTGTTGCCCAGTTCGATTTCGGTCCTAAAGAAGCCGCCTTTACTAAACCAAAGGAATCAGTAAATCATTTAAAGCCGCTCTTCGTGCGCGGTCACATTGATGGAATACCGATTGCTAAGATATTGGTAGATGGAGGGGCGACTGTAAATCTAATGCCTTATTCATTATACAGAAAATTAGGTAAACAAGATGACGAACTTGTCAAGACCAACATGACTGAGAGCACCTAGAGGGGGGTGAATAGGTGATCCTGAAAAAAACTTAAACTTCAAGCCACAAAAACTTGATTAAGCGTTAGCACAATAAGGCCAAGTGGCTAGAGAGGAGTTCTTGCAAAACACAACAACCACAAGAGGATCAACACAGATAGACACCGTGGTTTATCCCGTGGTTCGGCCAAGTACAAAACTTGCCTACTCCATGTTGTGGCATCCCAACGGACGAGGGTTGCAATCAACCCCTCTCAAGCGGTCCAAAGACACACTTGAATACCACGGTGTTTTGCTTTGTTTACTATATCCCGCTCGCGAGGAATCTCCACAACTTGGAGTCTCTCGCCCTTACACTTTGATGTTCACAAAGAAGCACGGAGTAAGGGAGGGATGAGCAACGCACACGAGACACAAAATCACAGCAAATACGCACACACAAGACCCAGACTTGAGCTCAAAAGAATATCACGAGGTTCTCACTAGAATGAAGCTCAAATCACTAAGAATGTCGAACAAGTGCGCAAGAATGAAGTGTGAGTGATCAATAATGCTCAAAGGATGCTTGGTATCCTCCTCCATGCGCCTAGGGGTCCCTTTTATAGCCCCAAGGCAGCTAGGAGCCGTTGAGAGCATTCCAGGAAGGCAATTCTTGCCTTCTGTCGCCTGGCGCACCGGATAGTCCGGTGCGGATTTCTTTCCTTATTTGGCAAAACCAATCGTTGCAGATTCAGAGCCGTTGGCGCACCGGACACTGTCCGGTGCACACCGGACAGTCCGGTGCCCCCTTCTGACCGTTGGCTCGGCCACGTGTCACGCGCGGAATCCTTGGCCGACCGTTGGCCCGGCTGATTATTGGCTCACCGGACAGTCCGGTGCACCACCGGACAGTCCGGTGATTTATAGCCGTACGCCGTTAATTGCTTCCCGAGAGCGATGACTTTGCCTGTGAATGGCTCACCGGACAGTCCGGTGCACCACCGGACAGTCCGGTGATTTATAGCCATACACCGCCGTCGAAGTCCCGAGAACAGCCAGTCTGCCCGAGCCAGCCTGGCGCACCAGACACTGTACGGTGCACCACCGGCAGTCCGGTGCACCCAGACTGAGCTGACTTGGGCTGAAACAAGCTATCTCCTTTCCAAAGAGATTTTTCCTGTTTCTAGCACTTAGACACAATACATTAGCTTTCAAAACAATGTACTAAGTGTAGAAACATACCTTTATTCTTGATTTGCACTTAGTCCATCACTTGTCATAGATTCACACCTAAGCACTTGTGTTGGACACTAAATCACCAAAATACTTAGAAATGGCCCAAAGGCACATTTCCCTTTTAATGACCCTCAGCGGTGTTGGGGATAGTTCGATTAAAGCCAAGGGAGTCACGTCCATTGAATTAACCATCGAGACTAAGACCCTTGCTGCTGCATTCTTCGTCGCTGATGTAGAAGGAAATTACAGTTTAATTCTAGGCAGAGATTGGATTCATGTCAATCAATGTATACCTTCTACATTACATCAAATGCTAATACAATGGGTAGGCGATGAGGTAGAACAAGTACATGCTGATGTATCGGCCTGCATCGCTGTGGCCGATGCCCCTGTACTCTGGACTTATGAGACTGCTACATGTCTCACAGGAGTAGATTTTTCTGATTATCAGTTCATGAATATAGATAAGAAAGGTTTCATTCCTGTAATGCTAGAGCCGATGGAGAATTGGCTAAATCCTAAATAGAGTTTAAATGATGAATACACACAAAGTTTATGAGTCTTTGGTCACAGACAATTCGGCTCCCAAAGCCGGATGGTCTGGTCTTTCCCAAAACAGTTCGGACTTTAAGATCAAACATCTACCGCAGCGAAAAGACAGTATTACGGATGATCCGGTCCCCGAGACCGGAAAGTCCGCCATCACACAAAGACCATCTGATTCCTCTGTGGGGGACATGATAGAGGAATTCAGAGATCTTGATAAACTAGGACAGGGATTTACATCGGCTGATCCTTTGGAGGAGATTGACATAGGAGATGGTAACACTCCAAGGCCGACTTTTGTAAACAAGACCCTGGAGACCGATCCTAGAAATGAGATGATCGGTCTATTGAAGGAATATTCAGATTTTTTTGCTTGGAATTACACTGAGATGCCTGGACTAAGTCGAAAGATCGTCAAACATCGGCTGCCTATTAAGTCCGGTTTCAGACCTTTCAAGCAGAAAGCTAGAACCTTTCGTCCAGATCTTCTCCCACGAATCAAGGACGAAATCCATCGGCTGCTAGAAGCTAATTTTATTAGACCTTCCAGATACGCAGAGTGGGTCTCCAATATTGTGCCGGTAGAGAAGAAGGAGTCAAGTAAGCTTAGGGTATGCATTGATTTTCGCAATTTAAATAGAGCAACTCCTAAAGATGAATATCCTATGCCCATAGCCGACACATTAATCAATAATGCATCAGGAAATAGAATTATTAGCTTTCTTGATGGTAATGCCGGATATAACCAGATTTTCATGGCCGAAGAGGATGCGTCTAAAACGACCTTTATATGTCCAGGCTTCATTGGTTTATTTGAATGGGTTGTCATGACATTCGGTCTTAAAAATGCTAGTGCTACTTATCAGAGGGCTATGAATCTGATCTTCCATGAGTTGTTAGGAAACACTGTGGAAGTCTACATTGATGATATTGTAGTCAAATCGGCTGAGTTTGGTCCTCATATAGCTGATTTGCGCAAAGCCTTTGATAAAATGCGTCGGTATGGTTTGAAAATGAACCCACGTAAATGTGCTTTTGGAGTGTCGGCTGGTAAGTTTTTAGGATTTGTCATCCATGAACATGGTATAGAAATAGACCCTGACCGAATCAAGTCTATTCGGAATGTGGGACCTCTGACTTGTAAGGTCGAAGTGCAGAAGTTTCTCGGCAAGGTGAATTATTTACGAAGGTTTATTTCTAACCTAGCCGGGAAGATTGATGCCTTCACCCCTATCCTTCGGCTTAAGAATGATGCCGAATTCGCTTGGGGGGTAGAACAGCAAGAAGCATTTGATCTTATCAAAAAATACTTATCTTCGGCTCCCGTATTAAAAGCGCCACGAGCAGGAGTACCATTCCGATTATACATTGCAGCTGAAGATAAGGTCATTGGGGCTGTTCTGACACAAGAAACTGAGGGGAAGGAGCATGTGGTGACATATCTACGCCGAAGGTTGGTGGATGCTGAAACAAGGTACACTTTTATTGAGAAATTATGCTTATGCTTGTTTTATGCATGCACCAAATGTAGATGTTATTTACTGTCTAGTCATTGCACTGTTTCTGGTCAAGCCGATGTGATCAAATACATGTTGCATAACCCAATTATGAGTGGTAGAATTGGTAAGTGGGTTTATGCACTCATAGAATATGACTTGGCCTATGAACCATTGAAATCTATGAAAGGCCAAGTCGTAGCGGATTTCATTGTAGAACATCGAATTAATGATATTCATAAACTAGACATGTCATACCTTACTATCACTCCTTGGACTTTATATTTTGATGGATCAGTTTGCAATGAAGGGCAAGGAATTGGCATCATACTAGTTTCACCAAGTAATGTCTCCTTCGACTTATCTAGCCGATTGAAAACTTATTGCACTAATAATCAAGCCGAATATGAGGCCCTCTTATTCAGCTTGGAACTTTTAAATTGTATGGGAGTAAAACATGTGAAGGCATTTGGTGATTCTCAGCTGGTCGTCCAACAAGTGTTAGAAGAATATCAATGCTTTGATGGTACTCTGAATAGTTACCTTGAAAAATGTTGGAGCATAATCCATTCTTTTGACGAATTCAGTATTCGGCATATTTCGAGAGTTGAGAATCATAGAGCTAACAATCTGGCACAAGATGCATCAGGTTATCGGATAAAGCGAGGGAGATTCCACGACACTGAAAATCTGATAAACAGTGTAGGGCCAATTCCCCAAGTTGCGGACCGTCCGCGTCGAGACACCGGACCGTCCGGGGTTACCAGAAATGTTCTCTTAATTGAATCGGCTGATAATAAAGCCGATGCAAGTGATTGGAGGACGCATATACTTAATTATTTACGAAATCCCAATATCAAGACAGATAAGAACATTCGGCGTACATCTTTCAAGTATGTCTTGATGAGTGATGAACTCTACCGCCGAACAGTCAACGACGTCCTGCTTAAGTGCTTGGGCCCAGATGATGCTATATTGGCCATGGCCGAAGTACATGAAGGAATTTATGGTACCCACCAATCGGCTACAAAGATGAAATGGCTCTTGCGAAGGTCTGGTTTTTATTGGCCTAACATGATAGCTGATTGTTTCAAGTACTACAAGGGTTGCCAAGTGTGTCAAAATTCGGCGACCTACAGTTGGTCCCTGCAGCCGAGTTACATCCTATCATCAAGCCTTGGCCGTTCAGAGGATGGGGATTAGACTTTGTTGGAGAAATTCATCCTTCATCATCAAAGGGGCATCGGTTCGTGTTAGTTGCCACTGACTATTTCACCAAATGGACTGAAGCCGTTGCTATGAAGAACATGACACACAAGGAGGTAATTGAGTTCATAACTGAACATATTATTCATAGATTCGGCATTCCCCAGACCTTGACTACAGATCAAGGGACTTCTTTTATGTCAAAGGAGGTACGTGAGTTTGCTAAATTATATAGAATTAAATTGCTTAATTCATCTCCATATTATGCTCAGGCCAATGGACAGGCCGAGTCTAGTAATATGGACATTGATTAACTTGATAAAAAAGAAGATATTGGATAATCTTAAGCATTGGCATAAGATTTTATCCGAAGCTTTATGGGCTCACAGGATATCTAAACATAGTGCTACCAAAGTGTCTCCTTTTGAGCTTGTCTATGGGCAGGAAGCAGTGTTGCCTGTGGAAATAAGTTTGAATGCTGTCAGATTCGCCAGACAAAATGATCTAACCATCACTGATTATTACAATTCAATGATGGATAATATTGATGAGGTGACCGACAAGAGGGTGATAGCTTTGGGAGCAATAGAAAAGGACAAGATCATGGTAGCCAGGGCCTACAACAAGAAGGTCAAAGCAAAGTCATTTCAAGTAGGGGACCTGGTGTAGAAGACCATCCTGCCTCTAAGGAATAAAGACCGAAAGTTTGGAAAATGGTCGCCAAGCTGGGAAGGTCCTTATAAAGTAAAACAGGTAATATCTGGTAACGCCTATCTACTACAAACATTGCAAGGCAAGGATTTACCCAAAGCTTTGAATGGACGTTTTCTCAAGCAGTACCATCCTAGTATGTGGCAAGATGCTTAAGAAAACCGATGTGATCACATCGGATTAAGGTGCTTTTGGTTTGCCTAGCTCCACCAAAAGGCAGGGGCATATGTTTGGCACCAAAATGAGCACGCGGACGGTCCGGCCCTGAGGCCGGACAGTCCGCGGTCCGGACAGTCCGCGCCTGTGGACCGGACGGTCCGCGCGTGCGCAGAGTAGATTAGGTTCCGAGTTTTGTGCTATGTTTGTTAGCTAGATTCGCGGATTAGCTCGGAATCCAGTTGTGTAAAGGGTCCAGCCCCCTCCTCTATAAATAGAGAGGTATACGACCGATTTGTAATCATCAATCGAATCAATACAACTTCTATTTCACATTTATTTCCTGTACAATTAGGAGTAGTTCTAGTCTAGTTCTAGTTTAGCCTCTCGATCCCCAAATTCTCCGCCTCTCCTCGACTCTACGTCGATTAGAGAAGTCTAGATCGGCCTGCCCGAGCCTAGACACCACCTAGGATCTCTCCTTCCCGACGGGGTCCCTCCCGGGAGCGAGATCCAGACGCCGCCGGCGATCTTCCGCCACCCCTGCGCACGCACGGACCGTCCGGTTCTAGGGCGCGGACCGTCAGGCAGGGAACCTTAGCTCCTGCGCCAGGTCGCGGACCGTTCGGCCCTGTGCCGCGGACCATCCGCGCCTGACCAGAGAGCACCCGCCTCACGCCAGGTCGCGGACCGTCCGGCCCTGTGCCGCGGACCGTCCGCGCCTGACCAGAGAGCACCGCCGCTGGTTCTTTTGAAGTGATTGGCGCCTCTAAAAAGTGTCAACACATCTTTCACGACAAATACGATGAATCAAAGTTATATTTTTTTCCCAGATGTACATTACTCCCTCCTCTCTCTATCGAGCGGGTGGCCACGCCAAGCAGGGTCCACAAAATTTGAAATTGTAGAGCTAGAAGCGTTTAGAAAAAAAAAAGAATTTAAATCTGTTAGTAGTGGGATAGAGAGAGTTTGAAGTTGTGTTTAATATTTCGATAAAATTTAAATCCACGGTGATCCACTTTTTTTCGCTGGCGAAAGCTGAGCAGCCTCCACCGATTCTCTCCACCCCGGGTCCCCGGTGTCCGGGGAGATCCATGATCCCATCCTTTCCCACCACATGCTCGGCGCTTCCCTTGACACGTCACTACCGTCCCAGACCAGCCGCGTACGCCTGCCTTCGCTAACGCCATGGACCAGGGCCACCTCAAGGACAGCCTCCTCGTCCCGTCCTCCCGCGCCGCCGCGACGAATGGGCCCCACCACCGCCGCGCCACGCTCGCGCCGGGAACTGGCGCCGGAGGCCCATGTGGCGGAGCCGGCGGCGTGTCCATCGACGTCAACGGCCTGAAGCGGCGTGGCGGCGGGAGGCGCTCGTGGGTGCGCGTGGACGCGGCGACGGGCGCCGCGGAGGCCGTCGAGGTCGCCAAGCCGGCGTTGATGCGGCGGCTGGACCTGCCCGCGCGGGACCTCCGCCTCCTCGACCCCCTCTTCGTCTACCCTTCCGCCATCCTCGGCCGCGAGCGCGCCGTCGTCTGCAACCTCGAGCACCTTCGGTGCATCATCACCGCCGATGAGGCGCTCGTTCTGCGCGAACCCGACGCCGCTGGTGGCGCCGCAGCGGAGGAGGCCGTGCGGAGGTACGTCGACGAGCTGCAGCGACGCCTCGTCGACCGCACCGACGACCTGCCTTTCGAGTTCATCGCGCTGGAAGTCGCGCTGGAGGCCGCTTGCTCCTTCCTAGACTCGCAGGTGCCACTCTTATTAGGATCAGTTTATTTTCTCTTGGGTCCTAGTGTAGAGTATTAGTTGCTCTACATGTCGCGTGCACACACTGCACGGTTCGCCACCTCGAAGTGAGCTGCGACCAGTCGCGCCTACGTAATACTTTAGTCTTTACCCTCTCACTGGGCTACTTTGTATGTCTGAGAAGCACTGTCAGTCTGCCATAATGTCCGGTTTTATTCTTCCTATCCACATTGTTCATTGAAGATGGGATTTTCTTTCAGTTTTATTATATCATATAGGTGGCACCGTGGAGTGATAGGATTGTGTAGGAAGTTATCTGAGGGTGAATTAAGCTCTGACGTTGATTATCGGCTTCCTTTAAAAATTATGTTTGTCAATTATCAAATAGCCAAATTAGGCTTTATATTACTACGATCAAAACTGTAATAGTTTTTTCAGTGGTGAAATAACTGAAATTTGGTGCACCATGTATCAGCTGTTAGTTTCTGTGTTTCTTGATCTGTTGTTCATTTGTATGATTCCTGCATCTCAGATTGCTTACCAGTTACCACTACCAAATTTTACTAATAATGAAACTGTCTTAACATATTTATAGTGAACTTACCCATACTGCACCATCAGCTTGTGTACTTTCAGTTATGTCCAATTGTTACCGATAATATTTGGTAGATCATCAGTAAAAACAAAGTGATTGCACATTTTTTTCCAGGCTATTGAATTAGAGGCTGAAGCTTATCCATTGCTAGATGAGCTGACAGCAAAAATTAGTACCCTCAACTTGGAACGAGTCCGACGCCTAAAGAGCAAGCTGGTTGCATTGACAAGGAGAGTACAGAAGGTAAAAGGATGGTCATAATGATGCTTTTGCTTGCTGTGATCCTTTAATATTTTTCTCAATATTCCAATCCATTTTTTCACTTAAGGTCAGAGATGAGATAGAGCAACTGATGGATGACGATGGTGATATGGCTGAAATGTATCTCACTGAGAAGAAGATAAGAATGGAAGCATCAATGTTAGATGACGAGGACCTTCAGGGAATTGGCAATAGTCATAATGGGTTTGGTTCATCTCTATCGGCTCCAGTTTCACCAGTTTCGACAACCCCTGCAACTCGGAGGCTTGAGAAGGAATTCAGTTTTGCCAGAAGCAGGCACAGCAGCTTCAAGAGCTCAGATAGCAGCCAGTACAATATAGAAGAACTGGAAATGTTGTTGGAGGCCTACTTTGTTGTTATCGATTACACCCTCAGCAAGTTGACTTCGGTACAAATTATGAATTGTGTATATGTTACCTTTGTTTCTGTTTTACAGATTATTATGGTTGATAATTTTGCTACTCGCACATTTTTTCAGCTAAAGGAGTATATTGATGACACAGAAGATTTCATCAACATACAACTGGTAATTCACCCGCAAATCGATTAAATTCCCATTATGTAGATGCAGGAAGAGTTGTCTGCATGCTACTCCCGGGCAACTGTGTGAAAGCATGTAGATGATTATTCATCTCCTAATATTTAGTTAGCATGGAATATTGGATAGCATTACTAAACATGATTGAATGCTGCATTTTGTTTTTGAGAGCAGCATGATAAGTTAGCGTGGTAATGTTAGGTGCACTATTTAGCGAGACTGAATGCTTCTTTTTATTTTGAGCATGACATGATAAGTTGGCTTGGAAAAGTTAGGCACACTACTTTGGGCCTGTTTGGATCCATTAACACTAAAAATTAGCAGCTAAAATCAGTACTAGTGGATCCAAACAGACCTGCTATAAAACTGCTAATTATTAGTTGAAGGACCGCTAACTATTAGTTCCATTAGCAGGTTTTGAGTTGCTAATAGTTCATATACACCTTCAACTCACTGTTCAACCACCTATTAGCAGGTGGATCCAAACAACCAAAAAAATAGTTATTAGGCAGCTAATTTTTAGTGCTAGGATCCAAACAAGCACTTAGCGAGGTTAAGTGCTCTGGATTTGTGAATATACATGGCAAGTTTCGGTGAGGCTATCTCTAGCAGCTTACCCATCCTAATACCAATATTCAAACTCTAATCTACAAGCAATGCTGTCTACAGTGCAAAACGGTGTTTTGAGTGACCATATAAGTAAACTGCTAGATACGGTCTGATATGATGATGTGACTTTGAGCCTAAACTGGGCCAGTAGCATGAAACTCAGTTGAGCTACAACATTGCAAACGAGCTTAATGTTGGCATATAGAGAGGCTTTAGATAAGCTCTAAGTTTTTTTTATAACCTAGGTCCTAGGTAACCTCTAAGTTGACTTGCATATCAGGTGGCTGCTTGGTTTCGACTGAAAATATCTTCGATGTTTCTGTATTCATATGGGTTTTCATATTTCTGTGTGGCAAAAACCTTTCCTTTTTGACCACCTTGTGAAGTTGACAGCCTATTATGGCGGCGACTAGGGTTGATGGAGCACAAGGGGCTAACGAGGGGTCTTGCACACATCCGAGCAAGAGAGAAGAGATTTTCTTTCTTAATTCTTACTTGTCTTCATCTGGTTACATGACCTCTATATCTCTCGAGTACCTGTTTTCCCAAGAGGAGTCCTTATCGATTTGGACTTTCCTTTTATAACAAATAATCCTGTTTCCTGAACAAGGAAGAGTTTTTATCGATTTGGACTCTTATTTTCTAACAAATAATTCTATTTTCTAATAAACCAGACCAATCTAATCTGTTCGGCAATCTACTTGCCATAACAGCTAGTAGCTATTGTTTTTCCACAGCATACATTTGAGCCAATCCCGCCGTTCAGTTTGGCTTTCTAGCTATATATGTAGGCATAATGTATATCTAGGCGTTCAACAAAAACTATATCTAGAAAAGACAAAACTACTTTCAATTTGGAATTTATACTTAAGATTGGGCATATAGAGTAGTGGTCATTAGGGACCGACTCATGTGAATTCGGGTACTAGTTTCGATTTCAGAATCCAATTACAATGCAGTGGACTCTATACTTAAGATTGGGCATATAGAGGTTCTACAACTTGAAATTTGAAAAGCTTGCCTTTGCTAAACATCAAACGCATCTGGAACCCTGCAATGACTTTGTGCAGAACAACATACTAATCTTGGTTGATAAGCAGTAACAGTGAGTGGTGCTGGCCAACATTTTTCAACCATCTTTCCTTGCATAGATAGGTTAGAATAGTAGGCCGGAAAGATTCGATAACACGTTTCCGTGAACGAGGGAGATGCGGCGTTTTCTCTGGCCTATTTCTGTGACAACTTGTGCCCCTGCCCTGCCCTGCCCCCAGTCGTTTATAACAGAAAAAACAAAGATGCTCACAGATGCTGCCTGTTGCAGGATAACGTCCGGAACCAGCTGATCCAATTCGAGCTGCTCCTGACCACCGCCACGTTCGTGGTGGCCATCTTCGGGGTGGTCTCGGGGGTTTTCGGCATGAACTTCGAGGTCCCTCTGTTCTCGGTTCCGCACGCGTTCGAGTGGACCCTCGCCATAACTGGGGTCTGCGGCGCCGTCGTGTTCTGCTGCTTCATCTGGTACTTCAAGAAGAGGAGGTTTTTCCCCTTGTAGGTGAAAGCTTCTCTTCTCTCGCCCTGTCACCAGAGTCCAGACAGCAGCGTACGTATGAGACTGGGTACGGCAATTGTACATGCATTGTTCTCGAAATGCGCTGTCTGTTCACGTGAGCTTTTCTCCCTTTTTAAGCTCACGCCGCTGATCGTGTGTATCTTCACCGGTCTGCTGTACACTTTGTATTATTGTTGTTGCTGGGTAGTGGGTACTGCATGTGACACTGTTCGGCCCCGGAAGAGGAAAGGAGCCCAATAGTTGAGATCAGTGCTGTTCTCCTCTCCCTTGCGGTGCGTGTTGTTGGCTTGTTGCATTTGCTGTGGTGTAAGCTCCAGTGGTACCAAGGAGTTTTGCCTAATTGCCTTCACGTGATAAAGACAGGGAGGGCAATGCCGGCGCGTGGTTGCAGGCGGAAGCAGTTGTACACCTGAGCTGCAACCGTGAATTTGCACTTCGTCACCAGTACGGGGCATAAACAATTTGGGTCTGAACTGAAGCTGCCATTGCTCCCCGCTAACCACAAGGAATGCGTACGCGGACTGGACCGGCACATAACACATTTCCAATGGTGCGTTTTTTTGGCAGGGACCAGCACCAGCATGGATGACTGTCGTTTCTTCCCCGAGAAAGCGATCGCTTCGCTGCTTGCTGATAGCCACCTCTGTTCAGTTGTTCTGAGATTTGCTTACACGTGGGGAGAAAAATGCGAGCAGATAGACATAGCTCCTGTTTGGTTCAGCTTCTGGGCGGCTTCTGGCCGTCAGAAGCAGAAGCTGCAACCAAACGCCAAAATTTTCGCGCGGCTTCTGCGCGACGCGCTTCGGTTAGAAGCCCACCGCCCACGGTCCGCACGAAGTGGCCCTCAGTTGGCTTCGGGTAGAAGCCCCCGCCCACTTCGCTAGGGTTCTAGCCCTCGCACCGCGCCTCCGCTGCCGCCAACCGAACGCGCTACCGCTGCGCACCCAACGCGCCGCCGCCGGTCCCTCTCCTCACCGCATCGTCGTCTTCGCAGGTATGGGCGACCTCCTCCGCAAACTCGTTTATCCGTATCGTCTGTTCTCCTCCCATTGCTGCGTCTCATTCCCGTCTTCGCTAGGGTTCGCGCACCCACGTCGGCGCCTGAGCCCCGTCGCGAAGGAACCTCTCCCCCCGTCTTCGCAGGTATGTGTGGTATCTCCTCCAACCGGGCCCTCGCATTCACCACCACCGCTGAAAGGGAAATAGGCCTACACCTTTTCCTAAATAGTTTTTGGTGGTTGAATTGCCCAACACAAATATTTAGACTAACTAGTTTGCTCTAGATTATAAGTTTTACAGGTGCCAAAGGTTCACAATAGACCAATAAAAAGACCAAGAAAGAGTTCAAACAAAAAGAGCCAAAGACAACCGAAGTGTGCCCTGGTCTGGCGCACCGGACTGTCCGGTGTGCCACCGGACAGTTTCCGGTGCACCAGAGAAATCAGCTCCGAACTCGCTACCTTCGGGAAAATCAGAGGGCGCTCCGCTATAATTCACCGGACCATCCGGTGGCGCACCGGACTGTGTCCGGTGGCGCACCGGACTGTCCGGTGTGCCAGCGGAGCAACGGCTACTTCAAGCGCAACGGTCGACTTCAACGCATTTAATGCGCGCCTGCACGCGCAAAGGTCAGAGCACGCGCAGTTGGCGCACCGAACAGTCTACAGGACTTGTCCGGTGCACCACCGGACAGCCCAGAGGCCCCACAAGTCAGAGCTCCAACGATCGAACCCCAACGGCTGGCTGACGTGGCTGGCGCACCGGACTGTCCGGTGCGCCATGCGACAGCAGACTTCCAACGGCCACATTTTGGTGGTTGGGGCTATAAATACCCCAACGACCTCACATTCAATTGCATCCAAGTTTTCAACATTCTACACATTAAGAGCTATAGCATTCAATACAAGACACACCAAAGAGATCAAATCCTCTCCCAAGTCTCTAGTTCAATTCCAATCAATAGTGACTAGTGAGAGAGTGACTTGTGTTCATTTGAGCTCTTGCGCTTGGATTGCTTCTTTTCTTTCTCATTCTTTCTTGTGACAAACTCAATAGTAACCGAGGCAAGAGACACCAATTGTGTGGTGGTCCTTGTGGGGACTTAGTGTCCCGTGTGATTGAGAAGAGAAGCTCACTCGGTCTAAGTGACCGTTTGAGAGAGGGAAAGGGTTGAAAGAGACCCGGTCTTTGTGACCACCTCAACCGGGAGTAGGTTTGCAAGAACCGAACCTCGGTAAAACAAATCCGTGTGTCTCACTCTTCATTTCTTGCGATTTGTTTTTCACCCTCTCTTTCGGACTCGCTTATATTTCTAACGCTAACCCGGCTTATAGTTGTGATTAACTTTGTAAAATTCAGTTTCGCCCTATTCACCCCCTCTAGGCGACTCTCAATTGGTATCAGAGCCCGGTGCTTCATTAGAGCCTAACCGCTCGAAGTGATGTCGGGAGATCACGCCAAGAAGGAGATGGTGACCGACGACAAGCCCGCAACAAGCCACGGGAAGGCTCCATCGGGAGAGTATCGCAACAAAGGGAAGGAGAAGGAGTCCTCTTCCCCCAAGTCGCATCGGAGTGGCGACAAGAAAAAGAAGATGAGAAAGGTGGTCTACTACGAGACCGATTCTTCATCGCCATCCACCTCCGGCTCCGACGTGCCATCCATTACTTCTAAGCGCCATGAGCGCAAGAAGTGTAGTAAGATTCCCCTACGCTACCCTCGTATTTCAAAGCGTACTCCTTTGCTCTCCGTTCCATTAGGCAAACCACCGGTTTTTGACGGTGAAGATTATAATATGTGGAGTGACAAAATGAGGCATCATCTAACCTCACTTCACACAGGCATTTGGAATGTTGTTGAGTTTGGTGCACAGGTACCATCCGTAGGGGATGAGGACTACGATTCGGACGAAGTGGCCCAAATCCACCACTTCAACTCCCAAGCCACCACTATACTCCTCGCCTCTCTAAGTCGAGAGGAGTATAATAAGGTGCAAGGGTTAAAGAGTGCGAAGGAAATTTGGGACATACTCAAGACCACGCACGAAGGAGACGAGGTGACAAAGATCACCAAGCGGGAGACGATCGAGGGGGAGCTCGGTCGCTTCATGCTTCACCAAGGGGAGGATCCGCAAGCTATGTACAACCGCTTGAAGACCTTGGTGAACCAAGTGCGCAACCTCGGGAGCATAAAATGGGATGACCATGAGATGGTTAAGGTTATTCTTAGATCCCTCGTTTTTCTTAACCCTACACAAGTTCAATTAATTCGAGGTGATCCTAGATACAAGCTAATGTCTCCCGAGGAAGTTATAGGGAAGTTTGTAAGTTTTGAGCTAATCATCAAAGGATCAAACAAAATCATCGAGCAAGGCACCTCCTCCATGCCCGAAGCACAACCCGTCGCATTCAAGGCAACGGAGGAGAAGAAGGAAGAGTCTACACCAAGTAGGCTTCCCATCGACGTCTCAAAGCTCGACAATGAGGAGATGACTTTAATCATCAAAAGCTTTCGACAAATCCTCAAGCAAAGGAGGCGGAAGGACTACAAGCCCCGCTTTAAGAAGGTTTGCTACAAGTGTGGTAAGCCTGATCACTTTATTGCAAAATGTCCTATTTCTAGTGACAGTGACAGGGGCGACGACAAGAAGGGGAGAAGAAAGGAAAAGAAGAGGTACCACAAGAAGAAGGGTGGCGATGCCCATGTGTGCCGCGAGTGGCACTCCGACGAGAGCTCCACCGATTCATCCTCCGATGAGGACGCCGCCAACATCGCCGTCAACAAGGGACTTCTCTTCCCCAACGTCGGCCACAAGTGCCTCATGGCAAAGGACGGAAAAAGAAAGAAGGTTAAATCTAAATCCTCCACTAAATATGCATCCTCTAGTGATGAAGACAACTCTAGTAATGAGGAGGATAATTTATTTACTCTTTTTGCCAACCTTAACATGGAACAAAAAGAAAAGTTAAATGAATTGATTAGCGCTATTCATGATAAGGATGAACTCTTGGATAGCCAAGAGGACTTCCTAATTAAGGAAAATAAGAAGCATGTTAAGGTTAAGAATGCTTATGCTCTAGAAATGGAAAAATGTGAAAAATTAACTAGTGAGCTAAGCACTTGTCATGATTTGATTGCCAACCTTAGAAATGAAAATGCTAGATTAATTGCTAAGGTTGATTCAAATACTTGTGATGATTCTTATGCCAATCTTAGAAATGATCATGCTATTTCTATTGCTAAGATTGAAAAAATGAATGCCTCTCTTGCTAGCCTTAGAATTGAAAATAAAAAATTAATTGCTAAGGCTAAAGACTTAGATGTTTGCAATGCTTCCATTTCCGATCTTAGAAGTGAAAATGATATTTTACATGCTAAGATTGTTGAACTAAAAACTTGCAAACCCTCTACATCTACCATTGAGCATGTTCCTATTTGCACTAGATGTAGAGATGTTGATATCAATGCTATTCATGATCATATGGCTTTAATTAAACAACAAAATGATCATATAGCAAAATTAGATGCTAAAATTGCCGAGCATGAACTTGAAAATGAAAAATTTAAATTTGCTCGTAGTATGCTTTATAGTGGGAGACGCCCTGGCATCAAGGATGGCATTGGCTTCCAAAAGGGAGACAATGTCAAACTTAATGTCCCTCCTAAAAAATTATCTAACTTTGTTAAGGGCAAGGCTCCCATGCCTCAGGATAACGAGGGTTACATTTTGTACCCTGCCAGTTATCCCGAGCATAAGATTAGGAGAATTCATTATAGGAAGTCTCACTTTGGCCCTAATCATGCTTTTATGTATAAGGGTGAGACATCTAGTTCTAGACAATCAACTCGTGCTAAATTGCCTAAGAAGAAAGCTCCTAGTGCATCAAATGAACCTAGCATTTCATTTAAAACTTTTGATGCATCATATGTTTTGACTAACAAATCCGGCAAAGTAGTTGCCAAATATGTTGGGGACAAACACAAGGGAGCAAAGACTTGTGTTTGGGTACCCAAAGTTCTTGTATCTAATATCAAAGGACCCAAAACTGTTTGGGTACCTAAAATCAAGAACTAAACTTGTTTTATAGGTTTATGCATCCGGGGGCACAAGTTGGATCATCGATAGCGGGTGCACAAACCACATGACAGGGGAGAAGAAGATGTTCTCCTCCTACGAGAAAAACCAAGATCCCCAACGAGCTATCACATTCGGGGATGGGAACCAAGGTTTGGTCAAAGGTTTGGGTAAAATTGCTATATCACCTGACCATTCCATCTCAAATGTTTTTTTGTAGATTCTTTAGATTACAATTTGCTTTCCGTTTCTCAACTATGCAAAATGGGCTACAACTGTCTATTTACTGATGTAGGTGTCACTGTCTTTAGAAGAAGTGATGATTCAGTAGCATTTAAGGGAGTGTTAGAGGGTCAGCTATACTTAGTTGATTTCAATAGAGCTGAACTCGACACTTCCTTAATTGCTAAGACTAACATGGGCTGGCTCTGGCATCGCCGACTAGCACATGTTGGGATGAAAAATCTTCACAAACTTCTAAAGGGAGAACACATTTTAGGACTAACCAATGTTCATTTTGAGAAAGACAGGATTTGTAGCGCATGCCAAGCCGGAAAGCAAGTTGGTGTTCATCATCCACATAAGAACATCTTGACGACTGACAGGCCACTCGAGCTCCTCCACATGGACCTATTCGGCCCGATCGCTTACATAAGCATCGGCGGGAGTAAGTACTGTCTTGTTACTATGGATGACTATTCTCGCTTCACTTGGGTGTTCTTTTTGCAGGAAAAATCACAAACTCAAGAGACTTTAAAGGGATTCTTGAGACAGGCTCAAAATGAGTTCGGCTTAAGGATCAAGAAAATTAGAAGCGATAATGGGACAGAGTTCAAGAATTCACAAATTGAAGGCTTTCTTGAGGAGGAGGGCATCAAGCATGAGTTCTCTTCTCCCTACACACCACAACAAAATGGTGTAGTGGAGAGGAAGAATAGAACTCTATTGGACATGGCAAGAACCATGCTTGATGAGTACAAGACTTCGGATCGGTTTTGGGCTGAGGCGGTGAAAGCTCTCTTGTGAGTTTTGGTGTTTGGATGACAACTCAATTAAAGGACTAACAAGTGTACTAAGTGTTGAACAGGTGCTTAAGGTAAAGCCTACAGGGTTCAACACAAGTGAACAAATGTGATGGTCCAAGAACTGGATTATGGATACATGATGGACATCACAAGTAAGATGGACATTGCATAAAGTGAGACTCGGGTGCGTAGCTCGGAGACAACTGATCAAGCCAAGGACAGAGGCAAGAAGAGCTTCGAGGTACCAAGTGCACGGGAGAAGGTCAAGGAGGCTGAGGAACCCAAAGCCAAGGGTGAAGAAGAAGGCTTGCAAGTCAAGGGTGATCGAGTTGAGAACAGCTACAGCACATCAAGGATCACTACATAAGGACGTGACTTACAGCCAATGAGGTAACAGCTACAGTTATGTGGTGTAAGTCATAAGACTCAAGATCAAGCTCTAAGAAGGAGATCAAGGTCACTAGAAGGAGAACAAGTGTCAAAACCAGAACTGGAAGCAGCCCAAAAGAGCTAAGTTCACCTTAATCTTTAGTTTGGGTTGTTCCTATGTTTGGAGATGTTCTATGTGACCTTTGCAGGATGTTGGAGCCAAGTAATGTCAATCTAGATCAAGTCAAGCCGACTTGATGATTTATGAGTCCAACATCAAAGCTCAAGCATGTGAAATGCTATAGATGTAATAATTAAGAGAAGGTATGTTTCTAGACTTGGTACATTGGTTTTATGGACTAATATACTTGTCTAAGTGTTAGAAACAGAAAGAAGAAGAAAAGGAAAGAGGTGCGAAAGGCTTGGCTGTGTACAGCCAAGACTCAGCTCAGTCTGGCACACCGGACTGTCCGGTGGTGCACCGGACAGTGTCCGGTGCGCCAGGTTGAACCCCGGTGAACAGGCCGCTCTCGGGAGGAGTCTGGCGACGTACGGCTATAATTCACCGGACTGTCCGGTGAGCCAACGGTCGGCTTGGCCAACGGTCGGCCGCGCAATCCGCGCGTGACGCGTGGACGAGCCAACGGTCAGATGGGGGCACTGGACTGTCCAGTGTGCACCGGACAGTGTCCGGTGCGCCAACGGCTCCAGGACTGCAACTGTCGACTGCTCCATTTATGGAAGGAGATCAGGCACCGGACGGTGTCCGGTGGTGCACCGGACTGTCCGGTGCACCACCCGACAGAAAGCTGATATTGCCTTCCAAATGAAGTCCAACGGCTCCTAGGCCCCTTGGGTCTATAAAAGGGACTCCTAGGCGCCTCTAAGTGATGTACAAGTGCAGCCAACAAGTGTAGACATCACTCGAATCAATTCTCATTCTCCCTCTTGTGTGTAACTCTATAGTTTGTGTAGAAGGCACAACTATAAGCCTTTTAGAGAGAGGAGAAGTGCTGCTAAGAGCTAGAGTAAGGTCTTGAGCGTATCGTTACTCTGCCGAGGTGCTGCCAAGAAGTGTGTAAGCAGCCACGGTGTTGTTGTAACCCAAATCAATAGTGAAAGTCTCTATCTGTCATACTGACAGATCTGAGCAAACGGAGGAAGGAGTTGAAATAGACTCCAAGCCCAGGTGTGGCTAACTCCAACGGGGATTAGGCAAGCATTTCAGGCTTGGTCGAACCTCGGGATAAATCCTTGCGTCTGTGTGCTCTGTTCTGTATTTGTCCTGACTCTCTGCCTTACTCGTCTTTATATCTGCACTTCAATACTTATCTGTGGTATAAGCTTTATTTGAAGTGCAGGATATTTTGAGACAGGATCTTCTATTCCGCTGCAACCTACTCGAAGAGTCTTCTCACTTCACTGCGTACTAAGTCTTCGAGTAGAGTAAGAATTTAAGTTTTAAAGTAATAAGTTTTATTCGCCTATTCACCCCCCCTCTAGGCGACATCCAGATCCTGTTCCCGGGTCAAAGGGAACTTTCAATTGGTATCGGAGCTAGGCCTCTCCAGTGTGGGCTTAGCCGTCCGAAGATGACGATGTCGTCACAAGAGGTAACTGTAGAACTTCTTTTAGGCGATGGCTCTAATTACAAGTCTTGGTCTGTCTCTATTTATAGTGCTTTCATGAGTGTTGATCCTAATTTGAGACAGGTCTTTAGTAGTAGTATTTTTCCCTCTAATATTAGTAAAAATCCTTCCAATGAAGAACTAAGATGTCTAACTCTAAATCACCATGCATGCAACATCTTAGTTGATTCTCTATCTAGAGGTGCCTATTTTGCCATCATGAGTAGTGATAGTGATCTATTTGTTGATGCTCATGATTTATGGAATAGGATTAAAGAAAAATATTTTGTGGCAAACTATGATGCTCCTACTCCCTATATTACTTGTGATACTAACCATTCAAAGGGAGAGGAACAAGAACGATGGCACCCAAACGATGAATCCACCTCGTCGACAGGTTTGTTCTCCACTAGTGATAAATGTTTTATTGCTAACAATGACGGTGGAGACGAAAGCCATGATGAGGAGGAATATGAGGATGATAGCAAGGATGAATCTTCATCATCACAAGGTACATTTTCCTATATTGCTTCCACTGACATTAATGACAGGGAAAATGAGACCGATGATGTGGAAGAAGAGGAGATTCGCCATTTCTACAACCATCTCAACAACGCGGACAAAGCTCTCTTGGTTAAGTTGTTGAGAAGGAACAAGGAACAAGGAGATACGCTTCTCAGGCTAGAGGAGACTCTCATCAAAACAAACAACAGCCTGGAGAAGATGACCAAAGAACATGAGGAGTTAAGGTGCTCTCATGATGTCTTGGTCCAACGGTATGATTCAATGTTAATTGAGCAAAGTAATAATGATGACGCTCTATCTAATGTTGCTCAACTTAAAACTGAAAACTCTATGCTTAGAAGTCAAGTAGAAACAATGAATTTAGAAAAGCTTGCTCTTAGTGAAAAGTATGATACGTTGTCATACTCTCATAGTAAACTAGTTGATGATCATATCATGCTCGATATTGCTCATGAGGTAGTAATTACTAGTTTTAACTCATGTGAACCTCATTCATGTACATGTGCAAATTTAGATAATTTATCACCATGTGCTAACCCCTGTTGTTCAAAAGAAAGTCAATTTTTGAATAAGCATCAAGCTGCAGGGTCACAAAAGAAATTGTGTGGGAACAAGAAGCAAAGACAACTAAGGAGAAGACACATTGCTCAACTCTCTCAAGATATCCACGGGCGCGTGGTAAAGAAGCTTGAGAAAGGAAAAACTGCAGCAAGTGTCAAGCTCAATAAGAAGAATGTTCCTAAAGATGAAGAAATCAACATGAGCTTGGAAAAAGGTAAAAATTCAATTAATCATGTTGTTAGCACTGACCTTTTCTCTATGTCATCCAAGAACAAAAAGAGAAAAGGGAAAATGAGGTGCTTTAAGTGCAACAAGTCAGGACACCTCATTGCGTCGTGTCCATACACCAACAAGGGTGAAGGGATAAGGAGATGCTTCGGATGCAATGACAAGAACCACACGATCACTTCTTGTCCTCTATTGACGGATCAAGCATGTGCTGTCTCCAAGATGACTCTCACCAAGGAAAATGACAAACAGCAAGCGTCATGTCAGGTTGAGCGACGCTTCTGCTACAAGTGTGGTGAGCAGGGTCATCTATCCAAGGTATGTAATAAAGGTAAGGTTCCTAAGCAAGTAAATGTGTCTCAATCGCTTAGGAGACCCAAATCATACACTTGTGCTAGATCTATAACAAGATCACCTAGAACTAGCACAAAGGCTATTTGGGTACCAAAGGCATTTTTAGTTGAACGTCATGGACCCATCCCTAGGTGGGTACCAAACTGTGCTAACTAGACCATGCAGGTGCCTTGAGATGGACTGGAGACCATGGGAGAGCTTAAGACGGCTATCTAAAACTCTATGCTTAAGTCTTTAATTGTTTTGGTGTTTATTCATTGTCCCAAGGTTGAATTATTGTGAGACACTAATCCCATGTTCATCTCAAGTGAAATAAGTTGTAGAGGTCCTTAATCATTATTGGTGAATCAAGTAAAGGACTTTGATGAGAATCTACAACTTGCTCTCCAAAGGACGGTACCCGTGTATTTTAAGTACATGATTGCAATTTAGTATTGCTCTTAAGTTGGCTTGTTGTGCTACCTATCCTTGGAGTAGTTATGCTTTATGATTGCCTATGTTAAATGGATCATAATGATGTTTGCTTAATCATGGCTGGTGCTCTATAGGATATATCTTTTGAATCATTCATGGGTAGCTCTTTCATTTGTTATATCCACAACAATTAACTCTCTTGGTGTATATGGATAAACATGTAAATTTTTGTAAGTCATGCTATGTGCAAATATGACATTTTGTTTAGTGCATGTTCACATGATTACTCTAGTTTAGTATTGTGTGAATTTCAAATCCATGTCGTGCCCTTTTGAGCTATGAGGTGCGTGAGCAAAAGGAGCCCTGAATTGGTGATAACAAGTGCTCTCATAAAGGCAAAGGTATGGAAAATGGAGCTATGCAATTTCATTAAATATTCTTGAAATTCCACTCATTGTGATCATAACTATGTTCTTGTCTTTCAATTGGCAATATCTTGGCTTAGGTAATTTATGCCTTTAAAATGTTGTTTCTTTTGTGCACCTAAGAAACCTTCTTAATTATGGCATGCTTAGACATTACGCTTTATATACATGATTGTGTTGATCTTCAATTGGTATATGCAATGATAGTTAAGTATGAAGCATGTCCAAGTTGCGTAAATGTTAGACCTCCTGTGAGTATTCAATTGGCTTAGGTGCTCCTGAGGCATGCATTGTTGTATTTAGTCAACCTTTCATTTAGCCTTCAATTTGTATTAAGTGGCTCTCAATTTGGTATTTAATTGATATCTCTTTGGATGAAAGTGATGGAGTATGCCTTGACCAAGGTATGTTGTGATCCCCTCTAGTTCTGAGGAAGCTAGAATGTGCAAAGTGCAAGTCATTCAAATACTTGATGCACAACTTGAGGGGGAGCACACATAACTTGTGTCTTTTGAGACTAACTGTTTCTTGAGCAATCTTGTACAGTCTCAAGGTGGAAAAGAGAAGATGAGCATGAAATGGAGCAATCAGGATTTGGGTACCTCTGTAAGTCAAGTAATTGGTATCTTAAGTCATGAGTAATTGTATATCTTTAGATTGCTCATGCTCTATAATAATCTGGTGACAATAGATGCTTATTCTTAAATATCATGGAGCTATGATAATAAATGAACTTGCAATTGGTATCTTTCAATTGGTAGCTGTGATAGTTTGCTTCATTTGACATCTTTTGATAATCATTAGAATAGAAGTTTCTTCTTGTGCCCAATACTATAACTTGTTCTAAGTTTGGTGTCTTAGCAACAAGAAAAGGTTAAGATAAAGAATCAGGCACAAGTGTGGAGAAGCTCTCGAGAGATTAAATACTTTCAAGATGGGAAGTACACTACAACATGGTAAAGGTACAAAAGGAAGTATTAATCTTTTTGCATATATGTATCTTACCTAAATGTTGATAGTGCATATGTTCAATAAGTAAGGGGGAGTTTTGATAGTCGTTTTTCCTCCTTAAACACCCTGCTGTCCCTTGACATCATCCTATGTTCTTGCTTGAGTATGGTTTTTGGTGTTTGATGTCAAAGGGGGAGAATTTGTGTATTAAAGCTTATCTCAACCTGAGAGGAAAGCTTATCCTAAGGGGTGATGTGTTAGTTTAAGCTTTGCTAGTGTGTTATTCATATGCTTCTTGCAGTATTATATGCATCATATGGACTAGTGTTTCCGCTGTGATGAATTATTTGGCTTCTATAGTGTAATAGATAGTCATGTGGATAATGGTGCATGTGGTTAATGGTGCTTTAAGATTGTTTTAAATTAGTATCTTAGTATCTTAGTTTAAATTGGTATTAGTTTGAATTGGTATCTTAATGGTGAATAGTGGTAGGTTGATATTCCTGTGATATATCCACTAATTTGAATGGTGTTTAACTCTGATTATGTGCATTTGTGTGTTATAGCATCATGGTTTGATTCTTGACACAATGCATCCTAAAAAGTGCTAAGGTGTAGAAATGTTTCGAATTGCCTAAGTATGTGCAATTTGGCGTCTGAGGCCAAAATTATGTTTTTGAAGTAAGCACATATTTAGGGGGAGCATTCTATAAACTTAGAATTCAAAATTTTTGCTTAAAATCTTATTCTTATGTAAGCTTTAATTGTGTTGCCATCAATCACCAAAAAGGGGGAGATTGAAAGCTCTCTTGTGAGTTTTGGTGTTTGGATGACAACTCAATTAAAGGACTAACAAGTGTACTAAGTGTTGAACAGGTGCTTAAGGTAAAGCCTACAAGGTTCAACACAAGTGAACAAATGTGATGGTCCAAGAACTGGATTATGGATACATGATGGACATCACAAGTAAGATGGACATTGCATAAAGTGAGACTCGGGTGCGTAGCTCGGAGACAACTGATCAAGCCAAGGACGGAGGCAAGAAGAGCTTCGAGGTACCAAGTGCAAGGGAGAAGGTCAAGGAGGCTGAGGAACCCAAAGCCAAGGGTGAAGAAGAAGGCTTGCAAGTCAAGGGTGATCGAGTTGAGAACAGCTACGGCACATCAAGGATCACTACATAAGGACGTGACTTACAGCCAATGAGGTAACAGCTACAGTTATGTGGTGTAAGTCATAAGACTCAAGATCAAGCTCTAAGAAGGAGATCAAGGTCACTAGAAGGAGAACAAGTGTCAAAACCAGAACTGGAAGCAGCCCAAAAGAGCTAAGTTCACCTTAATCTTTAGTTTGGGTTGTTCCTATGTTTGGAGATGTTCTATGTGACCTTTGTAGGATGTTGGAGCCAAGTAATGTCAATCTAGATCAAGTCAAGCCGACTTGATGATTTATGAGTCCAACATCAAAGCTCAAGCATGTGAAATGCTATAGATGTAATAATTAAGAGAAGGTATGTTTCTAGACTTGGTACATTGGTTTTATGGACTAATATACTTGTCTAAGTGTTAGAAACAGAAAGAAGAAGAAAAGGAAAGAGGTGCGAAAGGCTTGGCTGTGTACAACCATGACTCAGCTCAGTCTGACACACCGGACTGTCCGGTGGTGCACCGGACAGTGTCCGGTGCGCCAGGTTGAACCCCGGTGAACAGGCCGCTCTCGGGAGGAGTCTGGCGACGTACGGCTATAATTCACCGGACTGTCCGGTGGTGCACCGGACTGTCCGGTGAGCCAACGGTCGGCTTGGCCAACGGTCGACCGCGCAATCCGCGCGTGACGCGTGGACGAGCCAACGGTCAGATGGGGGCACCAGACTGTCCAGTGTGCACTGGACAGTGTCCGGTGCGCCAACGGCTCCAGGACTGCAACTGTCGACTGCTCCATTTATGGAAGGAGATCAGGCACCGGACGGTATCCGGTGGTGCACCGGACTGTCCGGTGCACCACCCGACAGAAAGCTGATATTGCCTTCCAAATGAAGTCCAACGGCTCCTAGGCCCCTTGGGTCTATAAAAGGGACTCCTAGGCGCCTCTAAGTGATGTACAAGTGCAGCCAACAAGTGTAGACATCACTCGAATCAATTCTCATTCTCCCTCTTGTGTGTAACTCTATAGTTTGTGTAGAAGGCACAACTATAAGCCTTTTAGAGAGAGGAGAAGTGCTGCTAAGAGCTAGAGCAAGGTCTTGAGCGTATCGTTACTCTGCCGAGGTGCTGTCAAGAAGTGTGTAAGCAGCCACGGTGTTGTTGTAACCCAAATCAATAGTGAAAGTCTCTATCTGTCATACTGACAGATCTGAGCAAACGGAGGAAGGAGATGAAATAGACTCCAAGCCCAGGTGTGGCTAACTCCAACGGGGATTAGGCAAGCATTTCAGGCTTGGCCGAACCTCGGGATAAATCCTTGCGTCTGTGTGCTCTGTTCTGTATTGTATCCTGACTCTCTGCCTTACTCGTCTTTATATCTGCACTTCAATACTTATCTGTGGTATAAGCTTTATTTGAAGTGCAGGATATTTTGAGACAGGATCTTCTATTCCGCTGCAACCTACTCGAAGAGTCTTCTCACTCCACTGCGTACTAAGTCTTCGAGTAGAGTAAGAATTTAAGTTTTAAAGTAATAAGTTTTATTCGCCTATTCACCCCCCCTCTAGGCGACATCCAGATCCTGTTCCCGGGTCAAAGGGAACTTTCAGGCGGTCAACACCGCTTGCTATGCCAGTAACCGGTTATATCTACACCGAATCCTCAAGAAGACATCTTACGAACTCCTAACCGGTAAAAAGCCAAATGTTTCATATTTTAGAGTCTTTGGTAGCAAATGTTTTATACTTGTTAAAAGAGGTAGAAAGTCCAAATTTGCTCCTAAGGCTGTAGAAGGCTTTTTACTAGGATATTATTCAAACACAAGGGCATATAGAGTCTTTAACAAGTCCACTGGACTAGTTGAAGTTTCTTGTGACATTGTGTTTGATGAGACTAACGGCTCTCAAGTAGAGCATGTTGATTTTGATGAATTAGATGATGAAAAGGCTCCGTGCATCGCACTAAGGAACATGTCCATTGGGGATGTGTGTCCTAAGGAATCCGAAGAGCCCATTCAAGCACAAGATCAACATTCGTCCTCCATGCAAGCATCTCCACCAACCCAAGATGGGGATGAGGCTCAAGATGATGAAGAAGAAGATCAAGAAGATGAGCCACCTCAAGACGATGGCAATGATCAAGGGGGAGATGCAATTGATCAAGACAAGGAGGATGAGCAAGTTGCAAGGCCGCCACACCCAAGAGTCCACCAAGCAATTCAACGAGATCACCCCGTGAACACCATCCTCGGCGACATTCATAAGGGGGTAACCACTAGATCTCGTGTTGCACATTTTTGTGAACATTACTCTTTTGTTTCCTCCATTGAGCCACACAGGGTAGAGGAAGCGCTTCAAGATTCGGATTGGGTGACGGCGATGCAAGAGGAGCTCAACAACTTCACGAGGAATGAGGTATGACATTTAGTTCCACGTCCTAACCAAAATGTTGTAGAAACCAAGTGGGTCTTCCGCAACAAGCAAGACGAGCATGGTGTGGTGACAAGGAATAAAGCCCGACTTGTGGCCAAGGGATACTCACAAGTCGAAGGTTTGGATTTCGGTGAAACCTATGCACCCGTAGCTAGGCTCGAATCAATTCGCATTTTACTTGCCTATGCTACTTACCATGGCTTCAAGCTTTATCAAATGGACATGAAAAGTGCCTTCCTCAATGGACCAATCAAGGAAGAGGTCTATGTTGAGCAACCTCCCGGCTTTGAAGACAGTAAGTATCCTAACCACGTCTATAGACTCTCTAAGGCGCTTTATGGGCTCAAGCAAGCCCCAAGAGCATGGTATGAATGCCTAAGAGATTTTCTTATTGCTAATGGATTCAAAGTCGGAAAGGCTTATCCTACTTTATTTACTAAAACTCTTGCAAATGATTTGTTTGTATGCCAAATTTATGTTGATGATATTATATTTGGATCTACTAACGAATCTACATGTGAGGAATTTAGTAGGATCATGACACAAAAATTCGAGATGTTGATGATGGGGGATAGGGCTGGGCATTCGGTCTATTAGGGTAATTCGGTTCGGTCTATTCGGGTTTGTAAAATTTCGAGTTCTAAAAAATGAGAACCGAAATTTTCAAAAATATTTTAGGAACCGAACCCGAATAGACTCACAAATTCGGTTCGGTCTATTCGGTCCACCGAATAGACCCGAATTATAGAGAGACTAGTATATTTTGTTAAAATATATACAATGAATAATTAATTGAAAGTACTATTATTACAACAAGTGACTATAAAAATTAGCATACAAAGATATATATACTATTGTTAAGACGATATCATTATTTCTAGCTAATAAGTTCATAAATCATATAATAATACCATCACATATTAAGAGCTTTTTTTATATTTCGGGTTATTCGGTCTATTCGGGTTTTAAAGGTTAGGAACCGAACCCGAACCCGTACCCCGAAATATAGCACATATAGGAACCGAACCCGAACCCGAAAACCCGAATAAACCGACAATTCGGTCTATTCGGGTTCGGTTCGGGTTCGGGTTCGGTTTTCGGTTTTAAAATGCCCACCCCTAATGGGGGAGTTGAAGTACTTCTTAGGATTTCAAGTGAAGCAACTCCAAGAGGGCACCTTCATTAGCCAAACAAAGTACATTCAAGACATTCTAAACAAGTTTGGGATGAAGGACGCCAAGCCCATCAAGACACCCATGGGAACCAATGGGCATCTCGACCTCGACACGGGAGGTAAATCCGTAGATCAAAAGGTATACCGGTCGATGATAGGTTCCTTACTCTATTTATGTGCTTCACGACCGGACATTATGCTTTCCGTATGCATGTGTGCAAGATTCCAAGCCGATCCTAAGGAAGCTCACCTTAGGGTTGTAAAACGAATCTTGAGATATTTAGTTTATACTCCTAAGTTTGGCCTTTGGTACCCCAGGGGATCCACATTTGATTTAATTGGTTATTCTGATGCCGATTGGGCAGGGTGTAAAATCAATAGAAAGAGCACATCAGGGACTTGCCAGTTCTTGGGAAGATCTCTGGTGTCTTGGGCTTCAAAGAAGCAAAATTCTGTGGCTCTTTTAACCGCTGAAGCCGAGTATATTGCCGCAGGCCATTGTTGCGCGCAATTGCTTTGAATGAGGCAAACCCTTAGGGACTATGGTTACAAATTAACCAAAGTTCCTCTTCTATGTGATAATGAGAGTGCAATCCATGAAAGGGAATTAGGCTTACACCTATTTCCTAATTGATTTTGGTGGTTGAATTGCCCAACACAAATAATTAGACTAAACAGTTTGCTCTAGTCTATAAGTTCTATAGGTACCAAAGGTTCACAATAAGCCAATAAAAAGACCAAGAATGGGTTCAATAAAAGAGAGCAAGGGACAACCGAAGGCACCCTGGTCGGGCGCACCAAACTGTCCGGTGCACCACCGGACAGTGTCCGGTGCACCAGGGAACTCTACGACCAACCCTTCACCTTCGGGAATTTTTAGAGGAGCTTCGCTATAATTCACCGGACTGTCCGGTGTACCACCGGACAGTGTCCGGTGCTCCAGGGAAGAGCAACTCTGAACTCGCCAGCTTCGGGAATCCGCTCCGCTATAATTCACCGGACTGTCCGGTGAGTCACCGGACAGTGTCCGGTGCAGACCGGACTGTCCGGTGTGATAGCGGAGCAACGGCTACATCGCGTGCAACGGTCGACTGCAACGCATTAAATGCGCGCCTGCGCGCGCAGAGGAGCAGAGCACGCGCGGGTGGCACACCGGACATCCTACAGGGCCTGTCCGGTGCACCACCGGACAGCCAGACGGGCCCACAAGACAGAGCTCCAACGGTCGGAACCCAACGACAGGCTGACGTGGCGGCACACCGGACATTGTCCGGTGGTGCACCGGACTGTCCGGTGCGCCCATCGCCAGCAGGCTTCTCCAACGGCCATATTTCGTTTGGTGGCTATAAATACCCCCAACCACCCCACATTCAAGTCATCCAAGTTTTTCCACCTTCCAACCATTTACAAGAGCTCTAGCATTCAATTCTAGACACACCAAAGTGATCAAATCCTCTCCAATTCCACACAAAGCTTTAGTGATTAGTGAGAGAGATTTGTTGTGTTCTTTTGAGCTCTTGTGCTTGGATTGCTTCCTTCTTTCATTCTTTCTTGCAAACATCTCAATTGTAATCGAAGCAAGAGACACCAATTGTGTGGTGGTCCTTGCGGGGAAGTTTGGTTCCCGGTTGATTGAGAAGAGAAGCTCACTCGGTCCAAGGGACCATTTGAGAGAGGGAAAGGGTTGAAAGAGACCCGGTCTTTGTGACCACCTCAACGGGGAGTAGGTTTGCAAGAACCGAACCTCGGTAAAACAAATCATCGTGTCTCGCTCTTTATTCGCTCACGATTTGTTTTGCGCCCTCTCTCTCAGACTCGTTTGTATTTCTAACGCTAACCCGGCTTGTAGTTGTGATTAAGTTTGTAAATTTCAGATTTGCCCTATTCACCCCCCTCTAGGTGACTTTCAATTGGTATCAGAACCCGGTGCTTCATTAAGAGCCTAACCGCTCGAAATGATGTCGGGAGATCACGCCAAGAAGGAGATGAAGACCGGCGACAAGCCCACTACAAGCCACGGGAAGACTTCATCGGAAGAGTCCCGCAACAAAGGGAAAGGGAAGGAGAAGAAGTCTTCTTCCCACAAGTCGCATCGGAGAGGCGACAAGCACAAGAAGATGAGGAAAGTGGTCTACTACGAGACTGACTCCTCATCACCATCAACCTCTGGCTCCGACGCGTCGTCCGTAACTTCTAAGCGCCATGAGCGCAAGAAGTTTAGTAAGATCCCCCTACGATATCCTCGCATTCCTAAACATACACCTTTACTTTCGGTCCCATTAGGCAAACCACCAACATTTGATGGTGAAGATTATGCTAGGTGGAGTGATATGATGCGATATCACCTAACCTCACTCCACAAAAGTATATGGGATGTTGTTGAGTTTGGTGTACAGGTATCATCCATAGGGGATGAAGATTATGATGAGAACGAGGTGGCCCAAATCGAGCACTTCAACTCTCAAGCCACCACTATACTCCTCCAATCCCTAAGCCGTGAGGAGTATAATAAGGTGCAAGGATTAAAGAACGCCAAAGAGGTTTGGGACGTACTCAAGACCGCGCATGAAGGAGAAGAGGTGACAAAGATCACCAAGCGAGAGACGATCGAGGGGGAGCTCGGTCGCTTCATGCTTCACCAAGGAGAGGATCCACAAGCTATGTACAACCGCTTGAAGACCTTGGTGAACCAAGTGCGCAACCTCGGGAGCGAAAAATGGGATGACCATGAGATGGTCAAGGTTATTCTTAGATCCCTCGTCTTTCTTAACCCTACGCAAGTTCAATTAATTCGAAGTGATCCTAGATATAAGCTAATGTCTCCCGAGGAGGTTATAGGAAAATTTGTGAGCTTTGAGCTAATGATTAAAGGCTCAAAGAAAATCATCGAGCAAGGCACCTCCTCCACGCCTGAAGCACAACCGGTGGCATTCAAGGCAACGGAGGAGAAGAAGGAGGAGTCTACATCAAGACTACAACCAATCGACGCCTCCAAGCTCGACAATGAGGAAATGGCGCTTATCATCAAAAGCTTCCGCTAAATCCTCAAGCAAAGGAGGGGGAAAGATTACAAGCCCCGCTCCAAGAAAGTTTGCTACAAGTGTGGTAAGCCCGGTCACTTTATTGCCAAATGTCCTATTTCTAGTGACAGTGACAGGGGCGACGACAAGAAGGGGAGAAGAAAGGAAAAGAAGAGGTACCACAAGAAGAAGGGCGGCGATTCCCATGTGTGCCACAAGTGGGACTCCGACGAGAGCTCCACCGACTCCTCCTCCGACGAGGACGCCGCCAACATCGCCGTCACCAAGGGACTTCTCTTCCCCAACGTCGGCCACAAGTGCCTCATGGCAAAGGATGGCAAAAAGAAGAAGGTTAAATCCAAATCCTCCACTAAATATGAGTCCTCTAGTGATGATAATGCTAGTGATGAGGAGGATAATTTACGTACCCTTTTTGCCAACCTCAACATGCAACAAAAGGAAAAACTAAATGAGCTAATTAGTGCCATCCATGAGAAGGATGAACTCTTGGACTCCCAAGAGGACTTCCTAATCAAGGAAAATAAAAAGCATGTTAAGGTTAAAAATGCTTACGCTCTAGAAGTAGAAAAATGTGAAAAATTGTCTAGTGAGCTAAGCACTTGCCATGATACTATTGCCAACCTTAGAAATGAAAATGCTAAACTTTTTGCTAAGGTTGATTCTAATGTTGGTAATGTTTCAATTCCCAATCTTAGAGATAATAATGTTGATTTACTTGCTAAGATTGAAGAATTGAATGATTCTCTTGCTAGCCTTAGGATTGAAAATGAAAAATTAATTGCTAAGGCTAAAGATTTTGATGTTTGCAATGTTACTATTTCCAACCTTAGAAGTGAAAATGATATATTACATGCTAAGGTTGTAGAATTAAAATCTTGCAAACCCTCTACATCTACCGTTGAGCATGTTTCCATTTGCACTAGATGTAGAGATATTGATATTGATGCTATTCATGATCATGTGGTTTTAATTAAACAACAAAATGATCATATAGCAAAATTAGATGCTAAAATAGCCGAGCATGAACTTGAAAATGAAAAATTTAAATTTGCTCGTAGTATGCTTTATAGTGGGAGACACCCTGGCATCAAGGATGGCATTGGCTTCCAAAAGGGAGACAATGTCAGACTTAATGCCCCTCCTAAGAAATTGTCTAACTTTGTTAAGGGCAAGGCTCTCATGCCTCAGGATAACGAGGGTTACATTTTGTACCTTGCCGGTTATCCCGAGAGCAAGATTAGGAGAATCCACTCTAGGAAGTCTCGCTCTGGCCCTAATCATGCTTTTATGTATAAGGGTGAGACATCTAGCTCTAGGCAACCAACCCGTGCTAGGTTGCCTAAGAAGAAATCTCCTATGCATCAAATGGTCATGACATTTCATTTAAAACTTTTGATGCATCTTATGTTTTGACTAACAAATCCGGCAAGGTAGTTGCCAAGTTTGTTGGGAGCAAACACAAGGGCTCCAAGACTTGTGTTTGGGTACCCAAAGTTCTTGTGTCTAATGCCAAAGGACCCAAAACCGTTTGGGCACCTAAAGTCAAGAACTAAATTTGTTTTGTAAGTTTATGCATCCGGGGGCTCAAGTTGGATCATCGATAGCGGGTGCACAAACCACATGACAGGGGAGAAAAAGATGTTCTCCTCCTACGAGAAAAATCAAGATCCCCAATGAGCTATCACATTCGGGGATGGAAACCAAGGTTTGGTCAAAGGTTTGGGTAAAATAGCTATATCTCCTGACCATTCAATTTCCAATGTTTTTCTTGTTGATTCATTAGATTACAATTTGCTTTCCGTTTCCCAATTATGTCAAATGGGCTACAACTGTCTGTTTACTGATGTAGGTGTCACTGTCTTTATAAGAAGTGACGATTCAATAGCATTTAAGGGAGTGTTAGAGGGTCAGCTATACTTGGTAGATTTTGATAAAGCTGAACTCGACACTTGCTTAATAGATAAGACTAACATGGGTTGGCTCTGGCACTGTCGACTGGCCCATGTTGGGATGAAGAATCTTCATAAACTTCTAAAGGGAGAGCACCTTTTAGGATTAACAAATGTTCATTTTGAGAAAGACAGGATCTGTAGCGCATGCCAAGTAGGGAAGCAAGTTGGCACTCATCATCCACACAAGAACATCATGACGACTGACAGGCCACTGGAGCTCCTACACATGGACCTATTCGGCCCGATAGCTTACATAAGCATCGGCGGGAGTAAGTACTGTCTAGTTATTGTGGATGATTATTCTCGCTTCACTTGGGTGTTCTTTTTGCAGGAAAAATCTCAAACCCAAGAGACTTTAAAGGGATTCTTGAGACGAGCTCAAAATGAGTTCGGCTTAAGGATCAAGAAAATAAGAAGCGACAACGGAACGGAGTTCAAGAACTCTCAAATTGAAGGCTTCCTTGAGGAGGAAGGCATCAAGCATGAGTTCTCCTCTCCATACATGCCACAACAAAATGGTGTAGTGGAGAGAAAGAATAGAACTCTATTGGACATAGCAAGAACCATGCTTGATGAGTACAAGACGCCGGATCGGTTTTGGGCCGAGGCAGTCAACACCGCCTGCTACGCCATCAACCGGTTGTATCTACACCGAATCCTCAAGAAGACATCATATGAACTCCTAACCGATAAAAAGCCCAATATTTCATATTTTAGAGTCTTTGGTAGCAAATGCTTTATTCTTGTTAAAAGAGGTAGAAAATCTAAATTTGCTCCTAAGACTGTAGAAGGCTTTTTACTAGGATATGATTCAAACACAAGGGCATATAGAGTCTTTAACAAGTCCTCAGGACTAGTTGAAGTTTCTTGTGATGTTGTGTTTGATGAGACTAACGGCTCTCAAGTAGAGCAAGTTGATCTTGATGAGATAGGTAAAGAAGAGGCTCCGTGCATCGTGCTAAGGAACATGTCCATTGGGGATGTGTGTCCTAAAGAATCCGAAGAGCCTCCAAATGCACAAGATCAACCATCCTCCTCCACGCAAGCATCTCCACCAACTCAAAATGAGGATGAGGCTCAAGTTGATGAAGGAGAAGGTCAAAGAAATGAGCCACCTCAAGATGACGACAATGATCAAGGGGGAGATGCAATTGATCAAGACAAGGATGATGAAGAACCAAGACCGCCACACCCAAGAGTCCACCAAGCAATCCAACGAGATCACCCCGTCGACACCATCCTCGGCGACATTCATAAGGGGGTAACCACTAGATCTCGTGTTGCACATTTTTGTGAGCACTACTCTTTTGTTTCCTCTATTAAGCCACACAGGGTAGAGGAAGCACTTCAAGATTCGGATTGGGTGATGGCGATGTAAGAGGAGCTCAACAACTTCACTAGGAACGAGATATGGCATTTAGTTCCACGTCCTAACCAAAATGTTGTAGGAACCAAGTGGGTCTTCCGCAACAAGCAAGACGAGCATGGTGTGGTGACAAGGAACAAAGCCCGACTTGTGGCCAAAGGGTATTCACAAGTCGAAGGTTTGGATTTCGGTGAAACCTATGCACCCGTAGCTAGGCTTGAGTCAATTCGTATATTATTAGCCTATGCTACTTACCATGGCTTCAAGCTTTATCAAATGGACGTGAAGAGTGCCTTCCTCAACGGACCAATCAAGGAAGAGGTCTATGTTGAGCAACCACCCGGCTTTGAAGATAGTGAGTATCCTAACCATGTCTATAGGCTCTCTAAGGCGCTTTATGGGCTCAAGCAAGCCCCAAGAGCATGGTATGAATGCCTAAGAGATTTCCTTATAGCAAATGGCTTCAAAGTCAGAAAGGCTGATCCTACTTTATTTACTAAAACTCTTGACAATGATTTGTTTGTATGCCAAATTTATGTTGATGATATCATATTTGGGTCTACTAACGAATCTACATGTGAAGAATTTAGTAGGATCATGACACAAAAATTCGAGATGTCAATGATGGGGGAGTTGAAGTATTTCTTAGGATTTCAAGTGAAGCAACTCCAAGAGGGAACCTTCATTAGCCAAACAAAGTATACTCAAGACATTCTAAACAAGTTTGGAATGAAGGATGCCAAGCCCATCAAGACTCCCATGGGAACTAATGGGCATCTCGACCTCAACACGGAAGGTAAGTCCGTCGATCAAAAGGTATACCGGTCGATGATAGGTTCATTACTCTATTTATGTGCATCTCGACCGGACATTATGCTTTCCGTATGCATGTGTGCAAGATTCCAAGCCGACCCTAAGGAATCCCACCTTACGGCCGTAAAACGAATCTTGAGATATTTGGCTTATACTCCTAAGTTTGGGCTTTGGTACCCTCGGGGATCCACATTTGATTTAATTGGTTATTCGGATGCCGATTGGGCGGGGTGTAAAATTAATAGAAAGAGCACATCATGGACTTGCCAGTTCTTTGGGAGATCCTTGGTGTCTTGGGCTTCAAAGAAGCAAAATTCTGTGGCTCTTTCTACCGCCGAAGCCGAGTACATTGCCGCAGGCCATTGTTGCCCGCAACTACTTTGGATGAGGCAAACCCTCAGGGACTATGGTTACAAATTAACCAAAGTTCCTCTTCTATGTGATAATGAGAGTGCAATCCGCATGGCGGATAATCCCGTTGAACATAGCCGCACTAAACACATAGCCATTCGGTATCATTTTCTTAGGGATCACCAACAAAAGGGGGATATCGAGATTGCATATATTAACACTAAAAATCAATTAGCCGATATCTTTACCAAGCCACTAGATGAACAAACTTTTACCAAACTTAGGCATGAGCTAAATATTCTTGATTCTAGAAATTTCTTTTAATGTCTTGCACACATAGCTCATAAATATACCTTTGATCATATCTCTTTTATATGCTATGACTAATGTGTTTCCAAGTGTATTTCAAACCAAGTCATAGGTGTATTGAAAGGGAATTGGAGTCTTCGGCGAATACAAAGGCTTCCACCCCACAACTCATCCTTCGCCGCCGCTCCGAGCAACTCTCCATCTTTGGTATAATCTTCACTCATATTATTTGCCAAAGGGGGAGAAAGTAGTTCTCATAAGGGCTTATATTTCACTCAAAGTATCCGTTTTTGGCGATTCATGCCAAAGGGGGAGAAAGTATTAGCCCAAAGCAAAAGGACCGCACCCACCAAATTTTAAAACTTATGATTTTCAAATTGATATCTTATTTGTGTTCAAAAGGGGGAGAAAGTAGTTTCTTCAAAATTGATATCTTAATATCCTCTTGAACACTAAGAGGAAGTTTTTATTGAGGGGGAGTTTTGTTTAGTCAAAGGAAAAGCATTTGAAACAGGGGGAGAAATTTTCAAATCTCTTAAATGCTTCTCAAAAATCTTATTCATTTACCTTTGACTAGTTGCAAAATGTCTTTGAAAAGATTTTACAAAAGAATTTGCAAAAACAAAACATGTGGTGCAAGCATGGTCCAAAATGTTAAAAATAAAGAAACAATCCATGCATATCTTATGAAAATTTCTATTGGCTCAATTCTAAGTAACCTTTGCACTTACATTTTGCAAACTAGTTCAATTATGCACTTCTATACTTGCTTTGGTTTGTGTTGGCATCAATCACCAAAAAGGGGGAGATTGAAAGGGAGTTAGGCTTACACCTATTTCCTAATTGATTTTGGTGGTTGAATTGCCCAACACAAATAATTGGACTAAACAGTTTGCTCTAGTCTATAAGTTCTACAGGTGCCAAAGGTTCACAATAAGCCAATAAAAAGACCAAGAATGGATTCAATAAAAGAGAGCAAGGGACAACCAAAGGCACCCTGGTCGGGCGCATCGGACTGTCCGGTGTGCCACCGGATAGTGTCCGGTGCACCAGGGAACTCTGCGTCCAACCCTTCACCTTCGGGAATTTTCAGAGGAGCTTCGCTATAATTCACCGAACTATCCGGTGTACCACCGGACAGTGTCCGGTGCTCCAAGGAAGAGCAACTCTGAACTCGCCAGCTTCGGGAATCCGCTCCGCTATAATTCACCGGACTGTCCGGTGAGTCACCGGACAGTGTCCGGTGCACACCGGACTGTCCGGTGCACACCGGACTGTCCGGTGTGATAGCTGAGCAACGACTACATCGCGTGCAACGGTCGACTGCAACGCATTAAATGCACGCCTGCGCGCGCAGAGGAGCAGAGCACGCGCAGGTGGCACACCGGACATCCTACAGGGCCTGTCCGGTGCACCACCGGACAGCCAGGCGGGCCCACAAGACAGAGCTCCAACGGTCGGAACCCAACGGCAGGCTGACGTGGCGGCACACCGGACACTGTCCGGTGGCGCACCGGACTGTCCGGTGCGCCCATCGCCAGCAGGCTTCTCCAACGCCCATATTTCTTTTGGTGGCTATAAATACCCCCAACCACCCCACATTCAAGTCATCCAAGTTTTTCCACCTTCCAACCATTTACAAGAGCTCTAGCATTCAATTCTAGACACACCAAAGTGATCAAATCCTCTCCTATTCCACACAAAGCTTTAGTGATTAGTGAGAGAGATTTGTTGTGTTATTTTGAGCTCTTGCGCTTGGATTGCTTCCTTCTTTCATTCTTTCTTGCAAACATCTCAATTGTAATCGAAGCAAGAGACACCAATTGTGTGGTGGTCCTTGCGGGGAAGTTTGGTTCCCGGTTGATTGAGAAGAGAAGCTCACTCGGTCCAAGGGATCGTTTGAGAGAGGGAAAGGGTTGAAAGAGACCCGGTCTTTGTGACCACCTCAACGGGGAGTAGGTTTGCAAGAACCGAACCTCGGTAAAACAAATCATCGTGTCTCGCTCTTTATTCGCTCACGATTTGTTTTGCGCCCTCTCTCTCGGACTCGTTTCTATTTCTAACGCTAACCCGGCTTGTAGTTGTGATTAAGTTTGTAAATTTCAGATTCGCCCTATTCACCCCCCTCTAGGCGACTTTCAATCCACATGGCGGATAATCCCATTGAGCATAGCCGCACTAAAAACAGAGCCATTCGGTATCATTTCTTAAGGGATCACCAACAAAAGGGGGATATCGAGATTGCATATATTAACACCAAAGAACAATTAGTCGATATCTTTACCAAGCCATTAGATGAACAAACATTTATCAGACTTAGGCATGAACTAAATATTCTTGATTCTAGGAATTTTTATTGATGTCTTGCATACATAGCTCATATATATACCTTTGATCATCTCTATCATGTGTTATGACTAATGTGTTCTTTCAAGTCCATTTCATGATAAGTCATAGATTGAAAGGGAAAAGGAGTCTTCGGCGAAGACAAGGCTTCCACTCTGCCCCATCGAATCATTCATCCTTCATCGTCGCTCCGCACAACTCTCCAACTTTGGTATAATCTTCACTCCTTTACTTCTATCCAAATGGGGAGAGAGTAGTTTAAAAGGGCCTATATTTCACTCAAATATCCGTTTTTGGCGATTCATGCCAAAGGGGGAGAGAGTATTAGCCCAAAGCAAAAGGACTGCACCACCACCAATTTCAAAACTATAGGTCTTTTATTTGGTATGGAGTCTATTAATTGGTGAAGTTTTTCAATTGGTATCTTATTTTGATACAATTTCAAATTTGTATACCCTCTTCAAAATTAATATCTAAAACCCTCTTGAACACTAAGAGGAGGTTTTCATTAAGGGGGAGTTTTGTCTAGTCAAAGGAAAAGCATTTGAAACAGGGGGAGAAACTTTCAAAACTTGAAAATGCTTCTCAAAATCTTATTCATTTACCTTTGACTACTTGCAAAAGAACTTTGAAAAGAATTTCCAAAACATTTTGCAAAAACAAAACATGTGGTGCAAGCGTGGTCCAAAATGTTAATAAAAAGAAAAGACATCCATGCGCATCTAGTAAGTAATATTTATTGGTTTCATTCCAAGCAACCTTTGCACTTACATTATGCAAACTAGTTCAATTATGCACTTCTATATTTGCTTTGGTTTGTGTTGGCATCAATCACCAAAAAGGGGGAGATTGAAAGGGAAATAGGCCTACACCTTTTCCTAAATAGTTTTTGGTGGTTGAATTGCCCAACACAAATATTTGTACTAACTAGTTTGCTCTAGATTATAAGTTTTACAGGTGCCAAAGGTTCACAATAGACCAATAAAAAGACCAAGAAAGGGTTCAAACAAAAAGAGCCAAAGACAACCGAAGTGTGCCTTGGTCTGGCGCACCGGACAGTGTCTGGTGCACCACCGGACAGTGTCCGGTGCACCAGGGAAATTAACTCCGAACTCGCTACCTTCGGGAAAATCAGAGGGCGCTCCGCTATAATTCACCAGACCGTCCGGTGATGCACCGGACAGTGTCTGGTGGCGCACCGGACTGTACGGTGTGCCAGCAGAGCAACGGCTACTTCAAGCGCAACGGTCGACTGCAACGCATTTAATGCGCGCCTGCGCGCATAGAGGTCAGAGCACGCGCAGTTGGCGCACCGAAGAGTCTACAGGACTTGTCCGGTGCACCATCGGACAGCCCAGAGGCCCCACAAGTCAGAGCTCCAACGATCGAACCCCAACGGCTGGCTGACGTGGCTGGCGTACCGGACTGTGTCCGGTGGCGCACCGAACTGTCCGGTGCGCCATGCGACAGCAGACTTCCAACGACCACATTTTGGTGGTTGGGGCTATAAATACCCCAACGACCCCACATTCAATTGCATCCAAGTTTCCAACATTCTACCCATTACAAGAGCTATAGCATTCAATACAAGACACACCAAAGAGATCAAATCCTCTCCCAAGTCTCTAGTTCAATTCCAATCAATAGTGACTAGTGAGAGAGTGACTTGTGTTCATTTGAGCTCTTGCACTTGGATTGCTTCTTTTCTTTCTCATTCTTTCTTGTGACAAACTCAATTGTAACCGAGGCAAGAGACACTAATTGTGTGGTGGTCCTTGTGGGGACTTAGTGTCCCGTGTGATTGAGAAGAGAAGCTCACTCGATCTAAGTGACCGTTTGAGAGAGGGAAAGGGTTGAAAGAGACATGGTCTTTGTGACCACCTCAACGGGGAGTAGGTTTGCAAGAACCGAACCTCGGTAAAATAAATCCGTGTGTCTCACTCTTCATTTGCTTGCGATTTGTTTTTCACCCTCTCTCTCGGACTCGCTTATATTTCTAACGCTAACCCGGCTTGTAGTTGTGATTAACTTTGTAAAATTCAGTTTTGCCCTATTCACCCCCCTCTAGGCGACTCTCAGCCATCGCGGTCCTTCCTTGACCGTGTACTGTCCCTAGGGTTGCCGCACTCACACCGGCGCCGCTGCTCCGTCCTACAGGTTCCTCTGCTCCCCCCCGTCGTGTCGGCATCTTCGTAGGTACGGTGTAGGTCGCCTCGATCCCGACCCACGCTGGCCCCTCCTCTCGTGTTGCTAGGGTTCGTCCTGCCCCGTTTACTATTTCTTTAGGCTTAATCCACGGTCGGCTTATCTCCAGTTACTTCAGTTCATCATAACGTGTATGTAACGACGTACTAACTAAATTTTTGTGGAATGTCGGCTTCAGATTTCCGTATCAACTCGGGGTCTTCGTCTTCGGTTCCAAGATCAAGTGCAACCAAGGTAATTTGATACATAATTTGTTGCGCACTTTACTGTCAACATGGACTAATTTATGTTTACGGTTTACTAGGGATACCATTGTTCTGTTGTATAACTTTTATTTTTAGAGTGATTACTTCTTAGCATGTTCGTCACAACCTGTATGTACAGGGTTGAGTTCATACTCTGTTTGTTAGTACCTCTATTAGTTGCTTCAACCAAAGTTTGTCCATGTTAGCACGCAATTAATGTCAATACGTGGAATTAAGTAGATTGTCCCCTTGTGTAGTAAACTAACCACCTAAATCCATATCAGATGGATTCAGCAGACTCCATAGCCGACAAGGCAATTGGAAGGATGCAAGAGATTGCAGACAAGATATTTTCCGTAGCTCGGGAAACAATCCGTCCAGGACGCGGGTTGACCTCATTTGACGCTACCAAACTTCGTGTAGCATTGGAGGACATTGCTTGCATGATGGAGCAAGATTCTCTGGTGTTCCAAGAGTATTTGGACAAGGTCAACAACGTTACCCACCAGCCTGACAGCAACTATGAACCCTCAGACTTGTCCTCACCACCCCCTGGTGAAGACTACCTTAGTCCAGAATGGGACTTTGCCGACCACTTCGAAAAGTTTTGGGGTATTGAATATGACTCCGATCAGATGCCTTCGTTTAGTGACATTGAGGTTTAAGTTAGAACTTGGTTAAGCTTGTAGTAAGGTCTTAGGGAAACAGGGATATGATCAGGCTTTTACTTAATGCGCTGCTGTGTAATGTGTTCCCTGTCCTTTTGTGTCCACCAGCAGTTATTTTAAGGTAGTCTTTCTATAAGTAAGCAACACCGAATGATACTACTTGTGGTACTACCTGATGTTATTATGGTTTCTTCTTAATTCGATTGCACTATGTATTTTCAAAATTCTACACTTCTTTTGCACTAGATGGACAAGTCTGGCAAAGTGATTGCAAAGTGGGATAGTAGAGCAACAAAAATTTACACAGAAATTTGTGTAGAAGAGGTGAATGCACGCAACAGGCCCCAAAATTTTCTAAATGCAGAAGGGTATGCTAACCTCATAAGGAAGTTTAAGGAACGGACTGTCGCACTTACACCAGGGATCAAATGAAGAATAGATGGGACTCCTTAAAGAGAATGTTCACCCAGTGGAAAACACTTAATGAAAGGGCTACAGGTCTTGGTCGAGACCCTCATACTGGTTCTATCAGTGCACCAGATGAGTGGTGGGCTAAGCAAAATGAAGTAAGTAGACAAATTTTTTTCCTAGTATTACAATACAAATGGACATCTGAAAGTAGGAAATAACATTTACTGCAGGCAATGCCAGGATGTATTATGTTCAAAACAGCCCCCCTTGAGAATGAGGACGAGCTTAAGGTTATGTTTGGACCCATTGTCTGCACCAATGAAACTACCCTTGTTCCTGGAGTTGAGGATGCTAATTCTTCATCTGATGACCACGTGCAAGCCACTTTAGGAGGTGGTGAAAACAGCACACCTGACCCCTGCTCAAATGCAACAGGGAAGCGTAAGGTGCTGCATGATTCTCCTAAACCTAAGAAGAAAAAAGATACGAAGGATGAATACATGAAACACCTTGTGGAGGCTTTTGAGTCGCGTTCCATGAACACTAACATGTCCATAACCTTTGTTGAGACTGACCCAGTTCGTGTAGAGGTTGCTGCTCAGTTGCAACAAGTAATTGAAGATGGATCAGATGAAGGCAACGACTTACATTTCTTTGCCACTCACTTGTTGATGGAGAAACGGTATAGAGATGTATTTGCAACCCTGAAGACCAAAGAAGGAAGGAACGCTTGGCTGCGCCGTGCTTTCTAGATGAATGTAAAAAAGTCCAGTTAGATGGTGGTCGTTCGACAACGATGCTGCTGGTCCTTCCTGCTGAGTGTCCTGAGTTTGAGTCATTTTTAGTCGTGCAGTTGGAGTCTTTTTTTACTGTCGTCAGTTGGAGTCTATTTTAGTCGTGCAGTCGTGTTACAAACTATAAATGTCGTATGCATCTGTTCCGCATCGCACAATTTTCCAATTATTCGAGTTGAACAAGTTTCTTCAATAATAAGAGTTGTATGCTTTGTGAACAATATGAATCTGTGAACCTTCTGTGAGTAATGGTACAATGATATGTGTGTAATATATATTGTGCTTATCAAAGATATGTGGTTATTGTTTATGTGTTTGCAGATGTGTGAACCTGATACACACACATCTGATGATGAGAGGGCTGGAGAGTTGCTTGTTGCCCTTTGTGCTGTAAACATTTGGGGGAGCTCGTCAAGTGGGGTTTCAAGAAGAACAATGGTTGAAACAGGTATTCAATGGGTTTAGCGAACCTTGGAGAATAGTGATGACTGTTTCGACATGTTTCGCATGAGGCGAACTGTTTTCCGACGTTTGCATGATACATTGGTCGAAAGTTATGGTCTGCTTCCAAGCCGAGGTGTCAGTACCACGGAAGCTTTAGGTATTTTCTTGTGGGCATGTGGGGGGCCACAGTCATTTCAGCAGATAAGGAATAAGTTTGGTCACTCTTTGAAAACTATTAGTCGCAAGTATAGTGAAGTCCTAAATGCACTATATAAAATGTCGCCTGATGTAATCAAGCCGAAAGACCCAAATTACATAGATATTCACCCTCGATTGCGAGAGGGTAGATTTTGGCCCCATTTCAAGGATTACATAGGAGCAATTGATGGAAGTCACTTTCCCGCGTCTGTCCCGGCCATGGAGCAACCAAAATATATTGGGCGGCACGGCTACGCATCCCAAAATGTAATGGCCGTTTGTGACTTTGATATGAGGTTCACATTTGTTGTCACAGGTTAGCCAGGTTCAGTCCATGACACTAGAGTATTACAAGATACTTTGATAACTTACGTGGACAGGTTCCCGCATCCACCGGAAGGTATATAAGTACGTTTTATTTTTGTATCATGCCATATTAATTTATGTCATATGTACTTAACTTTATATTTTTTTGTTTGTGCAGGTAAATATTATCTTGTGGATTCTGGTTATCCGAATAGGCAGGGGTACCTTGCACCTTATAAGGGTCAGAAGTACCACATTTCAGAATGGCAAAATGCTAGGCAACCTGTTGGGAGCAAAGAAGTATTCAACTTTGCACATTCATCGCTACGCAATGTTATAGAGCGATCTTTTGGGGTGCTTAAAATGAAGTGGAGAATTCTCCTAAGTCTCCCTTCTTTTTCGCTTAAGAAACAATCGAAGATAATTATTGCTTGTATGACATTGTATAACTTCATTAGAGACAGTGTTCTACACGATAGAGACTTTGATCTACTTGGATCTAATAGCCTTGGTCAGGATGTACCCGTAGGGGAGAGTAGTAGTAGCACATCTGATGAGTTAGACATGAGTGCATTAGAGATGCAATTGCTAATGCATTAGTGTCGTAGTTTATTATGTGACTGTAACGATAGTTATGTTGTAATGAACTCTACTAATTATAATGTAATGACCTTTTGGTTCGGTATTTATGTGTATTGTTTTTAAACAGAATCTGCAATATGAGAATCTGCGTATCCAAACACATAGATTCTAACCAACAGCTTTTCTCCACAGCTGGCGAACCAAACACCTAAATTCTATTCACCAGCTTTTCCCCACATCCAGCTTTTCAGAAAAGCTATTTAGAAAAAAGCCGAACCAAACACGCCACGGATAGACCACAGACAGACGATTTTCCGTTTGTACAGGGGCCCTGTGTTTCCGAGTGTGCTGGCGCACCGAGTTCTCCAGCTGCGCTCTACCGGGTCCACTGCCGCGGAGGTGCGCTCCTCGGTGCAGGAACACCCGGTGCATCTACCCAGCACTCCAGCAGGCAGCAATCTGCACAGTAAAAACTCCGAAAGTGGTCCAATCGGTGCTTGTCCCAAGTTCAGACAGGGTCCGGTCTTTATTCATTACTCAAACGGTGATAGCCTCGTCAATCTCTGGATGGATAAATAGTAAAGGCTAAGAGTACAGTGATGATTAATCTAGAGGCTCTTGAAATATTTAAAGGGGCTATTTGCCAAAAAAAAAGTGAAGCCATCTCTCTATAAAGAGACGTCTCTGACTCATAATCTAATAGACACACATCTCCCACTGTACGAATTCGTCGTCTGTTCTATTGATCCGATGTTATAAAACGTATTTACTTCTATATTTATTAATAGACTATATTTATAAACACTCCATTATATAATATAGTTTTTTAGTTATCTCTTATGATTGGAGAAACATTTTGGTGTCTTTCCACTATACATGCCCTAATAAGCTGAAGCTGATTGCTGGTTTAGAGCAAGAATTGTTCCACCTAACCTTTTATAGTTCACCCATATAATAGTCAGTTTTTAATTATTAATGTACTTATTAATGTACGACTCATCTGTCTCTCTCACAAGCTTTTTTTTTCTCGTATCTAAACCGACACTAAGATAAGTAGATAACGACCTGCTTCTTCCTTCTCTCCTTTTTCTCTCTCCTTTAACTCAACATTTAGGCTTCTTATAGCTTGTTAATATACTTGCTTTCATAGTTCGCTTCTACCCTTCTCTCCTCTTTTCTCTGTATCAACATTTATGCTTACTCTAATAGTCTAATGTATCGTTGCTGTTGTTGATCACGTAAATAAAAAAGGAACCGCATCTGTTTTTATCTCGAGTCATCAAACTATTTTAGATATGATTAACATTTCTATAGAAAATAGTTACATAAAACTGTATTTCTTAATAAACATAATAACACTTATTTACAATATACATATTGTTTTTAATATAAATTTGGAGGCTCAGAATAAAGCAATGCCATTTTTTCGGGAGGAAAAAGTACAGTGACTAAGAGCAACTCCAATAGTTCTCTAAATAACTCTCTAAATCTTAAATTTAAGAAGTGAACAGAAAAATGCTTCTCCAATGGTTCTCTAAATAGACTTGCTAAATTTACTTAGTTACTATTCAACTCTATTTACTCTCCACATTTAGCAACTCGGTAGGAACTCCCTAAATACAGTTGACGTCAATTTCTTCACACTAGCGTGATTATTTTTACCTTTCCCATACAGTGAGATAGCCAGTTATAACACACTCTTTTTTCATTTTCTAGCATAATGAGGTAGCTAGGTCAAACACGTATGACGCAAGTTTCTCCTTCACCGTCGAACCTAACTTTCTCATAGGTTGCGTCACCGGACCACCACTCATCCATAATTCATATCGACCGACCTTTTTTCTTTCGCCCTCATATCCTCTGCTCTCAACCTTATTATCAGGCAGATCTCATAGGGACAGGGCCGCTAAAGCTAGATTCAAAATCGAACTACTTCCTAAATATAAGCAACTATTGGAGACTAAGTTATTTTTTACTTCCAATAGCTATTTAGCAACTTGCTAAACATGATTTTAGCAAGCTATTTTTTAGAGAACTACTGGAGTTGCTCTAATCTAGTCGTTACAAGAGTTGCAATTTCTCACGGGTGTATGGGGCCAGCAGGCCATTTGCTATTATTTTAATACGCCTACAGCAACAAGAACACAATCTCTGCACAAATCTAACTATGATTTGAAATTATATACCGCTAAAAAAATTGCTTCTGGTCTGCAGCAGCAAACAAATCCCCTGCTCACCAGTTGCCCTCAGGCTGTCCGCTGCGCCAGCCGCGTGAACGCCCCTCCCCTTACATGACGGCTACAGGGGTGTCTCCACGCACGCAGCGCGGCCTCCTACGAGGCTCCCCACTCCCCAGCTGTCCACCCCCTTCTCTCTCCCTTCGGATGTAGCGTGCAGTTGTCCGTCCCCTTCGCTCTCCCTTCGTTGTGTAGCTAGCCATAGGCTTCTTCTAATTGTTAGTAGATGAAAAATTGATAGTGAATGAAATCAGTCATAGTGTTGGAACTTGCTCTCCTGGGCAAGTGGATCCAACGAGGAAGTGGAAAGAGTGCAAGCAAAGTTTAACGTGGGATGACAATTGCTCTGTTAATTTGGTCTCTCAAGGGCACTGTACGGGGGTATTTATAGGTACCCGAGTGTCCAACGTCCCAAGACAAGGACGTTTATGCCCTCGGGTACCCGGACTATCCCCAGAATATTCCCATAAAGGGAGGTTACAGACCGTCATTACAGAAAAGCTATTACAGATGAGGCCCGTAACATGCTTGTTCACGTGGGGCCCGTTACAGTAGGCCGAATTCCACGTGGGCCTCCGGGCGAGATAAGGACACAGGACGGCCAGACTTCGTCGGAGTCTGGCCTTCGTCTTGCAATGGAGAGGACGAAGGGCAACCGCGCCGATCATCTCGCCTTCGTTGGTGTAGCGAGGCGACGAAGGCTTCGCGCGAAGGGTAGCGTCTTCGCCTTCGTCCCAACACATAGAAAATGATATTTTGTAGTTGTAGTGAGTATATGAGGAGAATTTAAAAGAAAACTGCTGCAAGAGATGTAAAAGTAGGAGATAAAATATTGATAATGTGAAAAAATAATATCAGGAGAGAAATTTAGAGAGAAGGGGACAGTCTCATTCCCCAAGATCTCATGTCCCTCTCCCTGTCTTTTCAGCAGAGTTCAAACCGCACGTCACACGCGAGATGCCACGGCAGCAGCCAGCCAGCCACCCAAGTCAGAACTCGGAGGACAGAAGTCACCGAGACTCCGAGAGGTAGCTTACCAAGCCAAATCTACTGTCGACCACCATGGCAGGCACGCGGAGCACCCTCTAGTCCTCCACTCCACCCACCCACCAATACCAGTGGCAGTAAATTCCGAGCAGTCGCTACCGAGGCTCGAGGCTCCCTCCTCGCTCCCCCACCCGTCTGCTCCTCCTAGGGTTTTGTGAGGGACCCGGCCCATTTGGTATATGCCGGTCCAACTGAGAGGATATATACAAAGAGCAGCAACAGTTGAAAAGGGGATAGCGAGAAACAAACGAAATATGTTCTTCTTCCTTATCAAGTTATCTTAGTTCTATACTTCCTTCCTCTATTTCTTCTACCTCCCGCTGTAATTGCTACTAGTTCTTCTACCTCCTGCTGTAATCGCTACCAGTTCTAAGTTGAAGCAATACATACCGCCAGCAGCAGGTTGCTGATAATTGGTATCAAAGCTATTGATCTCTGGGCAATCTCGCTACGCTACCCACCTTTCGTCGAGCCGTGCGACCATGACGGGTGCGGCCGATTCCAGTCTGGCAGGGGCGATGGAGGCGCAGTCGCAGGCGTTGGCGACTCAAGCCCGCTTGCTTCAACAGATCTGCGATCTCCTTGATTCTTAGGATAGCCATTGGGGAGTGCTCGAACGGACGGTGTCCAGCAACATCACCTCCATCGACCCCGACGAGGTGCTCGACAACCACCGCGTCGGTGAGCCCATCGCCACCTTCACATCTGTGGCCGATGCTACCTTCTCCAGCACTGCCGGCGTCGAGTGTGGCACGATCCATAGCTACGCAGCTGCCAACACCGAGATAGCTGACAACTGGGGCAGCGACTTTGACGAAGGAGAGGACCCATTCAATCCATACTGCACGGCGCCATCCATCGTCGCCGAGTTAGCCGACCACTGGGACAGCCCTTCCTCCAACCTCGACGCGACTGCCTGCATCAGCCAGCCCATGTTGTGCCCGACGCCAGCTACATGGAGGCGCTCACTATCTGTTCGACTCTGGTCTTCACTGAGCACGCTTTGTTCGAGGCCGCGCTCTGCCGCGTGATATGGGTGCTCCGATGCGAGCCGCTTCCGCTCCTGCTTCATGCGTTCAAGGTCGTGCCCACGCTCTTCGCTGCGAGGGCGCCCAGAGCGTCGTTCAAGGACCTAGCGCTGCTCCTCACGGGGGAAATCGGCTCCGACCATGTCGACATCAGCGCCCCGCTTCCGCTCTCCTTGTCCCGGACCCCTATCGCCACGGGCCTCCTCGCAGTCTCCAACTTCCCCACCGATGCAGCGGGCACGCTCCACCGCATCTCACGATGTTGGTCACCAGCTCCCTGCCCCTCCGTGCCATCCTCCACGTTTGGCACGAGCTCGTCCTCCCCGACGACTTTGAGGACTGCATCATCGAGGCACAACCACACCTCTTGCATGACCAAATAGTTACCCATTCATGCTCTCTAGTGGGAATCGGGAGTGCAGGAGATCCTGGCACTACCTTCTCCTTCACCGACGGCGTGACTTCCTACAACGAGCCAAGCTCCGACCTCGTGGCTGCACTGCTCGACAAAATGCTGCACAGGGGCATCCCTACCGATCCGCTGGCGTACACCACTATGCTGAATTCTCTCTGTCGCAAGAAGCAACTCCAAGGGGCATGCGGCCTTCTCTGTCTCATGCGAGGCCGTGGATTCTCCCCTGTCATTATGCATTACAACATGGTCATCATTGGAATACGCCGCGAGGGACGACCACTAGATGCCTGCAAGGTTGTTGGTGATATGGTGGACAGTGGATGTACACCGAATGCATTGACATATGCTACAGTGGTGAGTGGGTTGTGCGTAAGCGGATTATACGATAAGGAAGAGGCTTACCTGGTGGACATGGTTGGTAAAGGGCTTGTGCCACATTTTTCATTGTTTCATTCAGTTACCAAGGGTTGCTGTATAGTTGTGAAAGTAGAAGAGGCTGCACACATTATGAGTCTGAGAGCACCTAGAAGGGGGGTGAATAGGTGATCCTGTAAAAATCAAACACTAATATCCACAAAACTTAGTTATAAGTGTTAGTACGGCTAAGTAGCTTGAAGCGAGCTCTTGCGAACACAAATAATCACAGAGAGCAGCAACACAAGAGACACACAATTTTATCCCGTGGTTCGGCCAAGTAACACTTGCCTACTTCCACGATGTGGCGTCCCAATGGATGAGGGTTGCACTCAACCCCTTTCAAGTGATCCAATGATCAACTTGAATACCACAACTTTCTTGCTTATAGCCTTCTTCCCGTTTGCGAGGAATCTCCACAAGTTGGAGCCTCTCGCCCTTACAAGATTGGTCACAAAGAACGCACAAGAGTAAGGTTGGGAATAGCAACACACACAAGATTCAAATATGCAGCACAACCACGCACACAAGTCATGACTTGAGCTCGAAATGCAACACACGGAGTTCACAACTCAAATGGAGCTCAAAATGCTAACACAAAGAATTAAATGCGTGAAGTTGGAGTCTTGGAGTCTTAGGATGCTTAGTGAATTCTTGGGTTCCTCCTCCATGCGCCTAGGGGTCCCTTTTATAGCCCCAAGACAGCTAGGAGCCGTTGGAGACCGATTTGGAAGGCCAAACTTGCCTTCAGTCGGGTGGTGCACCAGACAGTGCACCACCGGACAGTCACTGTAGCTGTCCGGTGTGCGATCTCCTTCCTTTTCTGGCACATCCGACCGTTGCAACTCTGGGCCCGTTGGCGCACCGGACACTGTCCAGTGAACACCGGACAGTCCGGTGCCCCCCGCCGACCGTTGGAGCTGCCACGCGTCGTGCGAAGATTGCGCGGCCGACCTTTGGCACTGGCGACCGTTGGCTCACCGAACAGTCCAGTGCACCACTGGACAGTCCGGTGATTTATAGCCACGTCACCCCTTTGCTTTTCCCGAGGGCGACGAGTTCGCCGTGGACGACTCATCGGACAGTCCGGTGCACCACCGGACAGTTCGGTGAATTATAGTTGTACGTCGCCGTCGAGTCCTGAGAGTGGCCTTTTCACGCGGACCAGCCTGGCACACCGGACACTGTCCGGTGCACCACCGGACAGTCCGGTGTGCCAAGCCGAGCTGAAGTTGGCTGCACATAGCCACCTCTTTTTCTACTTCTTTTCTCACTGATTCTACCACTTAGACAAAACACATTAGTACTCAAAACAATGTACTAAGTCTAGAAACATACCTTGTTATATGATTTGCACTTTTTTGCTTGTTTGGCACATAGCAACTCACTTACTATGTGTTGGACACTTAATCACCAAAACATTATAGAAATGGCCCAAAGGCACATTTCCACTTGGTTTGTTTTTGCAAATTAAATTCATTTTCCTATCTCTAAGTCAAACACACTTGTTTGGTCACAAAGAGAGATAATCCAAGAGTGAAATTGATCAAGTATCAAAAACTCCCCCTTTTTCCCACAATAAAAAATTCTCCCCACAAGTGTCGGGGACCATAATTAGGGGTACCCTCAAGACGCCTAATTCTTAGCTGGTAACCCCCATCAGCATAAAGCTGCAGAGGCCTGATGGGTTTGATTAAGTCAGGGATCAGTCCATACGAGCGACTCGATCACGCCTCGCCCGAGCCTAGCCTCGGGCAAGGGCAGCCGACCCTGAGGTGTTTCCGTCTCGCTCGAGGCCCCCTTTTTTACGGCAGACGCATCTCCGGCTCGCCCGAGGCCTTGCCTTCGTTAAGAAGCAACCCTGACTAAATCACCGCGCCAACCGACCAAGTCACTGGGGCATTTAACGCAAAGAGTGAGACCGACGGGCGACCAGGCTTTGCCAGAGGCGCCATAGGAGGCTCCGCCCGACCCAGGGCTCGGACTCGGGCTAAGGCCCCGGAAGACGGCGAACTCCGCTCCGCCCGACCCAGGGCTCAGACTCGGGCTAAGGCCCCGGAAGACGGCGAACTCCGCTCCGCCCGACCCAGGGCTTGGACTCGGGCTAAGGCCCCGGAAGACGGCGAACTCCGCTCCGCCCGACACAGGGCTCGGACTCGGGCTAAGGCCCCGGAAGACGGCAAACTCCGCTCCGCCCGACCAGGGCTCGGACTCGGGCTAAGGCCCCGGAAGACGGCGAACTCCGCTCCGCCCGACCCAGGGCTCGGACTCGGGCTAAGGCCCCGGAAGACGACGAACTCCGCTTCGCCCGACCCAGGGCTCGGACTCCGCCCTGGCCTCTGCCGAACGACCTCCGCCTCGCCCGACCCAGGAGCTCGGGCTCGGCCTCGGCCATGCAGGACAGACTCGACCTCGGCTTCGGAGGAGCCTCCACGTCGCCCGACCTAGGACACAAGTCCGCCACGTCAACAGGAAGCGTCATCATCACCCTGCCCCGAGCCGACTTGGGTCGCAGAGAACAAGACAGGCGTCCCATCTGGCCAGCTCCGCCAGATAGGCAATGATGGCGCCCCGCTAGACCCATGACGACGGCGGCTCTCGGCTCCCTTATGGAAGCAGGGAGACGTCAGCAAGAGCACAGCTGTTCCAACAGCTGTCCCTCCACCAGGCTCCGTTGCTCCTCCGACAGCCACGACGCCACACCAGCTGGGTGCCAAGATCTCTCCGGCTGCCACCTTGGCATGTACTTAGGGCACTAGCTCTCCCCCGCTAGACACGTAGCACCTTGCTACACCCCCATTTGTACACCTGGATCCTCTCCTTACGCTTATAAAAGGAAGGACCAGGGCCTTCTTAGAGAAGGTTGGCCTCGCGGGAACGAGGGCAGGGGCAGGCGCTCTCTTGGGGCCGCTCGCTCCCCTCACCCGCGCGGACGCTTGTAACCCCCTACTGCAAGCGCACCCGACCTGGGCGCGGGACGAACACGAAGGCCGCGGGATCTCCGCCTCCCTCACGACCCGGCTCCGGCCACCTCGCTCTTCCCCCCTTCACGCTCGCCCACGCGCTCGACCCATCTGGGCTGGGGCACGCGGCACACTCACTCGTCGGCTCGGGGACCCCCCGGTCTCGAAACGCCGACAGTTGGCGCGCCAGGTAGGGGCCTGCTGCGTGTTGACGAGCAGTTTCCCGTCAAGCTCCAGATGGGCAGTCTCCGACGACCTCTTCAACCCGGGACGGTGCTCCGTTTCGGGAGCCTCGAGTTCATGTCTTTCGACGGCAGCTACGACATGATACTCCTTCCACCGCCGCGCGACGGCGACAATGGTGGCAGATAGTCCGCCCGCCGGCGGCGGAATCGACGACGTCTTTCCCGCGTGGGGGGAGGACAACTTTCGAGCTCGCCCCATCCTCTCCCTCGCCATCGGAGGAGAAGGCGGGGCAACCAGGGTCGAGCGGGAGGCTGCGCTCAGTCGGCTGTCGAGCAAGTCGACATCCCCAGCGCCCCAACGGAGGACGCGTCGGGCGTCACCCTCGCGTTTGAGGCAAAGGACGTCGCCCTCGTACCCAAGACGACGGCGCGATCAGCCCCCGATGTGACTTCGTCGCTCTTCGTCGACCAAAAGGTACCGACTGCTTCCCATCCTTCGTCATTTCGACTCGACCTCAACTCGCCTAGCGACCTCGCTTTGGCGGGCGCTCGCGTTGAGGTGAATGCAACCCCTTTCGGGTTTCGTGTGCGGTCGCCCTAGGACCGATTGACGGGCGTCTCGACCTACGGACCCTCTGGGTCCGAGGAAGATGACGACCCCAGCACCTGCTGGGATTTCTCTGGATCTGGCAACCCCAGTGCCATGCGGGACTTCATGACCGCATGCAACTACTGCCTCTCCGACTGTTCCGACGGCAGCCGCAGCCTTGACAACAAGGACTGCGGCCCGAGCCGCGAATGTTTCCACGTCGAGCTAGGGGATCCCTCCGGAGGCAGCTGTCTCGGCATGCCGGAGGATGGTGATCCCCCTAGGCCAGCGCCTCGCGCCGACATCCCGCGGGAGCTAGCTGTGGTCCCCGTTCCGGCGGGGGGTCACGACCCACAGCTCGAGCAAGTCCGCGGGGCGCAGGCCGGGCTCGATGAGGGAGCAGGAGCGCTCGAGGCAATCCGCCGGGACGTCGGGCAGATATGGGCGGGCCAGCCCCCGGCCGGAGAAATACGTCACCTGCCCCAGGGTCTCCAGCACCGCATCGCCAACGATGCCAGGGGCAGACCGCCACCCGCATCCGGCGGAACCGGTCAGGACCTGGCAGCCGCGGCGATGCTCCTCCGCGCGATGCCGGAGTCATCAACCACCGAGGGTCGGCGAATCCAGGGAGAGCTCAAGCATCTCCTGGAAGGCGCTGCGGCCCGGCGGGCCGAGAGCTCTGCCTCCCAAAGGCAGGGGTACCCCTCGGAACCTCGTGCCGCGACTTCCCGACTCATGCGGGAAGCCTCGGTCTACACCGGGCGCACGCGCAACACCGCGCCTGCGGCCCCGGGCCACCTCGGCGACGAGCACCCTCATCGCGACCGTCGGGCCCGCCTTGACGAAAGGGTGCGCCGAGGTTATCACCCCAGGCGTGGGGGACGCTACGACAGCGGGGAGGATCAGAGTCCCTCGCCCGAACCACCTGGTCCGCAGATCTTCAGCCGGGCCATTCGGCGGGCGTCGTTTCCGACCCGATTCCGACCCCCGACTACTATCACAAAGTACTCGGGGGAAACGAGACCGGAATTGTGGCTCGCGGACTACCGCCTGGCCTGTCAACTGGGTGGAACGGACGACGATAACCTCATCATCCGCAACCTCCCCCTGTTCCTCTCCGACACAGCTCGCGCTTGGTTGGAGCACCTGCCTCCGGGGCAGATTTCCAACTGGGAGGATCTAGTCCAAGCTTTCGCCGGCAACTTCCAGGGCACGTACGTGCGCCCCGGAAATTCCTGGGACCTCCGAAGCTGCCGGCAACAGCCGGGAGAGTCTCTTCGGGACTACATCCGGCGATTCTCGAAGCAGCGCACCGAGCTGCCCAACATCACCGACTCCGATGTCATCGGCGCGTTCCTTGCCGGCACCACCTACCGTGACCTGGTGAGCAAGTTGGGTCGCAAGACCCTGTGACGGAACCTCCCAAGTAATCAGGCCCACCTACAGTTGTCCTTGTCTAACAGACATCAGACATCCTGTAGATGTTCCTAAGTTACTTGACAAGCTCGGTATCTTTCCTTACCTCACCAGGAACGTTTCACCCGTCTTGCAGACATTACAGATCATCGGAGATAAAGATATGCGGAAGCGAATTACACAAACTTACATTTATTTCAAAAAGCAAGCTCAAGTTAAGTTATTACAGACCAGTTCTAAAAGTGAGTGCATAAAAGTAATAATTATACAAACCAGGGAGACACAAACTTCTCTCGAAAGACTATACACAAAAGATCCTAGATGGAGGACCGAGTCCTCCCGCACTTCAGTCTTGGGTTTCATCTTTGGGAACCACCTTAGCACAGAAGCAGCAAAAGTCTGCTACTTCCCCACCTAAAAACAACAAAGGGATAAACCCTGAGTATGGAATTACTCAGCAAGTCTTACCCGACTAAGAAAAAGACTCTCAAGGGTATGCTGGATATGTGGGAGTCAAGGTAAGGCTTCTCAATAATCAAAGACTCTGTTTTGCAGAAATGCTTACTACAGTGGATCCTTAAAAATCCAATTTTATTTGTCAAGTTAGGTAAAATTACCTGCACTAGAGTTCTTTCTACCTTAGTTCAATCACTGGTCCTGCACTAGCCAATTTCTTAACCAAAAACCCATCATCTTTAGTGGAATGCTACGTGTAGGGCAGTGACCAAGTCTTCATAACCGCGAAGGTACGGCGATCCGAATCGATTATACTCAGCTGAGGATCTCCAATCACACGACATATGTAGCACTTAACCCTTGCATATGTCAACCCGCCACCAGGGTTCTTAAGACCAGATCAGGTTCACGCAAACCGAGAGCACAGATACACCACCGTCCAGCCTCTTGCCACGGAGGGTACACGCTACTCTCGCCACCGCTCCACTCCCATTTCGTGTTATCTTATTCCGGCCTTAGTCTGCCCGAGGCAAGGCTTACCCATGACGAGGCATGTGACCAGTTAAAGGGTCCTCGATCATCAAGCCTACATCGAGACGGTCCTTAAGCGACTCAGACGGAGACACTACACCGAGACTCTCTTTCTCGTGCAAGTCACCCGCCCGGTCTCAGCTTATTCCTTTTTAACCCAAAAACGTGGTACCTGACAGAGGTACATCTTTTCCGATGTTGGACCCATCATGGCCATGATGGATCCACCATCAAGTTTTGTTTTTGAAAACATCCCTTCCACTTTGCCAAACATCTTTTGTAAAACAAATCCTTTTGTTTCTCTAAGCAATACTAAGCAAAGTAAAACCTTTTTGTAAAAACAGGATTTCAAGGAGGGTAATCAAGATCAAGGAAGGTAATGCAGGAATTGTTTAATCAATCAACTCCTATCACCTAATGCAGCAAGCAAGTGAGAAAGCTTTTAAAACATCAAGGGAGGTGGCAAATGCACCGGGGCTTGCCTTTGTTATCAGAGGTGTCCTGCTCGGATCCACAGATATCAAAATAGAAGCAGTTGTCTGCCTGGGGATCGGAGGTGGGTGGTATCCCTTCTTCAAAAACTTCTTCTTCTTCTTGCTCTAATATAACCATATACATGCATAAAAATGGATGTCATGGAATGCTCAGGGGGATGCAAAGATAACATAACTTGTTATTTATGTCTTGAGTACAACTTTCCTTCACGGTACTCCGAGAACCTAGGGTTTCCGGAGTCAGTAAAGGAGTTCATGGAGCAGGGGGGGTGGTTTTGGGTTTAGTGATCCAACAAGGTCCAAATCAAACCAAACTCTACCCATAGCTTCTAAATAATGTGATAAGCTCACATAAAAAGTTTGGGAAATTTTGGGCTTATTATTTATTCTCTAAAAATCCAGAATCAATAGTTTAGGCTATTTTAAATATCCTAAAATTCCCTATTCAAACTAAAAATCATAAAACTATTTTTATTAAATACTATGGAAATAACAAGCCTAGGAAAATTGGTCTCATATTTTTAGGATTTTCCTACCATTTTCTACAGTTTTTCAAAGTTCTGCTGAAAAGGAAAAGAAGAAAGATAGGAACAGTAGTGGGCCGAATTCCGGTCCAGGCGGCCCAAGCCTGCGTGAAATCGCGCGCGCGCCCGCGCCTGCGAGGCGACTTTGCGCAGAGGCCCTCGGGTTTTTGGTTAACTGGAAACAAGTTTTTTTACTATTTCACAGAGTCGCTGACAGTTCACGAAAAAGCCCTCGGGGTTCTGTTAATTCACAACTCGCAGTCCCCGACGGCGTTCAAGCACGGCCGCGCTCCGGCGAGCAGCAGACCGGCCGATTGGGGCAGTGACTGGGTTCTCCGAGCGACATACACGGAATTAAACCCCTAAGGAGCATTTCCCCTAACCTAATTGCACTAAGGGTGGACTAGGGAGCTCCGGCCACGGTGGCCGTAAGCAAAATGGTGACATGATCGTGTTCCCGGCGATAGGCGCCGGTCTAGTTCAATTAAAGGGCTCGGCTAGCATCACGGAGACATGAGCATGCACAAACGAAGGCGCAGAGGGCAGGAACTGACCTGTGGAGGGCTGTCCACGGCGAGCTCACTACACGGCGGCGGAAAACAGATTTGGGGGCAACGCGAAATTCAGGCGAGCGGGTGGACGATCGAGTGTAGGGACGGGTGCTAGAGCTTCACAATTTCATGACGCAACTAGCTCTGCTTTCAATTTATAAGCGCCAGGGACGGTGGCCGGTGAATTCGAGGAGGACGCGCGGCGGTCGGAGAGGATGAAGAAGCTTGGCGCACGGAGTACGTGTCCCATAGCGTGGCAGTAACTCAGGTGAGCTACGGAGGGTTCAGAGAAGGTTATGGCGACACGGTGAAAGTGTAGAGCCACGCGGCGCCCGGCCGAGAGGCGGCGGTCGACGGCGAACCTATCGCCAGCCGCAAAATCGAAGGAAGACAGGGGGGAGGGTCGTCGGAGTGGTGGCCAGCTCACCGGTGACGAGAACCTTTACTGCGGCAAACTTATCCGGTGACCGTCGAGCACGAATCTTGGCGAGCGACGATCGACGGCGGCAGCTACCGGCGGTGAAGACGAACCCGATCTTCTTCAGTTAAGTGGTCACTGTACCATGGGAATACCGGTTCAGAGCGACTGACAGTCCAGTTTCCCGAGCCCATAACTTCAAATTTTGTGCAGCAACTCGATTGCCTTTCTTAAACAAAATTGTAGAGCAATATACCATCTACAATTCGACTATAGGACTTGAACATATTTGAGCACTGGATCATGCTTGAATCTGAGCTAGAAGTTGATGTCAGTTCACTGCTAAACAGATTTTTAGTTCAAAACAGCCTGACAGCCAGTTTTGGACTGGGTTTTTCTCCAAATTTCTCATAACAACTATGCTTGCACCCTTTAGCAAAGTTGTTCTCCTATTATTGGTCTTCAACTTTGATGTGGTGACCTAGGGCAAAAACTCTATATCCAGAAAGATACAAAGCCCCAAAGTTGAGCCAATTCACTGATTTTTCAGACTTAGAATAAACTCAAATGAGGTCCATTTTGCATTTAAGTCCAAAACTTAGGGTTTGGCCTTCAAATCCACATATTTGTGATCCAATTGACTTAACACACTTATTTGACTTGGTTTTTGCACTTTAGCCCAAAAGTGGACTAATTTTGCACTTAGGTCCCTAGGGTTTAGGTTTAGGGCTTCCCAGGGTTCCAATTAGGGTTTCTGACATCCCAGGGGTATAAATGTGATTCAACTTAGTGTTTGGGGATATTTTATGACTTTTCTCACAAGCCCTAAAGTTTTTCTCAACTTGGATTAAGTTTTGCCCCTTTAACCACTATTTAGGGTTAAGTCCTTAAACCAGGGTCCTATTTGTAAAACCGTAAAACAATACAACTTGTTTGAAATTTTTGCCTAGTGAATGCACTCTAGGTGTATCAAACATATGCAATGCCCATGCTTATGATGCCATGCTCAAGTTTTAGTTATAGTAACACCAGGGGTGTTACATCCTTCCCCCCATAAAAGAATCTCGTCCCGAGATTTAAAGTCCTAGGGTGAGTAATGGAAAAGGAAATGTGTCATGTTTTTATTTCCTGATTTTTGGTACAAGGCAGGGGTGGTGTGGGGGGTTCATTCCTTTATTACACAGCTATACAAACTTTACAATTTACAAGAGGCTAGAAAGCCTGGGAAATTCTTATCTAAGAAATCTTGGGTTTCCCATGTAGCCTCATCTTCCGAATGCTGGTTCCACTGTATCTTATAAAACTTGAAAGTCTTTCTCCGGGTAATCCTGTCCTTTTGATCCAGAACTCGAATGGGATGTTCCGAGTACGTTAAATCTGGTTCCAGGACAACATCAGTCACTTCAACGGTTCGATCGGGAACCCGAAGACACTTCTTCAATTGTGACACGTGGAACACATTATGTACAGCAGACAATGTTTCGGGAAGTTGAAGTTGATACGCCATTGGCCCATATCTTTGAAGAATAGGGAATGGACCAATGTACCTGGGTGCAAGTTTTCCCTTTACCCCGAAACGCGATACTCCCTTCATTGGTGAAACCTTTAAGTAGACGTAGTCTCCTTCTAAGAAGTATAAGGGCATTCGTCGTTTGTCTGCATAACTCTTCTGACGAGCCTGTGCCTTCTTCATATTATGAATAATTTTCTGAACCTTATTCTCGGCCTCTTTCACCATATCAGGCCTAAAGAAACATCTTTCACCAGGTTCAGACCAATTTAGCGGAGTTCGACACCGACGTCCGTATAGAGCTTCAAAAGGTGCCATTTGGATACTTTCCTGATAACTGTTATTATATGAAAATTCCGCCAAAGGTAAGCATTCATCCCATTTCTGTGAGAAATCCAGGACACATGCCCGCAGCATATCTTCCAGTATTTGGTTCACTCTCTCAGTCTGCCCACTGGTTTGAGGATGATAGGCCGAACTGTGGAGTAACTTAGTACCCAAAGATTTGTGAAGTTCTTCCCAAAATTTGGATACGAACTGAGGTCCACGATCCGACACTATGGTCTTTGGAACACCATGCAAACTGAGAATACGGGCAATGTACAACTCCGCATAGGTAATGACAGGATATTTCACTTTGACAGGGAGGAAGTGGGCAATCTTTGTGAGTCGATCAATGATAACCCAAATAGAGTCATACCCTTTTGCGGTCCTGGGCAAACCCACAATGAAGTCCATGCTTATGTCTTCCCATTTCCATGTTGGTATTGATAATGACTGCAATGGACCAGCAGCTTTCATGTGTATGGCTTTGACACGTCTGCAAGTGTCACATCTAGCCACATAGCGCGCAATTTCAATCTTCATCTTCGTCCACCAGTAATGCTGTTTTAGATCGTGATACATCTTAGTGCTTCCTGGATGAATAGAATAGCGGCTAAGATGCGCCTCATCTAAGATTTGCTGGCGGAGTTCTTCATTCTTCGGCACTACTATGCGGTTGTTGAACCATAACACACCTTGATCATCTTCCTTGAAACATTGGGCTGTTCCAGCCCTTATCTTCTCGCGTATGTGCTTCATGCCCAGATTGTCCTTTTGAGCATCAATTATCCTTTGCAAAATGGCTGACTCAAGCTTTAGCTTATTCAGAGTTCCTTGTTGGATTATCCCCAAGTTCAACTTTTCCATTTCTTGACACAAAGTGTTTTCGGAGGTCTTTACCATAAGACAGTGGCAGGAAGTCTTACGACTCAATGCATCTGCCACCACATTGGCCTTGCCTGGGTGATAATGGATTTCCAGTTCATAATCTTTGATGAGCTCAAGCCATCGTCTTTGCCTCATGTTTAACTCTGACTGGGTAAATATATATTTTAAACTCTTATGATCTGTATATATGTGGCAGATATTTCCCAGCAGATAGTGACGCCATATTTTCAGGGCATGAACCACAGCAGCTAGCTCGAGATCATGTGTTGGGTAATGCTCTTCATGTCAGCGTAACTGCCTTGAAGCATACGCAATTACTCGGCCCTCTTGCATCAGCACACAGCCGAGTCCACTGCCTGACGCATCACAGTATACATCAAAAGGTTTATTGATGTCCGGTTGAGCCAATACCGGAGCAGTGGTCAACAGTGTCTTCAGTTGCTCAAAGGCTTCATTACACTTAGAAGACCAATTGAACTTTGTATCATTCTTCAATAAACTTGTGATTGGCTTCACAAGCTTAGAAAAATCAGGTATGAATCTGCGATAATATCCTGCTAGTCCAAGAAAACTCCGGACTTGGTGAACAGTCGTTGGGGGTTTCCACTCCAGAATATCCTTGACCTTGCTAGGATCTACCGCAATTCCTTTAGCTGACAATACGTGCCCCAGAAATTGAATTTCCTCCAGCCAGAACGCGCACTTGCTGAACTTGGCATACAGCTGATGTTCCCTCAGGCGCGTCAATACAATCCGTAGGTGCTGAGCATGCTCCTCTTCATTTTTAGAATATATCAAAATATCGTCGATGAAGACCACCACGAACTTGTCTAACTCGGGCATGAATACCAAGAAAACGGGACGAGTATATTATACGCAAGTGGCTACCACACCGGAGGGAGAGCCAGTGATGATGGGTACGTTCCCTGTGGCCAGTTACCCTGCAATCATTCTTTTTGATTCTGGTGCTTCGCATACCTTCATTAGCAAGACATTTGTGGAGCAACATCATATTGCATGTCATGAATCAAAAGAGGGATTTAAAATTCATTCACCTGGGGGACATATTTTTACTAAAGAAGTGGCCTATGGAGTGCCAGTAACTATGGCCGGACGGAACTTTCCTGCTAACATGATTGTTCTAAGAGGCCAGGATATAGATGTAATTTTGGGGATGAATTGGTTAACTCAACACAAGGCAATTCTCAACACTGAACTCAGAACCGTCAGGTTGAGTTATAATCAAGAAGAAATTCTCTTATCTCTCCCCAAAACCAATCCAGCCAAAGCTTCTGGTAGAATATTTGAAGCCATTGTACCGGAGATCAAGAACATTCCGGTAGTATGTGAGTTTCCAGATGTATTTCCGGAAGATTTGCCTGGACTGCCCCCTGAAAGAGATGTAGAATTTGTAATTGAGCTAAAACCCGGTACGGCTCCCATCTCCCGAAGATCGTACCGTATGCCCCCTAATGAGTTAGCAGAATTGAAGATTCAATTACAAGATCTGCTGAATAAAGGATTTATCCGGCCAAGCTCGTCCCCGTGGGGTTGTCCCGCCATCTTTGTGAAGAAGAAGGATCAAACCTTGCGCATGTGCGTGGACTATCGGCCCCTAAATGAGGTCACTATCAAGAATAAGTACCCTCTTCCAAGGATCGACATCTTATTTGATCAACTGACTGGGGCGAGGGTGTTTTCCAAAATTGATCTCAGGTCGGGCTATCATCAAATCCGTATTCGGCCCGAGGATATACCGAAGACCGCATTTACTACGCGGTATGGATTGTTTGAGTATCTAGTAATGTCTTTCGGGCTCACAAATGCTCCTGCCCACTTCACCTATTTGATGAACTCCAGCTGTGACGGAACCTCCCAAGTAATCAGGCCCACCTACAGTTGTCCTTGTCTAACAGACATCAGACATCCTGTAGATGTTCCTAAGTTACTTGACAAGCTCGGTATCTTTCCTTACCTCACCAGGAACGTTTCACCCGTCTTGCAGACATTACAGATCATCGGAGATAAAGATATGCGGAAGCGAATTACACAAACTTACATTTATTTCAAAAAGCAAGCTCAAGTTAAGTTATTACAGACCAGTTCTAAAAGTGAGTGCATAAAAGTAATAATTATACAAACCAGGGAGACACAAACTTCTCCCGAAAAACTATACACAAAAGATCCTAGATGGAGGACCGAGTCCTCCCGCACTTCAGTCTTGGGTTTCATCTTTGGGAACCACCTTAGCACAGAAGCAGCAAAAGTCTGCTACTTCCCCACCTAAAAACAACAAAGGGATAAACCCTGAGTATGGAATTACTCAGCAAGTCTTACCCGACTAAGAAAAAGACTCTCAAGGGTATGCTGGATATGTGGGAGTCAAGGTAAGGCTTCTCAATAATCAAAGACTCTGTTTTGCAGAAATGCTTACTACAGTGGATCCTTAAAAATCCAATTTTATTTGTCAAGTTAGGTAAAATTACCTGCACTAGAGTTCTTTCTACCTTAGTTCAATCACTGGTCCTGCACTAGCCAATTTCTTAACCAAAAACCCATCATCTTTAGTGGAATGCTACGTGTAGGGCAGTGACCAAGTCTTCATAACCGCGAAGGTACGGCGATCCGAATCGATTATACTCAGCTGAGGATCTCCAATCACACGACATATGTAGCACTTAACCCTTGCATATGTCAACCCGCCACCGGGGTTCTTAAGACCGGATCAGGTTCACGCAAACCGAGAGCACAGATACACCACCGTCCAGCCTCTTGCCACGGAGGGTACACGCTACTCTCGCCACCGCTCCACTCCCATTTCGTGTTATCTTATTCCGGCCTTAGTCTGCCCGAGGCAAGGCTTACCCATGACGAGGCATGTGACCAGTTAAAGGGTCCTCGATCATCAAGCCTACATCGAGACGGTCCTTAAGCGACTCAGACGGAGACACTACACCGAGACTCTCTTTCTCGTGCAAGTCACCCGCCCGGTCTCAGCTTATTCCTTTTTAACCCAAAAACGTGGTACCTGACAGAGGTACATCTTTTCCGATGTTGGACCCATCATGGCCATGATGGATCCACCATCAAGTTTTGTTTTTGAAAACATCCCTTCCACTTTGCCAAACATCTTTTGTAAAACAAATCCTTTTGTTTCTCTAAGCAATACTAAGCAAAGTAAAACCTTTTTGTAAAAACAGGATTTCAAGGAGGGTAATCAAGATCAAGGAAGGTAATGCAGGAATTGTTTAATCAATCAACTCCTATCACCTAATGCAGCAAGCAAGTGAGAAAGCTTTTAAAACATCAAGGGAGGTGGCAAATGCACCGGGGCTTGCCTTTGTTATCAGAGGTGTCCTGCTCGGATCCACAGATATCAAAATAGAAGCAGTTGTCTGCCTGGGGATCGGAGGTGGGTGGTATCCCTTCTTCAAAAACTTCTTCTTCTTCTTCTTGCTCTAATATAACCATATACATGCATAAAAATGGATGTCATGGAATGCTCAGGGGGATGCAAAGATAACATAACTTGTTATTTATGTCTTGAGTACAACTTTCCTTCACGGTACTCCGAGAACCTAGGGTTTCCGGAGTCAGTAAAGGAGTTCATGGAGCAGGGGGGGTGGTTTTGGGTTTAGTGATCAAACAAGGTCCAAATCAAACCAAACTCTACCCATAGCTTCTAAATAATGTGATAAGTTCACATAAAAAGTTTGGGAAATTTTGGGCTTATTATTTATTCTCTAAAAATCCAGAATCAATAGTTTAGGCTATTTTAAATATCCTAAAATTCCCTATTCAAACTAAAAATCATAAAACTATTTTTATTAAATACTATGGAAAATAACAAGCCTAGGAAAATTGGTCTCATATTTTTAGGATTTTCCTACCATTTTCTACAGTTTTTCAAAGTTCTGCTGAAAAGGAAAAGAAGAAAGATAGGAACAGTAGTGGGCCGAATTCCGGTCCAGGCGGCCCAAGCCTGCGTGAAATCGCGCGCGCGCCCGCGCCCGCGAGGCGACTTTGCGCAGAGGCCCTCGGGTTTTTGGTTAACTGGAAACAAGTTTTTTTACTATTTCACAGAGTCGCTGACAGTTCACGAAAAAGCCCTCGGGGTTCTGTTAATTCACAACTCGCAGTCCCCGACGGCGTTCAAGCACGGCCGCGCTCCGGCGAGCAGCAGACCGGCCGATTGGGGCAGTGACTGGGTTCTCCGAGCGACATACACGGAATTAAACCCCTAAGGAGCATTTCCCCTAACCTAATTGCACTAAGGGTGGACTAGGGAGCTCCGGCCACGGTGGCCGTAAGCAAAATGGTGACATGATCGTGTTCCCGGCGATAGGCGCCGGTCTAGTTCAATTAAAGGGCTCGGCTAGCATCACGGAGACATGAGCATGCACAAACGAAGGCGCAGAGGGCAGGAACTGACCTATGGAGGGCTGTCCACGGCGAGCTCACTACACGGCGGCGGAAAACAGATTTGGGGGCAACGCGAAATTCAGGCGAGCGGGTGGACGATCGAGTGTAGGGACGGGTGCTAGAGCTTCACAATTTCATGACGCAACTAGCTCTGCCTTCAATTTATAAGCGCCGGGGACGGTGGCCGGTGAATTCGAGGAGGACGCGCGGCGGTCGGAGAGGATGAAGAAGCTTGGCGCACGGAGTACGTGTCCCATAGCGTGGCAGTAACTCAGGTGAGCTACGGAGGGTTCAGAGAAGGTTATGGCGACACGGTGAAAGTGTAGAGCCACGCGGCGCCCGGCCGAGAGGCGGCGGTCGACGGCGAACCTATCGCCAGCCGCAAAATCGAAGGAAGACAGGGGGGAGGGTCGTCGGAGTGGTGGCCAGCTCACCGGTGACGAGAACCTTTACTGCGGCAAACTTATCCGGTGACCGTCGAGCACGAATCTTGGCGAGCGACGATCGACGGCGGCAGCTACCGGCGGTGAAGACGAACCCGATCTTCTTCAGTTAAGTGGTCACTGTACCATGGGAATACCGGTTCAGAGCGACTGACAGTCCAGTTTCCCGAGCCCATAACTTCAAATTTTGTGCAGCAACTCGATTGCCTTTCTTAAACAAAATTGTAGAGCAATATACCATCTACAATTCGACTATAGGACTTGAACATATTTGAGCACTGGATCATGCTTGAATCTGAGCTAGAAGTTGATGTCAGTTCACTGCTAAACAGATTTTTAGTTCAAAACAGCCTGACAGCCAGTTTTGGACTGGGTTTTTCTCCAAATTTCTCATAACAACTATGCTTGCACCCTTTAGCAAAGTTGTTCTCCTATTATTGGTCTTCAACTTTGATGTGGTGACCTAGGGCAAAAACTCTATATCCAGAAAGATACAAAGCCCCAAAGTTGAGCCAATTCACTGATTTTTCAGACTTAGAATAAACTCAAATGAGGTCCATTTTGCATTTAAGTCCAAAACTTAGGGTTTGGCCTTCAAATCCACATATTTGTGATCCAATTGACTTAACACACTTATTTGACTTGGTTTTTGCACTTTAGCCCAAAAGTGGACTAATTTTGCACTTAGGTCCCTAGGGTTTAGGTTTAGGGCTTCCCAGGGTTCCAATTAGGGTTTCTGACATCCCAGGGGTATAAATGTGATTCAACTTAGTGTTTGGGGATATTTTATGACTTTTCTCACAAGCCCTAAAGTTTTTCTCAACTTGGATTAAGTTTTGCCCCTTTAACCACTATTTAGGGTTAAGTCCTTAAACCAGGGTCCTATTTGTAAAACCGTAAAACAATACAACTTGTTTGAAATTTTTGCCTAGTGAATGCACTCTAGGTGTATCAAACATATGCAATGCCCATGCTTATGATGCCATGCTCAAGTTTTAGTTATAGTAACACCAGGGGTGTTACATCCTTCCCCCCATAAAAGAATCTCGTCCCGAGATTTAAAGTCCTAGGGTGAGTAATGGAAAAGGAAATGTGTCATGTTTTTATTTCCTGATTTTTGGTACAAGGCAGGGGTGGTGTGGGGGTTCATTCCTTTATTACACAGCTATACAAACTTTACAATTTACAAGAGGCTAGAAAGCCTGGGAAATTCTTATCTAAGAAATCTTGGGTTTCCCATGTAGCCTCATCTTCCGAATGCTGGTTCCACTGTATCTTATAAAACTTGAAAGTCTTTCTCCGGGTAATCCTGTCCTTTTGATCCAGAACTCGAATGGGATGTTCCGAGTACGTTAAATCTGGTTCCAGGACAACATCAGTCACTTCAACGGTTCGATCGGGAACCCGAAGACACTTCTTCAATTGTGACACGTGGAACACATTATGTACAGCAGACAATGTTTCGGGAAGTTGAAGTTGATACGCCATTGGCCCATATCTTTGAAGAATAGGGAATGGACCAATGTACCTGGGTGCAAGTTTTCCCTTTACCCCGAAACGCGATACTCCCTTCATTGGTGAAACCTTTAAGTAGACGTAGTCTCCTTCTAAGAAGTATAAGGGCATTCGTCGTTTGTCTGCATAACTCTTCTGACGAGCCTGTGCCTTCTTCATATTATGAATAATTTTCTGAACCTTATTCTCGGCCTCTTTCACCATATCAGGCCTAAAGAAACATCTTTCACCAGGTTCAGACCAATTTAGCGGAGTTCGACACCGACGTCCGTATAGAGCTTCAAAAGGTGCCATTTGGATACTTTCCTGATAACTGTTATTATATGAAAATTCCGCCAAAGGTAAGCATTCATCCCATTTCTGTGAGAAATCCAGGACACATGCCCGCAGCATATCTTCCAGTATTTGGTTCACTCTCTCAGTCTGCCCACTGGTTTGAGGATGATAGGCCGAACTGTGGAGTAACTTAGTACCCAAGGATTTGTGAAGTTCTTCCCAAAATTTGGATACGAACTGAGGTCCACGATCCGACACTATGGTCTTTGGAACACCATGCAAACTGAGAATACGGGCAATGTACAACTCCGCATAGGTAATGACAGGATATTTCACTTTGACAGGGAGGAAGTGGGCAATCTTTGTGAGTCGATCAATGATAACCCAAATAGAGTCATACCCTTTTGCGGTCCTGGGCAAACCCACAATGAAGTCCATGCTTATGTCTTCCCATTTCCATGTTGGTATTGATAATGACTGCAATGGACCAGCAGCTTTCATGTGTATGGCTTTGACACGTCTGCAAGTGTCACATCTAGCCACATAGCGCGCAATTTCAATCTTCATCTTCGTCCACCAGTAATGCTGTTTTAGATCGTGATACATCTTAGTGCTTCCTGGATGAATAGAATAGCGGCTAAGATGCGCCTCATCTAAGATTTGCTGGCGGAGTTCTTCATTCTTCGGCACTACTATGCGGTTGTTGAACCATAACACACCTTGATCATCTTCCTTGAAACATTGGGCTGTTCCAGCCCTTATCTTCTCGCGTATGTGCTTCATGCCCAGATTGTCCTTTTGAGCATCAATTATCCTTTGCAAAATGGCTGACTCAAGCTTTAGCTTATTCAGAGTTCCTTGTTGGATTATCCCCAGGTTCAACTTTTCCATTTCTTGACACAAAGTGTTTTCGGAGGTCTTTACCATAAGACAGTGGCAGGAAGTCTTACGACTCAATGCATCTGCCACCACATTGGCCTTGCCTGGGTGATAATGGATTTCCAGTTCATAATCTTTGATGAGCTCAAGCCATCGTCTTTGCCTCATGTTTAACTCTGACTGGGTAAATATATATTTTAAACTCTTATGATCTGTATATATGTGGCAGATATTTCCCAGCAGATAGTGACGCCATATTTTCAGGGCATGAACCACAGCAGCTAGCTCGAGATCATGTGTTGGGTAATGCTCTTCATGTCAGCGTAACTGCCTTGAAGCATACGCAATTACTCGGCCCTCTTGCATCAGCACACAGCCGAGTCCACTGCCTGACGCATCACAGTATACATCAAAAGGTTTATTGATGTCCGGTTGAGCCAATACCGGAGCAGTGGTCAACAGTGTCTTCAGTTGCTCAAAGGCTTCATTACACTTAGAAGACCAATTGAACTTTGTATCATTCTTCAATAAACTTGTGATTGGCTTCACAAGCTTAGAAAAATCAGGTATGAATCTGCGATAATATCCTGCTAGTCCAAGAAAACTCCGGACTTGGTGAACAGTCGTTGGGGGTTTCCACTCCAGAATATCCTTGACCTTGCTAGGATCTACCGCAATTCCTTTAGCTGACAATACGTGCCCCAGAAATTGAATTTCCTCCAGCCAGAACGCGCACTTGCTGAACTTGGCATACAGCTGATGTTCCCTCAGGCGCGTCAATACAATCCGTAGGTGCTGAGCATGCTCCTCTTCATTTTTAGAATATATCAAAATATCGTCGATGAAGACCACCACGAACTTGTCTAACTCGGGCATGAATACCAAGAAAACGGGACGAGTATATTATACGCAAGTGGCTACCACACCGGAGGGAGAGCCGGTGATGATGGGTACGTTCCCTGTGGCTAGTTACCCTGCAATCATTCTTTTTGATTCTGGTGCTTCGCATACCTTCATTAGCAAGACATTTGTGGAGCAACATCATATTGCATGTCATGAATCAAAAGAGGGATTTAAAATTCATTCACCTGGGGGACATATTTTTACTAAAGAAGTGGCCTATGGAGTGCCAGTAACTATGGCCGGACGGAACTTTCCTGCTAACATGATTGTTCTAAAAGGCCAGGATATAGATGTAATTTTGGGGATGAATTGGTTAACTCAACACAAGGCAATTCTCAACACTGAACTCAGAACCGTCAGGTTGAGTTATAATCAAGAAGAAATTCTCTTATCTCTCCCCAAAACCAATCCAGCCAAAGCTTCTGGTAGAATATTTGAAGCCATTGTACCGGAGATCAAGAACATTCCGGTAGTATGTGAGTTTCCAGATGTATTTCTGGAAGATTTGCCTGGACTGCCCCCTGAAAGAGATGTAGAATTTGTAATTGAGCTAAAACCCGGTACGGCTCCCATCTCCCGAAGATCGTACCGTATGCCCCCTAATGAGTTAGCAGAATTGAAGATTCAATTACAAGATCTGCTGAATAAAGGATTTATCCGGCCAAGCTCGTCCCCGTGGGGTTGTCCCGCCATCTTTGTGAAGAAGAAGGATCAAACCTTGCGCATGTGCGTGGACTATCGGCCCCTAAATGAGGTCACTATCAAGAATAAGTACCCTCTTCCAAGGATCGACATCTTATTTGATCAACTGACTGGGGCGAGGGTGTTTTCCAAAATTGATCTCAGGTCGGGCTATCATCAAATCCGTATTCGGCCCGAGGATATACCGAAGACCGCATTTACTACGCGGTATGGATTGTTTGAGTATCTAGTAATGTCTTTCGGGCTCACAAATGCTCCTGCCCACTTCACCTATTTGATGAACTCCAGCTGTGACGGAACCTCCCAAGTAATCAGGCCCACCTACAGTTGTCCTTGTCTAACAGACATCAGACATCCTGTAGATGTTCCTAAGTTACTTGACAAGCTCGGTATCTTTCCTTACCTCACCAGGAACGTTTCACCCGTCTTGCAGACATTACAGATCATCGGAGATAAAGATATGCGGAAGCGAATTACACAAACTTACATTTATTTCAAAAAGCAAGCTCAAGTTAAGTTATTACAGACCAGTTCTAAAAGTGAGTGCATAAAAGTAATAATTATACAAACCAGGGAGACACAAACTTCTCCCGAAAGACTATACACAAAAGATCCTAGATGGAGGACCGAGTCCTCCTGCACTTCAGTCTTGGGTTTCATCTTTAGGAACCACCTTAGCACAGAAGCAGCAAAAGTCTGCTACTTCCCCACCTAAAAACAACAAAGGGATAAACCCTGAGTATGGAATTACTCAGCAAGTCTTACCCGACTAAGAAAAAGACTCTCAAGGGTATGCTGGATATGTGGGAGTCAAGGTAAGGCTTCTCAATAATCAAAGACTCTGTTTTGCAGAAATGCTTACTACAGTGGATCCTTAAAAATCCAATTTTATTTGTCAAGTTAGGTAAAATTACCTGCACTAGAGTTCTTTCTACCTTAGTTCAATCACTGGTCCTGCACTAGCCAATTTCTTAACCAAAAACCCATCATCTTTAGTGGAATGCTACGTGTAGGGCAGTGACCAAGTCTTCATAACCGCGAAGGTACGGCGATCCGAATCGATTATACTCAGCTGAGGATCTCCAATCACACGACATATGTAGCACTTAACCCTTGCATATGTCAACCCGCCACCGGGGTTCTTAAGACCGGATCAGGTTCACGCAAACCGAGAGCACAGATACACCACCGTCCAGCCTCTTGCCACGGAGGGTACACGCTACTCTCGCCACCGCTCCACTCCCATTTCGTGTTATCTTATTCCGGCCTTAGTCTGCCCGAGGCAAGGCTTACCCATGACGAGGCATGTGACCAGTTAAAGGGTCCTCGATCATCAAGCCTACATCGAGACGGTCCTTAAGCGACTCAGACGGAGACACTACACCGAGACTCTCTTTCTCGTGCAAGTCACCCGCCCGGTCTCAGCTTATTCCTTTTTAACCCAAAAACGTGGTACCTGACAGAGGTACATCTTTTCCGATGTTGGACCCATCATGGCCATGATGGATCCACCATCAAGTTTTGTTTTTGAAAACATCCCTTCCACTTTGCCAAACATCTTTTGTAAAACAAATCCTTTTGTTTCTCTAAGCAATACTAAGCAAAGTAAAACCTTTTTGTAAAAACAGGATTTCAAGGAGGGTAATCAAGATCAAGGAAGGTAATGCAGGAATTGTTTAATCAATCAACTCCTATCACCTAATGCAGCAAGCAAGTGAGAAAGCTTTTAAAACATCAAGGGAGGTGGCAAATGCACCGGGGCTTGCCTTTGTTATCAGAGGTGTCCTGCTCGAATCCACAGATATCAAAATAGAAGCAGTTGTCTGCCTGGGGATCGGAGGTGGGTGGTATCCCTTCTTCAAAAACTTCTTCTTCTTCTTCTTGCTCTAATATAACCATATACATGCATAAAAATGGATGTCATGGAATGCTCAGGGGGATGCAAAGATAACATAACTTGTTATTTATGTCTTGAGTACAACTTTCCTTCACGGTACTCCGAGAACCTAGGGTTTCCGGAGTCAGTAAAGGAGTTCATGGAGCAGGGGGGGTGGTTTTGGGTTTAGTGATCAAACAAGGTCCAAATCAAACCAAACTCTACCCATAGCTTCTAAATAATGTGATAAGCTCACATAAAAAGTTTGGGAAATTTTGGGCTTATTATTTATTCTCTAAAAATCCAGAATCAATAGTTTAGGCTATTTTAAATATCCTAAAATTCCCTATTCAAACTAAAAATCATAAAACTATTTTTATTAAATACTATGGAAAATAACAAGCCTAGGAAAATTGGTCTCATATTTTTAGGATTTTCCTACCATTTTCTACAGTTTTTCAAAGTTCTGCTGAAAAGGAAAAGAAGAAAGATAGGAACAGTAGTGGGCCGAATTCCGGTCCAGGCGGCCCAAGCCTGCGTGAAATCGCGCGCGCGCCCGCGCCCGCGAGGCAACTTTGCGCAGAGGCCCTCGGGTTTTTGGTTAACTGGAAACAAGTTTTTTTACTATTTCACAGAGTCGCTGACAGTTCACGAAAAAGCCCTCGGGGTTCTGTTAATTCACAACTCGCAGTCCCCGACGGCGTTCAAGCACGGCCGCGCTCCGGCGAGCAGCAGACCGGCCGATTGGGGCAGTGACTGGGTTCTCCGAGCGACATACACGGAATTAAACCCCTAAGGAGCATTTCCCCTAACCTAATTGCACTAAGGGTGGACTAGGGAGCTCCGGCCACGGTGGCCGTAAGCAAAATGGTGACATGATCGTGTTCCCGGCGATAGGCGCCGGTCTAGTTCAATTAAAGGGCTCGGCTAGCATCACGGAGACATGAGCATGCACAAACGAAGGCGCAGAGGGCAGGAACTGACCTGTGGAGGGCTGTCCACGGTGAGCTCACTACACGGCGGCGGAAAACAGATTTGGGGGCAACGCGAAATTCAGGCGAGCGGGTGGACGATCGAGTGTAGGGACGGGTGCTAGAGCTTCACAATTTCATGACGCAACTAGCTCTGCCTTCAATTTATAAGCGCCGGGGACGGTGGCCGGTGAATTCGAGGAGGACGCGCGGCGGTCGGAGAGGATGAAGAAGCTTGGCGCACGGAGTACGTGTCCCATAGCGTGGCAGTAACTCAGGTGAGCTACGGAGGGTTCAGAGAAGGTTATGGCGACACGGTGAAAGTGTAGAGCCATGCGGCGCTCGGCCGAGAGGCGGCGGTCGACGGCGAACCTATCGCCAGCCGCAAAATCGAAGGAAGACAGGGGGGAGGGTCGTCGGAGTGGTGGCCAGCTCACCGGTGACGAGAACCTTTACCGCGGCAAACTTATCCGGTGACCGTCGAGCACGAATCTTGGCGAGCGATGATCGACGGCGGCAGCTACCGGCGGTGAAGACGAACCTGATCTTCTTCAGTTAAGTGGTCACTGTACCATGGGAATACCGGTTCAGAGCGACTGACAGTCCAGTTTCCCGAGCCCATAACTTCAAATTTTGTGCAGCAACTCGATTGCCTTTCTTAAACAAAATTGTAGAGCAATATACCATCTACAATTCGACTATAGGACTTGAACATATTTGAGCACTGGATCATGCTTGAATCTGAGCTAGAAGTTGATGTCAGTTCACTGCTAAACAGATTTTTAGTTCAAAACAGCCTGACAGCCAGTTTTGGACTGGGTTTTTCTCCAAATTTTTCATAACAACTATGCTTGCACCCTTTAGCAAAGTTGTTCTCCTATTATTGGTCTTCAACTTTGATGTGGTGACCTAGGGCAAAAACTCTATATCCAGAAAGATACAAAGCCCCAAAGTTGAGCCAATTCACTGATTTTTCAGACTTAGAATAAACTCAAATGAGGTCCATTTTGCATTTAAGTCCAAAACTTAGGGTTTGGCCTTCAAATCCACATATTTGTGATCCAATTGACTTAACACACTTATTTGACTTGGTTTTTGCACTTTAGCCCAAAAGTGGACTAATTTTGCACTTAGGTCCCTAGGGTTTAGGTTTAGGGCTTCCCAGGGTTCCAATTAGGGTTTCTGACATCCCAGGGGTATAAATGTGATTCAACTTAGTGTTTGGGGATATTTTATGACTTTTCTCACAAGCCCTAAAGTTTTTCTCAACTTGGATTAAGTTTTGCCCCTTTAACCACTATTTAGGGTTAAGTCCTTAAACCAGGGTCCTATTTGTAAAACCGTAAAACAATACAACTTGTTTGAAATTTTTGCCTAGTGAATGCACTCTAGGTGTATCAAACATATGCAATGCCCATGCTTATGATGCCATGCTCAAGTTTTAGTTATAGTAACACTAGGGGTGTTACAGACCCCCACCAGGGCGAGCGAGCTGATGGACATCGCCACCAAGTTCGCCTCTGGTCAGGAGGCGGTCGAGGCCATCTTCCGAAAGGACAAGCAGCCCCAGGGCCGCCCGTCGGAAGATGCTCCCGAGGCGTCTACTCCGCTCGGCGCCAAGAAGAAAGGCAGGAGGAAGTCGCAAGCGAAACGCGACGCCGCCGGCACGGACCTTGTCGCCGCCGCCGAATACAAGAACCCTCGGAAGCCCCCTGGAGGCGCCAACCTCTTCGACAAGGCACTCAAGGAGACGTGCCCCTACCATCAGGGGCCCGTCAAGCACACCCTCGAGGAGTGCATCATGCTACGACGCCACTTCCACCGGGCCGGGCCACCCGCAGAGGGTGGCAGGGCCCGCGACGACGACAAAAAGGAAGATCACCAAGCAGGAGAGTTCCCCGAGGTCCGCGACTGCTTCATGATCTACGGAGGGCATGCGGCGAATGCCTCGGCTCGGCATCGTAAGCAAGAGCGTCGGGAGGTCTGCTCGGTGAAGGTGGCGGCGCCAGTCTACCTAGACTGGTCCGACAAGCCCATCACCTTCGACCAAGATGACCACCCCGACCACGTGCCGAGCCCGGGGAAGTACCCGCTCGTCGTCGACCCCGTCATCGGCGACGTCAGGCTCACCAAGGTCCTGATGGATGGGGGCAGCTGCCTCAATATCATCTACGCCGAGACCCTCAGGCTCCTGCGCGTCGATCTGTCATCCGTCCGAGCAGGCGCTGCGCCCTTCCACGGGATCATTCCTGGGAAGCGCGTCCAGCCCCTCGGACAGCTCGACCTTCCTGTCTGCTTCGGAACACCCTCCAACTTCCGAAGGGAGACTTTGACGTTCGAGGTGGTCGGGTTCCGAGGAACCTACCACGCAGTGTTGGGAAGGCCATGCTACGTGAAGTTCATGGCCATCCCCAACTACACCTACCTGAAGCTCAAGATGCCGGTCCCCAATGGGGTCATCACCGTCGGCCCCACGTACAAACACGCATTCGAATGCGATGTGGAGTGCGTGGAGTACGCCGAGGCCCTCGCCGAGTCCGAGGCCCTCATCGCCGACCTGGAAAGCCTCTCCCGAGAGGTGCCGGACGTGAAGCGACATGCCGGCAACTTCGAGCCAGCGGAGACGGTTAAGGCCGTCCCTCTCGACCCCAGTGGCGACACCTCCAAGCAGATCCGGATCGGTTCCGGGCTCGACCCCAAATAGGAAGCAGTGCTCGTCGACTTCCTCCGCGCAAACGCCGACGTCTTTGCGTGGAGTCCCTCGGACATGCCCGGCATACCGAGGGATGTCGCCGAGCACTCGCTGGATATTCGGGCCGGGGCCCGACTGGTCAGACAGCCTCTGCGCCGATTCGACGAGGAAAGGCGCAGGGTGATAGGCGAGGAGATCCACAAGCTGATGGCAGCAGGTTCATCAAAGAGGTATTCCATCCCGAATGGCTTGCCAACCCTGTACTTGTAAGGAAGAAAGGGGGGAAATGGCGGATGTGTGTAGACTATACTGGTCTCAACAAAGCATGTCCGAAGGTCCCCTACCCTCTACCTCGCATCGATCAAATCGTGGACTCCACTGCTGGGTGCGAAACCCTGTCTTTCCTCGATGCCTACTCAGGGTATCATCAAATCAAGATGAAAGAATCCGACCAGCTCGCGACTTCTTTCATCACGCCCTTCGGCATGTACTGTTATGTCACCATGCCGTTCGGTTTGAGGAACGCGGGTGCAACGTACCAGCGGTGCGTGAACCATGTGTTCGGCGAACACATCGGTCGCACGGTCGAGGCCTACGTCGATGACATCGTAGTCAAGATGAGGAAAGCCTTCGACCTTCTCTCCGACCTTGAAGTGACATTCCGGTGTCTCAAGGCAAAGGGCGTCAAGCTCAATCCCGAGAAGTGCGTCTTCGGGGTGCCCCGAGGCATGCTCTTGGGATTCATCGTCTCCGAGCGGGGCATCGAAGCCAACCCGGAGAAGATCGCAGCCATCACCAGCATGGGGCCCATCAAGGACTTAAAAGGCGTACAGAGGGTCATGGGATGTCTCGCGGCCTTGAGCCGTTTCATCTCGCGCCTCGGCGAAAGAGGCCTGCCCCTGTACCGTCTCTTAAGGAAGGCCGAGTGCTTCACTTGGACTCCCGAGGCCGAGGAAGCCCTCGGGAACCTGAAGGCGCTCCTCACCCAGGCGCCCGTCTTGGTACCCCCAGCTGATGGAGAAGCCCTCTTGGTCTACGTCGCCGCTACCACTCAGGTGGTCAGCGCCGCGATCGTGGTCGAAAGGCAGGAAGAGGGGCATGCTTTGCCCATTCAGAGGCCAGTTTACTTCGTCAGCGAGGTGCTGTCCGAGACCAAGATCCGCTACCCACAAGTCCAGAAGCTGCTGTATGCAGTGATCCTGACGAGGCGAAAGCTGCGACATTACTTCGAGTCTCACCCGATGACTGTGGTGTCATCCTTCCCCCTGGGGGAGATCATCCAGTGCCGAGAAGCCTCGGGACGGATCGCAAAGTGGGCGGTGGAAATCATGGGCGAGACAATCTCGTTCGCCCCTCAGAAGGCCATCAAGTCCCAGGTACTGGCGGACTTCGTAGCCGAATGGGTCGACACCCAGTTGCCGACGGCTCCGATCCAACCGGAGCTCTGGACCATGTTTTTTCGACGGGTCGCTGATGAAGACGGGAGCCGGCGCGGGCCTGCTCTTCGTCTCGCCCCTCGGGAAACACCTGCGCTACGTGCTCCGCCTCCATTTCCCGGCGTCCAACAATGTGGCTGAGTACGAGGCTCTGATCAACGGATTGCGAATCGCCGTCGAGCTAGGGGTCCGACGCCTCGATGCTCGCGGCGACTCGCAGCTCGTCATCGACCAAGTCATGAAGAACTCCCACTGCCGCGACCCGAAGATGGAGGCCTATTGTGATGAGGTTCGACGCCTAGAAGACAAGTTCTACGGGCTCGAGCTTAACCACATCGCCCGGCGCTACAACGAGACTGCGGATGAGCTGGCAAAGATAGCCTCGGGGCGAACGACGGCTCCCCCGGACGTCTTCTCCCGGGATCTGCACCAACCCTCCGTCAAGATCGGCGACACGTCCGAGCCCGAGGCGCCCTCGGCCCCGTCCGAGGGGACCTCGGCCCAGCCCGGGCCATCCTCGGTTCAGCCCGAGGAGCCCTCGGCCCCCGAGGGCGATGCACTACGCATCGAGGAGGAGCGGAGCGGGGTCACGCCAGATCAAGATTGGCAGACCCCGTACCTGCAATATCTCCGCCAAGGAGAACTGCCCCTCGACCGAGTCGAGGCTCGGCGGGTAGCGCGACGCGCCAAGTCGTTCGTCTTGATGGGCGATGAGAAGGAGCTCTACCACCGGAGCCCCTCGGGCATCCTCCAGCGATGCATCTCCATCGCCGAAGGCCAGGAACTCCTGCAGGAAATACACTCGGGGGCTTGCGGCCATCATGCAGCACCTCGAACCCTCGTCGGGAACGCTTTCCGCCAAGGCTTCTACTGGCCGACGGCGGTGGCTGACGCCAGTAGAATTGTCCGCGCCTGCGAAGGGTGCCAATTCTATGCGAAGCAGACCCACCTGCCCGCTCAGGCTCTGCAGACGATACCCATCACCTGGCCCTTCGCTGTGTGGGGTCTGGACCTCGTTGGCCCTCTGCAGAAGGCGCCCGAGGGCTACACGCACCTGCTGGTCGCCGTCGACAAATTCTCCAAGTGGATCGAGGTCCGACCCCTGAACAGCATCAGGTCCGAGCAGACGGTGGCGTTCTTCACCAACATCATCCATCGCTTCGGGGTCCCGAACTCCATCATCACCGACAATGGCACCCAGTTCACCGGCAAAAAATTCTTGGATTTTTGCGAGGATCACAACATCCGGGTAGACTGGGCCGCCGTAGCTCATCCCATGTCGAATGGGCAAGTAGAGCGCGCCAATGGCATGATTCTACAAGGGCTCAAGCCTCGGATTTACAATGACCTCAACAAGTTCGGCAAGCGATGGATGAAGGAACTCCCCTCGATGGTCTGGAGCCTGAGGACGACGCCGAGCTGAGCCACGGGTTTTACGCCGTTCTTCCTGGTCTACGGGGCCGAGGCCGTCTTGCCCACGGACCTGGAATACGGCTCCCCGAGGACGAGAGCCTACGACGATCAAAGCAACCAAGCTAGCCGAGAAGACTCGCTGGACCAGCTGGAAGAGGCTCGGGACAAGGCCTTACTACACTCGGCGCGGTATCAGCAGTCCCTGCGACGCTACCACGCCCGAGGGGTCCGACCCCGAGACCTCCAGGTGGGCGACCTGGTGCTTCGACTGCGGCAAGACGCCCGAGGGAGGCACAAGCTCACGCCCCCCTGGGAGGGGCCATTCGTCATCGCCAAAGTTCTGAAGCCTGGAACGTACAAGCTGGCCAACAGTCAAGGCGAGGTCTACGGCAACGCTTGGAACATCCAACAGCTATGTCGCTTCTACCCTTAAGATGTTTCCAAGTTGTTCATATATCTCGCACCCACGCAAAGTTTAGTCAACAAGGAAGGGTCGGCCTCGCCTCGGCAAGGCCCGACCCTCCCTCGGGGGCTAAAAGGGGGGAAACCCCCTCTGCGTCAAAATTTTCCTCGAAAAGAAAATCTCTTTTACCAGAACATCTTTCGTGCTTTTTGACTACTTCGAAAAGTGGGTCCTGGAAACGACGGGGTACACGTAAGCAGTCAAGGCTGACCGAGCCGAGGGACTCCTACGCCTCCGGGATACGGATACCTCACTCATCACCTTCTGCGATAAGTAACTCGCGTTCGGATAAGGTGACTCCGCGGATCGAACAAGTCTCTACGTTCGGAAGCCCTTCTGTCGAAGCGATCCTTCGAGCCTTCTCGACCGAGTCGGTGATAGGGCCTCATGGACGGGTGAAAGTACGCGTAAGCGGCGAGGCCGACCGAGCCGAGGGACTCCCACGCCTCCGGGATACGGATACCTCATTCATCACCTTCCGCGAGAAGCAACTCTCGCTCGCACTAACATCCCTGTTACCGACAAAAAGTCCAGATACTCGAAACAAGAGGAAAAGAGACGCAGCTTTACAACGCAGCAAGGGTGTGTGTTCTGGCCTCGACGGCCGCACAAGGCCCACGCTACAAGACAATCTGGTCCTGCAGGCTCGGGTCCTGATGCTGGAAGAGGGCGGCGACACCCTCGGCATCGACAGCACCTTCGGCAAGGCCCGACCTAGCCTCGGACGGCGACGCGGTCCGAGGGCCTCCGCTCCGAAGGACGACGTCATCACCACGCCCGAGCGATCGCTGTCAGGGACTTCTCCGGGATCCGGCCCGAGCGGGCGGCTCGGCCGGCCACCTCCGGGGCCTCGGCCAACCACCTTCCGAGGGCGCCAGCCCGGTCCGAAGCCTCGGCTGATCAACTCCGACGTCGATCCTGCCAACGGACAACTCGGCTAGGCTCCGGCCAAACAGGTTTTATTTTCGAGCCAACTCCGCCTCTGCTCATGCTGATATCGCTACCCCCGACCTCGGCTCGTCGAAGGGCGGCCGAGGGGTCTCTTTAACTAAGCTAGAGGAGCCTCGGACAACAGGGCCGACCGAGCCGAGGGAATCCTACGCCTCCGGGATACGGATACCACACTCGTCACCTTGACACGGGGCAACTCATGCTTGGTGAAGCGGTTCAGATAATCAGCAGACGAGTCCTAGTGCTCGAAAATGAGGAAAAAACACGGCTCCGTGCCGAAGTTACGTACATGTTCAGGCCTCGACAGCCACAATGGACAAAAAAAAAACGCTGGCACCCAAGGTGCCATTACAAACGGAACTCCGGTTCTGTCCCCGCAGGTACGGACAACCTCCCCGCCAGAGAAGCCCGTGGAGCGACGAGCTCTGGGCGAATCACCAGCAAACGCGGGACGCCCCTAAGCACCCCGGCAGATCCTCGCAGCCGTCCTCGCCGCGAACGCGAGGAGGAAGACGGAATGTTGCATCCTAGCTGGGCAGCAGCAGTTCGCCTTCCCCGGCATGGCTGGAGGATGTCTCCGCCGTGGGGCTAAGGGGCGATTGCCACCACCAGAAGCTGGAAGAAGAGGTGGTCCGCCTACCCGCGCAGGAGGTAGAGCCCCGGCTCGCCTCGCCCCCCGCCCCAGCGAGGATGACGAACACCCTCAACACTGAGGGCGGGGCCGGGATCACAGCCCGGTTTGCCTCTCCCCATCCAGAAGCTGAAGGTCACCGTCTTGGGTGACCACCAGCGGAGGGGAGCAACCGGGCTATGTGATGAAAATCCTTGAAGCCGAACGATGGCTGAAAGGTACCCACTCCCACGGAGTTGTGTCCTCCGACGATGAGGCGGGGAGACGGCGGTTTCCCCCATCCGGGGGCTTCAAAGATGGAAAGACACGATGCATAAGGGAGGAAGAAGACATGGTCGCCTTACGAAAGGGGTCGCCCTCCTTTTAAAGGCGGCTCTCCCTGCTTGCGCCCCCAACCGTCACGGGCCGAGTCTTCTCCAACACGCCTCCAAAGCCCTCCCCTGCGGCGCGGGGGCTGGGACCCACTTGTCATGCAGACCGGCTCCGAGCAAAAGAAGCCGAACCGCCGCGCACGGCGCACGCAACCACCCAGCGGTTATGAGTGACCCTCCACTTTTGCCCAGACCAACGGGCGAAAGCGGCGGGCAGCCATGCAGGCGGCATGCAACCGCGCCAAGTGGACGCACTTCTCCGACTCCTGACCTGCTAGCACGGAGGCCCAAGCCCACGCGTCGCGCGACCGGCGCGCCGGATGCTGCATGCAAGCAACTGTACCACTTGCGCCACCACCGCACCTCCTCGGTTGCGGAACCAATACCGCGACCCGAGGCGACCCAGCGCGCGACCCAGCAGCGCCAGCCTGACGCAGCGGTCAAACGCGGTCAAAAGTGGGCCGGCAGTAATGACGGTGGCAGGCGCGCGAGAGCAGCGGTCATGCCATCAGCCAAGCTCACGTCCCATCCGGAGGCAGCAAGAGAACCCCCTCTCACGGTGTGAAGACGACGCGCCCGTGACCCGTTCCTCGAACGGCTCGCGCACGCGCAACGGCAGCCTCGCCAACTACTCGCCCCGGCGCATTAACTCCGCGGCTGGACAGGCGACGTTTCTGGCAGGAGCAGCTGGCGACGCTTCGCCTTCGCCAAAACGACCACACCAAAAAAGGTACGCCACGTCGCTCAATTTCGTATCCTTTTTCCCTTTTTTCTCTTTCTCTATCTCTTGCAACAGGGACCGGGAAAGGGGATACCCCCAAAGGGATCCTTCCCCGTGAAGGAACTAGGCTCCGAGCCTCCTTACTGATAAGGGGTTCGAAGGCTGGCCCCCCGAAGGGTTCAACAGCCGCCTCAGATCGCGTGGGCCCGACACCCACTACTGGTCAGGGGTTCGAAGGTCGGCCTCCCGAAAGGTTCCACGACCGCCTCAGGCTACTCGGGCTCCGCGCCCATTACTGATCAGGGGTTCGAAGGCTGGCCCTCCGAAGGGTTCACAGTCGCCTCAGACACCGAGCGAGGGATGACCAGGGGTACGTTCGATACATAACCAAGGCTCGGGCTACGCTCCCGAGGTACCCTAGGACATTTCCGAGACCAGCGGGAACGATCCTGTAACGGAATCCCATCGGAGGGAGGCAACGAGCCCTCGGACCCCGTCGCCAGGGGACCGAGTCCGGCAGATCACCCGCAGGTACTTTTGGGCGTGCCTCCGGGCCCCTAGCCGACCCCCAACGAACCGGGCACGGACGTCCACTCGGATTACCCGATTGCAGCTCACCGGAGACACCATGTTCGGTGCCCATCGAGGGTAACATGGCGCTCTCCCCCCCTCCTCCTTGCAGAAAGGCGACGTATGGGCGTATGTAAAAAAGCCGAGTCTGTCCCTGATCGTCCTCTCGCCCTGTGCGGAGGCTCGGGGGCTGCTCTCGCAAACCCGGCTCCGGCCGAACCGTTGACAGCGTCAACATACCAGCCCGAGAACTTGGGCCCCGACAGTGCACCCGGGCTACGGCCTGTTCGCATGAGGGAACCGCCAGACCAGCCGAAGCATTACGCAAGGCATTAAGACCTCGAAGGAGTGAAACCACTCCTCCGAGGCCTCGGGGGCTACACCCGGCGGGTGCGCTCGCGCGCACCCACCGGAACAAAGTGCAACCGAGAAAGGCTGGTCCCCTTGCAAAAAAGTGCGACGAAAGCCTCCAAGCGAGTGCTAACACTCCCTTCGAGGCTCGGGGGCTACTGTCGGGGACCATAATTAGGGGTACCCTCAAGACGCCTAATTCTCAGCTGGTAACCCCCATCAGCATAAAGCTGCAGAGGCCTGATGGGTTTGATTAAGTCAGGGATCAGTCCATACGAGCGACTCGATCACGCCTCGCCCGAGCCTAGCCTCGGGCAAGGGCAGCCGACCCTGAGGTGTTTCCGTCTCGCCCGAGGCCCCCTTTTTTACGGCAGACGCATCTCCGGCTCGCCCGAGGCCTTGCCTTCGTTAAGAAGCAACCCTGACTAAATCACCGCACCAACCGACCAAGTCACTGGGGCATTTAACGCAAAGAGTGAGACCGACGGGCGACCAGGCTTTGCCAGAGGCGCCATAGGAGGCTCTGCCCGACCCAGGGCTCGGACTCGGGCTAAGGCCCCGGAAGACGGCGAACTTCGCTCCGCCCGACCCAGGGCTCGGACTCGGGCTAAGGCCCCGGAAGACGGCGAACTCCGCTCCGCCCGACCCAGGGCTTGGACTCGGGCTAAGGCCCCGGAAGACGACGAACTCCGCTCCGCCCGACCCAGGGCTCGGACTCGGGCTAAGGCCCCGGAAGACGGCGAACTCCGCTCCGCCCGACCCAGGGCTCGGACTCGGGCTAAGGCCCCAGAAGACGGCGAACTCCGCTCTGCCCGACCCAGGGCTCGGACTCGGGCTAAGGCCCCGGAAGACGACGAACTCCGCTTCGCCCGACCCAGGGCTCGGACTCCGCCCTGGCCTCTGCCGAACGACCTCCGCCTCGCCCGACCCAGGAGCTCGGGCTCGGCCTCGGCCATGCAGGACAGACTCGACCTCGGCTTCGGAGGAGCCTCCACGTCGCCCGACCTAGGACACAAGTCCGCCACGTCAACAGGAAGCGTCATCATCACCCTGCCCCGAGCCGACTTGGGTCGCAGAGAACAAGACCGGCGTCCCATCTGGCCAGCTCCGCCAGATAGGCAATGATGGCGCCCCGCTAGACCCATGACGACGGCGGCTCTCGGCTCCCTTACGGAAGCAGGGAGACGTCAGCAAGAGCACAGCTGTTCCAACAGCTGTCCCTCCACCAGGCTCCGTTGCTCCTCCGACAGCCACGACGCCACACCAGCTGGGTGCCAAGATCTCTCCGGCTGCCACCTTGGCATGTACTTAGGGCACTAGCTCTCCCCCGCTAGACACGTAGCACCTTGCTACACCCCCATTTGTACACCTGTATCCTCTCCTTACGCTTATAAAAGGAAGGACCAGGGCCTTCTTAGAGAAGGTTGGCCTCGCGGGAACGAGGGCAGGGGCAGGCGCTCTCTTGGGGCCGCTCGCTCCCCTCACCCGCGCGGACGCTTGTAACCCCCTACTGCAAGCGCACCCGACCTGGGCGCGGGACGAACACGAAGGCCGCGGGATCTCCGCCTCCCTCACGACCCGGCTCCGGCCACCTCGCTCTTCCCCCCTTCGCGCTCGCCCACGCGCTCGACCCATCTGGGCTGGGGCACGCGGCACACTCACTCGTCGGCTCGGGGACCCCCCGGTCTCGAAACGCCGACAACAAGAGACTAAATTTAGCAATAAGAGTATTTTGGGAAAATCAAAAGTTCTAACTCTATTGTTTTCAAAATTCACAAGTGGTAGCTGATCCATTTGCTTTTGGCCTTAATTTCTCCCCCTTTGGCATTAAGCACCAAAACAGGATCGTTCTTGGCCCTATAACCCCATTGCCTCACCAAAAATGTCAATTAAGAGCAAAAAAGGCAAATGGAGCATAGGAATGAACTCGGAATTAAGTATTCCAATACCAGAGTGCAGTGGAAGTCTTTGCATTGTCCAAGTCCATTTTCCCTTTCCATGCACCTTTGAGACTACATCAAAAATACTCAAACACAAAGGTTAGTCTCAAAGGGTCAAGTTGTAGCACATCTCCCCCTAAATATGTGCATCACTCGCAAATGGACTTGTGAGGTCCAGGGATTATGTGTACAACTTGAGCACCACAAATAAACAATAATGGATTTAAATGCATAAAGTAACATGATCAAAGGCATAGAACACATGTATGCTATAGATCAATCCAAGTTACGCGAATCTAAGACATTTAGCTCACTACGCTACCTGCAAAAAGTTTTCTCATCCAACGGCTTGATAAAGATATCGGCTAGCTGGTTCTCGGTGCTAATACGGTACACCTCGATATCTCCCTTTTGCTGGTGGTCTCTTAGAAAGTGATGCCGGATGTCTATGTGCTTAGTGCGGCTGTGTTCAAAAGGATTATCCGCCATACGGATTGCACTCTCATTGTCACATAGGAGTGGGACTTTGCTCAGATTGTAGCCAAAGTCCCGGAGGGTTTGCCTCATACAAAGTAGTTGCGCGCAACACTGTCCTGTGGCAACATACTCGGCCTCAGCGGTGGATAGGGCAACAGATGTTTGTTTCTTTGAGCTCCACGACACCAGGGACCTTCCTAGAAATTGGCACGTCCCCGATGTGCTCTTCCTATCAACCTTGCACCCGGCATAATCGGAGTCTGAATATCCAATCAAGTCAAAGGTAGACCCCTTTGGATACCAGATCCCGAAGCAAGGCGTAGCAACTAAATATCTAAGAATTTGTTTAACGGCCACAAGGTGACATTCCTTGGGTCGGATTGATATCTAGCACACATGCATACACTTAGCATAATGTCCGGTCTACTAGCACATAAATAAAGCAGTGAACCTATCATGGACCGGTATGCCTTTTGATCAATGGACTTACCTCCTTTGTTGAGATCAACATGCCCGTCGATTCCCATAGGTGTCTTCGCGGGCTTGGCGTCCTTCATCCCAATCCGCTTGAGAAGATCTTGAGTGTACTTCGTTTGGGAGATGAAGGTGCCGTCCTTGAGTTGCTTCACTTGGAATCCAAGAAAGTAAGTCAACTCGCCCATCATCGACATCTCAAACTTTTGTGTCATCACCCTGCTGTCATCCTCAAAGCCAGGGGGTTGTTCCACGTATACCTCCTCTTTGATTGGCCCGTTGAGGTAAGCACTCTTTACGTCCATTTGAAACAACCTGAAAGAGTGGTGAGCGGCATAGGCTAATAATATTTGAATAGACTCTAGCCTAGCCACAGGAGCAAAAGTCTCCTCGAAATCCAAACCTACGACTTGGGCATAACCTTTTGCCACAAGTCGAGCCTTGTTTCTTGTCACCACCCCGTGCTCGTCTTGCTTGTTGCGGAACACCCACTTGGTTCCCACAATATTTTGCTTTGGACGTGGCACCAGGCTCCAAACTTCATTCCTCTTGAAGTTGTTGAGCTCTTCCTGCATGGCCAACACCCAATCCGGATCCTGCAAGGCCTCTTCTACCCTGAAAGGCTCAATAGAAGAGACAAACGAGTAATGCTCACAGAAGTTAGCTAATCTTGAGCGAGTAGTTACTCCCTTGCTTATGTCACCTAGAATCTGGTCAATGGGGTGATGTCGTTGGATCGTCGCTCAAATTTGGGTTGGAGGTGGTCGTGGTGCTTCTTCCTCTATCACTTGTTCTTCCTGTGCTCCCCCTTGATCCTGTGCCTCTTCTTGAGGTGCCTGTTCACCGTCTTGAGTTGGGGGTTGCACCATTGTAGAGGAGGATGGCTGATCTTGCTCTTGTTGTTCCTGTGGTCGCATATCACCTATCGCCATCATACGCATTGCGGCCGTCGGAACATCATCTTCATCTATGTCATCAAGATCAACTTGCTCTTTTGGAGAGCCATTAGTCTCATCAAATACAACGCGCTAGAGACTTCAACCAAACCCGATGATTTGTTGAAGACTCTATACGCCTTTGTATTTGAGTCATATCCTAGTAAAAACTCTTCTACTGCCTTGGGAGCAAATTTAGAATGTCTACCTTTCTTCATCAGAATGTAACATTTGCTCCTAAATACACGAAAATAAGAGACATTGGGTTTGTTACCGGTAAAGAGTTCATACGAGGTCTTCTTGAGAAGGCAATGTAGATAGAGCCGGTTTATGGCGTGGCAAGCTGTGTTCACAGCTTCCGACCAAAACCGCTCGGGCGTCTTGAATTCTCCAAGCATCGTTCTTGCCATGTCGATGAGCGTCCTGTTCTTCCTCTCTACCACACCATTTTGCTGTAGTGTATAGGGAGTGGAGAACTCGTGCTTGACGCCTTCTTCCTCAAGATACCCCTCCATTTGCAGATTCTTGAATTCGGACCCGTTGTCGCTTCTTATCTTTTTCACCTTGAGCTCAAATTCGTTTTGAGCCCTCCTTAGAAAGCGCTTTAGGTTCCATTGGGTTTCTGACTTATCCTGCAAAAAGAACACCCAAGTGAAGCGGGAAAAATCATCAACAATTACGAGACCATACTTACTTCCCCCAATGCTAAGGTAGGCAACGGGTCCAAAGAGGTCCATGTGAAGAAGCTCCAGTGGTCTTGATGTTGTCATCACATTTTTGCTGTGATGAGTGCTTCCCACCTTTTTCCCTGCCTGACAAGCTGCACAAGGTCTATCTTTCTCAAAACAAACATTGGTTAGTCCTAACACATGTTCTCTCTTTAAAAGTTTATGAAGGTTCTTCATCCAAACATGTGCTAGACGGCGATGCCACAACCAGCCCATACTAATCTTAGCTATTAAGCATGCATCTAGATCGGCCTCCTCTTTCGAAAAATCAACTAAGTAGAGTTTGCCGTCTAATACACCCTTAAAAGCTAATGAACCATCACTCCTTCTAAAGACAGATACATCGACATTTGTAAAAAGACAATTGTAACCCATGTGACATAATTGACTTACAGATAGGAGGTTGTAACCAAGCGAGTCTACTAGAAATACATTCGATATGGAGTGCTCGTTGGTGATGGCTATCTTGCCCAAGCCTTTAACCTTGCCTTGGTTCTCATCTCCAAAAATAATCGTATCCTGGGAATCCTTATTCTTGACGTAGGAGGTGAACATCTTCTTCTCCCCCGTCATATGGTTTGTGCATCCGCTGTCGATAATCCAGCTTGAGCCCCCGGATGCATAAACCTGCAAGGAATTTAAGCTTGGGTTTTAGGTACCCAACTCTTGTTGGGTCCTACAAGGTTAGTCACAATAGTTTTTGGAACCCAAATACAAGTCTTGTCTCCCTTGCATTTGGCTCCCAACTTCCTAGCAACCACTTTTTCATTGTTACATGAAAGTACAAAACTAGTGTTGCAAGCATGGAAAACAGTAGTAGATTCAATACACACTTTCCTAGGCACATGATGCACAACATGATTTCTCCTAGGCCTACTTCTACCGTGAACAAAAGTAGAACTGGAGGCAAACATAGCATGTGAATCAAAAGCATCATGATCATAACTCCTATTATAATTGGAATGACTAGCAATTTTCCTATTATAAATGAAAGCATGATTCCTTTGAGTACTACTAGCCATAGGGGCCTTCCCTTTCTCCTAGGTGAGAATGGGAGCCTTTTGGCTTGTTAAGTTCTTGGCTTCCTTTCGAAAACCAAGCCCATCCTTAATTGAGGGGTGTCTACCAACAGTGTAGGCATCCCTGGCAAACTTTAATTTATCAAAATCATTTTTGCAAATCTTAAGTTGAGCATTAAGACTTGCCACTTCATCATTCAACTTAGTAATAGAAATAAGATGTTCATTACATGCATCAACATTAAAGTCCTTACACCTATTACAAACACTAACATGCTCTACACATGAGTTTATTTTACTAACTTCCTCTAGCTTAGCAGTTAATTCATCATTTGAACTCTTTAAACTAGATATAGTTTCATGGCAAGCAGATAACTCAGAAGATAGCATTTCATTCCTCTTAGTTTCTAAAGCAAGAGATTTTTGAACACTAATAAATTTGTCATGCTCTTCATACAAAATATCTTCTTGCTTTTCTAGCAATCTATCTTTTTCATTTAGAGCATCAATTAATTCATTAATTTTCTCTACTTTAGCTCTATCTAAACCTTAAAATAATCTAGAGTAATCTACTTCATTATCGGAAGAATTATCATCGCTAGAAGTAGTGTACTTAGGGGTATCTCGAATACTTACTTTCTTCTCCTTGGCCATGAGACACGTATGGCATTCGTTGGGGAAGAGCGAAGACTTGTCGAAGGCTGAGGCAGCCAATCCCTCATCGTTAGAGTCGGATGAGGAGCAGTCAGAGTCCCATTCTTTTCCAAGATGAGCCTCGCCTTTCGCCTTCCTATAGCTTTTCTTCTTCTCCTTCTTCCCATGTCTTTCTTGTGCCTGGTCATTCTCATTATCGGGACATTGAGCAATAAAATGACCAATCTTATCGCATTTGAAGCAGGAGCGCTTTCCCTTTGTTTTGTTCTTGTTGGGGTACTCCTTGTCGTTGACCACCATCCCCTTTCCCTTAGGATCCATCTCTTCGAGCGATTAGTCCCTTATGTGAAGAGAACAACTTCGATACCAATTGAGAGCACCTAGAGGGGGAGGGGTTGAATAGGTGATCCTGTAAAAATCAAACACTAATAGCCACAAAACTTAGTTATAAGTGTTAGTACGGCTAAGTAGCTTGAAGCGAGCTCTTGCGAACACAAATAATCACAGAGAGGAGCAACACAAGAGACACGCGATTTTATGCTGTGGTTCGGCCAAGTAACACTTGCCTACTTCCACGTTGTGGCGTCCCAATGGACGAGGGTTGCACTCAACCCCTTTCAAGTGATCCAATGATCAACTTGAATACCATGGCTTTCTTGCTTATAGTCTTCTTTCCGTTTGCGAGGAATCTCCACAAGTTGGAGCCTCTCGCCCTTACAAGATTGATCACAAAGAACACACAAGAGTAAGGTTAGGAAGAGCAACACACACAAGACTCAAATACGCAGCACAACCACGCACACAAGTCACGACTTGAGCTCGAAATGCAACACACGGAGTTCACAACTCAAATGGAGCTCAAAATGCTAACACAAAGAATCAAATGCGTGAAGTTGGAGTCTTAGAGTCTTAGGATGCTTAGTGAATGCTTGGGTTTCTCCTCCATGTGCCTAGGGGTCCCTTTATAGCCCCAAGGCAGCTAGGAGCCGTTGGAGACCGATTTGGAAGGCCAAACTTGCCTTCAGTCAGGTGGTGCACCGGACAGTCCGGTGCACCACTGGACAGTCACTATAGCTGTCCGGTGCTCGATCTCCTTCCTTTTCTGGCGCATCCGACCGTTGCAACTCCGGGCCCGTTGGCGCACCAGACACACCGGACAGTCCGGTGCCCCCGCCGACCATTGGAGATGCCATGCGTCGTGCGAAGATTGCGCGGCCGACTGTTGGTGCTGGCGACCGTTGGCTCACCGGACAGTCCGATGCACCACCGGACAGTCCGGTGATTTATAGCCACGTCGCCCCTTTGCATTTCTCGAGGGCGACGAGTTCGCCGCGGACGACTCACCGGACAGTCCGGTGCACCACCGGACAGTCCGGTGAATTATAGCCGTACGCCGCCGTCGAGTTCCGAGAGCGGCCTTTTCACGCGGACCAGCCTGGCGCACTGGACACTGTCCGGTGCACCACCGGACAGTCCAGTGTGCCAAGCCGAGCTGAAGTTGGCTGCACACAACCACCTCTTTTTCTACTTCTTTTCTTACTGATTCTAGCACTTAGACAAAACACATTAGTACTCAAACAATGTACTAAGTCTAGAAACATACCTTGTTATATGATTTGCACTTTTTTGCTTGTTTGGCACATAGCAACTCACTTACTATGTGTTGGACACTTAATCACCAAAACATTATAGAAATGGCCCAAAGGCTCATTTCCCTTTCAGAGTCGGATACTTGATCTTGGAGTAGTTATGCATGTTGAGATCTGGAGTCCAGTGATCAGCACATCTGTCCAGACCTACCTGATCGAGGGATATGCATTCTGGGTTGTAGGAATGAACTCTGGAGATTGGACTGAGAATAGCCGTGGGACTTACAACAAGTGGGATGGTGGTTCTAGTTACACGATTCAGGTGTCTCCAGGAGCATGGATTGATGTGACGGTGGCACTTGATGGCCCATGCTTTTGGAATGTACGGACAACATTTATGGACACATGGGATGTTCAGCTCTTCCAATCCATTGATGGTGGTGCTGCATTTAACTTTTCCGAAACTCCTGAGGAAGATGCAAGAGCTGGGCAACCATGGCCGCCACCTATACAGTTTGAGAGATAGGACATCTGGTCTACAATTGACTGTGGGTGGGATGCAGTGCCGCACAAGCAACCATGGCCGCCACCTGTGTTTCGCAGTTTGATGAATGAGAAAGCCAAAGGAGATGATTTAGAACTTGGTGACATCCATGTTGCATTGAGGGAGGGAGCAATGGATGGCAAGCTGAAGTTTGTGATACTGGAAGATGGTGTTCAAGTCTGAACTCTTGTGATTGATCTTTCTAAGACAATAGCTACTCAAGGAGTTGCATTTGGTATCAAACTTGTTTCGGTGTTACATGAGTTGCTGTTACAAGACCACAAAAGCCTTGAGACGTCCATGTTCGGAAGCAGAGCAAAACATTTGCCAGATAGACCATCACATACGACCAGTTCAGCAGTGAAGAGGGCTCCACTATTAGCGGCTTGAGGGCAAGCTGCTGCTTAAGGAGGGGGAATGTGAGGGACCCGACCCATTTGGTATACGTCGACCCAACTGAGAGGATATATATAAAGAGCACCAACAGTTGAAAGGGGATAGCGAGAAACAAACAAAATATGTTCTTCCTTATCAAAAAGTTATCTTAGTTCTATACTGCCTTCCTCTATTTCTTCTACCTCCCGCTGTAATTGCTACTAGTTCTTCTACCTCCTGCTGTAATCGCTACCAATTTTAAGTTAAAGCAATACATACCCCCAGCAGCAGAGTTCATTCCCCAAGATCTCGTATTCTCGTGTCCCTCTCCCTGTCTTTTCAGCAGAGTTCAAACCGCACGTCACACGCGAGACGGCGAGACGCCACGGTGTGACGCCAGCCAGCCACCCAAGTCAGAACTCGGAGGACAGAAGTCACCGAGACTCCGAGAGGTAGCTTGCCAAGCCAAATCTACTGCCGACCACCACGGCAGGCACGCGGAGCACCCTCCAGTCCTCCACTCCACCCACCCACCAATACCAGCGGCAGTAAATTCCGAGCAGCCGCTGCCGAGGCTCGAGGCTCCCTCCTCGCTCCCCCCACCCGTCTGCTCCTCCTAGGGTTTCCTCTCGGCTCGCCGGCGTGCCGCATCGCCTCGCCTCGCCTCGCCTCGCCTCGCCATTGCCGCGGGTCCTGGCGCGGGGCGTTCCGCCGCTCGGGGGCACCCGAACCGAGCCTCGCGGGAGCTGTTCGTGCTGATTCCTGCTGGGTCTTGTGGCTCGGACTCTGGGGCGTCGGGTGGGAAAGGTTTTGCCGCCCGTGGGGGTTTGGATCGAGGGCTCTAAGCCGTGTCTCCGCAATGCTGGGCTGGCCTGGCGGCGATTGCTAGGGTTTTCTGGTCGGATTTCGGCGGAAGAGCTGAGGCTTTGCTTCGAGTGCGGGAGCTGTCTGCAATCCGCCGCTTGCCTTGGCCCGAGTTTGGTGTTTCCGCAGCAATGCCTCTCCGATTTTAGCTCGCCCTGGGGTTCTGAAGGGCGAAGGGGCTGTTGGGCGGTTTGAGCTTGCAAGGCGTTGCTGGTTCGGTCCAATGTCCGGGGCTAGCGCGAGGGGGCGGTTGTCGCCGGCGTCCAGCGGCGGCGGAGACTCTGAACCGCGGTCCACGGTGGTCAGGACGCGCTCGGTGTCCGCTGCTCGTGGCAGGAAGCCCTCACCGAGGCCCGGGAGGGATGTGGCCGCGGCAGCGGGCGCGACGGAGGAGAAGAAACCCGCAGCCGTGCTCACATTGCAGCCCTCGCTCAGCGCGCCCGCAGGGATGCGTCGGCAGGAGCTGCTGCTGCGCTCGGGGCTGTCTCTTGACGCGTCCTGCTCCTCGGACGCGTCCACGGACTCGTTCTGCAGCCGGGCATCCACGGGTCGGATTGGGAGGCCGGCGTTTGGGGCTAGGAAGAAGAAGTCTCTCTCTCAGACTGATTACAAGGCCCTTTCCATGCTGGAAAGGGACGGTGGATTGATTTCCCAGACTGATGCTGCTGGTGTGAAGAGGAGGTGTGCGTGGGTGACAGCAAATACCGGTGCGTGCTTCTGGTTTTGCTCGCATGTTTTCAGCATTTGATTAGGGGTAACCTGCAATTGGTCTAGTATAACAGTCTGTAGTGCTTTAATAGTTATTCTCTTGTAGACAAAGAAGTGGTCTACAATGCACAACTAAACTCAGTAAGACAGAATCCAGAATGCTAGTTGATTTAAGCCGGAGCTTTGCATAGTGGAAGTGGGAGCCATGTCAATTGTTTGAGATTGGGGTATTGTAGTCTTCAGTTCTCCTATGAGCATTATGCTAAGATCCCAAAATTTTAAATGATAAGAATGCTATTTCTGTGTGTTTACATTGCAATATCTCTGCTATTTTACACTGAACTGGCCCATTTCGGCGCCGAAGGTTAGAATGATCTGGAGGTATAGATTTGGGTTACAGATTTTTTGTATTATATTCATGTTCTACAGTTTTTATTTATTCAAGATTCAGAAAGTTTACCTAAAAGCATCCAAAATGGGAGGTGATAATGTTATGCACCAAGGTTCCTTGCTAACGTCAAGTTTGACCATGCAACCCACTGAATTTGAGTCTGCTAATAAGGGCGTACCCAGTGCCGTAGGCTTCCCGCACTGTGCGGGGTCTGGGGAAGGGTATCTTTAATCGCCAAGCCTTACCCGCATAATATGCAGAGGCTGGGGATCGAACCCGGGACCTTCCGGTAACAGACGGTAGGCTCTACCGCTGCACCAGGCCCGGTTACAAATTTGGTCAAGGTGGACAAATTTTCTCACCTGTTTGCCCAATAATAGACATGTTGAAGTGAACTAGATTATTTCTTTATTTGTAGGTTGTGTTATCTCAAACTGCTCCTCATTTATCACCCAAAAAGTGATAGTTCAATCTGAAATCAACTTTATGAGCTTATATATTTCAAGCTTTCAATGCATATGAGACTCAGAGCACAATGTAGGACTGCCACTCGCCTCTTCGTGTTCATTCTTCATTGACAGAACATTAGAACATCTATTTTTTTATTCTCCTTATATTACCTTCTGTTTATTGAATATTTCTTTTGATTTTTACCATTTACAATTGCAGATCCCTGTTATGCTGCATTTCATGATGAAGAGTGGGGAGTTCCTGTTCATGACGACAAGTATGCAGAAATGGCTGCTACTTTTTCCCCTCATAACAGAATCAACTTTAAATAATCAAGTGCTTCATATAAATTGCAGGAAGTTATTTGAGCTGCTAGTGCTGTCAGGGGCATTAGCTGAACTGACATGGCCAGCAATTCTGAATAAGAGAGACATATTCAGGTATCTCTTTTCATTTCCTTATGTTCCTGAACCTCATTACTTTGTTTGGGAATCTTAGTAATCTGCTCGTATGGTTCACAGGGAAGTTTTCATGGATTTTGACCCAGTATTGGTTTCAAAGTTAAGTGAGAAGAAGATTATTGCGCCTGGAAGTCCTAGCTGCTCCTTGTTATCTGAACAGAAATTGCGTGGTGTTATTGAAAATGCACGTCAAATACTCAAGGTTTGTTTGAATTAAATCACAAGTGTATGTACCTTGCCCTTCTTAAAGCAAGCACCATAACCTTTACCTGAAGCCCTTGTTAGATAATACTTGTTCTTGTCTGAATTAAGTGCATGCCGTTGCAGATCATAGAGGAATTTGGATCATTTGATAAATACTGTTGGAGCTTCGTGAACCACAAACCTATATTGAGCCGATTCAGGTACTCCCGTCAAGTGCCTGTCAAAACATCGAAAGCAGATGCCATAAGCAAAGACTTGGTTCGAAGGGGTTTCCGCAGTGTCGGCCCAACAGTCGTATATACCTTCATGCAAGTCTCTGGCATGACTAACGACCACCTTATCTCTTGCTTCCGTTTTGCTGAATGCGCGGCCTCCTCTGCTTGCGCTGCTAAACTTTCTTATGGAAGCCTAGCAAATTCAAGTGATAGCAGCCATGGCACGGCAGAGCAGAAGATGAACGGGACGAATGGGCTGGATTCAGCTATTGAAATCTCCAGGACTATCGATGAGCTCAGCATTTCATAGCGGGGTAGGAGCGGTGCTGAAGCGATATGGTGTTAGTTTGTGTATTTTATGTGCTGTAGTATAGGTGTGATTCGGCGTCCTTTTTCTGTAGTTTTACCACTCGTCAATGTAGGCTAGAAAAATCTTAGTCTTCGATGTGTCAGGACCCTTGAACGACAGCAGCGTACCTTCGTACGGCGATAATTGTCTATCTCGTATTTTGAGGTGCTTCCTTCGTCCCGAGATAATTGTTTATCTCGTATTCTGAGAAGTTAAATATTTTAAATTGCGACTAATTTTTTTAAAAAATTAATATTAACATTTGTGTCACGACACCACACCTTGATATCCCAAGGTACCAAAAAAGAACTCTGGAGAGCGGGGAGTGAGTTTTGACTTTGTAGATTGTGTCTACTAGTTTATTTTAGCTTCTTCTATCTAAACAGTTTCAGTTCTGAAAAAATTGCTATTTTAGCCTTTCTAATGTGGGCTCTTGCTATTATGTGACCATCTGTCTATGACTTATGGATCATTTGTATCTATGATTTGTGGGTCTGGTGGTAAAATAGAGAAGTCCACAACTGAGAGTGACAAAATAGCAAATAACCCTCCAGTTCTACGACTTTTAGCTTAAAAAACAGAAACTAGATACCAGTTTCATAAAATTTTAAAATGAAATTTTCAAAGCTCCTCACCGTTTTTATACTTCTTCATATAGTTGCACAAAAATTACCTACCATGACATGGGTTACATGACCTATCGATTTATGTCTCTTTCTCTACCCTATAATCAAGGATAATTAAGGAAATTTATACAAATTAATTGTATTACTGTCAGCGTTTCGACCCTGGGGGGTCCCTGGACCGACGAGTAAATTGTCGCCGCGTGCCCCAGCCCAGATGGGTCGGTGCGAGACGGAGCGCGAAGGGGGAAGAAGCCGGAGGGAGACAGGCGTAAAAGGGGAAACCCGCGGCCTTCGTGTTTGTCCCGCGCCCAGGTCGGGTGCACTTGCAGTAGGGGGTTACAAGCGTCCACGCGGGAGGGAGCGAGAGGCTTACGCGAGTGCCGTCCCGTCCTCCCCCGCGCGGCCAACCCTCTGTAAGAGGGCCCTAGACCTTCCTTTTATAGGCGTAAGGAGAGGATCCGGGTGTACAATGGGGGTGTAGCAGTGTGCTAACGTGTCTAGCGGAGAAGAGCTAGCGCCCTAAGTACATGCCGTCGTGGCAGCCGGAGAGGTTTTGGCACCCGGTTCGTGTGGTGTCGTGGCCGTCGGAGGAGCGCTGGAGCCTGGTGGAAGGACAGCTGTTGGGGCTATCGAGTCCTTGCTGACGTCTCCTTGCTTCCGTAAGGGGGCTGAGAGCCGCCGTCGTCATGGAGCATGCGGGGCGCCATTATTACTTGTTTATCGGGGCGAGCCAGATGGGACGCCGGTCTTGTTCCCCATAGCCTGGGTTAGCTTGGGGTAGGGTAATGATGGCGCCTCCTGTGACGTGGTCGGTCCGAGCCCTGGGTTGGGCGAGGCGGAGGCTCCTCCGAGGTCGAGGTTAAGTCTGTCTTCCGAGGTCGAGGTCGAGTCCGAGCCCTTGGGTCGGGCGAGGCGGAGAGCGTCGGCTGAGGCCAGGGCTGAGTCCGAGCCCTGGGGTCGGGCGAGGCGGAGTTTGTCGTCTTCCGGGGCTGAGCCCGAGTCCGAGCCCTAGGTCGAGCGAGGCGGAGTTCGTCGTCTTCCGGGGCCGAGCCCGAGTCCGAGCCCTGGGGTCGGGCGAAGCGGAGTTCGTCGTCTTCCGGGGCTGAGCCCGAGTCCGAGCCCTGGGGTCGGGCGAAGCGGAGTTCGTCGTATTCCGGGGCTGAGCCCGAGTCCGAGTCCTGGGGTCGGGCGAAGCGGAGTTCGTCGTCTTCCGGGGCTGAGCCCGAGTCCGAGCCCTGGGGTCGGGCGAAGCGGAGTTCGTCGTCTTCCGGGGCTGAGCCCGAGTCCGAGCCCTGGGGTCAGGCGAAGCGGAGTTCCTTATGGCGCCTGAGGCCGGACTTGGCTGCTGTCAGCCTCACTCTGCCGAGTGGCACAGCAGTCAGAGCGGCGCAGGCGACGCTGTCCTCTTGTGAGGCTGGTCAGTGGAGCGGCGAAGTGACTGCGGTCACTTCGGCTCTGTCGACTGAAGGGCGTGCGTCAGGATAAGGTGTCAGGCCACCTTTGCATTAAAGGCTCTTGCGATACGGTCGGTCGGCGTGGCGGCTTGGCCAAGGTTGCTTCTTGGTGAAGCCTGGGCCTCGGGCGAGCCGAAGGTGTGCCCGTTGCTGGAGGGGGTCCTCAGGCGAGACGTAAATCCTCCGGGGTCGGCTGCCCTTGCCCGAGGCTGGACTCGGGCGAGGCGAGATCGTGTCCCTTGAGTGGACCGATCCTTGACTTAATCGCACCCATCAGGCCTTTACAACTTTGTGCTGATGGGGGTTACCAGCTGAGATTAGGAGTCTTGAGGGTACCCCTAATTATGGTCCTCGACAGTAGCCCCCGAGCCTCGAAGGGAGTGTTAATACTCGCTTGGAGGCTTTTGTCGCACTTTTTTGCAAGGGGACCGGCCTTTCTCGGCTGCATTTTGTTCCGGTGGGTGCGCGCGAGCGCACCCGCCGGGTGTAGCCCCCGAGGCCTTGGAGGAGTGGTTTGACTCCTTCGAGGTCTTAATGCGTTTCGCAATGCTTCGGCCGGTCTGGTTGTTCCCTCATGCGAGCTGGCCGTAGCCCGGGTGCACGGTCGGGTCCCAAGTTCTCGGGCTGGTATGTTGACGCTGTCAATGGTTTGGCCGGAGCCGGGTTTGCGAGAGCAGCCCCTGAGCCTCTGCACAGGGTGAGAGGACGGTCAAGGACAGACTCGACTTCTTTGCATACGCCCCTGTGTCGCCTTTCCGCAAGGAGGAGAGGGGGAAAAAGCGCCATGTTGCCCTTGGAGGGCGTCGAACATGGTGTCTCCGGTGAGCTGCTAACGGGTAATCCGAGTGGATGCCCGTGCCCCATTTGTTAGGGGTCGGCTAGAGACCCGGAGGCGCGCTCCAAAAGTACCTGCGGGTGATCTGCCGGACCCGGTCCCCTTTTGACGGGGTCCGAGGGCTCGATGCCTCCCTCTGATGGGATTCCGTTACAAGGTCGTTCCCGCTGGTCTCGGAAATGTCCTAGGGTACCTCGGGAGCGTAGCCCGAGCCTTGGTTATGTATCGAACGTACCCAGGGTCATCCCTCGCTCTGCGTCTGAGGCGGCTATGAACCCTTCAAGGGCCAGCCTACGAACCCCTGATTAGTAGTGGGCGCGGAGCCCGAGTGGCCTGAGGCGGTCGTTGAACCCTTCCGAGGGGCCGACCTTTGAACCTCTGACCAGTAGTGGGCGCGGAGCCCGAGCGCTCTAAGGCGGCTGTTGAACCCCTCCGAGGGGCCAGCCTTCGAACCTTTGATCAGTAGGGGGGCTCGGGGCCCGTTTCCTTCGCGGGGAAGGATCCCTTTCGGGGTATCCCCTTTCCCGGTCCCTGTTGTAAGAGAGAGGAAGAGGAACAGGAAAAGGATACGAAATCGAATGACGTGGCGTACCTTTTTGGACGCGGTCATTATGGCGAAGGTGAAGCATCGCCCGCTTCTCCCGCCAAAGGTGCCGCTTGTCCCGCGGCGGAGTTAATGCGGCAGGACGAGCGGTTCGCGGGGCAGCCATTGCGCGTGCGCGAGCCGTTCGAGGAACGGGCGTTTCGCTTTGAGTTTTGAATCCCGCGGCGGGTTCGGGCGAAGCGTTGAACGGGTCTCGCCTGGGTCTTTATATATTCAGGAGAGGGTCCAGTGACGGTTCCTTGCTCTGCTACTTGCCCCCTTCTTAGGTTTTTGCAACCCGAGGGAATAGCCGGAGAAAGGGAAACCGCCCACCCAGTCCTTTCCGCCGCCACCTCCTCTACTTGGTGATGGCCGACCGGGTGACCATTGTTCCGCCGCGTGATTCGTGGCCTTTCTCCACCGTCACGGCGGATGACCTGGAGGCCCTCGTCGCTGAGGGTTTGCTTCGCCCTCTCTCCGATGAGAGGCAGCCGGAGTGGATGCCCCCCGAGCGGAGCCGCCCCGTCCCCGCCGCCGGGGTATGTCGTGAGCTTCGTCTCCTTTCACAAGCGGGGGTTTGGAGTGCCGGCGAGCCGTTTTATGCGGGCGATTCTGCATGTCTACGGGGTGGAGCTGCACAACCTCAGCCCCAACTCCATCTCGCAAGCCGCCATCTTCGCGGCGGTGTGCGAAGGATACTTGGGGATTGACCCTCACTGGGACCTATGGACTCATTTCTTCTCCGCGGAACTTTTTGCTTCGCCGACGGGGGAGAGAAGGGTTCGCACGGCAGTGCGGGCCGGTGGCTGCATCCTCCAGCTGAGGCAGGCGCGGGCGCCGCAGTATATCCCCGCCATCCTTGCATCCTCAAACAAAGGGTGGCAGCGCTGGTGGTTCTATCTCCGGAATGACGATGGGAGGCTCCCGTCGTTTTCTCAGCGTGTGGTGACTGCCGCCGCTGACGCCTGGCGTTACGGGACCCCGCACGACAGACAGGAGAATCTCCAGCCCCTTCTGAAGGCCCTGGAGGGGTTGCGGAAAGGAGGGCTCACCGCTGCGGGAGTGATTGCCGCCATTCATCGCCGGAGAGTGCTCCCCTTGACGGAGCGGCGGTTGTCGCTTTGGGAGATGACGCCGGAGGCCGACTTGGAGGGTTCGCGGATGTCCTCGGATCCCCTTCCCGTCGACGACCTCCACAGGCGGGTAGCCGTCACGTTGGGGAAACCGGACGCCGGCGCCCTGTCCTAGCCCTTGATGCGTCCCGACCGCGGGTGTGTGTCCCTGGTGAGTGTCCGCTCCTTCTTTCTCCTTGCGTCGGATTGCCCTTGGTTCTTACAGCCGAGGCTTTTCGTCTGTCTCCAGGAGGTCGGGTGTCACAAGCCTTCCCGGCCACCGATCTCGGAGGACGTGGTGGACCAAGCTACGCGGAGGGTTGCCGCGGAGAAGAGGAAGGAGAAAAAGGACGCGAAGAAGGCTTGGGCCCGCGAGCGGATGTGGGCCCGAGACGCCTTGGAAAGGCTCCATCGTCGGCAGGAGAGGGATGGATTCCCGAGGGAGCCGTCGCCGGAAACGCCTGACGACGACGACGATGACGAAGACGACGATATGGCTGCCCGCCTTGGCCTCAGCCCGGGTCTGAGGCTAGGCCAGGAGTCGTCAAGCCAGCCCCTGAGCGGGCTGGCGCCGTCGGTTTCCGGGGCCGGGACGCCGGGGTCCCGGTCCGAAGAGCGAGGGCAGACCGCAGGGGTACTTGACCCCTTGGCTGGGGAGGTTGAGGTGACCCCGGGGAGTTAGGCTGAGCTGCCTGTTCCCCGAGAACCGTCGCCCGTGCTGGCTGCGGAGGAGGGCGATCCTCAGGTCGTCGTGGTTGCGCCTGGGCAGTCCGTCTCTCGGGCGTCTAGGGCGCCCAAGGCGAGGATGGTACCGAAGCTAGCAGCGAGGCAGACCTCGGTGGTACCTTTGGGGGTCGAGGTTCGAGAGACCTCCCCACAGGCACGGTTGATCATGGCCCAGAGTGGGTAAGTACCTTAGGATGTCGTCGTCCCGGCTCCTCCTTTGTATGTCCCGACCCAGACTTTCCTCTTCCCCTTAGCAAGTGGAGTCATGGTCCGACCGATCTAGCTCCCCGGAAGGTCCTCAAGACGACGTTGGCTTCCGCGGCCGGTGCCGCGCTGGGCCTCGCCGGCCAGCTGACCTTCTCGCAAGACGCCCCACAGCGGGGGGCTCAGGCGGCACCAGTTGCCGCGGAGCGAGTCCCCGAGGTTGGCTCTTCTGTCGAGTAGGCCGCCGCGCTGGGGGTGGCGGCTGGCGCGGCCGTGGCCTCGGGCCCACCAGACATGCCGCCGGCGCTGGCGCCGGCTGCTGCTGAGGCCGTTGCCGTCCTTGTCGTGGAGCGGTCCGTCGCCGCCGACGCTGAGATGGCCGAGGCGTCGCTACTTGGTGTCTCGGAGGAGGGGGGCGCGGGACCGCGACCCGTCCCGCCGAGTGGCAGCCTTGTCCCTGCACGACGGAGCTCCGAGGGGCGGCGCCAGTTGCTCCGGTTCCGAACCCGTGAGGCCTCGGATCCCTTCTTCGTTCTTGACGACGAGCGGGAGGAGCAGTCTTGGGACGAGCTCCGTGAGTGTGCCGAGGCAACGGTGGGGTCACTCCGATCATCCTTGGAGGTCTTTTGCAGGGACGTTCCCAAGATCCTCCAGGTAATGATTTCAGGCATACGTTTCTCGTGATCAAGGCGTCCTTTGTGACGCCCGCTTCCTTCCCTCAGGATCTGACGGATCTGAGCGCCGCCAAGTCGTCGTTCATCCGCCGCGAGGTCGATGTCTAGGGTTCGCTGCGGTCCCTGAGGACCTCGCTTGCTAGGGCTACCGCGCGCCTCTCCCAGCAGAGCGCCAAGGTGGCGGACCTTCGGTTGCTCTGTGCCGATCTGGGAGCAGAGGCAGCAGCGGCACGCGCAGAGGTGCAGCGGCGGCAGTCGGAGCTTGACCGGGTCACCGGTGAGCGGGACCAATCTCGGGGCCGGGCCGCCGAGGCCGAAAGCCGGGCCAGAGCCCTTGCAGCAGACCTAGCCGTGGCCCGAGCCGCATCCTCGGAGCAGCGCGCCCGAGCCGGAGGTATGTCTTGGCTGTTTTAAGTTTTTGTTTCAGCTCGGTTGCTTAACTTGTGTTTGAGGTCTTGCGCTTTGGCTGTTCACAGAGCTCGAGTCTGCCCTTGATAAGTCCACCAGGGCGCTTGCTCAGGCGGCCGAGCAGAGGGAGGTCGACCAAGCGGCCATGTCCGAGGCCATCTCGGCTTTCTGCCGGGTCTTTGGCTTCGACGACGTCCCCTCAGGAAGCTCCCCTCAAAGTCGCCTGCAGGCCTTGGGTGACCATGTGCGTGGCCGACTCCGCGAGGCGCTACATCACGGCGTCAGGCAGGCCTTCGCCGTGCTTGCTTCCCACTATGTCGTGGATCTGGAGCGGGTCAGCGAGGGGTATTGCCTCCCCGACGAAGATGAAGCCGCCCTGGCTGAAGTCCAGAGGCTCGACGCGGCCGCCGTGGGCCCAAGCGCGGTGCTGGCAACCACCTTTGAGGCAGAGATCCTCCCGCCTGCGCCGTCGTCCGAGGCCGGGGCGGACTTTGCCGAGGGTGGGGATGATGTCGAGGGCGCGGCTCCTTCTCCGGGTGACGCCTGACTCTACCGGAGCAGTTTTCTTTGAATGCACATGTGTCTTTTGCGGCCGCTGAGGCCCAAACACTTTATTATCATAGTATAAGGTTGTGCTCCTTTTCCTTCCATTTTGCGTATCCGGCCCCGTTCGTCAGTAGCAGGGTGGCTTGCCCAAGTAGGAGTCATTTTTCGTGGTAGGTGACGAGTGAGGTATCCGTATCCCAGAGGTGTAGGAGTCCCTCGGCTCGGTCGGCCTTGCCACTTACATGCGCCCTCGTTCGCTTCTTAGGGCCCTGCTACTGATGTAGCCGGGGAACGTAGAAGCCTTTTTGATAGAAGACTTTTTTCGAGGAAAATTTTGACGCAGAGGGGGTTCCCCCCTTCTAGCCCCCGAGGGAGGGTCGGGCTTTGCCGAGGCAAGGCTGACCCTTCCTTGATGACTAGACTTCGTGTGTTAACGAGATGTATGAACGACTTGAAAGCATTTTAAGGGTAGAAGCGACGTAGCTGTCAGATGTTCCAAGCGTTGCTGTAGACCTCGCCTTGACTGTTGGCCAGCTTGTACGTCCCAGGCTTCAGAACTTTGGCGATGACGAACGACCCTTCCCAGTGAGGCGTGAGCTTGTGCCGCCCTCGGGCGTCTTGTCGCAGCCGAAGCACCAGGTCGCCCACCTGGAGGTCTCGGGACCGAACCCCTTCGGGCGTGGTAGCGTCGCAGGGACTGCTGATACCGCGCCGAGTGTAGCAAGGCCATGTCCCGAGCCTCCTCCAGCTAGTCCAGTGAGTCTTCTCGGTTAGCTCGGTTGCTTTGATCGTCGTAGGCCCTCGCCCTCGGGGAACCGTATTCTAAGTCTATGGGCAAGATGGCCTCGGCCCCATAGACTAGAAAGAACGGTGTGAAGCCCGTGGCTCGGCTCAGTGTTGTCCTAAGACTCCAGACCACCGAGGGGAGCTCCTTCATCCATCGCTTGCCGAACTTGTTGAGGTCGTTGTAGATCCGCGGCTTGAGTCCTTGCAGGATCATGCCGTTGGCACGCTCTACTTGCCCATTCGTCATGGGGTGAGCCACGACGGCCCAGTCCACCCGGATGTGGTGATCCTCGCAGAAGTCCAGGAACTTTCTGCCGGTGAACTGGGTGCCGTTGTCGGTGATGATGGAGTTCGGGACCCCAAAGCGATGGATGATGTTGGTGAAGAACGCCACCGCCTGTTCGGACCTGATGCTGTTTAGGGGCCGGACCTCGATCCGCTTGGAGAATTTGTCGATGGCGACCAGCTGGTGCGTGTAGCCCCTGGGTGCCTTTTGCAAGGGGCCGACAAGGTCCAGACCCCACACAGCAAACAGCCAGGTGATGGGTATGGTCTGCAGAGCCTGAGCGGGCAGGTGGGTCTCCCTTGCGTAGAATTGACACCCTTTGCAGGTGCGCACAATTCTAGTGGCGTCGGCCACCGCGGTCGGCCAGTAGAAGCCTTGTCGGAAGGCGTTTCCAACAAGGGCTCGAGGTGTTGCGTGATGACCGCAAGCCCCCGAGTGTATTTCTTGTAAGAGCTCCTGGCCTTCGGCGATGGATATGCATCGCTGGAGGATGCCTGAGGGGCTGCGGTGGTAGAGCTCCTTCCCGTCCCCCAGCAAGACGAACGACTTGGCGCGCCGCGCCAACCGTTGAGCTTCGGCTCGGTCGAGGGGTAGCTCTCCTCGGTGGAGATATTGCAGGTATGGGGTCTGCCAGTTTCGATCAGGCGTGACCCCGCTTCGCTCTTCCTCGACGCGCAGTGCCTCGTCTTCGGGGGCCGAGGTTGCCTCGGGCTGAGCCGAGGGTGTCTCGGGCATAGCCGAGGGTGCCTCGGGCCGAGCCGAGGATGCCTCGGGCTGGGCCGAGGCCTTCTCGGGCTCGGGCGTGTCGTCGGTCTTGACGGAGGGTTGGTGCAGGTCTCGGGAGAAGACGTCCAGGGGAACCGTTGTTCGCCCCGAGGCTATCTTAGCTAGCTCGTCCGGAGTCTCGTTGTAGTGTCGGGCGATGTGGTTGAGCTCGAGCTCGTAGAACTTGTCTTCCAGGCGCTGAACCTTATCGCAGTAGGCTTCCTTCTTCGGGTCGCGGCAGTGGGAGTTCTTCATGACTTGGTCGATGACGAGCTGCGAGTCACCGCGAGCGTCGAGGCGTCGGACCCCTAGCTCGATGGCGATGCGCAACCCGTTGACCAGAGCCTCGTACTCGGCCACACTGTTGGACGCTGGGAAGTGGAGGCGTAGCACGTAGCGTAGGTGCTTTCCGAGGGGCGAGATGAAGAGCAGGCCCGTGCCTGCCCCTGTCTTCATCAGCGACCCATCGAAAAACATGGTCCAGAGTTCCGGTTGGATCGGAACTGTCGGGAGCTGGGTGTCGACCCATTCAGCCACAAAGTCCGCCTAGACCTGGGACTTGATGGCCTTCCGAGGGGCAAACGAGATCGTCTCGCCCATGATTTCCACTGCCCACTTTGCAATTCTACCCAAGGCCTCTCGGCACTGGATGATCTCTGCCAGGGGGAAGGATGACACCACAGTCACTGGATGAGACTCGAAGTAGTGTCGCAACTTCCGCCGTGTCAGGATTACCGCGTACAGCAGCTTTTGAATTTGTGGGTAGCGGATCTTGGTCTCGGACAGTACCTCACTGATGAAGTAGACTGGCCTCTGGACGGGCAATGCATGCCCTTCTTCTTGTTTCTCAACCACGATCGCGGCGCTGACCACCTGAGTGGTAGCGGCGACGTAGATCAAGAGGTCTTCTCTGGCGGCGGGAGGCACCAAGATGGGCGCGTTCGTGAGGAGCGCCTTCAGGTTCCCGAGGGCTTCCTCGGCCTCAGGGGTCCAAGTGAAGCACTCGGCCTTCCTTAAGAGGCGGTACAGAGGCAGGCCTCTTTCGCCGAGGCGTGAGATGAAACGGCTCAGAGCCGCAAGGCATCCCGTGACGCTCTGTACTCCTTTCAAGTCCTTGATGGGCCCCATGTTGGTGATGGCCGCGATTTTTTCCGGGTTGGCCTCGATGCCCCGCTCGGAGACGATGAACCCCAAGAGCATGCCTCGGGGGACCCCAAAAACGCACTTCTCGGGATTGAGCTTTACGCCTTTCGCCTTGAGACATCGGAATGTCACTTCAAGGTCAGAAAGGAGGTCGGAGGCTTTCCTCGTCTTGACTACGATGTCATCGACGTAGGCCTCGACCGTTCGACCAATGTGTTCGCCGAACACGTGGTTCATGCACCTTTGGTATGTCGCACCCGCATTCCTCAAACCGAACGGCATGGTAACATAGCAGTACATGCCGAAGGGTGTGATGAAAGAAGTCGCGAGCTGGTCGGACTCTTTCATCCTGATTTGGTGATACCCTGAGTAGGCATCGAGGAAAGACAGGGTTTCGCACCCAGCAGTGGAATCCATGATTTGATCGATGCGAGGCAGAGGGTAGGGAACTTTCGGACATGCTTTGTTTAGACCAGTGTAGTCTACACACATCCGCCATTTCCCTCCTTTCTTTCTCACAAGCACAGGGTTGGCAAGCCATTCGGGATGGAATACCTCTTTGATGAACCCTGCTGCCATTAGCTTGTGGATCTCCTCGCCTATGGCTCTGCGCTTTTCTTTCGTCGAATCGGTGCAGAGGCTGCTTCACGGGTCGAGCTCCAGCTCGGATATCCAGCGAGTGCTCGGCGACATCCCTCGGTATGCCGGGCATGTCCGAGGGACTCCACGCGAAAACATCGGCGTTTGCGTGGAGAAAGTCGATGAGCACTGCTTCCTATTTGGGGTCGAGCTCGGAGCCGATCCGGATCCGCTTGGAGGTGTCGTTGCTGGGGTTGAGAGGGACGGACTTAACCGTCTCCGCTGGCTCGAAGTTGCCGGCATGGCGCTTCACGTCTGGCGCCTCCTTAGAGAGGCTCTCCAGGTCGGCGATGAGGGCCTCAGATTCGGCGAGGGCCTCGGCGTACTCCACGCACTCCACGTCGCATTCGTACGCGTGTCGATACGTGGGGCCGACGGTGATGACCCCGTTGGGGCCCAACATTTTGAGCTTGAGGTAGGTGTAATATCCCAAAAAAAATGTTGACCAAAAGTTAATCTCTGGTGCGTGGATGAGGTAAAGGGTTGTGGGCCATTGGATGCAAAGATAGAAGTCATCTGAGGCGTCGTTTCTTTCTCCCACAAAAACCCTAGGTGGCCACCCCTTTTTTTTCCCTTCACCCCCCCTCTTGGCCGCCACCCCCTTTTCTCCCCCTTGGCTGGACGCCCCCTCCCCCTATGGCAGCCATCCTCCATTGCTTCCTCCCCCAAGATCTCCCCCTATGCAGCAAGGATCGAGAAAAGGAGGGGCACGTTGAATTGAAGAGGAAGAGAGGATCAAGGAGATGTTCTTCCCCATCTCTTCTTGAAGATTTCTTGGGGAAACCCTAGGTATGGATGAGATCCTTGTTCCTCCCTGTAATTATAGGCTTTTGGAGGTTGTGGATCATGGGAATTAAAGGATTAGAGGTTGGATTTGATGTGGGGTTAGGTTTTGATCTCGAATTTAGTTTTCTGCAGAATGGCAGATTCGACAGTTTCTGTTCATGCCAATTTTCCGTGGTCTTAGTGGCCTCAAAAAAATGAAAAGTCTATGTATGAGTCGTAGATAATTTGTAGATCTTTCTGTGGCCGTGAAGAACACCTCAATCGGACATCCGACCAGAAAGTTATTACAGTTTTACTATAGCAGTTTTTCAGTCTCATAATTCTGTGCAGAATCTGTTCCCTTAAGATTTAGAAAATTTTATCAACAGAATTAAACTGTGGGTTGGTAAAAGAAGTTGTAGATAATTTCATAAGCTTTCCAGATTGTTAAAGAGTGCATTCATATGATTTGTGAAACTCCAGTTATGTTTGTTTTACTGTGGCTGTTCCTGTTTACCTGACAAAAATGAGTGGGTCTGTTCACTGGTGGGTTTCATCTAGTCAATGGCCGAATTGGCTCTTCCAACTATGGAGACTTTTGTAGAGGGATAAAAGTTCTTACTTCCAGCAGAATTTCATAATTTTTGGTTCAGTAGTTTGGGAGATATCGAATTTTAAAGTTAACCATACTGCTGTCTAAAACAGATTCAGTCAGTTATCTTGTCAGATGTTTTAAAACTTGTAGATGGCAGAATTTAATTATCTATTGAATACTGAAGTTGTAGAGTATTTTGTGTAGATACTCCTAGAGTATTTGTTTGATATCACCGCTGTTTTAATTTTAAAGATACAAAATTAACAAACAGCGTTGCTGCTGTATGGCATGTGGTTCAGGGTGGGAGTCTTTCCACTGGGTCTTGGTTTCAAGTGTAGGAGTGTTTTGTTGATTGATGGCAAATGTTTGTGAAATATTTGTACTAAGTTTTATGCCCACTAGCAGGTGGCTACACTCCAGATCATGTCTAGTACATTTCTTCTTCTTCGATGAAGGCAAGTGAATGTAGCGGTGGTTGCTTCTGTTCTGACCTGTTATTTCTATTGCCTACACTCTAATATTCAGAAGTATCAGATTCTTTCATAATTGGACTCTATGGTGATGCTTTACTTGCTTGCATTATGATTATGATTTGAGTATGACTCATGAGATTAATTCACACCCCTGAAGGTAAATGAAGTATTATTTGAGGTTGGTATTGTATCTGAAGGTAAATGAAGTATTATTTGAGGTTTGTGTTGTATCTGAAGGAAGTGAAGTTTATTGATAAATGTAGCATGCCATATACATTGCATGACTCATTTGCATATGAAGTTTTGTCGTGACCTATGGTCCGACAGTACCGGTACAACTTAGCATCGTACGTTGCCCGAGAAGGGGTACGATGCGGCTTCATACCCTTAGAGGTATGAAGGCAGAGGACATATGCATTGCATTCATATGCATTCATCGAAGTGATATTTGCAGACGATGTGGTTTTATACCCCCAGAGGTATGAAGATAGAGTACCTACACATTGCATTCCTATGCATACATTGAAGTGATATTTGCAGGTATTGTTGACGCAGGGAAGTGTTATAGAACCTATTGTGGTTGTTCGAGGAAATGAGATGGTATTGGTTATAGTGGGACTACTGAGTTCTATATCTACAAGTATTTCTGATTTTTAATTGTGACTCTTTTGAAATGTTGATGAATTCAATTTGTGGTTTAAATATCTCGTCAGAACAATTAGCTTGCTGAGATGTTTCATCTCACTCTTGCATTACTCCATGCAGGTGCTTGTTGCTCATCAAGGGGAGTGGGAAGTAGCAACACATCCACCTTCACTCTCATAATAATGCTGCCCAGACACAACCATGATTTAATTAGAAACTTCTTGTCAAAGGATGTTTGTTTTTTTAACTAGTCGTGCGCACTGATTAATTTAGTTCATGTTGTTATGGTTGTCTTCCCATTGCTAGCATATTATTAATGTCTTATATGTTTTCTTATCATGATATCTATTTATACTTTGTTGCTTCCCCCGTTTATGCAATTTTCAAAGGAGATGCTGTCAAAATTTTATATAAGAATGTTAGATGTGTAGTTTAGTAGCATTCTGGGGTGTTTGTGGATCCCGGGGTGTTACAGTAGGTGCAGTTGGGGACGGCCATGAACTTGGCGTAGCATGGCCTCCCCAGCACTGCGTGGTAGGTTCCTCGAAACCCGACCACCTCGAACGTGAGGGTCTCCCTTCGGAAGTTGGAGGGTGTCCCAAAGCAGATGGGTAGATCGAGTTGTCCGAGGGGCTGGACGCGTTTCCCGGGGATGATCCCGTGAAAAGGCGCAGCGCCTGCCCGGACCGAGGACAAATCGATCCGCAGGAGCCCGAGGGTCTCGGCGTAGATGATGTTGAGGCTGCTGCCTCCGTCCATAAGGACCTTGGTGAGCCTGATGTTGCCGATGACGGGGTCAACAACGAGCGGGTATTTCCCCGGGCTCGGCACGCGGTCGGGGTGATCGCCCTGGTCGAAGGTGATGGGCTTGTCGGACCAGTCTAGGTAGACCGACGCTGCCACCTTCACTAAGCAGACCTCCCGACGCTCTTGCTTGCGGTGCCAAGCCGAGGCGTTCGCCACTGGCCCACCATAGATCATGAAGCAGTCGCGGACCTCGGGGAACTCTCCTGCCTTGTGATCCTCCTTCTTATCGTCGTCGCGGGCCCTACCACCTTCCGCAGGTGGCCCGACCTTGTGAAAGTGGCGCCGAAGCATGGCGCACTCCTCAAGGGTGTGCTTGACGGGCCCCTGATGATAGGGGCACGGCTCCTTGAGCATCTTGTCGAAGAGATTGGCACCTTCGGGAGGTTTCCGAGGGTTCTTGTACTCAGCAGCGGCGACAAGGTCCGCATCGGCGGCGTCGCGTTTCGCTTGCGACTTCTTGCTGCCTTTCTTCTTGGTGCCGCGCTGAGTTGACGCCTCGGGGACATCTTCCGGTGGGCGGCCCTGGGGCTGCTTATCCTTCCGGAAGATGGCCTCAACCGCCTCCTGGCCAGAGGCGAACTTGGTGGCGATGTCCATCAGCTCGCTCACCCTGGTGGGGGTCTTGCGACCCAGCTTGCTCACCAGGTCACGGCAGGTGGTGCCGGCAAGGAACGCGCCGATGACATCCGAGTCGGTGACGTTGGGTAGCTCGGTGCGCTGCTTCGAGAATCGCCGGATGTAGTCCCGGAGGGACTCCCCCGGCTGTTGGCGGCAGCTTCGGAGATCCCAGGAGTTCCCAGGGCGCACATACGTGCCCTGGAAGTTGCCGGCGAAGGCTTGGACTAGGTCGTCCCAGTTGGAGATCTGCCCTGGAGGTAGATGCTCCAGCCAGGCCCAAGCGGAGTCGGAGAGGAACAGGGGGAGGTTACGGATGACGAGGTTGTCATCGTCCGTTCCACCCAGTTGGCAGGCCAGCCGATAGTCCGTGAGCCACAGTTCCGGTCTCGTCTCCCCCGAGTACTTTGTGATAGTAGTCAGGGTTCGGAACCGGGTCGGGAACGGCGCCCATAGTATGGCTCGGCTGAAAGCCTGCGGACCGGGTGGTTCGGGCGAGGGACTCCGATCCTCCCCGCTGTCGTAGCGTCCCCCACGCCTGGGGTGGTAGCCTCGGCACACCCTCTCGTCGAGGTGGGTTCGACGGTTGCGGTGAGGGTGTCCGTTGCCGAGGCGATCTGGGGCCGCAGGCGCAGTGTTGCGCGTGCGCCCGGTGTAGACAGAGGCTTCCCGCATGAATCGGGAAGTCGCGGCGCGATGTTCCGAGGGGTACCCCTGCCTTCGGGAGGCGGAGCTTTCGGCCCGTCGGACCGCGGCATCCTCCAGGAGATTCTTGAGCTCTCCCTGGATACGCTGCCCCTCGGTGGTAGATGGCTCTGGCATCGCGCGGAGAAGTATTGCCGCTGCAGCCAAGTTCTGGTCGACCCCACTGGAAGCCGGTGGCGGCCTTGCCCTGACATCGTCGGCGATGCGGTGCTGGATGCCCTGGGGTAGATGACGCGCTTCTCCGGCCGGAGGTGGGCCTGCCCATTCCTGCCCGATGTCCCGGCGGAACGGCTCAAGTGTTCCTGCTCCCTCGTCGAGCCTGGCCTGCATCTCGCGGATTCGCTCGAGCTGTGGGTCATGACCCCCCGCCGGGACGGGGACCACAGCTAGCTCCCGAAGGATGTCAACGCGAGGCGCAGGCCTAGGGGGATCACCGTTTTCCGGCGTACCAAGATGGTTGCCTTCACCGGGACCCCCTAGATCAACGTGGAAACATTCACGACTTGGGCCGCAGTCCTCATCGCCGAGGCTGTGGCTACCGTCGGAACAATCGGAAAGACAGTAGTCGCATGCGGTCATGAAGTCCCGCGTGGCACTGGGGTTACCAAGTCCAGAGAAATCCCAACAAAAATCGGGCTCGTCATCTTCCTCGGAACCCGAGGGCCCGTAGGTCGAGACGGCCGTCAGCCGGTCCCAGGGTGACCGCATACAATACCCCAGAGGGTTTGGACTCGCCTCTATGAGAGCGTCCACCGAAGCGAAGTCGCTTGGTGGGTCGAGGCTGAATCCAAAAGGCACGAGATGGGAGTCGGTCGGTACCTCTTGGTCGACGGGCGGTGACGAAGTCACGTCAGGGGCAGACTGCACCGTCGTCTCAGGTACGAGGGTGACGCCCAGCAAGTCCTTTGCGAGCGTGCTGGCGTCGTCCGTTTGCTTGGAGTTGGCGTGTTGCGGGGAGACGGCGCTCGTCTTCATCTCAGACGCGAGGTCGATGCCCGACGTGCCCCCCGTTGGGGCACCAGCGCCGTCGACTCGCTCGACAGCCGACGAGATGCCGCCGCCTGCTTGGCCTTGGTTGCCCCGCCTCCTCCTCCATCGGCGGGGGAGGGGACGGGACAAGCTCGAATGTCGTTCTTCCGCCACGTGGGGAAGACGTCGTCGATTCCGCCGCTGGTGGGCGGATTGTCGGCCGCCATTGTCGCTGTCGCGCAGCGGGGGAAGGAGTATCATGTCGTAGCTGCCGTCGAGGGACATGAACTCAAGACTCCCAAAATGGAGCACCGTCCCGGGCTGGAAAGGTTGCTGGAGACTACCCATCTGGGGCTTGACGGGAAGCTGTTCGTCAACACGCAGCAGGCCCCTACCTGGCGCGCCAACTGTCGGTGTTTCGACCTCGGGGGGTCCCTGGACCGACGAGTAAATTGTCACCGCGTGCCCCAGCCCAGATGGGTCGGCGCGAGACGGAGCGCGAAGGGGGTAAGAAGCCGGAGGGAGACAGGCGTAAAAGGGGAAACCCGTGGCCTTCGTGTTTGTCCCGCGCCCAGGTCGGGTGCGCTTGCAGTAGGGGTTACAAGCGTCCACGCGGGAGGGAGCGAGAGGCTTACGCGAGTGCCGTCCCGTCCTCCCCCGCGCAACCAACCCTCTATAAGAGGGCCCTGGACCTTCCTTTTATAAGCGTAAGGAGAGGATCCAGGTGTACAATGGGGGGTGTAGCAGTATGCTAACGTGTCTAGCGGAGAAGAGCTAGCGCCCTAAGTACATGCCGTCGTGGCAGCCAGAGAGGTTTTGGCACCCGGTTCGTGTGGTGTCGTGGCCGTCGGAGGAGCGCTGGAGCCTGGTGGAAGGACAGCTATTGGGGCTGTCGAGTCCTTGCTGACGTCTCCTTGCTTCCGTAAGGGGGCTGAGAGCCGCCGTCGTCATGGAGCATGCGGGGCGCCATCATTACTTGTTTATCGGGGCGAGCCAGATGGGACGCCGGTCTTGTTCCCCGTAGCCTGGGTTAGCTTGGGGTAGGGTAATGATGGCGCCTCCTGTGACGTGGTCGGTCCGAGCCCTGGGTTGGGTGAGGCGGAGGCTCCTCCGAGGTCGAGGTCGAGTCTGTCTTCCGAGGTCGAGGTCGAGTCCGAGCCCCTGGGTCGGGCGAGGCGGAGACCGTCGGCTGAGGCCAGGGCTGAGTCCGAGCCCTGGGGTCGGGCGAGGCGGAGTTTGTCGTCTTCCGGGGCTGAGCCCGAGTCCGAGCCCTGGGTCAGGCGAGGTGGAGTTCGTCGTCTTCAGGGGCCGAGCCCGAGTCCGAGCCCTGGGGTCGGGCGAAGCGGAGTTCGTCGTCTTCCGGGGCTGAGCCCAAGTCCGAGCCCTGGGGTCGGGCGAAGCGGAGTTCGTCGTCTTCTGGGGCTGAGCCCGAGTCCGAGCCCTGGGGTCGGGCGAAGTAGAGTTCCTTATGGCGCCTGAGGCCGGACTTGGCTGCTGTCAGCCTCACTCTGCCGAGTGGCACAACAGTCGGAGCGGCGCAGGCGGCGCTGTCCTCTTGTCAGGCCGGTCAGTGGAGCGGCGAAGTGACTGCGGTCACTTCGGCTCTGTCGACTGAAGGGCGCGCGTCAGGGTAAGGTGTCAGGCCACCTTTGCATTAAAGGCTCCTGCGATACGGTCGGTCGGCGTGGCGGCTTTCCAAGGTTGCTTCTTGGTGAAGCCTGGGCCTCGGGCGAGCCGAAGGTGTGTCCGTTGCTGGAGGGGGTCCTCGGGCGAGACGTAAATCCTCCGGGGTCGGCTGCCCTTGCCCGAGGCTGGGCTCGGGCGAGGCGAGATCGTGTCCCTTGAGTGGACCGATCCTTGACTTAATCGCACCCATCAGGCCTTTGCAGCTTTGTGCTGATGGGGGTTACCAGCTGAGATTAGGTGTCTTGAGGGTACCCCTAATTATGGTCCCTGACAATTACATAAACTTGAGTCTATTTATGATGAAACTGGAAAAATCGAAGCTACAATTTTTGAAATGAAGCTCACCCAAACAGGGTCCAACGTAAAGGTTTCTATATGAGCTTTTGGGATTAAGTGTATGGAGTAGATTGATGGGCTAAAATCCCTTACTATTCAATTTTGAATAGTAAAGAAATATTGGTACACTTAATCCACTCCATTACTCTTGGTCCCAAATAAGCACTAGAGGTTTAGGTCGTAGTCTCGTAGAGTGTATAATTGTATAATACTCCATCCATCCTGTTGGTGCCTTTTTTGGGCGCCAATCAATGCGTGAGAACCGGCGGCAGTGCTCTCTGCACAGGCGCGGGTGGTCTATGGCTAGGGACCGGATGGTCCGCGACCTAGCGCAGGGCTTAGGGTTTCCTGCCTGATGGTCGGACGGTCCGCGCCTACATGCCGAACGGTCCGCGCGTGCACAGGGGCGGCGAAAGTCGCCGACGGCGCCTGGATCTCGCTCCCGGGAGGGACCCTGTCGGGGAGGAGAGATCCTAAGTGTTGTCTAGGCTCGGCAGGCCGACCTAGACTCCTCTAATCGACGTAGAGTCGAAGAGAAGCGGAAAATTTGGGGATTGGAAGACTAAACTAGAATTAGACTAGAACTACTCTTAAATGTACAAGAAATAAATACGAGATAAACTGGTTATTGATTCGATTGATGATTACAAATCGGCCGTATTTCTCTGTATTTATAGAGGAGGGGAACTGGACCCGTTACAAACAAACTCTCCGAGCTAATTCCGTAAATCTAGTCAACAAACACAGCAAGAAACTCGGAACCCTAATCGGTTCTGTGCGTGCGGACCGTCTGGCGTCAATTTGGTGCTCAACATATGCCCCCTACCTTTTGGTGGAGCTGAGCGAACCAAAAGCAACTAACTCGATGTGATCACATCGGTTTTCTTAAGCATCTTGCCACATACTAGGATGGTACTGCTTGAGGAAACACCCATTCAAAGCCTTAGGAAAATCTTTGCCTTGCAATGTTTGCAGTAAATAGGCGTTACCAGATATTACTTGTGTTACTTTGTACGGACCCTCCCAGCTTGGTGACCACTTCCCAAACTTCCGGTCTTTGTTTCTTAGAGGCAAGATGGTCTTCCACACCAGGTCCCCTACCTGAAATGATTTGGCTTTGACTTTCTTGTTGTAGGCCTTGGCTACCATGATCTTGTCCTTTTCTATTTCTCCTAAGGCTGCCACTCTTTTATCGATCACCTCATCAATACTGTCCATCATCAAATTATAATAATCACCGATAGTTAAACCATTTTGCCTGGCGATCCTGACAACATTTAAACTTATCTTCACGGGTAAAACTGCTTCCTGCCCATAGATAAGCTCAAATGGAGAAACTTTAGTAGCACGATGTTTAGATATTCTGTGAGCCCACAAAGCTTCGGACAAAATCTTATGCCAATACTTAGGATTATCAGATATTTTCTTTTTTATCAAGTTAATCAATGTTCTATTACTAGACTCGGCCTGTCCATTGTACTGAGCATAATATGGAGACGAATTGAGCAATTTAATTCTATATGATTCAGCAAACTCACGTACCTCCTTTGACATAAAAGAAGCCCCTTGATCTGTAGTCAAGGTCTAGGGAATGCCAAATCTATGAATAATATGTTCAGTTATGAACTTAATTACCTCCCTGTGTGTCATGTTCTTCAGAGCAACGACTTCGGTCCATTTGGTAAAGTAGTCAGTGGCAACTAGCACGAATCGATGCCCCTTTGATGATGAAGGATGAATCTCTCCTATAAAGTCTAATCCCCATCCTCTGAAAGGCCAAGGGTTGATGATAGGATGTAATTCGGCTGCAGGGACCAACTGTAAGTCGTCGAATTTTTGACATACTTGACATCCTTTATAGTACTTGAAACAATTAGCTATCATGTTAAGCCAATAAAAGCCAGACCTTCGCAACAACCACTTTATCTTTGAAGCCGATTGATGGGTACCACAAATCCCTTCATATACTTCGGCTATGGCTAATATAGCATCATCTAGGCCCAAGCACTTAAGCAGGACGTCGTTGACTGTTCGGCGGCAGAGTTCATCAGTCATTAAAACATACTTGAAAATTGTATGCCGGATGTTCTTATCCGTCCTAACATTGGGATTTCGTAAATAATTAATTATGTGTGTCCTCCAATCAATTGCATCGGCTTCATTATCAACCGAATTAATTAAGAGAACTTTCCTGGTAACCCCGGATAGTCCAGAGCCTTCACTCGGACGGTCCGCGACCTGGGGGATTGGCCCTGTACCGGTTATCAGATTTTCAGTGTTATGAAATTTCCCTCGCTTTATTCGATAACCTGATGCATCTTGTGCCAAATTGTTAGCCCTGTGATTCTCAACTCTAGAGATGTGCCGAATGCTGAATTCGTCAAAAGAATGAATTATGCCCCAACACTTTTCAAGGTAACTATTTAGAGTACGATCAAAACATTGATATTCTCCCAACACTTGTTGGATGACCAGTTGAGAATCACTAAATACCTTCACATGTTTTACTCCCATACCACTTAAAAGCTCTAAGCCGAATAAAAGAGCCTCATATTCGGCTTGATTGCTAGTGCAATAAGCTTTCAATCGAATAGAGAAATCGAAGGAGATATTACTTGGTGAAACAAGCACAATGCCAATTTCTTGTCCTCCATTGCAAACCGATCCATCAAAATATAAAGTCCAAGGAGTAACAGTGAGGTATGATGTGTCTAGCTTACGAGTATCGTCGATCCGATGTTCTACAATAAAATCTGCTACGATCTGGCCTTTCATAGATTTTAATGGTTCATAGGCCAAGTCATATTCTATGAGTGCATAAGCCCACTTACCAATTCTACCACTCATAATTGGGTTGTGCAATATGTATTTGATCACATCGGTTTGACCGGAAACAGCGCAACGACTAGACAGTAAATAACATCTACACTTGGTGCATGCATAAAACAAGCATAAACATAACTTCTCGATAAAAGTGTACCTCGTTTCAGCATCCACCAGCCTCCGACTTAGATAGGTCACCACATGCTCCTTTTCTCTGGTCTCTTGTGTCAGAACAGCCCTAATAACCTTATCTTCAGCTGCAATGTACAATCTGAACGGTACTCCTACTTGTGGTGCTTTTAAAACGGGAGCCAAAGACAAATATTTTCTGATGAGATCAAATGCTTCCTACTGTTCTGCCCCTAGGTGAATTCGGCATCATTCTTAAGCTAAAGGATAGGAGTGAAGGCATCAATCTTCCCAGCTAGGTTAGAAATAAACCTCCATAAATAATTTATCTTGCCGAGAAATTTCCGCACTTCGACCTTACAGGTCGGAGGTTCCACATTCCAAATAGATTTGATTCGGTCAAGGTCTATCTCTATACCATGTTCATGGATGATGAATCCTAAGAACTTACCAGCCAACACTCCAAAAGCACATTTACGTGGGTTCATTTTTAGACCATACTAACACATTTTATCAAAGGCTTTGCGCAAATCAGCTATATGAGAACTAAACTCAGCCGATTTGACTACAATATCATCAATGTAGACTTCCATAGTATTTCCCAATAGCTCATGAAAGATCAAATTCATAGCCCTCTGATAAGTAGCACCATCATTTTTTAGACCAAATGTCATGACAACCCACTCAAATAAATCAATGAAGCTTGGACATATAAAGGCCGTTTTAGACGCATCTTCTTCGGCCATGAAAATCTGATTATATCCGGCATTACCATCAAGAAAGCTAATAATTATATTTCCTGATGCATTATTGATTAATGTGTCAGCTATGGGCATGAGATATTCATCTTTAGGAGTTGCTCTATTCAAATTGCGAAAATCAATGCATACTCTGAGCTTACCTGATTCTTTCTTCTCTACCGGCACAATATTGGAGACCCACTCTGCGTATCTGCAAGGCCTAATAAAATTAGCTTCTAGCAGCTGGTGAATTTCGTCCTTTATTCGTGGGAGAAGGTCTAAACGAAATGTTTTAGCTTTCTGCTTGAAAGGTCTAAACCCGGACTTAATGGGCAGCCGATGCTCTACTATCTCATGACTTAATCCCGGCATCTGAGTGTAATTCCAAGCAAAGCAATTAGAATAGTCTTTCAATAGACCGATCATTTCATCTCTAGGATCGGTCTCCAGGGTCTTGTTCATAAAAGTTGGCCTTGGAGTTTTACCATCTCCTATCTCGATCTCCTCCAAAGGATCGGCCGATGTAAACCCCTGTCCTAATTTGTCGAGATCTCTAAATTCCTATATTATGTCTCCCATAAAGGTATTAGATGGTCTTTGTGTGATGGTGGACTTTCCGGTCTCGAAGACTGGATCACCCGTGATACTGACTTTATGCTGCGGTAGATGTTCGGTCTTAAAGGCCGAACTATTTTGTAAAAGACCAGACCGTTCGGCCTTAGAAGCCGGACCGTCCGTGACCAGAGACTTATTCATTTTGTGTGTACTCATCATTTATACTTTATTTAGGATTTAGCCGATTTTCCATCGGCTCTAACATCACAGGAATAAAACCCTTTTTATCTATACTTATAAACTGATAATCAGAAAAGTCTACTCCTGTGAGACACGTAGCAGTCTCATAGGTCCAAAGTACAGGAGCATCGGCCACAGCGATACATGCCGATGCATCAGCTGCACTTGTTCTACCTCGTCGCCTACCCATTTTAGTAGCATTTGATGTAGCGTAGAAGTTATACATTGATTAGCGTGAATCCAATCCCTGCCTAAGATTAGACTGTAATTTTGTTCTACATCAGCAACGAAGAATGCAGCAACAAGGTCTTAGTCCCGATGGATAATTCAACGGACATGACTCCCGTGGCTTTGATCGAACTATCAGTCCCAATGCCGCTAAGGGTCATGTTGGTCTTAACAAGTTCATCATCTTGTTTACCTAATTTTCTGTACAATGAATAAGGCATTAGATTTACAGCCGCCCCCCATCCACCAATATTTTAGCAATCGGTATCCCATCGATGTGACCGCGCACGAAGAACGGCTTTAAATGATTTACCGATTCCTTTGGTTTGGTTAAGGCGGCCTCTTTAGGACCAAAGTCAAAGTGAGCAACAATAGGTTCACCATCACCGATAATGTAACAATCGGCGGAGAATGTAATAACATTTATATCCATACCTGGGTGCTCTGGAGAAGCTTCGTAGCCGACCAGGTCTTCCCCCAGTAGGTCATCCTCCTCCATTGTGTCGGTACGTCGTTAGAGGCATCCTAGTGTGGTGTGGACGGTCCAGACTCAAGGGTCGGACGATCCGCGCCTTATGCAGAAGGTCCGGCCTTTCCAGCCGGGCTGTCCGCCATACCTGCAGGGTGCTGCACAATTGTTGTTTTATTTTTCATTTTTGTGGTCGTTTGCTTTTCCTCAACGGCCTTTGGTGTCCATTTCTTTTGTGGTAGCGGGTACTATGGATGTGTGTCATTGAATATCTTTTCTGCCTCCTTTTTCTGGTTTTCCTTCGCTCTTAGGCGCTGTAATTTTCGCTTTTGGGACCGTGTCAATCCCGATGGGCACTGTTGGGGGCCTTCGTCCTCCGAAGGTCCTCAAAAACGTGATTTAACAAAATCTTCAAGTGTGACATGTGAATAGGTACCTTCGGACTCGGGCTAAAAGCATGTATGACACAAAAAGCATGATCGTGACGAAGGTTGGAGTTGCTCCGAAGCTACGTGCAGGGGAGCTTCGGCTAAATGGCGGAGAAAGGAACCAACTTAAAGGAGAAAAGTCTATCTAGTCCTCATAGAATTGTCTATAAGTTAATAATAAATGTAAAGGGCATGAATGTAAATTCTCACAGGCCGTGTCCTGTGCCTATAAATAGATGAATAGTACCCCCGTACTGTTCACGCTGATTGGTACTTGCTCGTGCGTCACACTTGTACTTTTACCTTCTGTTAAGCCGAAGGTACATATGTAATCTAATTTTGTTTCTATTTTTCCATGATAATATAATGAGGACGAATTGATAATGCTATATAATTGTTCATGTTGTTTCTTGCATTTCATATGCTTCTCCTTTTATTAATACATACCACGATGATGAAGGTATGTCCTTCATGACCTTCGTCTGAAGATCATTATATCCTAAGGGAAATAATGCTTCGAAGAACGAAGGGCGTTAACATTTAACATTTTATGTTGCCTTGTTCTTATTTCATAGCACTTGAGAACAAGTCCCCAACATTGGTGCCCACCTCCGGTGAACTCTTTCGACCACCTTCGGCAAGTACTGACCTATGTCATGCCGCCGAAGAAAGCTTCAGCGCTAGGGGCTGCTGCATTGCAGCCGCTGGACCCAAACCAGGAGACTCTCTTCGAGAGGCCCGAAGCTAGAAGAGGAAAGCCACCAGTCCAACACTCCAGGAGGAGGAGTTGGACCAAGAGATCAGGGATATGGAGATCATCCATCAGCAAGTACAAAGAAAGAAGGAGAAGATGGCACGGCTGGCTGATCTCCAAAGGTAGATCGACGAAGCTACTAAAGAAGTATGCCATCTTACTCAAAATGAACAAAACCGAAGGCCCCAGCACACGGAGCTTCATTAGGAAGTCCCATTCAATGAAGATGGATGGTATGATGATTTTAATCATGATACCTTTACTTTTGATGATGCTTCTCCCTTGGTAGCAGAACTGCAGGCTACCCCATGGCCCCCATCATACAAGCCACCTCAGCTTCCCATGTATGATGGGCACTCAGATCCAAAGCAGTTTCTCATGAGCTACGAAGCAACTATGGCTGTGTTCGCTGCGGCTTGCTGCGGCTTTAATCCGGCTGCGGCTGCGGCTTCTACAGTATTTTGTCTCTACTGATTGCAGCTGCAGCAGTACAAACAGCCGTAACAGTACGGCTTTAAGCCGCAGCGAACACAGCCTATATCTTTGTATGGAGGCAATACCGCAGTTATGGCGAAGTCCTTCGTCATGGCAGTCTGGAATGTAGCCCAAACATGGTATTCTTCTCTTCGGCCAGGGACTATTACTTCGTGGCAGAAGCTCAAGGATATGCTGGTGACAAGTTTCCAAGGCTTTTAGACGAAGCCAGTCACAGCTCAGGCCATGTTCCAATGCACGCAAGACCATGAAGAATATCTCCAGGCGTATGTATGAAGGTTCTTGCGACTGAGGGTACAAGCGCCTATAGTGCCCAATGAAATTGTCATTGAGGCCATGATCAAGGGTCTTCGGCCAGGACCTACTGCCTAATATTTTGCCAGAAAGCCTCCACAAACTCTGGAGAAGCTGCTCCAGAAGATGGACGAGTACATCTGGGCTGACAACGACTTCCACCAGAGAAGGGAGGAAGCTTACAGATTCTCGGAAATGACCAGGGGCTTCGGAGGAAGAATCCACCCAAGGCATGTCAGGTCAATCCATAGTTCCACTCTGAATGATGATAAAGGGAGTCAGCCTCAGAGGTCGCAATACACCTCGCAATCTTCGGGGCAACAACAAAGTTCTTTTAGGCCACCAGCTCTAAGGGGCAGAGGCGCTAGGGGCTTTGGGGGAAGATTTGGGGATCAGCCTAGAAAGATCTACTAATTATTCTGTGGTGAGGACAAGGGCCATACTACAAGAATGTGCCAAATCACCATTCAGAAGCAAAAGGAAATTGCAGAAGCCGAAGCGCGGCAGAATCAGCCGAAGCAGGTCTTGCACACTGCTTCGTGCCATTCTCCCTACATACCAGAGTATGTGGGCAATCATCCTGCAGCTTCTGTTGCTTCGGCTAGCCATTCACAGGCTTCTTGGCCACAACTTCCATCCCCACCACCGCTACAACCGACCTATTCCCGAAGCCAGCAGCCAGAAGGGCACCAGCACTCTGAACAGCAACGAGAATTCAGGGAAGAATCCGAAGCTCGCACAGTCAACAGCACTGTGCCGGAATCAAAGCACATTTATTGAGAGATATCCTACCTCTAAAAAATTTCTTACATTTTATGTCTTTTTTGTTTTTCAATAAAGAACAAGTAATGTAAATCTAGTTTTAATTCCTTGTAATAGATTCGTTTCTATTAAAATGAAATATATCTTCCTCACAGATTTACGAAGCTCAAAAATTACCGAAGCTCAAAAGACGTTCCTAAGGGATGGTGTAAGTCTTGACGAAGATACAAAAAAAATCGTTACTAAAGGAGCGGTGTAAGTTTTGCCGAAGCTACAAAAAGTCGTTCCTAAGGGAGCGCAGTGTAAGTTTTCTGCTCAAAAGTCGTTCCTAAGGGAATGCAGAGCCAAATACCGCCGAAATATAAGGCGAAGCGCGAAATGTCAACGCGAAAAATACCGCCGAAATAGAAGGCGAAGAAGTTCAAAATACGTTCCTAAGGGTATGCAGAACTTACACCGAAAAATAAGCGGTGAAGCCAAGAAATAAACGGCAAAGAGATTTCGATCGTTCCTAAGGAGACGCAGAGATGGTGTGTTCCTGTGTGGGCGCGTGGGTGTGTATCTTCGGCATTAGCATCATTCGCATCATATCGTCACATCATCCCGCATAGCATCACATCATACATCATATTGCACTGATGACACGAATTGAATACGAGGTCGGCCTTCAGAGACTGCTTTATAAAAAAATGGAAAGGTGCTAAGGCACAAAGTTAGCTGAGAAAATATAGCTTTGTCAGTTATATTGCAAAAGAAGGGATCCTTTGTTTACGAAGCTGGGAGGTTTTTACGAAGCATGGATATTTTCACGAAGCACGGATTTTCTTCTTTGTGAAGCATGAAAAGAAGGGAAGGTGTTTTTTTCGCCAAAGGCTAAAAAATGGTATGTATATAAAGTTTCATGCATCGCAAAGAATTGAATTACAAAAAATTCACACATTAGATTCAAAAATATGCACATCGAATATTACAGTCTTGATACAGTGAAGCTACATTGATCGTCTAAAAATGTTTTTACAATATCAGTCCTCTTTCAGGACCTTTTCCGCAATTTCATTCAACAACTTGTTAACAACTTTGTCAACAATAGATTCGGCTATATTGATGATTTCTATTGCTTTCTTCGATTCTGGGTCGGCCAGGGGGTCGAACGGTTCCGGTGGAGACAGTTCAGCTGTAGTAGAAAAATTTAATCAGTTCGAAGTCACAAAAACAAACGACGAAGCTAAAGGCCGTAAAACAATACCTATCCGCCTCTCGCGTTTTGCAACTTCCTCAGCTTTTTTCGCTGCTTCTCGAGCGTCATGAATATCTTTTTCACTTTTCTTCATTATTTCATGAGCCATTTCTCGGACGCCATTTGCCCAGATGTCAGTGTAAAGTTTTCCGCCCATTAAGCTTGCTTCGGCTGAGGGATCCTTCGTGACATCCACGGAGAAGGCACCTTCGGCCTGGGCCAGGGTTTTGACATGTTCGCAACCCGCCTTCTCCAAGATGGCTGAAATCCCTCTCGCACCAGAAAACATGCAGACATCCCCACGATCACTTAAAATTTCTTCAAAAGCTTCGGCCTCTCCGCTTATCCATTCTATAACACCTTCGGGGTTGCCTCGAATAAAGTTATCTTCATTGGAATAGGCACCCACGTTGGCGAAGCTAGCCTTTATCTTCTCCACACAGCCCAGGGATTTTTCGAAGCATCTTTCTTTGGATGCGCGGAGTTCTTCGACTGTTTTTCTAAATAATTTCTCCAATATTCGCTAATATCTCGGTTAACCTCTGCGAGACCACATTTTTCTTTGGCTTCGGCCAGCTGCTTTCGAAGGCCTTCAATCTCATTCTTTTGAATTTCAGCTTGAGCCTTGAAACTAGCTTCATCCCCTTTTACCTTGTCCACCAATGATAGAAGGATTTTGTCTTTTTCCGTGGCTTCGTTCCTCAGCCTGATAACCTCTGTTCGAAGGTTATTGAGAGCTATAGTGCAGCTCTCGTCTTCAGCATTCTTTTGCGCCCTTAGGGCGTTGCTAAGTATTAAGCCCTACAAAGAAGGATAAAAGGATTAACATAAGAATAAAAAGACTCCATCCCAGAGTCCATAAGCTTCAAAATTCACAACTTTAGTACCTTTAGACTGTTGTACGCAAGACTATCTGCTAGATCATCCTTCGTCATGGCACAGAGGCCAGCTTCAAGCTTCGGAAAACCCATACTTCTGGCCATCTCCCGGCAGACAGATAATTCTTTGTTGTCTAGGAGGCAGTACAGGAAATCATCTTTGTCCGTACCATTAAACACTAAGGCCCCCTTCGGATACTTCAGTTCTCAGGTATAGTGTTTAGCCTCAAAAATTTCTTCTTCGGATAATCTCTTCCCCGAAGCATGTCGAATGATATAATCAAGATCTTCGGAGAGTTCTTTGGGGGCAAGAGATTCGGCCTCTTTGGCCGCACTTTTCTCAAAAGCTATATTAGTATCTGAAGTTACTTCTTCAGCCTTCTGCTCGGTGGCGGCAAGCTTCGTCTTACTAGGCACCATGGGCTCCAACTCGGCTTCAGCTTGGGTTAGTGTAGTCTCGACTTCTATTTGCTCAGTATCAGCCTTGGATTGTATTTTGATAGCCTCGGCAACCTTCCTTGTGGGAGCAGGGCCTATGGAATCGATTGTTTCCAAAACATCTAATACATTTACCATCCTTCTTCTCCTAGGAGTTATGGCAGAACTCTATTGTGCCTTCAGCGTTGTGGCTTCTGTCGAAGGACTTAAAATCCTTGGCATCTTTTTCACCTCTTCGGTTGTTGACCTGTTAGCCTTATCTTTGTCAACCTTCGTTTCAACTAGCTCAACCGAAGGTGCCTTCGGCATTGTAGCCGGTTCTTCAGCCTTGTGCATTGGAGGAACAAATTCTCTTGATTCAGCAGCCGAAGAGGCCTCCCCGCCAAACTCAGACACCATGGCCGGTTCAATATAACGTGGCCGGTGGGTAAGTACCTTCATCTTTTTGCCCGCAGACTTCGACACAGGTTCAGCCGGGGCAGCCAGAGAAACTACTCTCCTCTTCTTCCCTTGCCCCCGCACCGGGTAGTGGTAGTTGGGGTAGACGAAGCTAATGGCATCAAAAACTCTGTTCATTCTTTTTTTCCCTGACCTTCGAAGGCTGTAGATAGTGCATTATCTTCTGCCTTGGAGTATGATCCAAGTAGTTCATCACTTATAACTTCGATGCATTTCAACCAGTCATCGTTTGGTTCATCGAATTTATCCCCATATCTGAATGTATATTTCAGCCGGACTAGTTCACCTTCGCTAGACTTGGTGATAGTTTCCTTTGGCATTTCCTAGCTCTCTATAAGCGGCCATACTCTGAATGCTATATGCTCTTGAATTAAATCTCTGGTACCAATGAAGAAGCAGATAGTACCAAACGCCTTTTGGCACGCTTCGGCGGCTTCATCAATTTCAACCTTCGGCCTTCGGAGGCCGAAACGAGACCTTATGGGGTGCATGATAACTTCTTTGATGTCCTCCCTCGCTGTCAAGTCGTTCTTCACATAAAACCATTCTTCCATCCAATTTCCGGGCCATCTCTTCCAAAGTGTTGGCACAGGGTGGCTGGCGTTGGGACAGGCGATAAACCCGTAACAACCGAAGTTGTTATGATACTATTCTTTCCCCACGACCTTCGTCTCATACAGAAGTTCGTGCATGCTGCAGAAGCACTTCGCACTTGGTTCTATCCCTTGGCTTCTAGCTTCCCAGACGAAGACTCCCATCCTTAATATGGCTTCAGGGGTCAACTGATGAAGGAAAACTTGGTAGGTTTTCAACACTTCAACTACAAACCTGCTCAGTGGAAACCGAAGCCCAGATTTGAAGAAGCTTCGGAAAATCACAACCTCATTCTCCTCGGGGGCCGGGACGTTGCTGTCTCCGCCAGCCCTCACAATAGACATATCACGAAAGTACCTTCCCCTCATGTTTTCGAGGTGACTTTGCTTGATGGTAGATTTTTTGAAAATTGTATGGCTTGGTCTCCAGGGTCGATCCTCAGAATCTTCGCCCCCACTTTCCGCATCATAACTGTCACTGTCACCAGAATCTTCAGACAGGCCCTCCAGTATCTCCTTAGTAATCTTCTCTGTATTTGATTTTGCCATTGACTCGATAAATCCAGCAATGTAAGGATTCACAGCCTTCTTCTCCTCAAAAAGCTTCTCCTCTTCAGCAGGCTTCATCTCAGTAGCAATCTTCTTGCCTTGAGACATTTTTTCCTTCAGAGATGACAAAAATGTGTCTTTCTAACCGAAGCTCAGAAAGCTTGAAAAACTAGCAAGCGTTAGTGAGCAAGAGCTATGAAAATTGACAAAATAAAGCAAGTGGCACAAGCAGCGTACCAAATGAGGTCAGTGCGAGTTCTTATTTATACGCTCGGCACGCTCCAAATTGGGGGCCCTGTCTGTCATTGACTGTTGCTATTCTAGCAAAGGGAAGGTGTTTTTTCGGACCTTCGGCTTAAGGCCTTTGTCCATGTCGCAGTCTGAATTGGTTATCTTAAACAAATTAATACTGCGAGGGGCTACTGTTGGGGGCCTTCGTCCTCCGAAGGTCCTCAAAAACGTGATTTAACAAAATCTTCAAGTGTGACATGTGAACAGGTACCTTCAGACTCGGGCTAAAAGCATGTATGACGCAAAAAGCATGATCGTGACGAAGGTTGGAGTTGCTCCAAAGCTACGTGCAGGGGAGCTTTGGCTAAATGGCGGAGAAAGGAACCGACTTAAAGGGGAAAAGGCTATCTAGTCCTCATAGAATTGTCTATAAGTTAATAATAAATGTAAAGGGCATGAATGTAAATTCTCACAGGCCGCGTCCTGTGCCTATAAATAGATGAACAGTACCCCCGTACTGTTCACGCTGATTGGTACTTGCTCGTGCGTCACGCTTGTACTTTTACCTTCTGTTAAGCCGAAGGTACATATGTAATCTAATTTTGTTTCTATTTTTCCATGATAATATAATGAGGACGAATTGATAATGCTATATAATTGTTCATGTTGTTTCTTGCATTTCATATGCTTCTCCTTTTATTAATATATACCACGATGATGAAGGTATGTCCTTCATGACCTTCGTCTGAAGATCATTATATCCTAAGAGAAATAATGCTTCGAAGGACGAAGGGCGTTAACATTTAACATTTTATGTTGCCTTGTTCTTAATTCATAGCACTTGAGAACAAGTCCCCAACAGGCACCATCGAGGCATGGAGTATTTTGGATCGGCAATTTTGATGGCAGTCATATCTTCTTTTTTGATTGTGTTGGCCGATTCACCAAAAATCATTGGCCTTTCATTATCTTCTTGTATGACGACATCTATCATACCTATTTTCAGAATGTCTTTTTTTTGTCATTCTCTCGGTCGCTGTAGATATATGCCCCCCTGCCGGATTGGTTGGCCTTTGCGGCCGAGTGGTCCGGCAATCTTGCTGGGCCTGTGCCTGATGACTCGATTGAGTGGTGCTCAATCGGTCTTATACTAGAGGTGCCATCCTGTCGAATACAGAGGTTTGGGGTGCCCCCCAAGTGTGGTACTGGGGCATCCCAACCGGATATGGCATGCCCCATATTTGGTTTGGGGCGTATGGCAGTGGCATGTATGTATATTGATATGGCCCAGGCGGATATGGGAGTGGAGGTGTCCATGCAGGTATGTTAGGTCGTAATTGGACATTATGACCTGTCATTCTTTCCAATTGGTGAGGTGGTCCAATCGGTCTTACCTGTTATCGCTCTTGAGTCGGTGAGCGAGGTCGCTTTGCTGGCCGGTCACTTGAGCCGACCTTCTTTTTTACATATTTAGATAACAACTAATCAAAAGTCAGGCCAGATTTGACCAACCGGCCAGCTGCCTTAAATGTATTGGTTTTCCACGTACCTATCTCTAGTCGTCGTGGTTTGAAGGTACGCGGACGTTGCGGGTCTTGAGTATTGTCGGACCGTCCGCTGGAATTCTCCGGACCATCCGGCGTAGTCCCGGACCGTCAGCGCCTAGGCGTCGGATCGTCCGAGATGCGTAGCACGAGCTCCTGCACTCTCCCCTTGATCTGTACTTGCCCCCAGTGCAAGAGGTTGTGATGGTCAACTTAAGGGTCTCCCCTCCATCAGGAGTCTTCTCGGCCACCACTTTCCTGCAAGAAATTTTATTATTTTCACTGGCCTCCCACGCGTTGACGATGATGACTTCTTTGCCTTTCTCCTTATCGGCTGTGCTGTGCTGATTTAGGACTTTTTTGCCCTCAAAGTCGATCACGTTCATTGGAAAGGGCTCGGTGTCTACCTGCATTTCCTGAAATTTCAATCGTCCTTTGTTAATGGCCGATTGAATCTATCGACGAAATACATTACAATCATTAGTGGCATGAGAAAATGAGTTATGCCACTTGTAGTATGCACGGCGTTTTAGTTTGTCGGTGGATGGAACAATATGATTTATTTAATGTTGCCATTTTTGAGTAATTCATCAAATATTTTGTCACATTTGCCAACATTAATTGTAAACTTAACTTTCTCTTGCCGTTTCTTTTGAACCGACTGTAAGGAGGAACAAGCCGAAGATTTGGCCTGCTTTGGCCAAACCATTTCAGCCGCATATACCTTCGTTGATTCGTTATCCGAGCTGCTTTGGTCACACTCTACTATATGCACGTTGTGATGAATCATTTTAGTAGTTTCTTTGCTTCGGCTTTTACAAGTTCGGGTACCATAATTAGGGGTACCCCCAACGCTCCTAATCATGGCTGGTAAACACCCTCAGACCAACTGACGGGTGCAGTTCAAGTCAAGGCTTCGTCTACCCAAGGGACGCGATCTCACCCGAGCCCAGCCTCGTGCCGGAGCAGTAGTCCCAGACGAGTTCACGCCTCACCCGAGGGCCTCCTCAGACAGCGGGCGCCCCCTCGGCTCTCCCGAAGCCCGGCTCGGGCAGGCTTCGTTGTGAAGCAACCTTGGCCAGACCGCCTCACCAACCGACCGCTTTGCAGGCGCATTCAATGCAGGGATGCCTGACGCCGTATCCTAACACACGCGCCTCAGTCGGCCAGGCCGAAGTGACCGCAGTCACTTCGCCCCTCCTCTTTACTATCTGATGTGATAGGAAAATAGCGCCGCTCGCTCCACTCCGACTGCCGCGTCAACCACCCAGGCGACGACTGACAACAAGTCACGATCAACCACCGAGTTCGGCCTCGGGCGCAACAGGAAGCTCCGCCTCGCCCGACCTCAGGCTCCGGCCTCGGGAGGAGGTCTCCGCCTCGACTGACCTTGGGCTCCGGCCTCGGGAGGAGGTCTCCGCCTCGCCCGACCCCCGGACTCGGCCTCGACCTTGGCCTTAAGAGAAGTCTCCGCCTCGACCGACCTTGGGCTCGGACCAACCGCGCCAACAGGGGATACATCATTACCGTATTCCTAGCCTGCTCAGGCTACAAGGAACAAGACCGGTGTCCCATCTGGCTTACCCCGACGACGGGTAATGATGGTGCCCCGCGTGCACCATGACACCGGTGGCTCTCAGCCTGTTACGGCAGCAAGGAGACGTCAGCAGGATCCTTGCCACACTGCCAGCTGTGCTCCTACAGGACTCAGGCGCTCCTCCGACGGCCACGCTATCACGTGTACAGGGCTCGAACTCTCCTGCGACGGCCACGTTGGCATGTACACAAGGCTCAGGCGCTCCTCTGCCGGGCACGTTAGCGCATAGCTACACCCCCCGTTGTACGTCTGGACCCTCTCCTTGCGTCTATAAAAGGGAGGTCCAAGGCCACCCTGAGGGGGGTTCGCGCGGGGAAAAGGAGCGGACGAACGGGCTCCTGCTCTCTGCCTCTCTCTCCCTCACGCGACGCGCTTGTAACCCCTACTACGAGCGGCACCCCTAGTGCAGGATAATACAAGGCTTGCCCCACATCTTGTGTTCCATCCCGTGCCAACCCATCTGGGCAGGGGCACACAGCGATTTCACTCGTCGGACCAGGGACCCCCCGGGTCCGAAACGCCGACAGTTGGCGCGCCAGGTAGGGGCCTGCTGCGTGTTAACGAACACCTTCCCATTGAGTTCCAGATGGGGAGTCTTCAGCAACCTCTTCAGCCCTGGACGGTGCTCCGCTTCGGGAGTCTCGAGTTCATGTCCCTCGACGGCAGCTACGACATGGTACTCCTCCCCCCGCGACGCGACGGCAACGACGGTCTCCGACTCGCCCGGCGGTGGCGAGCTCTACGACAACATCTCCCCGTGGCGGAAGAGGAGCGCTCCGGTCGTCCCTGCCACCCTCCTTGCCGGAGGAGGCGGAGACGAGGCAACCATGGCCACGCAGGAGGCGGCACCTTGTCGGCTGTCGCACCAGAGCGAGTCGACGACGCCGGCACTCCCCCGGGGGACATGTCGGGCATTGTCCTCGCACCTGAGACGACGGAGGGTATCACTTCCCCGCGACGTGTCAGCCCCAAGTGGACTGATGACGCCAACACCCTCGCAAAGGATGAGCTGGGCGTTACCCTCGTACCTGAGATGACGGTGTGCTCCGCCCCCGACGCGACCTCACCACCGTCCATCGACCAAGAGGTACTGTCTGTTTTCCATCCCGTACCTTTTCGGTTCAGCTTCGATCCACCTAGCGACCCCGCTACGGTGAGCGCCTTCGCAAGGGCGTATCCAAACCTTCCGGGGTACCACATGTGGTCGACCTGGGACCGATCGACAGCCGTCTCAACCTTCGGATCGGCGGGTTCTGAGGAAGAGGACGACCCCGACTCCGGTTGGGATTTCTCTGGCCTCAATGACCCCGGTGCCATGCGGGACTTCATGATCGCATGTGACCACTGCCTCTCCAGTTGTTCTGATGGTGGCCATGACCTTGACGACGAAGGTTACGGCCCAAGTCGCGAATGTTTCCACGTCGATCAGGGAGATCACAACGAAGGCAACCACCTCGGTACGCCGGAGGTTGACGATCCCTCTGGGCCCGCATCTCGCGTTGACATCCTGCGGGAGCTAGCTGTGGTCCCAGTCCCTGCGAGGGGTCAGGACATACAGCTCGAGCAAATCCGTGAGATGCAGGCCTGGGTTGACGGGGAAGCAGGTCGGCTTGTGCAGCTCCGACAGAACATCGAGCAGGAGTGGGCAGGCCGAACACTCGCCGGAGAAGCCTGTCATCGGGCCCAAGACATCCAGTGCCGCATCGTCGATAATGCCAGGGCAGCGCTGCCCCCGGCCATCAGCGGGTCCGGCCAGGACCTAGCTGCAGTGGCGATGCTACTTCGAGCCATGCCGGAACCATCCACCACCGAGGGACAGCGCATTCAGGGCGAACTCAAGGATCTCCTGGAAGGCGTCGCGGTTCGACGAGCCGAGAGCTCCACCTCCCGGAGGCGAGCTGACCCCTCGGAGCATCACGCGGTGTCCTCCCGACGCATGCGGGGAGCCTCGGTCCATCCCGAGCGCACGCGGGACGAGGCGCCTGCCGCCCGGGATCGCCTCGGCAACGAGCACCACCATCTCGACCATCGAGTTCGCCTCGACGAGAAGGTACGCCGAGGCTACCATCCCAGGCGTGGGGGACACTGCAACAGTGAGAAGGATCACAGTCCTTCGCCCGAACCACCCGGTCCACGAGTCTTCAGCCGGGCCATACGACGAGCGCCGTTCCCTGCCCGTTTCCGAGCCCCAACTACCATCACCAAGTACTCGGGGGAGACGAGGCCGGAGCTGTGGCTCTCAGACTATTGACTGGCATGCCAGTTGGGAGGGGCGGATGATGACAACCTCATCATCCGCAATCTACCCCTTTTCCTCTCCGACGCCGTCCGAGCCTGGCTGGAGCATCTGCCTCCTGCACAGATCTCTGACTAGGACGATCTGGTCAAGGTTTTCGCGGGAAACTTCCAAGGCACATACGTGCACCTTGGGAACTCGTGGGATCTCCGGAGCTGCCGCCAGCAGCCAGGGGAGTCCCTCCGAGAGTACATCCGGCGGTTTTCGAAGCAGCGCACCGAGCTGCCCAACGTTACCGACTCGGATGTCATCAGGGCTTTCCTCGCCGGCACCACTTGCCGAGATATGGTGAGCAAACTGGGGTGCAAGACTCCCACCCGTGCGAGCGAACTGATGGACGTCGCCACCAAGTTCGCCTCGGGTCAAGAGGCGGTCGAAGCCATCTTCTGAAAGGACAAGCAGCCTTAGGGAGAGCCGAAGAAAGACGCCCCTGAGGCGCCCGCCCCGTGGGGCACGAAGGAGAAGGCCAAGAACAAGTCGCAAGCGAAGCGCGACGCCGCTGATGCAGATCTCGTCGCTACGGCCGAGCATAGGAACCCTCAGAAACCTCCTGGAGGGGCCGACGCATTTGACAAGATGCTCAAGGAGCTGTGCCCCTATCGCCAGGGGCCCGTCAAGCACACCCTCGAAGATTGTGTCATGCTCCGGCGCTACTTCCATAAGACCGGGCCCCCGGCGAAAGATGGCAAGGGCCATGACTACGACAAGGAGGGCGGCAAGGAAGAGGAGTTCCCGGAGGTCCACAACTGCTTCATGATCTACGACGGGCAGGCGGCAAACGCCTCTGCTCGATACCATAAACAGGAGTGCCGGGAGGTCTGCTTGGTGAAGGTGGCAGCGCCAGTCTACCTAGACTGGTCCGACAAGCCTATCACCTTCGACCAAAGCGACCACCCCAACTTCGTGCCAAGCCCAGGAAGGTACCCGCTCGTCGTCGATCCGATCATCGGCAACGTTAGGCTCTCCAAAGTCCTCATGGACGGAGGCAGCAGCCTTAACATCATCTACGCCGAGACCCTGGAACTCTTAGGGGTTGATCGGTCTGAGGCCAGGGCCGGTGCGGCACCCTTCCACGGGATCGCGCCCGGGAAGCAAATCCTGCCCCTCGGACGGATCGACTTACCCATCTGCTTCGGGACACCCTCCAACTTCCGAAAGGAAGCTCTCACCTTCGAGGTCGTCGGGTTCCGAGGAACCTACCATGCGGTGTTGGGAAGACCATGCTACGCCAAGTTCATGGCCGTCCCCAACTACACCTACCTCAAGCTCAAGATGCCGGGCCCGAACGGGGTCATCACCGTCGGATCCACGTACCACCACGCGTACGAATGCGACGTGGAGTGCGTGAAGTATGCTGAGGCCCTCGCCGAGTCCGAGGCCCTCATCGCCGACCTGGAGCGTCTCTCCCAGGAGGCGCCCAACGCGAAGCGGCACGCTGGCAACTTCGAACCAGTCGAGGCGGTCAAGTCCGTCTCTCTCGACCCTAGCAACGACGCCAGCAAGAAAGTCTGGATCGGCTCCAAGCTCGACCCCAAATAGGAAGCAGTGCTCGTCGACTTTCTCCGCGCGAACGCCGAAGTCTTTGCGTGGAGTCCCTCGGACATGCCCGACATACCGAGGGATGTCGCTGAGCACTCACTAGATATCAGAGCTGGAGCCCGACCCATGAAGCAAACCCTACGCCGTTCTGACGAAGAAAAGCGCAGGGCCATAGGCGAGGAGATCCACAAGCTACTCGAGGCAGGGTTCATCAAAGAGGTATTCCATCCCGAATGGTTAGCTAACCCTGTTCTTGTAAGGAAGAAGGATGGGAAATGGAGGATGTGTGTAGACTACACTGGTCTAAACAAGGCATGTCCGAAAGTTCCCTACCCTCTACCTCGCATCGATCAAATAGTGGACTCCACTGCTGGGTGCGAAACCCTGTCGTTCCTCGATGCCTACTCAGGCTATCACCAAATCAAGATGAGAGAGTCCGACCAGCTCGCGACTTCTTTCATCACACCTTTTGGCATGTACTGTTACACTACAATGCCATTTGGTTTGAGGAATGCAAGCGCCACCTACCAGAGGTGCATGAACCATGTGTTTGGAGAACACATCGGCAGAACGGTCGAGGCTTACATCGATGACATCGTTGTCAAGACGAAGAAAGCCTCCGACCTCCTCTCTGACCTTGAAACGACATTCAAGCGTCTGAGAGCGAAAGGCGTGAAACTCAATCCCGAGAAGTGTGTCTTCGGAGTCCCCCGAGGCATGCTCCTTGGATTCATCGTCTCCGAGCGGGGCATCGAGGCCAACCCGGAGAAAATCACGGCAATCACCAACATGGGACCGATCAAGGATTTGAAAGGAGTACAGAGGGTCATGGGATGCCTTGCGGCTCTGAGCCGCTTCATCTCACGCCTTGGCGAGAAAGGCTTGCCTCTGTACCGCCTCTTAAGGAAGGCCGAGCGTTTCACTTGGACCCCCGAGGCCGAGGAAGCTCTCGTTAACCTTAAGGCGCTCCTTACAAATACACCCATCCTGGTGCCCCCCGCTGCAGGAGAAGCCCTCTTGATCTACGTAGCCACGACCACTCAGGTGGTCAGCGCCGCGATCGTAGTCGAGAGACAAGAAGAAGGGCATGCACTGCTCGTCCAGAGGCGAGTCTACTTCATCGGCGAAGTGCTTTCCGAGACCAAAGTCCGCTACCCACAAATCTAGAAGCTGCTCTATGCAGTGATTCTGACACGACGAAAGTTGCGACACTACTTCGAGTCTCATCCAGTGACTGTGGGGCCATCCTTCCCCCTGGGGGAGATCATCCAGTGTCGTGAGGCCTCGGGTAGGATAGCAAAGTGGGTGGTGGAACTCATGGGCGAGACGCTATCATTCGCTCCTCGGAAGGCCATAAAATCCCAGGTCTTGGCAGACTTCCTGGCTGAGTGGACTGACACCTAGTTACCGACAACTCCAATCCAGCCCGAGCTCTGGACCATGTACTTCGATGGGTCACTCATGAAAACAGGAGCAGGCGCTGGCTTGCTCTTCGTTTCACCCCTCGGAAAGCATCTCCGCTACGTCATTCGCCTCCATTTTCCGGCATCAAACAACGTGGCCGAGTACGAGGCCCTGGTTAATGGGCTGCGCATCGCCATCGAGCTAGGGGTCCGGCGCCTCGACGCTCGTGGCGACTCACATCTTGTCATCGACCAAGTCATGAAGAACTCTGTGACGGAACCTCCCAAGTAATTAGGCCCACCTACAGTTGTCCTTGTCCCACGGACCTCAGACAACCCTGTAGGTGCCCCTGAACTACTTGACAAGTTTGGTATCTTCTTTCTTACCTTTCCAGGAACGTTTCACCCGTCTGACAGACAATATGTTCATCGGAGATGCGGAAAATGCGGAAGTGATTACATAAACTTACGTTTATTTGAAAAGTAAGAGTAAGTCGTTGAATACAGACCAGAATGTAAAGCGAGTGCTGAAAAGTATTATTACAATACCTGGGAGGCAAAAACTCCTCCCATTAAGTTCTTTACATAAAAGTTTTTAAGGAGGACCCGGTCCTCCAGCAGCTTCATTCTTGATTGTCCTCATTTTTCACCACCTTGGTACAAAAACAACATAAGTTTGTTGTTTCCTCACCTAGAAACAACGGGGGAATAAACCCTGAGTATGGAATTACTCAGCAAGTCTTACCCGACTAAGGAAAAGACTCTCAAGGGTATGCTGGTTTAAGGGAGTCAAGGTTAAGCTTTTCAATAATCAAAGACTCTGTTTTGCAGAAATGCTTACTAAAGTGGATCCTTAAAAATCCAGTTTTATTGGTCAAGTTAAGTAAACTTACTTATCTTTAGAGTTCTTTCTAACCTAGTTCAAACACTTATCCTGAACTAGCCAAGTTCTTAATTCATCCTTCATCTTCACTGGATTGCTACGTGTAGGGCAGTGACCAAGTCTTCATAACCGCGAAGGTACGGCGATCCGAATCGATTATACTCAGCTGAGGATCTCCGATCACACGACATATGTAGCACTTAACCCTTGCATATGTCAACCCGCCACCGAGTTTCTTAAGACCAGATCAGGTTCACGCAAACCGAGAGCACAGATACTCCACCGTCCAGCCTCTTGCCACGGAGGGTACACGCTACTCTCGCCACCGCTCCACGCCCATTTCGTGTTATCTTATTCTGGCCTTAGTCTGCTCGAGGCAAGGCTTACCCATGACGAGGCATGTGACCAGTTAAAGGGTCCTCGATCATCAAGCCTACATCGACAAGATCCTTAATCGACTCAGACGGAGACACTACACCGAGACTCTCTTCTCGTGCAAGTCACCCGCCCGGTCTCAGCTTAATCTTTTCAACCCAAAAACTTGGTACCTGGCAGAGGTACATCTTTTCTGATGTTGAATCCAGCACGGCCGTGATGGATTCACCATCAAGTTTTATTTTTGAAAACAGCCCTCCCACTTTGCCAAACATCTTTTGTAAAACAAATCCTTTTGTTTTTCTAAAAGCAAGACTAAGCATAGTAAAAACCTTTTTGTAAAAACAGGGTTTCCAGGAAGGTAATCAAGTTCAAGGAAGGTAATGCAAGAATTGTTTTATCAATCAACTCCTATCACCTAATGTAGCAAGCAAGTGAGAAAGATTAAAAACATCAAGGGAGGTGGCAAATGCACCGGGGCTTGCCTTTGTTTATGGGTGAGTCAGGCTCAGATCCACAAATATCGAAGTAGAAACAGTTCTCAGTCTGTGTTTCCAAGGGTGGTGGTACTTGAAAGGGAAATGTGCCCTTGGGCCATTTCTAAGTATTTTGGTGATTTAGTGTCTAACACAAGTGCCTAAGTGTAAAATGGTGAACAAAGTACAAATCAAGGATAAAGGTATGTTTCTTAGACTTAGTACATTGTTTTAGAGACTAATGTATTGTGTCTAAGTGCTGGAAACAGGAAAAATCTAATTGGAAATGTCTTGGCTCGAGCAGCCAAGAATCTGCTCAGTCTGGGAGCACCGGACTGTCCGGTGGTGCACCGGACAGTGTCCGGTGCGCCAAGCTGGCTCGAGCAAAGTGGCTGCTCTCGGGACTTCGACGGCGGTGTACGGCTATAACTCACCGGACTGTCCGGTGGTGCACCGGACTGTCCGGTGGGCCATTCATAGGCGAACTCGTCGCTCTCGGGAATTCATCGGCGACGTACGGCTATAATTCACCGGACTGTCCGGTGAGCCAACGGTCGGCAGGGCCAACGGTCGGCCGCGCGATCTGCACGGGACACGTGGCCGAGCCAATGGCTAGAAGGGGGTACCGGTCTGTCGGTGTGCACCGGACATGTCCGGTGTGCCAACGGCTCTCAGGCTGCCAACGGTCGACTGCGCCATTTATGGAAGGAAATCGGGCACCGGACAGTGTCCGGTGTGCACCAGACTGTCCGGTGCGCCAGTCGACAGAAGGCAAGATCAGCCTTCCTAGATTGCTCTCAACGGCTCCTAGCTGCCTTGGGGCTACAAAAGGGACCCCTAGGCGCATGGAGGAGTACATCAAGCATTCCTACAACATTTCTAAGCACCAAGACATCGATTCCGCGCCTTTGATTCTTTGCGATAGCAATTAGAGCTCTAGTTGAGTGGTGAACTCATTGAGTTGTGTTGTGAGCTCTCGTTGCGACTTGTGTGCGTGGTGTCGCTGTGATTTCTTGTCTTGAGTGTGTTGCTAATCCCTCCCTTGCTCTGTGCTTCTTTGTGAACTTCAAGTGTAAGGGCGAGAGGCTCCAAGTTGTGGAGATTCCTCGCAAACGGGATTGAGTAAAGCAAGCAAAACACCGTGGTATTCAAGTGGGTCTTTGGACCGCTTGAGAGGGGTTGATTGCAACCCTCGTCCGTTGGGACGCCACAACGTGGAGTAGGCAAGCGTTGGTCTTGGCCGAACCACGGGATAACCACCGTGCCATCTCTGTGATTGATTTCTTGTGGTTATTGTGTTTTGACTCCTCTCTAGCCACTTAGCATTTACTGTGCTAACGCTTAACCAAGTTTTTGTGGCTTAAGTTTTCAAGTTTTACAGGATCACCTATTCACCCCCCTCTAGGTGCTCTCAATTGGTATCAGAGCCGTTCCCTTCACAAAGGGACTAACCGCCCGAAGAGATGGATCCTAAGGGGAAGGGTATCGTGATCAATGATAAAGAGAAGGAATCTTTCGTCAACGAGCCGAAGGATGACAAGCCTACCGACTCGGGCTCGGGCCATAGACGGAAAGATGGAAAGAAGAAGAAGACGAGGCGCATCAAAGAGATCGTCTACTACGACGACAGCGATGAGTCTACTTCCTCCCAAAATGACGACGACCACAACGACTACGAGAGGAGGAAACCGGTCAATTCGAACTTTTCTTTTGATTACTCTCGTATTCCTCAAAGTACAAATGCTCATTTATTATCTATTCCACTTGGTAAACCTCCTCATTTTGATGGAGAGGACTACGGATTTTGGAGTCACAAAATGCGTAGTCACTTGTTCTCTCTCCATCCTAGTATATGGGAGATTGTAGAGAGTGGAATGCACTTTGATAGTACGGATAGTCCCATGTTCATTAATGAGCAAATTCATAAGAATGCACAAGCTACTACTGTTCTTCTAGCTTCATTGTGCAGGGATGAATACCACAAAGTGAGCGGCTTGGATAACGCCAAGCAGATCTGGGACACCCTCAAGATTTCTCATGAGGGGAACGACGTCACCTTGCTCACCAAAATGGAGTTGGTGGAGGGCGAGCTTGGACGGTTCGCGATGATAAGGGGCGAGGAGCCAACCCAAACATACAACCGGCTCAAGACCCTTATCAACAAAATAAGGAGATACGGAAGCACGCGATGGACGGACCACGACGTCGTCCGACTGATGCTAAGGTCCTTTACCGTTCTTGATCCTCATTTGGTGAATAATATTCGTGAGAATCCTAGGTACACCAAAATGTCGCCCGAAGAAGTCCTCAGAAAATTTGTAAGCGGGCGAATGATGATCAAGGAGGCGAGGTACGTGGACGACGCTCTAAATGGTCCAATCAACAAGCCTCAACCCCTTGCTCTCAAGGCAACAAGGAGCAAGGAGGCGTTACCCAGCAAGGTAGCACAAATTGAGGCGGCCGGACTTAATGATGAAGAGATGGCCCTCATCATCAAAAGATTCAAGACGGCGCTAAAGAGTCGCAAGGGGCAGCCAAGCAAGACCAAGACAAAGGGGAAGCGCTCATGCTTCAAATGTGGTAAGCTTGGTCATTTTATTGCTAACTGTCCCGATAATGATAGTGATCAGGATCAAGGGAACAAGAGGGAGAAGAAGAAAAACTATAAGAAGGCAAAGGGCGAAGCACATCTTGGCAAGGAGTGGGATTCAGATTGCTCCTCGTCCGACTCCGACAATGAAGGACTCGCCGCCACCGCCTTCAACAAGTCATCCCTCTTCCCCAACGAGCGTCACACATGCCTTATGGCAAGGGAGAAGAAGGTATGTACTCGAAACTCTACCTATGCTTCTTCAAGTGAGGACGAATCTAGTGATGAGGATGAATAAATTTTATTCATGTTTATTTAAGGGCCTAGATAGAACCAAGGTAGATAAAATTAATGAATTGATTGATGCCTTGAATGATAAGAATAGGCTTTTAGAAAAACAAGAAGACTTGTTGTATGAAGAACATGACAAATTTATAGAAGCACAAAAATCTCATGCTTTAGAAGTTAAAAGAAATGAAATGCTTTCTTGTGAATTATCTTCTTGCCATGAGACAATTTCTAGCTTAAGGAGCATTAATGATGATTTGAATGCTAAGTTAGAAATAGCTAGTAAATCAACAATTTGTGTAGAAAATGTTGTTATTTGCAATAGATGTAAAGATTTTGATATTGATGCTTGTAGTGAACACATAGCTTCTATTGCAAAGTTAAACGATGAATTGGCTAGTCTTAATGCCCAACTTAAGGCTAGCAAAAGTGATTTTGATAAACTAAAATTTGCTAGGGATGCCTACACGATTGGTAGACACCCCTCAATTAAGGATGGGCTTGGCTTCAAGAGGGAAGCCAAGAACTTAACAAGCCATAAGGCTCCCATCTCCGCCAAGGAGAAAGGGAAGGCCCCTATGGCAAGTAGTACTAAAAAGAACCATGCTTTTATGTACAATGATAGAAGACAGTCTCATAGGAGTTGTAATGCCTTTTATTCACATGCCTATGATTCTTATGCTATGTTTGCTCCCAGTTCTTCCTATATGCATGGTAGAGATATGCCTAGGAAAAATATTCATCATGTGCCTAGAAAGAATATTGATCATGTTCCTAGAAAAGTTATGAATGGTCCCTCTACAATTTATCATGCTTTAAATGCTTCCTTTGCTATTTGTAGAAAGGATAGGAAGATAGTTGCTAGGAAATTAGGGGCAAAATGCAAGGGTGATAAAACTTGCATTTGGGTCCCTAAGGAAATTGTGACTAACCTTGTAGGACCCAACAAGAGTTGGGTACCTAAGACCCAAGCCTAAATTTGCCTTGCAGGTGTATGCATCCGGGGGCTCAAGCTGGATTATCGACAGCGGATGCACAAACCATATGACAGGGGAGAAGAAGATGTTCACCTCCTACGTCAAGAATAAGGATTCCCAAGATTCAATCATATTCGGTGATGGGAACCAAGGCAAGGTGAAAGGCTTAGGCAAGATTGCAATATCAAATGAGCACTCTATCTCTAATGTGTTTTTAGTTGAGTCTCTTGGATATAATTTACTATCTGTCAGTCAATTATGTAATATGGGGTATAATTGTCTATTTACAAATGTAGATGTGTCTGTCTTTAGAAGATGTGATGGTTCACTAGCTTTTAAGGGTGTACTAGACGGCAAACTTTATTTAGTTGATTTTGCAAAAGAGGAGGCCGGTCTAGATGCATGCTTAATTGCTAAGACTAGCATGGGCTGGCTGTGGCATCGCCGCTTAGCACATGTGGGGATGAAGAACCTCCACAAGCTTCTAAAGGGAGAACACGTGATAGGTCTAACCAATGTACATTTCGAAAAAGATAGACCTTGTGCATCTTGTCAAGCAGGTAAACAAGTGGGAGGAGCACATCACAGCAAGAATGTAATGACCACTTCAAGACCTCTGGAGCTGCTGCATATGGACCTCTTCGGACCTGTCGCCTATCTGAGCATAGGAGGAAGTAAGTATGGTCTAGTTATTGTTGATGACTTTTCCTGCTTCACTTGGGTGTTCTTTTTGCAGGATAAGTCTAAAACCCAAGGGACCCTCAAGCGCTTCCTCAGGAGAGCTCAAAATGAGTTTGAGCTCAAGGTGAAGAAGATAAGGAGCGACAATGGGTCCGAATTCAAGAATCTTCAAGTGGAGGAATTCCTTGAGGAGGAGGGGATCAAGCACGAGTTCTCCGCTCCCTACACACCTCAGCAAAATGGTGTGGTAGAGAGGAAGAACAGGACGCTCATAGATATGGCGAGGACTATGCTTGGAGAGTTCAAGACCCCCGAGCGTTTTTGGTCGGAAGCCGTGAACACGGCGTGCCACGCCATCAACAGGGTCTATCTTCACCGCCTCCTCAAGAAGACTTCATACGAGCTGCTAACTGGTAACAAACCCAATGTATCGTACTTTCGTGTATTTGGGAGTAAATGCTACATTCTAGTGAAGAAGGGTAGGAATTCCAAATTTGCTCCCAAAGCTGTAGAAGGGTTTTTATTAGGTTATGATTCAAATACAAAGGCGTATAGGGTCTTCAACAAATCATCGGGTTTGGTTGAAGTCTCTAGCGACGTTGTATTTGATGAGACTAATGGCTCTCCAAGAGAGCAAGTTGTTGATCTTGATGATGTAGATGAAGAAGACGTTCCAACGGCCGCGATACGCACCATGGCGATCGGAGATGTACGGCCTCGGGAACAATTGGAGCAAGATCAACCGTCTTCCTCAACTATGGTGCATCCCCCAACCCAAGATGACGAACAGGTACCTCAAGTGGAGGCGCATGATCAAGGGGGAGCACAGGATGTTCAAGTTGAAGAGGAAGAAGCACCTCAGGCACCTCCAACCCAAGTTCGAGCGATGATCCAAAGGGATCATCCCGTCGACCAAATATTGGGTGATATTAGCAAGGGAGTAACTACTCGTTCAAGATTAGTTAATTTTTGTGAGCATTACTCTTTTGTCTCTTCTATTGAGCCTTTTAGGGTAGAAGAGGCCTTGCTAGATCCGGACTGGGTGTTGGCCATGCAGGAGGAACTCAACAACTTCAAGCGCAATGAAGTTTGGACACTGGTGCCTCGTCCCAAGCAAAATGTTGTGGGAACCAAGTGGGTGTTCCACAACAAACAGGACGAGCACGGGGTGGTGACGAGGAACAAGGCTCGACTTGTGGCAAAAGGTTATGCCCAAGTCGCAGGTTTGGACTTTGAGGAGACTTTTGCTCTTGTGGCTAGGCTAGAATCAATTCGTATCTTGCTAGCATATGCCGCTCACCATTCTTTCAGGTTGTATCAAATGGATGTGAAGAGCGCTTTCCTCAACAGGCCGATCAAGGAGGAGGTGTACGTGGAGCAACCCCCTGGCTTCGAGGATGAACGGTACCCCGACCACGTGTGTAAGCTCTCTAAGGCGCTCTATGGACTTAAGCAAGCCCCAAGAGCATGGTATGAATGCCTTAGAGACTTTTTAATTGCTAATGCTTTCAAGGTCGGGAAAGCCGATCCAACTCTTTTTACTAAGACTTGCGATGGTGATCTTTTTGTGTGCCAAATTTATGTCGATGACATAATATTTAGTTCTACTAATCAAAAGTCTTGTGAAGAGTTTAGCAGGGTGATGACGCAGAAATTCGAGATGTCGATGATGGGCGAGTTGAACTACTTCCTTGGGTTCCAAGTGAAGCAACTCAAGGACGGCACTTTCATCTCCCAAATGAAGTACACGCAAGACTTGATAAAGCGGTTTGGGATGAAGGACGCCAAGCCCGCAAAGACGCCGATGGGAACTGACGGACACACCGACCTCAACAAAGGAGGTAAGTCCGTTGATCAAAAAGCATACCGGTCCATGATAGGTTCTTTGCTTTATTTATGTGCTAGTAGACCGGATATTATGCTTAGCGTATGCATGTGTGCTAGATTTCAATCCGATCCTAAGGAGTGTCACTTAGTGGTTGTGAAGCGAATTCTTCGATATTTTGTCGCTACACCTTGCTTTGGGATCTGGTATCCAAAGGGGTCTAACTTTGACTTGATTGGGTACTCAGATTCCGACTATGCTGGATGTATGGTCGATAGGAAGAGTACATCGGGGACGTGCCAATTCTTAGGAAGGTCTCTAGTGTCATGGAATTCTAAGAAACAAACCTCCGTTGCCCTATCCACCGCTGAGGCCGAGTATGTTGCCGCAGGACAGTGTTGCGCGCAACTACTTTGGATGAGGCAAACCCTCAGGGACTTTGGCTACAATCTGAGCAAAGTCCCACTCCTTTGTGATAATGAGAGTGCTATCCGAATAGCGGAAAATCCTGTTGAGCACAGCCGCACAAAGCACATTGACATCCGGCATCACTTTTTGAGAGACCACCAGCAAAAGGGAGATATCGAAGTGTTTCATGTTAGCACCGAGAACCAGCTAGCCGATATCTTTACCAAGCCTCTAGATGAGAAGACCTTTTGTAGGCTGCGTAGTGAGCTAAATGTCTTAGATTCGCGGAACTTGGATTGAATTGTAGCATACATGTGTTTATGCCTTTGATCATGTTCATTCTGCATTTTGTTGCTTATTGTGGTGCTCAAGTTGTACAAACACTCCCTGGACCTCACAAGTCCTTTTTGCAAGTGATGCACATATTTAGGGGGAGCTGTGCTACAACTTGACACTTTGAGACTAACTATGTACTTGAGTTTGGCTGTTTTAGTCTCAAAGGAGGATTGAAAGGGAAAAGGTGGACTTGGACCATGCAAGACTTCCACTGCACTCCGATGAAAAGAGTAACTTTTCCAAGTTCATCTTTATACTCTTATTGCCTATTTGCTCTTAGTTGAAGATTTTGGTGAGGCAATGGGGTTAATGGGCCAAGATTAATCCCGTTTTGGTGCTTAATGCCAAAGGGGGAGAAAATAAAGGCCAAAGTGATAAATGGATCAGCTACCACTTGAGAGATTTTGAAAATAGTAGAATAGAGCTTTTGGTTTGTCAAAACTCTTTTAATGTCTCTCTTGTCAAAAGTTGGCTTCTTGTGGGGAGAAGGGTTGATTATGGGAAAAAGGGGAGTTTTTGAAATCTTGAATCAATTTCTCTTGGAATGACTCTCTTTATGTCTTAACATGTGTGTTTGACTTAGAGATAGAAATTTGAGTTTGATTTACAAAAACAAACCAAGTGGTGGCAAAGAGTGATCCATATATGTCAAATTTGAATCAAAACAATTTGAGTTCTTATTTGAAGTGATTTCGTACTTGTTCTACTTGCTTTATGTTGTGTTGGCATAAATCACCAAAAAGGGGGAGATTGAAAAGGAAATGTGCCCTTGGGCCATTTCTAAGTATTTTGGTGATTTAGTGTCTAACACAAGTGCCTAAGTGTAAAATGGTGAACAAAGTACAAATCAAGGATAAAGGTATGTTTCTCAGACTTAGTACATTGTTTTAGAGACTAATGTATTGTGTCTAAGTGCTGGAAACAGGAAAATCCAATTGGAAATGTCTTGGCTCGAGCAGCCAAGAATCTGCTCAGTCTGGGAGCACCGGACTGTCCGGTGGTGCACCGGACAGTGTCCGGTGCGCCAGGCTGGCTCGAGCAAAGTGGCTGCTCTCGGGACTTCGACGGCGGTGTACAGCTATAATTCACCGGACTGTCCGGTGGTGCACCGGACTGTCCGGTGGGCCGTTCACAGGCGAACTCGTCGCTCTCGGGAATTCATCGGCGACGTACGACTATAATTCACTGGACTATCCGGTGTGCACCGGACTGTCCGGTGAGCCAACGGTCGGCAGGGCCAACGGTCGGCCGCGCGATCTGCGCGGGACACGTGGCCGAGCCAACGGCTAGAAGGGGGCACCGGTCTGTCCGGTGTGCACCAGACATGTCCGGTGCGCCAACGGCTCTCAGGCTGCCAACGGTCGACTGCGCCATTTATGGAAGGAAATCGGGCACCGGACAGTGTCCGGTGTGCACCGGACTGTCCGGTGCGCCAGTCGACAGAAGGCAAGATCAGCCTTCCTAGATTGCTCTCAACGGCTCCTAGCTGCCTTGGGGCTATAAAAGGGACCCCTAGGCGCATGGAGGAGTACATCAAGCATTCCTACAACATTTCTAAGCACCAAGACATCGATTCCGCGCCTTTGATTCTTTGCAATAGCAATTAGAGCTCTAGTTGAGTGGTGAACTCATTGAGTTGTGTTGTGAGCTCTCGTTGTGACTTGTGTGCGTGGTGTCGCTGTGATTTCTTGTCTTGAGTGTGTTGCTAATCCCTCCCTTGCTCTGTGCTTCTTTGTGAACTTCAAGTGTAAGGGCGAGAGGCTCCAAGTTATGGAGATTCCTCGCAAACGGGATTGAGTAAAGCAAGCAAAACACCATGGTATTCAAGTGGGTCTTTGGACCGCTTGAGAGGGGTTGATTGCAACCCTCGTCCGTTGGGACGCCACAACGTGGAGTAGGCAAGCGTTGGTCTTGGCCGAACCACGGGATAACCACCGTGCCATCTCTGTGATTGATTTCTTGTGGTTATTGTGTTTTGACTCCTCTCTAGCCACTTGGCATTTACTGTGCTAACGCTTAACCAAGTTTTTGTGGCTTAAGTTTTCAAGTTTTACAGGATCACCTATTCACCCCCCCTCTAGGTGCTCTCAGTACTTGCTCTTCAGTGGCTTCCACTTCTTCCTCGTGTTCTAATCATAACCACATATATGTATAAGAATGAATGCCATGTAATGCTCATGAGGGTGCGAAGATAATACAAATTTATTATCTAAGTCTTGAATACAACTTTCCTTCACGGTACTCCGAGAACTTAGGGTTTCCGGAGTTAGTAAAGGAGTTCATAGGGCAGGGGGGTGTTTTGGGGTTTGGTGATCAAACAAGGTCCAAATCAATCCAAATTCTACCCAAGGCTTCTAAATAATATGAGGAGATCATATAAAAATTTTGAGCATTTTTGGGATTACCATTTATCTTTTAAAAATCCAGAACTACTACCTTAAACTATTTTAAATACCTTAAAATTTCTTATTTCCTCTAAAATTCATAAAACTATTTTTATTAAATTCTAGGGAAAATAAGAAGGCTAGGAAAATTGGTCTCATATTTTTATGATTTTTCTGTAATTTTCTACATATTTCTAAAGCTGGACAGAAAAAGAAAAAGGAAAATGTGGAACAGTATTGGGCTGATTCTGGCCCGAACCGGCCCAACCACACAGGAAACCAGGGCGCGCCCACGCCCGCGCTGGTGGCTTTACAGAAAAGCCCTCAGGGTTTTAGCTAACTGGGAACTGGCCCTGTTACTATGCTTATGAGTCACTGACAGTTTGCACTAAGGCCCTTAAACTTCTATTCCTTCGCAGACCGAGGTCCACGACGACGGTGAACGCAGCCGCGCTCCGGTGAGCCACTGTACCAGCTGATTGAGGTGATGACCGGCGCTCCTGAGCGACAGACACCAAATTGGACCTATCCTAAGCTTTTCCCCCAACTTAATTGCATCTAAGATCAACTAAGGAGCTCTGGCCACGACAACCGCGGGCGGTGCTAAGGGTCGATCGCGTTCCCGACGATTAAGGGGGACTTAGTTCAATTGGGTTGGCCGGTGAGCATCACAGGTACACGAGAGCACTCAAACGAGGGAGCAATCGGTATGAACTAACCTGAGCTGAGCTAGCCACAGCGAGGTGTGTTTCACGGCGGCGGAGACCGAAACTGGGGAAAGTTGGAAATTGGTGAGCTCTGGAGGGCGATTGAGGGTGGGAGTGGGGGCTCTGGTTTCACGATGAGGTAGCGCAGCTGCCCGTGCCATTAATTTATAGACTTCAGCCGTAGCCGGATGAGGATCGTGGATCCCTGGATCGCGCTGGCGAACACACCACGCGGCGGATTCCAGTGACAGCGTGGTGGTCGCCGTTTAACCGGAGCCAGCCACCTCAGTGACTCTTTGACACGTCGCCGGGAGCTTTTACCGTGACCGCCGATGACGAATCCGGGCCACAACGGCTTCCTTATCGCCGGCGATGAGCGAGCCAGCTGGTGGTCTGATCCCCAATGGTCTACTGTACCATCGCGAACTGCCTATCAGTGCGCCTGACAGATCATTTTGAAGCTTAGTTTTCTCTTAATTTTGAATGACAACTTAACCCAAGCTCTGCATCAAAGTTGTAATGCTACATACCAGCTACAACTTTGTTATAGCAATCTTAGGTAAATTCCCACTGGATCTTAGTCTAAATGGCTCTCAATCTTGGATCAAGATCACTGTCCATCTGAAGTTCAGGCTATATCAGCCTGACAGTCCAACTTTGGGCAAGATTATCTTCAAATTTCTCACAAGAACATGGCTTGCACTCTTAAGCAAAGTTGTGCTCCTATGATTGGGCTACAATCATGATGTGGTGACCTAGGGCAAAAAACCCCATAATTTGAAAGTTACAAGGGCTTCAGTTGAGTCAATCACACTGAAATGCAGACTTAACCAAAAAGGGTCAAGTATGGCCCTTTTGCACTTAAGTCCAAATCTCAAGTTTTGGATTGCAAATTCACATATGAGTGACCCAAATGACTTAAGGCACTTACTTAACTTGGTTTTTGCACTTTAGTCAAAAAGTGGACTAATTTTGCACATATGCCCCTAGGGTTTGGATTTAGGGTTTTCCAGGGTTCTAATTGAGATTTTTGGTATCCCAGGGGTATAAATGTGATTCAACTTTGTTTTTGGGGGCATTTTATGACTCTTTCCTTAAAGCCTTTAGGTTTTCTCATCTTGGGTTAAGTTTTACCCCTTTGAGCCTGATTTAGGGTCAGGTTCCCTATCCAGGGTCCTATTTGTAAAACACTAAAAACAATACACTTGTTTGAAATTTTTACCTAGTAAATGCACTCTAGGTGTGTCAAACATATGCAATGCCAATGCTTATGATGTCATGCACAAGTTTTAGTTACAGTAACACTAGAGGTGTTACATCCTTCCCCCCATAAAAGAATCTCGTCCCGAGATTAAAAGTCCTAGGGTGAGTAATGGAAAAGGAAATGTGTCACATCTTTATTCCCTTATTTCTGGTACAAGGCAGGGGGTGGTGTGGGGGGTCACTTCTTTATTACAATACTAAATATACTTTACAAAGTACATGAGGCTAAAAAGCCTGGGAAATTCTTATCTAAAAGTCTTGAGTTTCCCATGTAGCCTCTTCTTCAGAATGTTGGTTCCACTGTATCTTATAGAACTTGAGAGTTTTTCTCCGGGTAACCCTGTCCTTTTGATCCAAAACTCGAATAGGATGTTCCGAGTATGTTAAATCTAGTTCCAGGACAACATCTGTTACTTCAATGGTTTAATCGGGAACCCGAAGACACTTCTTCAATTGCGACACATGGAACACATTATGGATAGCAGACAGAATTTCGGGGAGCTGCAATCGATACGCCACTGGTCTACATTGCTCAAGTACCGGGAATGGAACAATGTACCTAGGTGCAAGTTTCACTTTAATCCCGAAACGCGATACTCCCTTCATGGGTGAAACTTTCAGGTAGACATAGTCCCCTTCATGAAAATATAAGGGCATTCGCCGTTTGTCTGCATAATCCTTCTGACGGGCTTGTGCTTTCTTCATATTATGAATAATTTTCTGAACCTTTTCCTCGGCCCTCCTTCACTATATCAGGCCTAAAGAAGTACCTTTCTCCAGGTTCAGACCAATTTAGCGGAGTTCGACACCGTCGCCCATATAAAGCCTCAAAAGGTGCCATCTTGATACTTTCTTGATAGCTGTTATTATATGAAAACTCCGCTAAGGGCAAACATTCATCCCATTTCTGTGAGAAGTCCAGAACACATGCCCGCAGCATATCTTCAAGTATCTGGTTCACGCTCTCAGTCTGCCCACTGGTTTGAGGATGATAGGCCGAACTGTGGAGCAACTTAGTACCCAGGGACTTATGAAGCTCTTCCCAAAATTTGGATACAAATTGGGATCACGATCCGACACTATAGTCTTTGGAACACCATGCAAACTGAGAATACGGGCAATGTATAACTCCGCATAGGTAATGACAGGATATTTACTTTAACAGGGAGGAAGTGGGCGATCTTGGTAAGTCGATCAATGATAACCCAAGTAGAGTCATACCCTCTTGTGGTCCTGGGCAATCCACGATAAAGTCCATACTTATATCTTCCCATTTCCATGTGGGGATCGGTAAAGATTGTAATGGACCAGCAATTTTCATGTGTATGGCTTTGACATGTCTGCAAGTGTCACACTTAGCCACATAGCGTGCAATTTCAATTTTCATCTTCGTCCACCAGTAGTGCTGCTTAGATCATGATACATCTTAGTGCTTCCGGGATGAATAGAATAGCGACTAAGATGCGCTTCATCTAAAATTTGCTGGCGGAGTTCTTCATTCTTTGGCACCACTATGCGGTTATTGAACCATACCACACCTTGATCGTCTTCTTTGAAACATTTGGCTGTTCCAGCCCTTATCTTCTCCCGTATGTGCTTCATACCCACATTATCCTTTTGAGCATCAATTATCCTTTGCAAGATGATTGACTCAAGCTTAGCTGATTCAGAGTTCCTTGTTGGACCATCCCTAGGTTTAGCTTCTCCATCTCTTGACATAAAGTATTGTCAGAGGGTCTTCGCCAAAAGACAGTGGCAGGAAACCTTACGGCTCAGTGCATCTGCCACAACATTGGCTTTGCCTGGGTGATAATGAATTTCTAGCTCATAGTCCTTAATAAGCTCAAGCCATCGCATTTGCCTCATATTCAATTCTGACTGGGTGAAGATATACTTCAAGCTTTTATGATCTGTATAAATATGACAGATATTTCCCAGCAGATAATGACGCCAAATTTTTAGGGCATGAACCACAGCAGCTAGCTCCAGATCATGAGTTGGGTAAATGCTCCTCATGTCGGCGCAACTGCCTTGAAGCATATGCAATTACTCAGCCCTCTTGCATTAATACACAGCCGAGTCCACTACCTGACGTATCACAATATACATCAAAAAGGCTTAGTGATGTCCGGTTGAGCCAATACCGGAGCAGTGGTTAATAATGTCTTCAATTGTTCAAAAGCTTCATTACACTTAGAAGACCAATTGAATTTAATGTCATTCTTCAATAAACTTGTGATTGGCTTCAACAAGCTTAGAGAAATCTGGTATGAATCTGCGATAATATCCAGCTAGTCCAAGAAAACTCCGGACTTGGTGAACAGTGGTTGGGGTTTCCACTCCAGAATATCTTTGAGTTTGCTAGGATCTACCGCAATTCCCTTGGCAGATAACACGTGCCCCAAAAATTGAATTTCCTCCAGCCAGAACGCGCACTTGCTGAACTTGGCATACAACTGATGTTCCCTCAAGCGCGTCAATACAATCCGCAAATGTTGAGCATGCTCCTCTTCATTTTTGGAATATATCAAGATATCATCGATGAAGACCACCACGAACTTGTCCAACTCGGGCATGAACACCGA